>JBBPBO010000005.1:1734444-1893090 GCA_037974295.1 Cicer cuneatum
ATTAAATTGTCACTTAAAATTAAAATAAATGACCAAATCGGAAAAAAAAAAAAAGATAAAGGACTAAAACGTTACCTGAAATTAAGTTAAGGGGCCATGGATGCTATTTAGCCTATATTTAACTAAACTCTAAAATACCAAAATGTTTATCTAATATCAAAATTAATTTAATTAATATTAAGAATCTTCGTTATCTATGCGTTTTGTTGATTTTCTATAGATTTTTTCTATCGAAGATAATTATGGTTGAGACACGATAGTGATAGTAGTAGTAAAAATTCAACATTGATTTGTTATATTATGAGATAGACTAATCCTACTTCTGGGCCCCATGCTTCTTTAATTATTTTTAAATTTGTTATGTAGGACAGTAGGATTGGATAACCTTTTTTTCTGTGAAAAAATTCTCACCTAAACACCCCCCTATTAAATAAAGAATAAAGGGGAAAAAGAATGAAAAATAAGATAGGATAAAATTACAATTTCATGCACATATAGCAAACTAATCACATATCTACATAGAAAATCAATCTATGTACAAGCCCCTTTTATGTATAAACCTTTGAGCTATATACAGCCCCCAATGAACCTTAAAAATGCAAGCATTTCCAAGGTTTAATGAATTTAATATTATCAAGGGAAGTTCATCTTTGTCTTCGTGAACCAGTACAATGAGTATCTTCTTTTAATTCATTTCCCAAGCCTGCAATTACCAGAAATTTTGCTATTGTTAGTAAAAAGCTATACTATTACAGTTCTACTTATATCTGAAATATAGAAGATAGAGTACACCTGCTACTTGTTAAATAGATGACATAATTATGCAAACTTTTGAAGGATGAAAAGTTGGCCCAACGCTCAATCTTTCTATTATTTTTATAGATAATAGATGGATATGGAGAGTCAAAATATAAGCAATTGAACATTGAAATTCAAGCAAGAAGTTTCTTACCTGAATTTGGCCATCTGAAGTTCCAATCACCAAAATTTCTTCATTGCTGTCTAGAGCTATGCAGGTAACCTTACAATTTGTACCCACCTGTAACGTGCCAACTCTAATGTATTTCTTCTTATCCCAAATTTCTATAGCACCTCCCTTGCACCCCAAATAAATTAATTCTGAACTCACTGCCATAGCCCGCACTTCTGATCCAGTTTGCAGTGATCCAACCATGCTGTAATTGGAATTGTTCCATATCTTGACGTATATGTAAAACAGTCAGTTGACTATGGTATGACATCCATAAAATTAATATCAAGAAGCTCAACTAAGTTATACGCTTTGGAATTCAATATATCATGAAACCTGATGTTTCTGGTTAAGTATTTATAAATTTACATGCACCACTATACCATATTTGTGCGGAGATACCTTTATAGCAGTTCCGTCCAACGAAGAGCCAGCTGCATATATAAGTTCACCGTGAATTTGCAGCGCATGAATAGGATATGCTTTACCAAGTAATTTTCTAGAACCAATTTGAATATTACTGACAGTTCCAGTGGCCAGATGTATCTCCTGAAATATCACGATAATATCATCACAATTATGTTAAGATATCGTCACATACTGAAGTTGAGATAGCGTCACATTGGATTTAGGCTGTCACACTTCAAAACACTTGATACCTGAACACTACTGTCGTGGCATCCACAGTATAATCTCCCATGAGCATGAGCCAAGCACTTCACATATTTATTAGAATTTAACAACTTGGATTCTCCATTCAATGACTGAACCTGATGATAGAGTAAAGCAATTATGGTACACAATAATGTTCCTTACTTTAGTCAACATATATGAACTCTCAGAATATTAAAAAATATGTTATAAGATCTTTTATATTATATTAGAGTGTCTTGAGTCATTTTTTAGGATCAATTTATAATCTAAGATATCTTAGAATATCTCTCATTATTATTATGATTTGTTCTTGATTTAGGATTGAATCTATGTTTCTCTATAAATAGAGATTAATATTGAGTCTTTTGTAATCAAGTTAGCATAAAGCTATTATCAATAATATTCAAATCCTTATTATTTTCTCCCTTCCTTTTCTCTAAAATCCCACAACTTCAACATGAACAAATTGTAAAACATTTGAAGTATTAGAGGGGGAAGAAGAAGCAAATTTGTTCCAAAAATTAATGGCTTGTCAATATCCCAGTTGGGGATTTGGTTTTTGGACACAATCAGATAGGAAGGAAACAGTACAACATCCAGCTCAGAGCAATATGTCAAGTATACTGTTTGCGTGAGAGTAGGAATTCTTAATGAGAGGAAACTAGTGTTATTTTACATGCAAAAAAGTAGTCGGATCAGCCTCTACCCCCACCATTAAAAAAACATGTATTTATAAAAACATTGGGTACCTTGACACCAGTCCCCTGCGGAATGAAACAAGTTGTGCTATTGGTTACAACTATATTATGAATCTGGTCCTTCATATCTAGAACCTGCTCACAATGTAGTTCTGCCTTTCCAATAGACCAGATCTGTTATTCAACGAAACAAAACCTTTGTTAGCAGGCTGCCTGACATTGAGATTAGAGCTGCATAATATTTTACCTTTGCAGTTCGGTCAAGTGAACCACTGTAAAGTTTGTCACCAGATTCTGCAATCGTCAAGTTTGTCACAGCCTTAGTGTGTTCTTGGATCTCTTGCAACAGAAGTAATAAGTTGTCCTTTAATGTCCAGACCTTCAAAAGTTACAAAGTATTATCCAGTAAGCTCATATCACAGTAAAGTTGTCATATGCAACCAAGAACCAAACATTTTGCTAATGACCAGGGATGTCCTGGCATTCTTAAAGCTATTCAATCTTTCAAGCAAATGGCAAACACCATGTCAAAAAAATCTACTCCTTTTTGTGACACATTATCTATTTTTAATGTACTTTGCTCATGCACATATCCATGTCTCCCTTTTGGTAATTGCACAAATGGACGATTTAATAATGTGATAATTTATTTTCTGGTAATTTTAATAAGGAAACAAAAATTTAAATAAACTATACTAGATAAATAAGAAATCTATTATCCGTGAGATTGCTATAAAAGTTATATTTGTTTCGGTAATTGTAATCATGATACATTAGAATTTTCATGGTATTTGATATCCTGAATTTTATTACCTTGATGCTGCCATCCGTATGACCTGAAATAATTTTATCCTTGAAGAAAATTACAGACAATACTTCTCCGTTCTTGCTGCAATCTATTTGTATTAGCTCTTTATGTCTCCAGATGTCCTGTTCCAATAAAGAATTTTAAATCACCCATATTGCCTATACTAGAAAATGGTTTTAAAATACACCAAACTTAACTGCTTTAGATTCATTATCTTCAACCAAAACTTTCAGCATTTCAGATGCCAAGGGAGAGACTCTCTTTAGCTCTCTCAAACCTTTTACAATATCCTTGGAGTAAGAAGCAGTTAGATCACGTAAGCCATCTGAAATTTACAATATCAAGTACAATCATCATATTGCTGCTTCCCATAAACGACATGAAGGAGTTTGATCACATAAATCTACAGAAAGCCTCACACATTCACTAACTATTTTCATCCTTTTCAAAATAGATTAATATAGAGAAGCCAAAATAACATCTTATCTAAATCCGTTGAATTCTGAATTTGAGTAATTTATGATGCTTATAGGAACTGCAAATCTGATGTTATTTTCCTTTGTAGACAAGTTTTTTGCTTATTATTATCTAGCTGTTCGAATTTTTTTAAATCAAGGTTGTAATAAATGGCTGTGTTTGTGAAGCTTACCAGAGAAATGAAGAAAGCTATTGAGAGCAAGCATAGGAAGGATTTTGTGTTCTACATCCTTAGCAGAATTTAATTTATTTACAAAGTGCTTTAGTAAACAGACACGGGCTGCTCCTTGTATCCCTGTATCTGGTAGAATGGTCAGCATGTATATGAGCCACGTAGCTGAAATAAAGCACGCCGAACGTAGTTCTGGAATTCTGCTCTTCATGCCATCTGCCAAAGCTTCAAAAAGTATACCAAACTCGTGGCTAACTAGAACAGATGCAACTTTTCTTTCCCAATCATCTGCTGCTTTCTCTTCTTCCTGTTGATTCCGAGTATACATCATTATTTTTAAAATAACAGAACACAAAACAAAAAAATTAACTATAATTTTTGGAAAGCAGAAAACAGAAACTCAAAACATGGTAAGAGCTATAGAGAAATTTACTGGAGTTGTTTCGCTTTCTGGGAAGAAGTTGCTCATTTGATCCACTTGTACATTACTTCTGGGACTTTTGTCAATACCTGCACGTTTGAGAAGGACTTCTCTGATAAGAGGCTTTCCAAAGAAGTTGAACCTCCCCTGCAGTGACATGATTGTATCAGCAGCTGCTAACTGGGTCGTAGGGAAATCTGAGTTCCTCAGGCATGAAATAAGAGTATCTATCGCCTCTTCACGGTATATGCTCATTTTTCTTGGTTCAACCTAAAAATGGCATGATGAATGTTAACTCTCTATTACTGGTACAACAGCATTTTGCATTTGGGATTTATAGGCAATAATACAGAGAAAGTGAAACTAGAAATCATAAACTAGTTCCTATCTGTAAGATTTAGCTAGCATCAAATTCTAAGATTCATACCAGAAGATCAAGTTGGAGTAAGAGACCAGCCATAACGGGACATTGATCTTGAAGAGCTGTCTGCAAATGAATAAGAAGAGTATGCATTGTACTAAAAGGTCCTCCTTCCTTTATAATGTGGAGGATCCGTTCATTGAGTGTTCTCCTGGAAAGAACCAATTGGAAGCTATCAAACATATACTAAAAATTAGAGTACATTAGTTTAAGTAATTAACTTTACTATTTGATGTTATCAATACATCAAATGTTGTGTCTTTTAATAAATATTTTCTGTTTCTCAATTCATTAATCTGTGTCTTTCACAAAAACATTAGTTAGCTACTAGTTTCTGTCTTTCACAAAAAAAAAAAAAGTTAACTACTAGTTTGGTTAGCATAATCATGAACTGGAAACAGATATACCTATTCAGTTTGATCAACTCAGAAAAGAATTCAACAATCTTGAAACGTTCTGCATCAGTTGCACGGGTGAAGCTTTCCAGAATAGGAGACAGCTCTGCTTTATCAGCAATGGTGTTCCTGCAAGTCCCATCCTCTTGAATGCATCTCAATAAGATCTCTACTGCAGCAATCCTCTCCTCTGCCCATTCAGCTCCCAAACTTCCAACAATAGCTCCTATTGCTTTTTCAGAAAACAGAGTCTTGACAACGGAAGATGCAATTATCTCATCACTGCTTCCAATGATCTGTGCCACAAGAAGAACCGCAGCTGTTTTGGGATTTAAACACATCTTAACTAAGTCTTCCTCTTTCTTATTGAAAACTGCTATGAGGGACTCCACTACGGCCATCTCAGTAAGAGTCACAGTGGAAGGGTTTAGGAGATACAATAGCACAACGGCCTCTGTCAACCCTTTCTTGAAAAGAGCCATTATACATTCAACATCGGTATCTACACGTGTGAGAGTCTGAGCAACAGCATTGTCTCTAGAGCCCATTTCAGCCAGAAGGAAAACTGCTGCTTGTAGCACATGGTGTTCAACAGAATTGAAAAGTATCTCCACAAACCCGTTGATTATTGGAGGTTTTGATAGCATGCTATGGATATCCACTCCCAGATTCTCTCCTCTCCACAACTTCTCAATTTGAAGAACCGCCATTTCAGATTCCTCAAGAATCTCTGACATGTACAGGTTATTGATTGCACAGCGTAATTCACTAATCATCCCATCAGTGGTGGCTTGTGTTATGACACTATTAGGAGAAGCTGAAGGCATTGTTGTCTTCACTAATGCCTTGGTATCGTCATATGGACTCACACGTGTCGACAGGACGGAATTGGGGTTGTGTTCTTTCCAGCTAGCAACCAGTCTTTTAAGCACATAATTTGTCTTAGGTAGCTTGGTGTTTTGCAGCTTCTGGCGAGTGATAGGACAAGTTATGTTCCCTCTATTGAACCATTCCTCTATAGCTTTACGTTCATATGTCTGACCAGTCTCAAGAGTTACTGGATCATCAAATATGTTACTTGTTATTGGACAGACAAAGTCTTTAGGAGGCGTGTGTTTCCCATTTCCATGCGGTGTGTTTTCGTAGTCTGCCATTGGATAATCTGGGGAGCTAGGAGTAGGAAGAATCCAAGTTAAAGAAAATGAAGCAAACAAAAAATATTGAAGAATGGTTTTTAATATACGTACCCTCTAAATTCTTTGAAGTTGGTTTGCATTTGTTCCAGTGTTTGGCTTTGTTGAGGCTCCAACAATGCAATATCTCTGTCTTTTTCCTACAGGACATATTCATCCCTTAGCATTAAAAGAACTAAAACAACAAGCATAGAAAATTCAGTCCTAATTGGATTTCTTGTTTCTCGGTGGCATCAATTACCTCATTTTCAGCTTCAGAATCCGAAGAAGAACAAAGCAAATTCTCATCTAAAGAAAATTGAGTTTTGGGGGCTGAGTTTAAATAGACTGGTGTTGTCCAATATTTTGAAGATTTTTGGGGATTGAGGACTCTAGGTGAAACTCTTTGAGGATATAACTGTGCTTGAGAGGATCTACTGCTGGAACTGCTGCTCAAAAATTCAATAGACGTATCCCTTTCGGACCACATTGGCTGCAAGAATAAGTAGAAAAGGTAATGACGAAATGGTAATGAAATGCAAGTCTTAAATCATCAAACCAAATGCAAAGAAACTCCTGGTCCTGGTTTTCTCCACAATCACATATTTCACTCTAGCTACAAATTTGTTTTCTGGTTATTAGGGGTAACAAAGTATCACCAAAAAAAAATAATCCATTCATCTAGCAATGAAGAAAATCACGGACCATGACTGTATGCATAAAAACATGATGGGTCAATAGGAGAATCCAGGGTATCATCACATTGTGATAAGAGCAACTACTCAAGTGGTTTGAAAACCACATTTTCACCCAAAACCTTAAGACATTGGGTATATTGGATTCTCTCACTTATATATTGTTCAAATATCTACTTTTCCATATCTAATGGGAAACTCTTACTCATACTTGACACTCAAGCACAACTAACATGTTTTGAGTAGTCCAATTTAAATGACACCTGCGATGTGCATACTGCATACTAAGGTTTAGCCAAATACTAAATCATGATGAACTACATAATTATCCCGTGGAAATCTTCTCAAATGAACAAAGAACCAATACTTCTCTTGTGATTAAGCAAACCAGTTAAACAAGTTTTGTTTTACAACTTTTTCCCCACACGAGATTTTAGGAGGCCTTAATTAAAATCTCACAGGACAACAAAATTGTTATAATTTATCCGATTATTGATAACTTCATTCTACAAAAGTGTATAAGAAAGCAAACCAATCCTTTACAGTACTAAAGCTGAGGCATATTTTCCAAATCAATATCTGCCTTCATAGATAAACCACATTTAACAACAAACAAACTCAAGATCTCCATGTTGTTTATTAGTACGCACCAAATTTTATAAAATTATCAAGCTTTGATGTATCTGGTATCTTGCACAAGATTATATAAGGAAGTAATGAAATTAACACAGCAAACATAAACACTTGAAAGTTGATTAGAGAAAAAGTAACAGATTCGTAAACAAATAAAAAAGACAAACATTACATTATACCGTCCGTTTTCCAACAGAGGCATTTGCATTTCCTCCTTTCTGTGCTCTACACCGTTATGGTCGCCGCCGCCGCTTCCTGCAACACTCTTCAATATCAACAACGGTGGACTAACTGTCGCATCTTCATTTTTATTCACCAAAACCTCTTTAAAATAAACAGCAAGAACCCTACAGTTCTCATCCAGAACCTCTTCGTACTCTCTCTCCAATTCCCTCAGCTTAGACGCTTGATCACCGCTCACATTCGACAACAACTTCGCGTAAGGCATAACCACCACTGACTCATCAGAAACCGAGTAGTCACCGGTGTCGCGGCTCGAAGTTTCAGAACTGGAGGGCAAAATCCGCGTTCTCTGTTCATCGAACCATCGGAAAACAGGGAAGAGATGGAGATAAAAGAGATGCTCGTAGAGAGAAGGTGCTATTTCAGATCGAGCTAGGGAAGGATTGGAATGGAAGATTCGGAGGAGGCTGATGGCGGATTCGTCGGGACGGTTACGAAGAGTAAGAATGAGGGAGAGGAGGAAGGAGGAGACAGGATACTCTGGAAGAGGAAGGAGAAGCTTCTCGGCGAGAGAGAGGGAGGACGTGCGGATAGCAGAACTGGAGAAGGAAATCGCGCTTTCGAGAGCGTCTGCAGCGAGGTTGAGTTGTTTTAGGGTCACTTGATTGGAGATTGGAGTTTCGCGGTGGAGAGTTTCAATGAGACGGTGCCGGAGTTCCGATTGATAAATCACGCCGGTGATGAATGCGGTTATGTGGTGGAGGATCTGAGATTGTGTTGTGACAGTTACGGTGCCCATGGCGGTGGTTTTTTTTTTATCACAGTGGGAGTGAAGTGATGGTGTGTAACGGAAATAACAGTATTAACTGATTCGATTTGCGGGAATGAAAAGTCTAAGAACGGGACGGCAGCTTGTAAAAAGACGAATTCACCCTTAGTAAGCAGTCAAAAACAGTAGTTTTCTTGGTCAGACATTATGAAGAGACAAAGGTAATGGTGGCGATAAAAAAAATGTATTGATGTGATTTTGTTATTTAACCGACAAATGGTGGAAAGAGAAGTTTATTGCTGAAATTATATATTATATGCTTGCTAATAGTTAATTAATTGAAAAACTAAATAATTGGGGTACACTCGTTAAGTTATTGCAAATTTGGCAGTATCTTCATAGAGTATGCGAGACTGGCTGGTAAGACCCGAAGAGGGGGACATTTAAGTAACTTTATCAACTTTGAAATCTCGCGGCAAAACATGAACCAATGGGACCCATTTTGCCGTCCAGCCGGCTCTGTTTGACCGTTAATTACGTCACGCGGGATTCAGCACTGTGACTCTGGATTTTAGATTCATAATTTTTTTATTGAAAATTTCACGAGTGTGTTATATATGTTTATGTTTGTTTTTCTAGAAAAATAACAGGGTGAAACAAAAATAAATAAAATTACAGCATAATTAATTAACTTACATGTGTCTAATTCTTGGTTACTCTGTTTTGTGGACACTCCAAAAAATTAAAAATGCAACAAACAAAATGGAAAATGACAAATTTCATGTGTGTGTAAAACTAATGAAACTAACGAAACTCCAATATTAAAGTCTGGCAGCAGAATAAACCTAATAGTAAACATGAAGCATCAAAATAATTCTACTTACCATACAGAAATGGTAAGGGTAAGCACCGCAAGTTGACTTAGTCAAATACCGCAAAAGGGGTTGGAGATGGATAGACAATAACAGCAATTACAACAAAAAATTAATATGCCACATTCATGAGTTTTTCATGAATTTAACTTCGCGATATTTCCCGTTGAAAAATTATTTTTCAACACTCATCCACTCAATATAGTTGCTTACAATTTAAAAAAAAAAAAAAAGAGCTTTTTCTTATAACCTTTGAAAGGGAATTTTAAAAATAAAATTTCACATTAGAAATTAAAATTATTTTAACTATTTTATTTTTTATTACAATTTAAAAAATAAAATTCAAATAATACTTAATAAAAAGTTATTTTGAATAATTTCTTGTAAATTTTATTATTGATATATCATTTTTTTCAAACATAATTTTTATTATTAAAATATCTAATAATAAATATTAAAATTATTTTTTTTAATTTATAACAAATGACTTCAAAATAACTTATACTTCCTTTGTCTCATAAAATGTGTGTTGTTTAAGATATTTGAATACATATTAAAAAATATAATAATTAAAAGAAAGAGAGATATCATTTTACCAAACTATTCATTTTAACTATTGATATATTTTTACTATTATTAATGTAAAGTATAAAAATATTTTAAAAATTGTATATATAGTAATTATTGAATGGTGATATAGGAAAAAACAATTAAAGTTGTATTGATAATTAAGAATTACATTCATTTTGAGACAAATTTTTATGTGCCAAAGTGACACTAATTATAAGATAGATAGAGTATTATTTTTGAATAAACTCTCATATGTTTTTAGGAATATAAAGTTAATTAAAATCATTAAAGTGAATGAAGTGATATCTTGGTGATGTGATAAAAAAAAAAAAAAGATGTCAAAATGAGGATTGAAAATTTGAAATATTCTAATATCATTAATGTTTTTGATTTGGCACAAATCATCTTTTTTCTTAATTATATTTTTGATATTCCTATTTTATCACGTTAGTGAAAATAGTTTTCATTTTTTAAATCAAATTTTATGATCTCTTATGTGTCACACTAGTTCCAAACTTAGCCCTCAACCTATATTTTTTCTTTAAAATTAGTGATACGACAAGTTTTTAATTAACATGACATTAAATATATTGACGTGACAAAATACTCGTGAATTTTTATAAGGCATGAGCATGACTTCTTTGGATTTAGATATTGGATGTGCAATGCAATGCTTGAAAAAATCTAGTTATTTAATTTATTTCATTACATCATTTTTTTCCTATGTTATTTTGGGCTTTGACGAGTGGATCATATGTTAGGTTACTTATTTGTTAGTGGAGTTCGATTGATCGTGGATCATATGTTTTTTTAATGAGTATTTCTTTTTCTACTCTTAAATATTTACAAATACATAAAAATACATGTTTTTAATCAATTTGAACGTGTAAAATACACATTTGAATTAGTCAATCCAAACAAAATTTAGAGGATTTATTAGAAGAATTGAGTGAAAAAAATAAATTTTCTTTTTTTAATTAACCAATATGTAAAAGTCCTAAATCAAGACTTTATTCTTATGTCATATTCAGTCCTAAATCAAGACACGACTTTTGCTATTTGTTAACGGAAAATTGGTCAATTCGAATGTCTATTTTGAGAACTTTTGAGAAATTAGAGGTGGAAAAAGAAATCATCTAAATATTTTGTTTCTAAAAATAAACTCACATAAAGAAAAGAAAAATTCAAAAGTTTGTGCTGATTGCTAATAACTAACTTGCTTGAACTATACCATATCTCCTTTTCTAAAGAAGTTTTAGCATTCAAATGATTAATTAACCATACAATTATACACATTAAAATATAGCATATTTGACCTCTTAATTAATTAATCTGATGAAATGAAATAAAATTAAAGCATGATTATTTGCATAAATTTGAGGATTCTTAATTAACAAGGACTGTGATGAGCACACATGCATTTTTATTAATTATGGAATCCTGCATAGCATCATGAGCAATCAGCCTTAGATATTTTATATATAGCAGATTGACTGCTCATGATATTATACAAATTTCCACTAATTTGCCTCTTTGTATGCTTCCACATATATAACATGCTACCCGGCCCAATACTAAAGCCCATTAAATCTATCTAATGAAACCCACCACCAAAAGCAGCTGGAGCCCAATAATCAGCTCCATTGTCCCTTCCAACTTGGAGTGTGCATGACACTGGAACCAAACACAGTCCTCTACTCCTCAGGTCCTTCTTTTCTTCTTCACATTCCTAATTAACAACACACTCAAATTATTGAATTTAGTTTATACTTATTATTTGTGCAAAAAAAAACAAATACCTGCTCACAAGCTGCCTTTCTCTTCAAACAGTTTTCATTCACCAACTATAACCATAAAGTAAAATACAATGAGAGTTTGATATTTGGTTATAATTAATGTTTCAACTTGTAATCACAAAATGTGAGATCATTCTCTAATTTCAATAGATAGTGACGCCTAGAAGTAATTTGAAATTAAATAAATTCAAAACTACATAAAATTTTAGAAGTGCTTTAATTATAGAAAAATGTAGGAAATTTTTTGATCAGTTACATTTGTCTTGTCGCATGGTGCAGTTGGTAAATAGATCTAATAATTCTCACAACTGCTGCATTGTGCGAAAGTCGAAAATGCATATGCATATGAATATTCCAAGTAAAAGCATGTATATACCTGACCAGGATCTTCAGGAAATATACAATTATTTTCTCCTTGAACCTAACAATAACATATAATTATAATTAGTAGAGCATAATTAACCATTAATTGGTGTGCACATGCAAAGAAGAAGACAGAAAGCAGCAGGAAGTGATTATTCTTTTGTTGCTTTGGGAAGTGAGAAACTACTTTAAACTTTAAACCAGAAATGGGCATTTCTTACAGAATTTTGTTGCTGCCTCATGTTCCCTGATCCATTTCCCAAGTATGGTAAGCTAAGTGCCTGCAAATGCATCCACGAGGAAAAAGTAATCAAGACTAGTATTCTAATTTACAACTTAAAAGAATTATTAAAGAACAAAAAAAATATTATCCACATCAATGTAAAAATATAATTAATTCAAATGAATAGATAGTTGATTATTTAATTTAAATTTTATTAAAAATTGTGATTAATCATGTAATTCAATTAATACATTTTCTGTCATAATTTAAATTAAACATATTTTTACATGTAATTGATTATCCCTGTATTATATTCTGTAGAAAAGTGAATGCTCATATTTCATTTCTTAAAAGAAGAAAGCGAAAATCAAATGTACTTTTAACATAGTGCCCCTCACTCACTCTTGTGGTTGTTTGGAAAATTACCTCAATTTGACTCTGAAGGAATCTGATATAACCAATAGATTCTAATAAGACAGATGCTGTGTCAGTCTGCAAAAGTTAAATACACACCCCACACACAGTCATAAAATTATCATTAAAAAAATTAGAAAAAATAATAAGTAATTAAATATATCAAATACCAAAAGAATAACATACTTTCTTGAAGATTGTTTTTTTTATTCTTTTCAATACAAATTTAAGATTGGTACGTACCTTTTTGAATTTTATTCCAATTTTGAGCATAAGTTAACGTGTAATTAACATCAAGCACAAAAACTATATTTTACAAGGTCAAGTATATTTACACTTATGTGTAATGATTTTCCGTAGTTAGTCTAGTTGGTGAATTAAAGAAATCGAATAATTAGTATTGAGAAGGAGGTCGGGGCTCCATCTATGCTCTACTAAGATTTCGTTTCACCCATTAATTATTTAACTACTAACATTTTCCTATAAAAAAAAATACAAATACTTAAGTGTACTTGGTTCCTCTATGGTTATTTGTATGGTGTATCAATTGTATGGACCATTAGTTTAGAGAGAAACTTTAAACTTTAAGTTTTATGACTTGTGTTAATGGTACTGGTAGTGCACCACTAATTAACTCAATCGATAGTTGTAGTGGTATTGGTGGTACCTCTAGTTAACTCAATTAATAGTAATAGTGAATGAACGATAATATTTATCTATCTTATGTGTTCGCTAATTTCTAATATAAGAAAGAAGGCGATAAATTCTTAACTATAGCCGGTTAAGAGTTTGATCGTTACAAAAACTTTAATTTTTAAGTCTAAATCTAACGTTCAATTTGGTTTATCATACATGTGCATTGTTACAATTAACTAAAAAATTGAATCCCCTTAATTTTTATAATTAGAGAACACCACAACTCCACAAGTACTAGCATATAATTTTTGTGACTTTTGTTTTAAAATCAAAAGAATAAATTAGGCTTATATATATACCTTTCCAAATGGGGAAACGAGTTGATGAAGGGCTGTAATTCTGTCACCTAACTTCTCCTTCCTAACCTGAAAACGGAGAGAGGAAAAAAAATCATAAAAATGCATTTGTGGTGCAAAGTTGATATATATATATACATATATATATATATATATATATATATAATTTATTCTTCGTGATCTTGAGATAAAATGAGAGAGAGAATTTAAAAAAACATGATGATATAGAGAACAAGACAAACAAGAAAGACAAGAGTTACAACCCACATATGATGTGTGTGTGTGTTTTTGTTGAAAGAGATTTGAAGGTTGGAAGTTTCTATCTAATAGTTTGCAATTGAGTATACCTTGAAGGTAGACTGAGTTGTAGATGGTTGAACCCTAGCTTTCTTCAATGCCCCACCACCTCCACTGCTGTTGCACTTTTTACAAAAAAGAAATAACCTTTCGTTTGTTAACTAAAATAATTCAAATGTAAAGAAAACACATAAACCAAAAAGAATATAGAATTTTTGTTGCTTATATATCTATATATATATATATATATATATTATATATCTATATATATATATATTAGTATTTATTTTAATTTAAAGAAGATAAATAGAAAGTAAGCAAGCAAGCCATTTTTATATACATATGTGATACAAATACAATAGGAGAAGTTTTAACATTCATTCCCAAAATAAAGTTGGATGATATATTTTTGCCTTTGGCAAATATCTATTTATTGAAAAATAATAAAATTTTATTTCAAATAATCTTAAATACGGAAGCCTTTCTTGTGGCTAAATTTCAATTAAAAATTGGTTTAATTAGTAAAGTTTCACAAAAAATAAATACATGTAATTAATTACTTGTACAATCTAATAAAAGAGAAAAAAGAAAATTCTAGCTTGATAAATCAGGAAATAATCATGTATATGATATGTTTTCTGTACCTCTGAAGATGGATCTGATGGTGGAGATCTTGTATCCATTTTATTGTTAGAGAAATCCAACATGTTGGTGGTGAAACTTGTTGCACATGATTTCGAGGAAGAAGAAGAAGAAGGCACTATTTGAGACCAATTAATAGGATTAAATTCTTCATTTCCATAGACATAGTTGTTCACTGAGCTTTCTTGTTTAACATCAACAAGAGAAGCATTTAGAGGCTGGCACATACTACCCTTATCTTCTTCATACACCATGCCACTCCTATATATATATATATATATATTCACCAAATAAAAAAAACAATTATATCTATAAAGATTAATTGATCCTTCAAATAATCAAACATACTCTTCACATGCAGCCATTAGGTCTACTATAGAAAAAGTTTAATTATTAATGGAAATAAAAAATAGACAAAAATAATAATATTTCTAATTAGAGAAACAAAAACGGAGATCAAGGGTGCGTTTTATTATACTTTTATATTTTCTTAATTTTTTTTAAACAAAAAGCTTTTTTTTGAAAAGTTAATTCAAACCTACCCTAAATATTTTATTTTTGTGTCCCTAATTTTCTTCAGTAATTCAACACTTAGTGAGAGAGAGAGAGTATTAATTACATGAGTAGTTGACTCCATGAGTCAGGAAGTTCTTGATTTTCATGGCAAGAAGGAAGAGAAGATGCATATGGAGTACTCATATAGTAATTATTGGAAGGTGGTGTGGAGAAGAAATTAGGTTGGTGATGATGATGATCAGGTGCAGGAGGGCGCATGGTACTATTCATGTTCCACCAGTTGTTAGGGTTTCCGGCCATCATTTGTTGCACCGGTGAGCTTTGAAGATTAACACTTCTATTCATAACTTCCTTTTTTTCTTTCCCTTTGATTCTACAAAGAGAGAAAGAAAAATTTTCTTTTTTTTTTCCTTTCTCTTTCTATATAATCTTTCTTGATATAAACTTTTTAGTTCCAAACAGCGTCTTTGTAGAAACTATGAGAGGTCCTTATGTGTGGTTAATTGGTTAAGTAGGTATAGTGAGAAAGGAACACTATTATTGTTGCTTGGTACTCTATATTGTTTAATTTTGAGAGAATTTTGAATTAATAATAATAATAATTATAGAGTGTTTTGAGAACCTTTTGTCTTTTGTTTACTCTCTTTTTTTCCCCTTAGCTTTAATTTCTTTATTGCTTTTTTCTTTTCTTACTTTCTCTCCTTTGCTTTTCTGTTTGTATTTTCGTCTAGCTCGCATGCTTTTGCTTTATCATAAAGTGGGAACAAAAGGTGGTAGCTATTCCCGTAATTAATTAGATAATAGTAACCACTATTATTATGCTTCTAATTAATAACTCGTCTACGTTTATCGTTAGAGTAGTATGATATATGGAATAAGTTGATGATATATTAGTAATGTGATATATTAATGATGTAAGAGATTTATAAACAAAATAAGGTGTTGAGGAAAATTATTTGTCTAAATATAACTTCTCTTTCATAAATGAGACCTCTAAAATTTGATTATTTTTTTTTATTAAAAATTTTGGTGATAGAAGAATATTTGTTTTTAACTTCAAACTCAAATTGACTATATGTTGTTTTTAATTTGTCAAATTAACCATAAATTTAATAGTTTTTTTTATGAGTGAATAACATGTTAATAATGGTAGCAGTTACTTTTGATTATGAGAATTGTATTGTGTCAAGACGAAAAAACAACCAAAATGATAAAACACAACATTATATTCAAATGACAGAATCATATGTAAAAAAAAATTAAGAACAAATTTGTATGGAGAGGTGATTAAAAAAAATAATCCTACTAAATCACCTCTATGAGATACGAAGAAATAGGAAGAAACTATACTAGGTTTTTTGTGGCGGCACCCAATCTCATTGTGAAGAATCTTAGTAACGACATTATATATACAAATTAAATTTATAAATATATTGGCTATCTTTAATTATGATTCATGTATATATATACTCTTCAAAATAAGATATAAGTAAAATTAGTTCACATTTTTTAAAATAAAATATAAATAAAAAATAATTTTTCTTTTTACTCAATGATCAAGACCTTCAACTACCTCCTGTTTAAAATAATATTTTACTATTACTCATTAACGGTACGTTATTTAGATAATAGATATAACTTTTTATTTGAATTGTATGAATTAAATATGATTAACAATATACTCCAAATTTAATTTGCTAATATAAGTATTTTTTAATATATGTAATACGTGATTTTTACTTATAAATGATTCCTTAATGAATATTTAATAGTGCATGTACTCCCATTTTAATTCACAAGAAACTTCAATTCCTATCTACTATATGATGTGATCGGTAATTTTAGAGAAAAAATAAAATAATTGGAGAGATTCTTTAATACGGTGTTAATTTAGATATGAACGTTGTTATTTTAATAAATTTATTAAAATATTTTATTTTTAATAAAAAAAGTAAAAGTTGATTCTAAAACTATTTTTTGAAGGCAAATATTAATTTCAATAGTATCAAATATATACATTTTATCTTAAAATTTTAGCATTTTACTTTTTGATAGTTTAAAAAATTATTTTTCTCAAAAAAAAAAAAATACTTTTAAAATTTTTAACATGTCTTTAAATAATACTTTTTTGAAACTATAATTATTCCCTTGGTTCCATTTTTGGGAGGTCCTTGTAAACCGATTTATTTAGCTAGCTAAGCTAGCCATAGGAATCACAAATAAAGCAACTAATTAGTACTAATATATTAATTCCAGACAAACATTCCCTTAAACCGCAGTTCGATGTAATTACCAAACAAACAAATAATCCCTTAAATCTTGAGTTAAGACTGCCCTGACCAGATACATGGAAACAATAAACTGGTATAGTTTTCTTCATTTAATATATTCTTTTGGGTATGGTTGCCAATAACAAATATCAAGGGATGAATAAATGGTGACATACTAGCTAAGCTAGCTATAAGGATATTACCAATATTGCTTTGTCTCTACCGTACAACCAAATCTTTGTCCTCTTTAGGTAGTAATATTTCATTTTTATTTTTATAAAAAAAAAATATTAAATTTATTTATAGTTCATACACGCATGACACAACACAACCACCTTTTCTCCCCCCTTAGCTTAGTCCCCCACGTACCCTTTTCTCCTTAATTTCATCCATGTCTTTCCGAGAAATAAACACCACTTCCTTCTTGTCTTTACCTTCTTACTCATATATTCCTCCTTTGATTTCCAACTCTTTTTACTCTATTTTGTCATTTTATAGCTACATAGGTATTAGATATCACGGATCTATACTCCTCAAATAATAAGAGCTTATGATTGTTTTTTAGATATGTTCCGTTCTTAACTCGTAATTATGCTGAAAGATAACTGTATAATGGATTGGTGGGAGAATTCTTCTGCGAATGAAAAAAAATATTCGTTAGAATTTTATTTGGAGAACACCTGCGAACATTCTGACACTTAAATTAAGAATCAGACATACCTTAATAATTGATAAAGTGAAATTTATATAATCATAATAGTGTGATATTGGGTTTGGGCCAGTTTTGGCCACTCTAGAACAAGTTTTTTTTTTGTTTTTTTTATAGAATTTCTGAATAAATCTTAATAATTTTAGTATTTTGTTTTTAGTTTAAGTAAAAAAGTTACAACTTTAGAATTTTAAAAATTATTTTGCAAACAATTTTAATGTTTATTGGAATGAAAATATGTTTAATTGACTTTTAATTTTTGAATGATTTTTTACAAACATGTTTATAACACTATAAAAAATTAATCCACAAAAAATTTAGAATTTTTAAAATTTGGATGAATTAAATATGATTTTTTTAAACACCATATATTCAAGATATATAATTAAAAGTAACAAAAATATAGACTTAAAAATCGAATTTTGAACTTACTTTTTGTATATAAACTTTTTATAATGTTGTAAATTTTTTTGAAAAAAAATCATTCAAAAATTTTCTAACATTCCATCGATCTAAAACTATTTGCATGATAATTTTGTAGAGACTAAAAAATATAATTATTTTATAAGAATAAAAATGATATTTTGAAATGATATAGGAACTAAAAATTACTTAGCCCTAACTTTAATTAAATTCTTAAAACATTTAAATCATTTGTATTTGGGTCTGTATCGACCAAACTAAAAAATGTTTAAAAGTTTCGGGATCAGAGAAAATGACTTAATTATAAATTACAAACATATTTAGACATCCAATTATAAATTAGCTTTCTTATTTCAGGGACCTATATAAAGATTCACATATAGTTGATCAAAACTTATTTTTACTTGAATATATATATGCATGTGTTTTTTTTATAAGCATGTGTGTGTTGAATTATTCCCTATTCGCTTTTTTATATTATTGTTTATTTTTCTAAGATGTCGTTTATTTCGTGTTATAATAATATAGTCCTCTTTTTGTTAATATGTTTAATAAAAAATAATAATTGAATATATAATATTTTGAAATGATACAGTTCTCTTTTCCCTAATTTTTCATTTTTATTTATGTTTCGCGATCTCTCGTGTTTTTTAAACATACTAACCTTGTCATATTTTTGTTGAAAAAAAAAACACCTTAGCCATATGTTTCTCCTCTTCATATGTCTTTATTCAGTATATGAAAGCTTTTCTATTACTACAAAATCATCTAAATTTTAATATAATAACTCTTTCATTAATAGCAATTTATAGGATCGTATACGTAACTTACGAGTTTTCGAGTCAAATGCGTGACAAGAAAAAAAATTGATCACTCTAGCTAGATTTTTTTGATAATTTTGCTGTGTACAAATTTTATATTTATCTCTCTATAAATATTTCTGAAAAATCAATACATAGAAAGTCACATGTCTGATATCTATAAAGAGATATAGACACCAAAGATGTTTTAAATGGAAGAGTTTTTTGGGATACAAGGTGGTTTGGAGAGTTATGGATCTTTTATCGTGTTAATTTTTAAAAATCACCGTATTTTTGTCAAATTTTTTTCACAAAATCAAAGAAAAAACTCATTGATGTTCATTACTAACACAAAGTTGAATTGACATGTAATTAGCAGCCAAATATCATAAGTACATATTTAAAGTGAGTAGTATTTTTTTTTCTTCTACGATGAATGTGTCGTGTCATTAATTGTTAAAAAAATATACCTCATTTAATAAATTTGCTTATAAAAAATTATCATAAATCATGACTCAATTACTTGTGCAGGAACACATACAATTAAACAATATTGATATGTGTTCTCATCAAGTGACATTGTCAATTTTAGATCATGCATGTGAGTAGATTTTCACGATTTTTTTCTAACAAAAAAATTTCAGGTGAGTTAAGGAGTATAAATTGATTTTATTTATAATCTATTTTTAATGTCAATTTTTAAAGTAATTTTTTTTTTTGGTATATACAGATATACGATAGATTTATTTTTAAAGTAAGGTGATAAAAAAAGTAAAATAAATGCTTAAAAAAGCTAAAATGAAAAGTAAAAGTCTTTTTTTAGAAAAAGAAAAGGAGAAAGATTGACCTGAAAAAATAGTTAAGGAGGTCAGAGAGACGGTTTGTGAGCCCGGGCTGCGATGGTCCGAAAAGAGTTCCAAACAACGTGAACTCCTTTCTATTTGGGCTTTTCATCTTTGATAGTGACTTAAAGTTTTGGTATCTAACTCTCTATTTTTAGTTTTTTTTTTTTTTTGAATTTTATTGAATTTTTTGTTTTTACTATTAAATTTTAGTTTTCAATAATATTATTTAGAGAAGGAAAACAAACACAAAAACGGATGAATAAGTTTTTGGACACGGCTACTCAATCTTAGTGCTGTGGGCCTCATTCATGCCCTACTTTGTCTCCTTTTCTATTCATATAAAGCAAAAGGCCAAAAAAGTTACTCCTCTTTACTCTTTCTCTCTCTCTTCCACTTTTTTTAAGTAATATTTTTCTCCGTCCCAAAGGTCCGCATTCTAATTATTTCTCTTGCTTTTTTGTTTTTTATTCTTATTTTATTTTTTACTCTTAAAATTCACACAACCACATATATTGCATCGTGGTTTTTAAACATGCAAATTACTACGTCATCCTCACGCCATTTGTGACCATACAATGCTTCCCTATCCCGTTTTAAATACTATTCAGAAAAAATTATATAAGGTCATTTAATATTGAAGTAACCAAGATAAAAAAAAAATACGTATAGAAATAACATTTTAAACTTTTATTTGTTAGCGGTCAAAAAATGATTGATTTAAACAATAAAATAAAGTCACTTTTTAAAAATAAATGTTTTTTACCCCCTCTTAAAATTGTTTCATCCATAGTGTTTTGTTTTTGTTAACTGAAAAATGGAATTCAGCTCCTCTATTAATTAAAGTCAATTCACATATATGATTGTGATTCTTGCAAAACACGGGCCATTTGTAAACTTTGTGTGCTCACATGACAAGGATGTTTGTTCAAAATAGTAGGCAAAAAACTTGATGAAGCTGCCATTAATTGTTCATGAAAAGGACATAAAGCATAATACTTGTTTAATGTTTTTCCCTTTTGCAAGTTTGTTAAGCAATGATCATTCCCCTTGAATCAAATCGCAAATGAATTTTTTTGATCATAATTAGTTTTTGTCGCGTGCGCATCACAATCCCACCAAACAATGCATGATTCTCCTTACTCACAAGTCATACGGTTTTCAAATTTTAGTTGACCCCGGCCTCCCTCTCTCTCTCTCTCAGCTGTGGACTTCATAAGTACGCATCTATAATATGATAGAGAAATAGTCATTAAAGGATTCACTCTAAATCTCCAAAAAAATAAAATAAAAATTAATTAATAAAAGGCCAAAAAAATTTACTTAATAAATTAAAATACCTCATATTTTAATATTTTTAAAACTAAAACTAATAAAATCTTATTTAAAATTAATATTTTCTCAAAAAAATATTAAATCTACTGACTTTATTGTCAATTGAAAAAACAATATTATACCAAATCAATTATATTAATTTAATAAATGAGTTTATGTTTTAAAGTATCTAATAAAAAAATTTAATACTTTTAATAAATACTATTATAAGCTATAAAATGTTTCATATCTCAAATTCACTTTAACCGTCTATATGTGTTAGGCCGACCTTGGTGATAGGAAAAGAGATAGAGAAAAAACGAAGAGTTTAATAAATGTATGAGATATTAGAATGTTCAAATATTATTATCGAATATAATACTATCTCTGTCCTTATTATAACTACATTTTATTTTTTACTTTTATTAAAAAAAGTAAAAAGTAAATTTGATGTGATTATTTCATGTATAAATGCTTTTAAACTTTAAGACAAAGTAATAATATTAATAAATAGTATATTTGAGATAATAAGAATAAATACATCTAATAAATTAAAACAAAATTAAAACAACTCATAATTGATGACAAATTTAATCACAACAGATACTTATAATCATACAATAGTATGACAAAACTAGTAACGTATTTTTGGCGAAATCCACCTTTTTGTAGTTCTCGTGAGATAGGATTTAGAATAGGCTAAATTAAAGAGCACCGACATATATGTTATTTGGGTTTAGTTTAATATTTTATATTTATGTAAATGAAAAAAACATTATCCCATAATTCGTAACTCGTAAGCTAACATTTAGCGATATCTTATACCAAAAAAAGAAAATTTAACAATGTCTTGAAAGATTAATCTCTACAAAATAAATAAAAAATACTTCAAATCACTGCTAGTTAACATAGAAAGTTGAATATTATGTAAAAAAAAAACATAGGAAATGAAATATGCTTGAATTTTTTTTTTAATATTGTAGATAAATTGTATTTCGTCATTGTTCAATAGTGATTAATCTTCGTCAATGTGTAAGTCCATTTACTCAGACAAACTCATATCAACTATGTGTTAGAATGTATGTGTGTATATGACATTGTTCTTTATAAAAAAATACTCTAAATTATGATACACCTTTTAATTTTTATTTGATTTAATTTTTTAATTTTAAAGAAATGCGACACTAATAATTCATATTTCAATTGAGAGGTAAAGTAAGGAAAATTTAACTAAAAATTATTTCAGTTAAGTCAAAAATATATATTTTTATTATATATTAAAATACATCTATGGAGTGATAAATTTGAAAACATGGAGGGATAATAGAAAAAAATGTTGTATTAATAGTTGCCTTTAGGCCAAGCCCATTTGGGCAACGAAAAGCCCAAAACAAACTATCTCATTCGAGACCCGGAAGACATGAATCAAGTCGGGCCGGGTCGGACCCGACGGTGCACAATTGCATATGACCATCACTTTTAAATTCAACCGGAAAATTTTTGGTGCATAAAACGCAAACACGAAGGAAGCTATCGAATCCCTTTTGTTTTGTTTTTTCTTTTTTCAGATAATAATAAAATGCTAAAAATGAGAATTTTCGTAGCAAGAAGGTGGCTTAGTAGAAGCTTCTCGAACATTCTTCAGTCGGAGCCTTTGCGAGTGTGTGTTGTTGGAAGTGGCCCAGCCGGTTGTTACACTGCTGAGAAGGTAAGCTCTGTGAAATTTAGGTTTTGTGATTTGTGAAATTTGAAATTGAGTAACGAAATTGGGTAATTGTGTGGAGTTAGATGTTGAAGGCGCGTCAAGAAGCACACGTTGATATCATTGACAGGTTGCCTACGCCTTTCGGATTGGTTCGCTCCGGTGTTGCACCCGATCACCCTGAAACAAAGGTCCATTATTATTACTATTTTTTTACGCATTTTCATTTAAAGTGTTAAACTTACAAGTTATTGTTGTTTAGATTGACTTATTTGAGCTTATCTATTGGCATAACTACTTGTGATGTCGTTTGAGAAAGTTTATGGAAATAGTTTATGACATGTATATAAGTTGTTTTGAGTTTATTTCATTAAGCTCTCTTGGATAGTTAATGAAAACAACTTATAGTTTATATTTATATGAAAACAATTTGACTTTATTTTATCTTCTATTGTAGAAATAACTTATATATAAACACTTATATTATAAACATTTAATTAAGATGTTTATCTTAAACTGCTAAACATGACTTAAGTTGTAAAAAATTCACTCTTGAATCTTGATTTTGAAGAATAATGAAAAATGCCGGCTGTATTTGACCTGCTTAGTTATTTAGAATTAACATGTAATATTTGTGATTTTCAAGGAATGAGGGATTTTTGCATTCTAGAAACTAATGTGCCTATTGTTGAATATCTTAGGGATGGATATTGGACGACTCAAAAATATTTCAAAATTTTAATTTTTTTAGTATTTTGGTGTTGGGTAGATAATTTTTTGTTGTTATTTTTAGAAGTTAGGGTTGTTTCCTTTGTAGAGAAGATGATAGTGTATCATGTAAGCTGATTTGGCAATGTGTGAAGAAGACTCGTAGAAGCAAGTGCCGCTAAGAGGGTTGATTATATAGATGATAATCATAATTAGAGACAGAGGGAGACCAAGAAAAACTATATGTGAAATCATCAATTGAGATTTAGTGTTAATCAATCTATCTCTGGATTTGGCACATGACAGGACATTCTGACGTGATGTCGTTTGATCCATTTACTTGACTCCACCTAGTGGAAAAAAATACTTGGTTGTGTTATTTATTGTTTGGTGTTGGAATGGAGTTTTCCATATTTTTCTTTGGTGAGAGTAACTCCATTGAGCTTAGTTTACCAGAAAACTTGCAACAGATTGTCGTCAACCAATTTTCAAGGGTGGCGCAACATGAGCGATGCTCATTTTTTGGAAATGTGACCCTTGGATCCAGCATATCTCTTGCTGAATTGCGCAATCTATATCATGTGGTGAGCCTCTGGTTCTGAATTTGTTATGCTAATGGTAAAATGTTCACGTACATATTGGTCAGTTTATCAATCTTCAATTATTCATTTATGCATTTGAGCAGGTTGTCCTTGCATATGGGGCTGAAAGTGACAGAAATCTTGGTGTCCCTGGAGAAGTATGTTTGATTTATGCATTATCTATTTTCCTGAATTATAATGATATATTGCCTGAATATGTGGGTTCGTTGATACTTCCCGTAGTATAAGTGACGAGTTATTGTTTATTTATCATGTGATAGTTCTGCCTTAACTGATGGTTTGTTACATTTATTTTAATGCCTTCTTTTCCATTTTTTCTTCTCAGAACTTAAAAGGGATACTATCAGCCAGAGAGTTTGTTTGGTGGTATAATGGGCATCCAGATGGACGAAATCTTGATCCAGATCTGAAGAGCACCGATACAGCTGTAATTTTTGGTCAGGTAACTTTTCCTTTGTGCCAAAAGTGAACAGCAACCTTCTTATAGAGATTTATTTTTTAACTTTGCTTATGGTTTTCTAGATAAATGGTTTTGTTTAATTTCAGGGGAATGTTGCTTTAGATGTTGCGCGTATTCTTTTACGACCTACTACAGAGTTAGCAACTACTGATATTGCCAGTCATGCTTTGGCTACTTTAGAGGAGAGCTCTATCAGGTTTTGAATTGCATTATTTGAAACAACCAGATTTTCTTATTGATATTCAATATGTTATTTATCAGTAATATACACAATATTACAGGGTAGTTTATTTGGTTGGAAGACGTGGTCCAGCCCAAGCAGCTTGTACTGCAAAAGAGCTACGTGAAGTTCTAGGTATCTTTTGCTTAAAGTCCTATACCAAGTTTAATTTACCCATTCAGTTTGATTATACATATTTTTTTTTGGTGTTGTCCTATTGATCTGTTTGTGATGGGGACGCTTTGCCTATATGATGCACTCTACTACTCCATAACGCTTTTCCTTTGTAAATGGATACTTCTCAATTCACGTAGCTAGTATACCTTGTCAAGTTGGCTTCTAATTCTCCATTTGGATGTCCATGATTTCAGTCTCTTATTAGTATCTTTTGCTAATATTTACTGGTGCTACTTAAGATGACAGCTTGAACTGAAAATGGAACCCTGGTCATGCTTTTTTAGCTTACCATATGATATATTATATTGGTTTCTCATCTTAATCTGTATTGGTGATAGTTAAGAAATTTATTTGCCATATAGTGTAGATTTCACAACAATCCTGTCTCACAACTTAAAACTAACTGAAGCTTCAACATCTACTTACAGGTATTCACAATCTTGATATTTCCATACAGGAATCTGATCTACTTTTAACCCCAGATGATGAGGTATAAGATGAATCTATTTTATTTCTTTCACCATTATTTTTCCACTCTTCTTCACCCAAAAAACATAAAAATATGAAGATTCCCCGAGTAGTATCTGTTTTCTAATTGCTATTTTGTTGCTCTATTTTCCTGTTTTGCATCTTCTATCTAGAATCTAGATATATTATTCTTTAGATGTATTAATAATTAAAAAAAAACTTATATTTCTTTTCACTGATGTTATCAATGTATTGATGTGGTCACTTGGCAAAGGAAGAGCTTAAGAACAACCGAATACACAGAAGAATTTTTGAGTTGCTATCCAAGGCAGCTACCTCAAGACCCAGACATGCTGGTCAACGTCAGCTTCGTTTTGTCTTCTTCCGTAAGCCATATAGTTTTCAAGAATCAAAGGACAGTACTGGCCATGTTTCTGGTGTGCGCATTGAGAAGACAGTTCTTAAAGGTAGTTTTGAACTGTTTTTAGAATTTAATATGTTACAAAATGGATAATGTTATAATTATATAATACGATCAATAGTTTAAAATTGGAATAATTTATTGTGATAACTGGTAACCGGTAACCCAAATGCATATATATTGAACCTTTGCTAAATACTAGCACGTTTTTGCTCATGATATTTTTGTGCAATGGATTGCTTTTGATTACTCAAATTGATTTTACAGGCGTTGGCCCTGGAAAACAAATTGCCATTGGTACTGGAGAATTTGAAGATATAAAATGCGGGTATACCCAAGAAACCATATTAAATTACTAAGATTTCTATTTGTAAAAATTGTTATCATTTGGCATGAAATTTTTCTACTGGTATCACTATAATCAAAGAGTATTTACTGATTACTTTGCCACTTGCTGGCTTTTTGTAGGATGGTTCTTAAGAGCATTGGTTACAAATCAGTCCCAGTGGATGGCCTACCTTTTGATCATAAGAAAGGTGAATGAATAATGGTTGTTCCCAATTTAATCACTTTTAGTGCGTATTTTTGTTAATTCATCTTACGTATTTTCTTGTGAAAAAGCCATGTTTTTACTCAATGTTAGTTTCAAATATTCTTGATTGTAAAAAATTCTGCTGGTTTTGGGGAAATGGCATGTGGGAAATATTCTGCTGGTTATTACTTATTTGAAAAGTTAAGATGAAATCTAAACATTTATAATAATATTTTAGCCTTTTATATGAAGTTTATGTTCTTTTGAAAATAGTATTCAGCATATTTTTATCACCAGGATGCGATTTGTTTAATTTTGTTTTACATGTGGTTTTGTTAATGACAGGATTTTAACACTAAATTGTTTAAATGACTGTGACTATATTAGCAGTTGATCAGAGATTCCGAAGTTTTTGAGTTGCAACAACACAGAACATGGATGTCCTAGATTTCCAACCTTAAAATCCAAATTTATAGATTCCTCTTGTACTAGCGTGTTTTACTTGTGTTTTGATCAGTATCTGTAGGTAGGGATTATAAAGCTATCGGTTGCTCTTTTGTGATCATGCAATTTTATTTACTTTCTTTCCTCTGGTCATTGTAGATTAATGAGATTGGAGGATTCTGACCTTCCTGCTCTGTAGTCTCTTCTTTTGTTAATAACTCATGCTTTATAAGAAAATACATTGGTGTTTTTCAGACATTGACCAAGAATTAAGCAACATGATGCTTTGGGGGTATCTAGATGTGTCATCAGACAGTAGCTCATAGTTAATATATATGATGGTTGCCTTTCAGGTATAGTTCCAAATGATAGAGGTCGAGTGGTGAGTGACACCTCAGACACTGCAGTTCTTGAAGAGGGCTTGTATGTATGTGGTTGGCTGAAGAGAGGACCAACTGGGATTGTTGCTACAAACCTATATTGTGCTGAAGAAACTGTATGCGTCCCTTTATTTTTCTAATCATATTATCCCTAAAACAGTTAAACTGACAGTAGTAGCACAGTTTTCATGTTTTTTTCAAAATTCTTAAAGCTAAGTCTGAACTTGTTGAGAAATCTCGACAAAAAACACTCAAAGATGGTCGATAAAGATTGCAAGAAACTGAAGAAAAGGAACACTCAAAAATACTTTGGTGATTAGACTTTGAGCAACATACCCAAAGTTTTCATCACTTAAAACAAACTTTATTGCTTTCAATTCACTTATTCAAAACAAATTACAAATGAATTATCATAGTGTGTAACTAACTAGCTAGAACACTAGAAAACAGTTAAGGCATTTGTTGACTAGACCAATAAGCCACAAAACTAATGAGCTCAATTGTGAGCTTTTAGTAGTTAGGTTGTTGCCCATTTAACTTAACCTATATTTTAAAGGTCCAAACAGATAATGCATTTTTGTCATGTTATTTAGTAGCTAGCTACCTTGAGCTGGCTGACGCATGAGGCTGCATCATGAAAGAACGACTAGAGAGGGTGTGGTATTATTGGATGATGCATAATGCACAAGTTCTTTGTATGTCAATCATGTCCCTTGATTCAGTCAACAAAATTAGTTAAAGTTGGTTTTGTTTGTTATGATTCTGTCGTATTCGTTAACCATAGCAATAGTTTGTTAACTGAAGTTCTTCTACATCGTTCCTTTGCTGCAGCACTAATGCTAGTTAGATTAAGCTTCATATCATCATTACCACCCATTACTTGGTATTTCAGAGGGGGAGTTCTCAACATTTTCCCTTCAGCTTGTTTTGCCATGCACAGATCCTGCGTGGCACAATCATTTGCCTAACCTGTTTAAGTAACTTATTTCATTTAACTGTAGTTCTCAACCTTTATGCAGCATTAGTGTTTGTTTCATTTTTTTTGTCTCAACCTTTAACAACAGGGAAGAGGGAGGGGTAGCTAAAGTTTGCATGTGATTACTAGTATTGTATTTTCTACTGACAATTGACATGACAGGTTTCAAGCATATTTGAAGACCTTGAGAAAGGAGTTTTGATTTCATCTACGGCTGTACTGAAATCAGGCAGGGATGGTCTTCTCAAGCTTTTGCATGATAGAAATGTTAGAATAGTTTCATTCAATGATTGGGAAAAGATAGACTCTGAAGAAAGGAGGCTTGGAAGTTTAAGGAACAAGCCTAGGGAAAAGCTAGCCACCTGGAACGAACTACTGACAGCTACCTCAAAAGGAATTGACAATTTCACGCGATAAATTATTTTTAACCTGGTAAACAAACTTCTTATCATGCACCAGGGAAACACTAAATAATTGAAATAAGTCTTTCACAATACACACTCATTGGTGAAGATAGACAAGGAAGTCCCGTTCAAGAGTTATCTTACTTTTAAATTGTTCTAATCTTCGTTGTGATTCATGTCGGAAAGAGGCATGGATTGTTGGATTGCAATGCTAATCATGCACACAATAAGTTGTTGAGCAATGATAATTGCATGTTTATTGTCTTATTGATTGATACTCTCAATTGTATGTGTACTATTTTGTATTAAATAAGCAATAATTGTTTTATTGACATATGACAAAGATAATTTACAATAATTGTAATTTATTGTAAAAAAATGAAACACTTATTTCCTCCATTGTTCATTGTACATAGTTTAAGCAAATTTTTCTGTACAGCCTGTACTCAGCAACCTATATGATATGATGCACTAAGATCTTAACATCTACCAAACTGGAGTAGGCAATCACCAAACGATCAATTCCTGATTGAAATTATTGTCTCTCCATATCTTTTTTAACATTTGACTTATTTTGAAGTGGCCCGCAATGTGGACCCACAAAGCAAAAAGAAGTGACCCAACAAAGTGATTTTCTGAAGATTATGTTTGGGTGGCTCTGCCTCTATGGCTCCATCACAGACTGTAAAACACATGCTATGCCCTGTGGCTGTGACTGAGAGAGATTCTTACATTTTTCAGTGTAATACATCAAATGTGTTGAGTCCCACATTTGATTCCCACATTTGAAGAAATAAAGTTTGATAATGTGTTTATAAATGGTGAATAGTGCTCATCTTATAAATCGATTTTGTAAGGGATGAGTTAGGTCTTACTCAAATGTGAGAAGTGTGTTTTCCTTTTTATCTATTGATTTCCAATGTGTTTTGGTCATTCCAAAAAATCCATTTAATACAAAGCTTAAAACATGAATTATCTGATTTTTATCTATTGGTTCCAATCTCTGACTATTTTGACGACCGTAGTGAACCATTTTCGTGTCATGACAATGATTCATATGAAAGTTGAGTGGTTGAAGTGAAGTAGATGGGACATTATTTCATTTTAATGTTATGAAGATGAAATAGAGTCCACAAACTATGACTCATTCTAGAAAATAAATGGGATTCCCACAGTTCTCTTTGCATGGCTCTAAACTTAGTTGCTCGTTTAGGTCTTTCACTTTTTGTCTATTTTGTAGGGTTTTTTTTATGAACTTTTTGCACAACAAAATGTGTGAGCTCAAACTTCGTCAAGATATGAAATAAACACAAGTTGGGTACAACATAAATTTTCTTTGAACCAATTATCAAAACTGTAAAGGAATCAATATATTGGCAACTTGTTGACAATATATTATTTCGTATGGTAATTTAAATATTTAGTTGAGTCACATCTTGTTTGTGATATATTCTATCAAAATCTTATCTTGTTAAACATGCATTTCACTAACTTATAATAGTATTGTCCTCCTTTGTTAACTAGAGTAATTATATATCATTATGCCACTCACTATCTAAAGCTCTGTATATATAATTATAAAAATAGATAGGAAGTTAATGGAGGCATGTCTTTCTTGAACATCAACATCTTTATCTTTATATTAAAATTTAAAAAAAAAATGATTAGTTTCACTTATAAGTCAAAACTTCCACTCTTAACTTTTTGGTTTTGGTTATATTGATAGCATAGAGTGATAGCACTTTAGGAGCTATAGTTTGAGATATATATATATATATATATATATATATATATATATATATATATATATATATTTACTTCTATGCATGTCAATTATCCCTAAAGTCAAATTCCGCTAAGCATTGCACTTGTTAAATTCTCTTCATAAACTCAAATGACTTATAAACTCTCTCAATGTGTTCCATGGTCACACCTATAAACATATGATCCATTAATATATCAATCTAGACTTGAGTTTTACTTAATTTTTTATTGCTAGTTCATGTTTTTATGCACATCAATTAATCTCGACCATTGATTTGAAATCGATCAGTTCACATCATATACCTTCATCAGATCATCATTAAATAATTATTACTATTGATATGAGGTCAGAAGATCAAAATTAATAAAAGTGTCACACATTTATCACGTAAAATCCAAATCCGCTAGTTGGTTGCCTATTTTGGTTATCTACCTATATAGGTTCGTGGATGTCTCCACCCTTTGGACATAGATAGTGATGGAGACTGCTCACTTAATTTTCTCCAATGTGCTGCTTATATTACATTAAGTCAACAACAATATATGAAACTTGTGTATACTATTTATTTCATCTAGTGCTACCACACTTTCTTGTTTCACTATTTTAATACCGGCTGAAAATTTACGTTGTGATTAACGTCATTTATATTATTTGCACAAAATATTTTGATCAATTCATTCATAAGTCCATCACATCAACCAGATGTTATGAAACATTGAACACTTAAGTCACACTAAACATGAATATGTAAGTAATTTGAGAGGGCTTTAGGCCTTCGAAAAAATAAAAACATAATTAAGTAGTACAACTAGTAAAATAACTCACAATTATAAAAAAAAATACAATCATTAACATATTTAATTAATTTTATTGGGTCGGTCTTGGGTCAATATCATATATAAATGTGTAACCCCGGCACATATTGGACATTTGAACACCTCTTTAAATCATATGTTAAAAAACATTGTGTCTCATGCATGCATGGTAAATGTCATTTCAATAGCTGATCTTTTCCATTGTTATGTTGATTGATGATATGATTCAATGAACACGTTCAAAATCAAACTTGTCATATTTACAATTTCATGACTTCGGAAGGTTTCTTAAGTGAGAGGATAAAAGAGGGGAAAAAAATACTAACAACTTGTGGAAATGTTAAATGCTCTTCTACAAGTTATATTACATATTTGGTGTTAAGAAGGTAGCAAAAAGAAAGCTACAAGTAGTAGTGTTGAGATTAATTTTATACATTGAACTTGAACCTTGATAACATGCAAAATTGATCATTGCAATTATATTGAGAATTAATAATTTGTAATAGATCCGAATATCAAATATACGTAAATAGTTTACATTTAAGATGTGTGTTTTATCTATTGGTCTGAAACTATAATTGGCTTTGCAGAAAGTGTTTTATGTACTAAAAGCTCTACTTTTGACACACACAATGGTAGTGGATTATTTGAAGTGGCTAACATTCTCTGTCCTTGTACGGTACTATGGTACACTGCGCTATACTCAATTGGTTCAAATTAAACAAAACAAATTCTTATATTTTTATTTTATATTTACTCAGGCTTTCACATTAAGTACCGTTGAATTTAGTTAAATACCATTGAATTTAAGGCGTGTATATTTTATAAGTTCTGATAATATTTTATATTAAATTTAATTTTTTATTACAAAATTAATTTATAAAGTAAATGTATTTATTTCTAACATGAGATTTGAGTTTTTCAAATACAAAAATTAAATTAAATCACTAAATCATGGGTCCAAATTCAAGTTAAATCATACACAGTAAGTAGGACCCAATTGGGTGCCAATAATTCATGTTTGATGCATGCAATTGTAGGGGCCCTTAGCTTGCTGGTTATAATGCATGTTGGATTGGATTTCATTAAAACTAAGGTGCTGTTTTTTTTTTTTTAATAAAAAAAAATATTCCACCAGTTATAGTGCAACTTGACAAGATTGAATGAACTTTGAGAACTTTTATAAATCACTTACACATGCATTGGACACGATATCCATATCAGTACTATTGATAATAATTTGCAATTTGCAAAAATGGAAGTGGTTATATATAATTAGACATTGGACAAGATATCATATCGATAATAATATGAGAAATAGAAGTTATTATATGTGTTAATGTTATGTTATTGTTAAGTTTAAATATGAGTGTGATTAGTTTTACATTAATTATAAATGAGTTAAATCTTAAATATATAAAAAAATGTAACTCATATATTTAATACCTTAAAGTTTTATATAGAAATAATGTCAAAGTCTTTTGTCGAATATTTAGTCCGTTATAACTATGATGTTCCTAAACACCCCAACAAATATTATATACTATACTTGTCAATTGGACACTCACACCTACATAATTCATCATAATAAGTGATAGGACTCTCTCTCTTGTAGTAAAAATCTGAATGGGAATTCCATTGAGCACAAACAAGGCCTGACTTGAATAGTGGGATGCTTGACTTGAATAGAAAAACTTATGGTCACGAAATAATAATTTCAGAATGGAAGCAAAATGTTTATTTTAGCTTCCAAAATGTGATGTGGGTGTCAAAACACATGCTTAAATTTTGCAATATCTCCTTTTATCTTTACTTATAGTTTTTATGGCTTCATTATATATCTAGTTCTTCAACATCTATCTCTTGCTGAATTTGATCATTACCAAAATTGTTTAGTCCAAACCAAAGCAAATACCAAACCTAGTTTCAATCAATTTTGCCTATAGATTTTTACAACTATATTATTATAGCCTTTATGGATTGTATATAAATTGTTTTTATTTTGGTAATCCATCCATATGTGCATTCTATATATGTATATATAAAAAAAACACCTTTGCATGACAAGATTTTTACTCATTTTTGCATATCAAATCAATAGCATTTTCACTGTCAATAATTCTGATTCGGAAAGGAAAAAAAAAACCTCACCACTGATTAAAAAAACAAACCAAGAAAGTGGAAATATATGTAAGGATGTGATCTTTGATTGATAGTGTACACAGTTAGATTGTTCATTTCACCTAGCTTAATTTCAAAAGTTAGATTGAAATTACATTTTCATACCTATGGTGCTAAAATTTTAATTAAGCTATAAATTACGAGGATATATGAGTTGTCTCCTGTCACAACTTAGTCACTCTTTCGAAGATCGTACGATTAATATATCAAACAATTAAAATTTCAAAAATATATTTTAAATTAAAAAATTTTGATCGGAATCTTGGTGAAGGTAATTGCATATAAAAAATTCTCTCATAATAATTTCAATTAAAGACGAATTATTTAGGAGAATTCGAGTTTAAATTTTGACTGACATAATTTTTTACCAGAATTATTTACCTTTTAGCCGAACTCTTAATTATTAGAGTCTCGTTCCACTATAAAAACTGTAAGGTTAAAAAAAAATCCTCCATATTAATTTCAGTAAGATGTAGTCTTGGTTTGAATGATTTAGTGTATATGGAATAATGAAATTGTGGCATTATTGATAGTCCATATAGGAGTGTAAAATTGAAAAAGGTAAGTTGGGATTCCACTTAATAGATGTTGAATTAATGAAATCCTTGATGGGGCCAAGGGAATTGTTTTTGAAGATTCATGTTGTCGTTGTGCCTTTTACAACAAAGTATTTGGTCCGATTAAGACAACCATTTCACACGTTAGTGTTGGGCTTTATTCAAGTTTATCTGTACCTGTGTGAAAGCTGTAATTCTTCTTTTCATTTGTTGTCCTTTTTGGTGTGGTTTTGGCTTTTTACTAACAAAACCTGGAACACTGTAGCTTGATCCAGCTGCATGTGATCATGATAGGTAAAAGACTCGTCAATCAGTCAAAATTATTATTATTACTTTGCTTCATCATATGCTCTTAGATCAAAATAACTTAATGCATTAGGGTTATATTAGTTTTTTTTATATTAAATTAAATAAAAATAGTTATTTATATTTTAGCTCATATTAAGTTGAATATTTTATTTTGAAATTCAAATTCGAAATGTCACAATTATATGTAAATTTATGATGATATCCATTGTCTTTTTGAAAAAACAATAAAAAAAAATCTTTAACATGCTAAATAGAAAGAAACATTGTATTTTGTGCATTATTATTTTAATTTTTTTTTCTGTAAATGAAATGATAAAAAATTTATATATAATTGAGATATCCCAAATTCAAATTTAGAACATAATATCTAATTTAATAACATTAATATTTATCAACCGTCTTATAAATTATTATTTTAATATTTTCATTATAACTGTGAATAATTATAAAAATTTCTTTTATATTTAATTGATATGTGCACTCTATTCGAAAAATATCCGTAAATTTGTTTTAAGAGTTTTAAGAGTGAATACTCTTAAAAATTTCTTTTGCATTTAATGCTGTAAATCTAAAATTATTCTTAAATTAATTTCTTAATATTTTAAGGAGATGGCAGTAATAATTAAGGGTAAGTGGTAAATTTATTTTATTTTTTACATAAAATAAAATAAATGTACTTGACTATATTTTTAATAAATGTGAAAATAGATATTTTTGTTTATAAATGAGTTCAAAGAAAAATTATTGTATAGAACAAAAAATATTGTTAACTTATCATAATTATTAGTTTATTAAAAAATTAATTTAAATCATAATTATCTTAAAAGTCACATATAAAATGATTTGTCAATTAAATTGTTTACACTACTAACGAATAAAAATTTAGTTAAACTAAAAAATCCTTTTGTGAAATTAAAAAGAGATTGTGAGTGAAAGTTGAGTAATTGAATTGATTTTGATGAGATTGAAGGTGTCAAAGAAATTAAAAAACCGAAATTTAAACTGTAATAAAATAAAATAAAAATATTAATTTAACAATTAATATATAAAACATGAAAAATATATTTACCAGTGTCATTAAACATTTGTCTATCTAAAAAAGATATTACAAATGTTGAATGTGAGAGATTCATGGATCAAGAGATGACAATTAAATGCATGAAATTAAACACAATCATCTCCTTGAAAAGAGAAAAAGAAAAAAAATAAACAAACTGTAATTGATGCACAATAGTAGTTAGTTGGTTGGGTAGCATGAGAGATTTTAACCGTTACCACCGTAAAATAAAAGCTACAATGTCAATGATGATTGATAAGGACTATTACTTGTTACGGTCCATTATTTGATGCACAAATTAGATGCAATGCTTTGAGTATTTGAGGAAATTAAAAAAGGTTAAGACCCTCATAAGTGCGAGTTTGAAAGCTTAGTCTTATCTCATTATCTAGAATTAGCATGGTGGCATGATGGTAGGCAAAGTGCATGGCAAATTGGACCCCACATATTGCCACAATCATCAAACATAGGATTGGAAAATTGGGATCTATATAGTTGCCCTTGGCCTAACAAACCTATAACCACAAAAAGCCTCACAATCGAATGTGTAAGGATATATAGTGGAGTGTCATCATTGTTTTGTTTGAGGAGAGGGGAAAATCTAAAGCACTTAGCATTAACACTACTTTTCTTAGGAGCCATCAACTCATAGTAAGAATTTTCATAATGGAACCCACTTGAGGGATAGGGGTCCCTCTTAAGAATTATCTTGCAGATAATCATTTTCCTAATTCTTGGGTGGTCTAATTTTTTTTTTATATAAGCATGTATTCAACTTTAGTTAATATAGTGATTAATTTTATTGAAAAATTTATTAAATACACAAGATAGATTCTCTGTTCATAATCAGTTTTCTTCATAAAAGCCAATAATCAAATCCTAAACTATTTGTTTAAGGTTTTCAAGTCTAGAACAATTAAGTTGAATGGTGTATCACTTCGAATATCATATCATTATTTAAGTTTTATTTTGAATCTAAATTAATCAAAACAAACATGTGGATGTTTTATCTTAAATCAAAAAACATAAATTGTTGTGTGGATTTATTTAGCGAAAAGAATCTCCTTAGATTATGTTTCTCTCTTATTCTCATACATTTTGTTTTTTTAATTGTGTTAATGTAATTTATAAAAGAATAATTTTGATGAAAAATATTTTCATCAAATAGTTTGTTATCCTTTTATATGTATTTTCAAGGAGATCAATATTTATTTGGTGAAACATGCATCTTTTATTGATTTGTTATGACCTTTATCTATATCATCGAAAATTCTTTATAAAATTGATATAAATTAATTTAGAATATAATTATTACAAATTATAAGTGTATTGATAAATTGTACCCAAAAATAGTGTATTGATAATTCAAACATACCATAATAAACTTTTGGTATCATTAAACAGATTAACATTATACGAACAACTTAGTTATTGGCTGCAAAACATTAATTTATAGGATTTAAATTAAATTCGAGATTTTTTATTTCTCTATACTTATATTGTGTGAGTTTAATTATAAAACTATTTAAAAAAGAAATCGTAGAAGAATAATAAATTTATTCCTTTATAGCTAGGTTAGTTTAGTTTATTAAAATGACTCACTTTAGAATTAAGATATATGTTGGTCAAGAAAAAAATAATTGAAATATACCCTTTCAAAAATAAAACAAAAGAAGATATAGTTTTGGCCCAAAAAAATAATTAAGATTTATACAATGATAGTGTAAATTTTTTTATATAATCGACACATGATGAACAATTTATGTGATTTTAAAAGTAAAGTTTAATTACAGTTTTAATCTCCTTATTTTTATTGATTCACTAAATTGATCCCTTATTTTAAAATTCAACAATTTTAGTATTTTTCTTTGATTTTTTAACTAAAAAATGATGACGTGAAATGATTTAAATAATGTGACGTATAATATATGAATAAACACCCATGAAAATGGAATAAAACTTCGTAAAAATTTAGATTTTAATTTTGAAATTTTTTCATATTTTTAATTTAATTAATTATATATAAATAATTAATTTATCTAGATTGTTCTATATCATATAATTGTACGTCACGTCATTACAAATATGTCAAATTATTATTTTTTAATTTAAAAATCTTAAAGAAAGATCAAAATTGTCGACTTTTAAAATAGGGAGATCAATTTCGTCGATTGATAATAATTTAGAACCAAAATTGCAATTAAACTTAAAAAATAATTATGATAAAAATAAAATCATCAACTTTAATTAACCAAATAAACTAACTCCTTGATCATCTTTCCATGTGTTTGACTCGATATATGTACTTTTTGTATCTTTATATTTGTAAAAATAATTTATTAATAAACTTTTTTAAGTTTAATTTTGTTAATAATACTTTTAATTATTTATTGTAAAAAGATAATACATGAGATAACATAATAATTAATTAAATATATTAAAAGAAAAAATAAATAATAATAACAAATTTGTCTGATTGTTTTAGTATATGCGAATAGCTAAAAAAATAATAATAATAAGGAAACGGATGTACTTAGTTAAAAAAAAAAATGGATGCAATAAATTATTATTTCGATTTTTAATTAGTAAGTAACGAAATTAAAACAGAGATACGGTTCAGTTCTCAAAGTAACGGCGTTTTGTCTCCCACCTAGCTAGCTATCCTTTTCCGCGCGGATATAAAAAAGATTGCAAGCTACTAACAAAATATAAATTATGCTGAATTTTCTATATAAATATAAAATAAATAACATTTCTTAATAATCAATACTTCTTTTAACAGAAAAGTTACATTTAATTTTTTTTATATAGTTTCTTTTGTCCTCGTCAAAAAAATAATTTATTTTGTTATCCGTATTACAAAGTCACTAAAAGTAAACTAACGATGGTAAACAAATTTATTGGAGTTATAACATAAATTTTGTATTCTAGAGTTAGAAAAAAAAAATATTTTTTTTCTTCACAAAAGTAAAAGCAACTAAATAGATATTTTAGTAAATCATTACTTTTACTCTCTTATTTAATTAGTATGCTTATTGTAAAAAAAACAAACTAGTATGCTTATCATGCCTGGTTTTTAAACTCTAATTTTATTATCCATTATTTGCAATTATAATTCTATTTTCTCACAAGATTAGCTATGTTCTTTTCAATTTCTTTAAGCAGATGTTTCTTTTTACAACACTAGAAATTAATATTTTTGAGTATTTTTTTTTTGAAATATATTTAAAAATTACATCTTTCAAATTTAAATTTTTTTTGTCTAAAAAAAAGTTATTTAATATTCATATGGAGAATAATAATCAAATTATGACCACATATTTAACAAATTCGGGAACTCGCAGTTGCGTAAGTTAATTATGATATTTATTATATTTTTTAAGATAAAAAAATATATAGTTTTTTTTTTGTTTAATTATAATTTTTGTTCATCTACTTTCATCAATTCACATAATTGGTATCTTATTTTAAAAATCGACAATTTTGATAACTCTTTTATATTTTTAAACTAAAAATTGACAATTTAACATATTTTAAATGTAGAACAATTTAAATACATCAATTATTCATATGTCATTAATTAAATTATAAAATGAAAAATATTCTGAAATTAAAAGTTTAATTTTTAATTAAAAAAATTAGAATAAAAAACCAAAACTGTCAAATTTTAAAATAGAAAAATCAATTTTGTAAAGTAATAAAAATAAAAAATTAAAACTACAATTAATATTTTTTTACAAAAGATATTTAATATAGTTAGATTGCACCAATTTGGAGGTGCCTTTTCTTATTATATATGATATTATTTCATTTTCTATTTTCTTGTTCTCTCTATTTATTTTTTATAATCCTTTCCTCTTTCTAATGCATCTTTAAGTTTTTTTTTTTTTATCTTTTATGTTAAAATAATGATTGAGATCTGTAATAAAGAATAACCAACAAGAGATTAAACAGAAAAACAGAGAAAATGCAGAAAATGGAGAATGTTCTTGGTTTTGTGAAAATTGAAACGGATAACATTCTCCATTAGAATAGAACTGTTTTCAATATCAATATTAAACGAAAAACTTAAAGAAAGATAAAGGCAATGATAACACCAACGTATACATGTTCGATCTTAACAAGACGATCCACTATGATTATTGAATGCTACAAGATTAAGGTATCTTCAATTGTAATCTCCTAGTATCTTCACTGCTGCTTGAGCATCCAGCAATACTAGCTTTTCTCTACAATCTTTCTCTCCCTTAGTCTCTTTCTACTGATTTCTATAAGTCCCTTTCTTCATTGTATATGCCTCTTAATTACACTATCAAAACTAACTCAACAACTACTTCTTCACACACACCTATACATTAAAGTCTTATTTACATTGACACACATATGTATATTTATAGTAAGCTAGAACAAACTAACTTAACTAACTTTCTAACAGAAAGTATAACTAACTTCATAACAGAAAGTAGTTGCTGATTTGAGACATCTCTTCACATTTTAAAAGCAAGCAGCATGTAATAATTCAGGAAATATCGAGTCTCTTGTGGTTAGATTTTGTTTATGATGAGACACAAGAAGAATTGGCCTTTGGAGAAACTCTGTTTTTAGTTTCAATATTTTTTTCTAATTCTTTGTTATGCTTTTTGCCCTCACCTTTCCTCCAAATAGTACAAAAACATAATGAGTAAAAAAAATATACAAAACATAAAATTTATAGTTAAAATACATTAATGATTGCAAAGTTTTTAAACACCTCTAATAATATTTTTTTAACAAAACTTTAATCTTTTGATATATAGGTATAATGTTTTGTTTTTTGGTTTAATTTTATGTTTAAGATAATGTTTGGTGTCACAAAATAAAAGGTCACAGTCACGTCAATTACAACTATTTAATATATGTATTTTTTAGTAAAAAAAATTATTAATTAAATAATATTTTTTGTCTTATATTAAATGTTTTGTTTGAGTTGTGTATAATTTTAAAAAAAATATTAATTGTATTAATTTTAATAGTAAAATAAATTGTAATTAATAATTTTTTTTGATAAATTAAGATATATATTAATTAAAAAGTAATTAATATTATATTAAAATTATAAAATAATAAATAATATAAACAGATAAACATAACAAATCAAATATTATTTTGAAACGGATGAAATACTCGTGAGATTCATTTGCAAACAAACCTCTCATGTTCATAAATAACATTGCTTTTAGATTTAACTAGTATAATACTCGTGCTATTCGATGGGTGGCGCATAGTTTATATGTTTTTTATTTAATTAACTATTTTTAATAATAAATAAAACAAAATAAATGAAGTTAATCATCATAGTCGACAACTACTAAAATAATTTATTAGTATTACATAAAATTATTAACAATACTACAAAATCATTTATGATGTTATTGTGGTTGTGACTCTTAAAATTTCATGAAGATCCATTAGTGATGATATTGTAGTTGCTTTTGAGTATACCAAATAATTTTGATTTGTAGAAAATAATTTTTCAAGACAAAGGTTATCCAAGTTACAATGAAATTATCGTAATAATAGAATTTGAATGCTATAATAATAAATCAAAGTTTAGGTAAAGAAATCTATAATAGAAATATCGTCCAGACATTATCAATCGTTGTAAGTCGGGTATTGATGTTAAATTACTAATGTATCGTCAATAACTTATAAGACAACTTCATTTCTTGTCTTTTTTCGCATCAAGGGTTATAATCCGTCACCAAAGCCCTGTAACATAATTTACATGTTAATTAATATGATCTTATAATGGAATTTCAATTGTATTTTGATCCTTTAATAAGGTAACAAAGGATATCTAAGTTACAATGAAATCATCATAATAATAGAAGTTGAATGCTATTGTTTAAGATATACAATAATAAATCAAAGTTTAGGTAAAGAAATCTATAATAGAAATGTCGTCCAGACATTATCAATCGTTGTAGGTTGGGTATTGATGTTAAATTACTAATGTATCGTCAATAACTTATATAATGTCGAAAGACAACTTCATTTCTTGTCTTTTTTCGCATCAAGGGTTATAACCCGTCACTAAAGCCCTGTAACATGATTTGCATGTTAATTAATATGATTTTATGATGAAATTTCAATTGTATTTTGATTCTTGAATAAGGTATGGACAATATATTTTGAATTACCAAGAACAAATGAAATTATAGACATCTAAATTCTAAAAATAGCATTTATTAAAGTTTCATGTACCTTGGAGTTGGATCGTCAACCTAAACACCACATTTATATTGATAATTTGTAATCCCTTTTTTGGCTTTGATTGTGCAATTCGTGCAACCAAGATAAAACCAATCAAATTTGTCCAGTACAACCTTTGACAAAGTTGCCACAGTGACACAAATCATTTCCTAAAACTATGTTGTAATTAAAAAATTTGTAACAATAAAATAATGTATATATGTACATAAAAATAGTGTTATGAAATTATAGTTACATGTCCAATAGCCTTGATTTGGCAAAGAGTTTTAGATTGATTGTTGTACATAAACTTCTCTTGTGAAGTGTATTGAGGTGAAGATGTGATCTGGATTGTAGTTGGCTGCCCTGAATGTAGTTATCTATATCATATATTGCAGGTAACCTGCATTCATTGAAAAGTGACCATTTAATAGAAAAAATATGACTTATAAACAAAACTACTAACTGAAGATGAGTGGCCGACATCATTAAAATCGCTTGACCTCTCAATGATGCTAAATCATACTTGCAACATTTGGAATACACTTATAAAAAGTTGATCAACTTACTGATTTATGAATACATTGATTTGGTGTGTTTCTTCATTGATTAGAAGTTTAGTTCCACTTCATGCATTAGTGATTGTGTGTCCGTTGTTTCTTGCCATATAGAACTAATTAATTAACAACTACATTTAAGTAAATTGTAACAAACAAAATATTTCATTAAGCAATTAGTACTTGTGTTGAATTAATAACTTGACTCTTGCATGATGAAAGATTATAATGATGAGACTAGAGTTGGCGTAAACATTAACATAATTGAGGAATTGTGTACCATAGGCCTCTCATAGAGTACATATAAGGATGTTTCCGCTAATCAAATGAATAATATTATTTCAAACATGCTTTGTAGATTAATTAAATATGAATATTGTTTCACCTGAGATCTTTGATTTTGATGGTGACACATGTTTTTTTGGTTGATGGCGTTGAAGTTGAAGAAATGACATCATCAACCACCCCAATAATGTCTATAAATAAAAAATATAAGTAATTCATTGAAACACCACAAATATATAACAAATATATACTATTCCATTACAAAAAACATAAAATGAAATGATAGTATTACCAATTAAGTTGTCAGGAGGGTTCTTCCCATTTAAAATGGTGCTAAAAGACACAAAATGGTATTGAGTCAGTGGGATTTCTGGGAGATCAATCTCTTCTTCAGAAATAGCAGAGTTAAAAATAATTTTGAATTCATGGGGGCAATATTTGAACTAGAAATTACTTGGAAAAACTGAAAACTTATGGATGATGTATGATTGATTCTCTTTGAGTTAGCCCTTTCATTTAAAAGAATCATCTCGTCGTATAACAATGTATATTTGATCAGCCTTTTAATAACAATTAATTTATAAAATTAGATACTAACCAATAGAATGAAGATATTTGTTAACTAAACATAAAGAAAAAGTTAAAATGTAGACGTGTTGATCTATCAAAATAACTTCATCGTGCACATTCCCATTTTTACTAACAACAGTGAAGTAATTTGTGACCTTGACTGCTATTTTCCAAGTTTCGTTTGAAGTTTTAATGTCCTTCAATGGTGTTGCATTTTTTGTCTATGAACCAATGCAAAATTTATCATTTATGTCAGTTTGTAATATATTTATGAAGATGAAATGCAAAAGATTTAGAACTTAAAGAGCCAAGAAAACCTAAAGAACCAAGAAATAGTCTTTTTAAGAACTTTTAAAACTACAAAAAAAAAACTCTAAAAAATAAAATGCAAAATAAGATGAAAGAGATGGGTTACGTTTTTTATGGTGGAGGCCTAAAAAAAATTAAAGAGCAAACAAATAGCGGTAACATTTAGAAGTACAAAAAAAAAAACTTAAAAAAGAAAATGCAAAGGAATACGAAGAAGGTGGGTTACCTATTTAGTGGTTGTGGCTGAACCTCCTCTAATCTAATTGAAAAAGAAAACATGGATAAGATATGTAAATTTCCATAGGAGAAATAACTGAAAAATAGAATAGGTTTGAAGGAGGAAGTGACAAACTTTGACATACGTCACTAGGGATGGGAATAGGTTAGACCGTCTATCAGGGGCCTATGACCTGACTTACTTATGACTTGGTATGACTTGGCCTGTTTAATAAGAAGGCTAGGTCCACGCTATTTTTAAAGCCTATTTATTTAAATAGGTCAGACTCATACTTATAAAAAAGTCTATTAAGTCTGACAGATTAATATATATATATATATATATATTATTTATTAATGTTATTTTTTTATTATTATTTATTAATATTATTTTTCCTATTTTAAAGCCTGACTATTTTAATATTATTTTATTATATTAGATTTGATTATAATTTCATTAGTTTTCTTTGTCAATAAATGTCTAGTTCAGCCTATTAAAAAAGTATAAAATATAACATTTAAATGTTTTAATGTGAATAAGGCTTTTAAATAGGCTTTCAAGCCATACCAGACTTTTAAAAAGGTTAGGTCAGGCCGAAAAAAAAGCCTATGATAGACCGTAGGCCTAAAAAATTAATCGTAAGCCAGACTCAAGTCTTTCAAAGTCTGGCCTAACCTATTCCCACCCCTATAGGTCACAAATTATGACAACCCCTTCTTTCTGCCGTTCCATTTGTAATTTTCTTCTCCCGTGAATCTGTCTGTCATCCGTGAATTTTGAAAAGTCGACATTTGGTTTTTTATAGTGTACAATGTAGGATAATGTTCAGTCTGGTTTATGCAGAAAAGATATAGTGTTGCAGTGTCTAAACCAGAAAATGTTTCTGAAGTAGCTAGAATATCACTAGAAGGGGAGTTGAATAGAGATATTTGTTGTTTTAAATTTTCTTTTGTGTTTTAAAGCTTTATCCTCTTCGAGAGGATGAAAATCAGAGGTTGGAAAAACTTTGAGTATGAGATGATTACTAAAAGATAGAGAGAGAGAATAGAGAATGACACTCACAACTTTATACTGATTCACCCAATGAAGGCTCCGTCCAATCCTCACACACTTGTGAGATTTCACTAAGAATCAAACGATCAACCTCCCATAGAGGTCAGTTACAATTTTGTGTGTTCTAGAGCCTCACCAAGCTTACAATCTCTTCTCTCAAATTTCAACTATTCCCAAGTGTAACTCACTTGAAAATTACAAGATGATATAATGAAGTTTATGATATTCCTCTTTACTAACCCTTTCTAAAAAGATATTTCAAAGATCTAGTGTAAAACTATAGAAAGTATAACGAGAGGATGAGAATGCTCTTGATAGATTTAGACTTTCTCTTTGTATGTTTTGTAGTTGTGTGTTGAATGAAGGAGAGCTCCCTTCCTTTTATAGAGTTTTAAGATACTCTATCCATGTGTTAAGATACTTCAAGACCGTTGGGAACTTAATCAAAAGTCCAATGTCAATAATCTTAATTACAAAAATGTCATCGAGCTGTCTTTTGTTTTGTTTGAGCGCAGGAGGATGAGAATTCAGTCCATCCTCATATAGGAGGTTCAAACCTCCTTGATGTTTGGGCTTTAGCTGTTCTTTTTCTTTTTCGTTCTTCAAGACATGTCAGATTCTATTTTGGTCTTGTTTAGTACAACTTTTATGTCATTTGATAAGATAGAACCATTTTCATCATATGAGGATGAAAAGAGCTGAAAATCCATCCTCTTACAGTTCATCCTTTTTTGTTTATCCTCTGCCTTTGTCCTCTTTAGTTAACTTTCTTTTTCTTTCAAACTCTAACACTGATTTAATATCTTTTTTGATAAGAAATCATTGTTATAGTGATTTTGAAGATTTTGCATATTTGTTGGTTCATCCTCTTGAAGGTTCATCCTCTAGTCTATCCTCCAGTTTGAAAAACTTGTTTGATTGACTCAGATTTTGTTTCTTTTAAAGAGCAATCTGTTTTCTAATATTAATTCACTCAAGAGCACAAATTAGTCATTAACAAGAATCATAATCTTTTTAAATAATTTTGTTATCATTAAAAGCATTTGAAAGAGATTTTGTCTTAACAGTTTCAAAATGATAATCCTGCCCCATAAATATTTTCAAAGGTAGCAAAAAATAAAAACAAAATGAAGAATAACAATGTATTTGTGTATTAGTTTGAAATAGAAAGTTGTTTATGTACAATAAAAATGCCAGAGGTATAGTAATTTACGATTGTAACCTCAAAAATTTTACAAAGGTTATATTTATGAAGGTCAAGATTGTATATTTGGTGTAGTTGAGAATTCTTATGTATTGTAGAAACATTGTCATTATACCAACCTTATTTAACTACACCATTCACTTTTTGTTTTGGAGTCAAAACTATGAAGCATAATTTCCCCCCTCTTTGAATAAAAATGATCATAAAATAAGAAAGGTATGCCGGTACTTTCTGTGGGTTGTCGGAGTGAATGGCCACAAAAAGATTCAACCAAATTTATTAAAATCTAAAATTGAAAAGGACCAAAAACACAACCCTCAAAAACTTTTTAAAAAATTGTCAATAAAGCAAACAAAAAATCCCTATTCATTTACTTATTTATTTATTGCAAACCAGAACCTCATTCTTACATTAATTAATCAAAAATCAAAGTTCTCATGTTTATGTTTTTTCTCCCTATCTTGAATACAACAATACATACAATACAATAAATACAATAGAAATATACAATTGGTTAACACACTTCACATTACTCAACAGAGTGTGCATATAATATAAGCTACAGAGAACATTCTCTTCTCTCCCTCACAACTCATCTCTTTCCACTGTTAAATAACTTCTCTTTCTTCAATCTCATTCTTCTTTCTGTTTCTCTCATTCTCTCATTCTCTCCTGTTTTTGTGATTTCTACTAAGAAAACAGTGTTGAAAGGCATAACTTTTTTGATGTCTGTGCCAGTGGAACAAGGGTATGGTGTCTTACAAGAGGTTCCTTCAATGGAAACCAAAGAGAGAACCATTGGATTGAACCTCAAAGCCACTGAACTGAGACTTGGTTTACCAGGCTCTGAATCTCCAGAGAGAGAAAATGGTGGTGGGTTGTCCATGCTTAAGAGTTTGGTGTCTGGTGCTAAAAGGGGTTTCTCTGATGCTATTGATGGAGATTCTGGGAAATGGGTTCTCTCTGGAAATGGTGGATCTGAAATGGGTTTGTGTAAAGATGGAAACTTGTTCTCTCCTAAAGCTAAAGGTGGTGTTGGTTCTGTGCCTGAATGCATTAACCAACAAAACCCTTTGTCTGTTTCAGTTGTTAAAGAAACTGTTCCACACTCTCCAAAGCCTTTGCATGACAATAACAAGCCACAGATTTCTGCTCCTGCTGCAAAGTACTCATTTTTACTTTCTTACGTTAACTATATCTCTCTCCGTGTATGTGTGTTTGTGTGGTGCTAGTTTATTTTTTGTTGTTGTTGTGTTGTGTTGTTTCTTCTTCTACTTTGCTTGTTGGTCGATGTTGGGTCTTTGTTTCATTGAAATATTATGTTTTGTTACTATTTAGTGTTTATAGTTTCTTCTGTGTGTTTACAAAATGTTGAAAGCAAGAACTAAATTATGTTGAATTTTATGTTTCTTTTGGTGTGTAGAGTAATTTACCAAGCTGATAATTAAGAGGAAGAAGGAAGGATTTTTTTTTTTTGTCTAAAAGAATTTCTACATTAGTTAGTCACTTGAAATTTAAGCAGATGTCAATTTTGTGTGTGTAAACTGAGTATCCTCTGCTCTGTGTGCAACTGCATAGATTAATTTCTCGGGTGGGGGTTGGACTACAAGAGGCGGCAAAATACTCTCTCAAGAGTTTTAACCATATTCTAACGTTAGCCTCAGAAATAGAAGGTGGTGTTGTTATTTGTACTCTAGTAAATTAGAGGATTTTCTGTGTCAATCTTCAAATAGATAGTTTTTTTTTATAAGCTAAAAAATCTTCAAATAGATAGTTACTTTGGTTGTTCCTTAAATTTTCTTCTGTATGTTGGTTGTCTGTGATTAATTTTGTGTATGGCTTGGGATTTGATATCGTCCAATTAGCATTTTCCACGAGGATACAGATCTGTTTTAGCTTGATTCCTTTGTTTTGAATAACCACTGGCCTTAAAGTTGGTTTTATTTTTCCTTTCTCAATATGGATTCTGTGCACAAGACCTATCATCATATAGTGTAACTTATGTGAATCAGGGCACAAGTTGTGGGATGGCCACCAATCCGATCTTTTAGGAAGAACTCAATGGTTTCTCAGCCTCAAAAGAATGATGCTGATGCAGAAGCCAAATCTGAATGCCTTTATGTAAAAGTCAGCATGGAAGGCGCCCCATACTTGAGGAAAGTGGATCTGAATAATTTTAGCTCTTATAGGGAACTTTCTTCAGCACTCGAAAAGATGTTCAGTTGTTTTACAATCAGTGAGTTCTTGACTACTTGTTATCATCTTCTTGCATTATGTGTCATAAAATTTGCTCTTATGCATAATCACAAACAATTCTTAGTGATATGATAATAATTATTCTTGTAACTGTTTTGTACTTTTATCGGTCCTAATGTTGTTGAGGTTCTTCTTCCAAGTTTCAAGTGGTCAAAAATAAAAGTAAGAATTGTCAAAAAAAATATATAATGGAAGCTTTAAAATTTTGTGCAGTTATCTAAAAACAGTAAGTAATTTGATTGTGTGAAAAATGACAAAATTGTAAATATAATAGTTGAAATAAGGGTAAATCAGAAGAAATTAAAGTATATACTCCAAACAACCAGCATCAATTTAGATCTTATGATGAGTAAATCAAGAGAAAAAGCATTTGAATATCACAAAGTCAAGCTAGTTTGTAAATCCGAGGAGTGTTTTGAATGGTTCAATCAATTCTTAAATAAAAAAGCTCTTTATATAACTAATTGCATTTGAAAAGGAAAACATGATGGAACCAAATGTTTAAAATAAATAGTTAGCTGAATTACACACACAGTTTGCCATTAGTGTTTCAATTAATAGTTAACTTTGATCATACAGTTATTGATGACATGAATCTAAACATCGGTCAATTCCAGTGTTGTATAGTGTTTCAATTGAAGAGAACTATTAGCAACATACTCTCTTTCAACCATATTCTCTATTGTTGGTTGAAATCATGGCATAGAAAAACTATTATGGAATATGCATGTATTTATGGGTTACAGATTCTGATGATGTTTTTGTTGACAAGTTCAGGTCAATGCAGCTCATATGGGATTTCTTGTCGAGAAAAAAACTTAAGTGAAAGTAGATTGATTGATCTCCTTCATGGTTCGGAATATGTGCTTACCTATGAAGACAAGGATGGTGACTGGATGCTAGTTGGCGACGTTCCATGGGAGTAAGTCCATTTTTCGCTATAATTCATAAGAGAATATCTTGGTTTTTCACTGCATTGATAATCAATAATCAGCTATGTCCACCGAGTTGATAGTTTGAATTGTTTTGTCCTAGGAACAATATAACGATGTTATTTTTCTTCTTTTAGGATGTTCACCGAGTCTTGCAAGAAGCTGAGGATAATGAAGAGTTCTGAAGCAATTGGGCTAGGTAAGACCGATGTTTGTTACTCCCTCTGTTCCTTATTAAAAGACCCTCTAACAAAATTAACGGATGTTAAGAAAAATAATGTAACATTATATTTGTCTCAATGGTAGATTAAATAGAGACATTTTTGTAAAGAGGATATATTTAAATCTCGACATCCATTTACATATGATAACTAATTGTAGCTTTGAGAAAACAAGAAATTCATCAATAATCTCATCTTCAAATTGGAAAACTGAATCCTGGTTTTATACTACTGACTGTCTCTGAATTGCTACTATGGAGTTTATGGTTTCTGTACTTTTGTTGTTGGACTCATGTATACTCTTGATTTCTGCAGCACCTCGAGCCATGGAAAAGTGCAAAAGTCGCAACTAGTATGATGCAATCTGCCAGTTCTATACTGATCCATAAAGATCGAAGATCACATCTACTAAGCATAAAATACCCTCTTGCTTTCTTATGTATGTATAATTCTATTCTATATACATGAATGGAGCCTCCTAGTCCAAAACTTTATAGTATTCCAAATATATTGATGACAATATATTAGGCATATTGTAGATGGCTACAAGTCATTTTGGTGTAGACATTCAAGGCTTCTTAGGTTGGTCTCCCTTACTTTAATCACTGCCATTAGTATATAAATTTTGTATTTCTCTATTAATTAACTTTACATTCTCTCTTCAAGTTAATGTAAGTGTGCTTTTTGTTTGTCATGGAAAGGTTAGAAACGAAGATCATCATACTTTCTTATTTTTATTATTAATTTGTCATTTTTTTGTTAGTTGACAATTTTTTGGACGTGGGATCAATTGTTTCAGTACATCCGAAGTTGTTATTATAGTTTTGTTTGTAATTTGTAAACATTTGGATTCGTCCAAGACACCCTGCCTTACAAAATGAAACTAGCAGTATCCGGTAGGATGAGTAATGTTTTGCATTCAAAGACTCCACACATTTAAACACCAGCAGTTCAGTCATTAGATCAAATACAAAATTTTGAACTTGGTAAATCAATTTCAAGAGAAACTTAATTAAAGCTGTGTACCCCTTTAAACTCTATTACTTCAGCCTTAAATATAAATAAAAAATTATAAATATTTGAGAAATTCAAATCAAACCATGTATTTATCTTATTTCTAACATTAAGAAACAAATGTCAATAATAGCCTATTTTTAGTGTACCAAAAGGTATTAGATTGGTAATTAATTTAAACAAGCAAAGTTCGAATACATTTTGGTGTAAAAGTGTCAATATGACCTTGTTTTCCGTGACGGAAAAAAAAAATGCTTTCAAAACCGACACAAAAATGAGATTCCAAAGATACCAAAGTTCAATGTACACTGATAAATAGTCTCCGCTGCTAAAATCCTTCATCGTCAAAATACTAGTTTCTTCAGCTTCTGCAACTCAAGTATCACATTTATGGACGCCTTCTTCCGGCATCAAAACTCTGAAAACTGCATAATGATGATTTAAGCTCTTTTCACCCTGCAATCTGTAAACACTTCCCAAGGCACCAGTTTTAGGGTTTGGAAATGCATAAAATATCCGCCTAATTCTCTGATGGACAAGGGCCATGGCACACCTAGCATCATTGCGGAAAGCAAATATATCAGAAAACAGCTACTAAGGAAAAAAATTTCACCACCAGAAAGTGAAATTTGAGAGAACTTCTCCATTCCATGTGGTAAAACACACTCAAGAAATTCAACAGACAATGAAGTGTTTTAAAATTACAGAAGAATCTCGTCTCTAATCTTACATTGTGCAAGGTTCCCAAACAAGATATATGTCATAACCAGTGCATAAGTAAGGTCGTGCTGAAAGAAGATGGGAAGTTTGACTATGAGTATTCAATTTATCATTGTCCTCAATCTGATTGGAAATTTGACTATGAGCATTCAATTTATCATCATCCTCAACCTGAAACGTCACACCAATATCAAAATAGAACTTTCTACATAATACACTCAATTGAAAATGACCAACAAATATGATAAAGGTAAATTCCATTGCATTTACATTTTATGTTTCCATATTGCTAATGTTAAAATACGTGTACTTAGACTCACACTTTAATTAACTTCCACATGATCACATGATCTCCCCTGATGTTTTTTTATAAAAAAAAAAAAATTAATAAAGCATTGAAGTTATCATAATACAAGTTCCAAAAATAATACACCAATAAAAAAACATTGACTAAGCAACAGCATATAACTCAATTGAAAAATTATTCACAGATCATTCAAATTCTAACCATAATACATTACCAATAGAAACATCAAGTTAAATTAAAACACAAGAAGATATCAATAAGACTTAAGAAGAGCTTATACAAGGATGTAATAAATCAGATTTAGCCATTTAGGTAAACTTACAGTTGCACAAACAGTTTTCTGTCTCTTTGAAGAAGAGCTTGTCGAAAGACTGTCATGATCCGATTCCAAATTTTTTTCTTTACTGCTCTCATCATTGGGAAAAAGATGTCTATCCCTGGCAGCAGATGATTCTATAGCTACAATGGCAGCATGTCGCAAAGGATGGCAATAATATGAACTCTGTGAATGTGATTGCTGCTCAGCCCATTGCCAAGGATATAGACAAGCGACACATTCATATGATTGTTTGAGATTATTGCAGGAACTTCTTAAATGTAATGGTGTCTGGGGATCCAAGCTATTGGAAATAGGATGAGAACTAAATAAATCTGGTTTTCTATAGCAGCTTTCATCTTTGCAAGTGTTCCATGAAAAAACCTCATCACGTGCAGTTGAAATTATTTGCTTAACAGAAGGATCCACTATCACTGCAGCATTGACTACCTAAATTAATCAAATTTTAGGTCAGCAGCAGTTGAATGTGAAAAAATAAAGCAACAGATGCTATGTATGTCCAGTCAACACATTATTTCTAGTCACAAATTGTATGAAAAAGGCCAAATTGTGCCTTTACCAAGCCATCAGATGTTCCCAACTCAACTGCAGATTGCATAAACTTCAAAACTGATTGTGAGTCCTCCTCGCTAAATCCAGTAATGCCATCAATGTTGCTGTAGTTTGGGCCAAACCAACATCATAAGCAAAGTCAGCTATTATCATACAAGACAAGTTTTTGGCATTTAGTCCAGTAAGCTTATTGACAAAAAACGCTGAGCTCCACCCCGAAAAAAAAAATCAGCATGTGTTAATATGTTTGGTAAAGATTTCAAGATGATATTCATCAAATAGAAAAAGATTTCAAGATGATCATAGTTTTTACTGAGCGTCAAACAGACATGAGACTAAAAGATCTTGATGCACCAGATGGTCCTAAATCCACCGCATCTCCAATACTTGCACAGTCCAAATTTTCAAAAATACCCTTTGGCCCTTTCCTGTTCGAACTCCTCCAGTTTCTACCCGTAGAACATCCAGTACTTTGATCAATAAATAGAATAAATCATTTTAAAAACTACTTGCAAATATAATACATCATATACTATAATTACAGGAAACATCATAAAAATGTAAACAAGCCTAGGACAGGTTATTCATGAAAACAAAAAATAATAATCACACATTCAATATCGTAGACACAAGGGTGATCACATTTTCATCTAGGAAGTACCACTTATTATATATTACCCACTATTAAACCAACTAGACACAAAGGCTAACTTGTAACCCATGGATATGATCTTTTGTATTAAGTGCCTGGCCAACTTCCAGATCATGTAATCAAATTTAAGGATGTGTTTCTTGGACTTCGGAATTTCATTTAACAATACATGTTTTAATATGGATTGTTTTATTCATCTGATGACAGATTTCATATATAAGCTACGTCAAATTTCAAATACTCAAAAGAAACCAACAGTTTTGTAATTTGGATAAAAGCCCACGATGATATTTCAAATAAATTAAATAAAAGAATAAGAATTTGAAGCATACTAAGTTCTTGGATGATATGACGTTGGCCAAAATTTGCATTGCTCTTGCCACTCTTCTTTTGACGTTGCAGCATATTTGCAGATCTGAAGTCAATTAAATTCGAATTTAGTGTACAAACTAACTAATGTAAAGAAACAAGGACCAAGAGCCCTCATTATCCCAACCAAAACTCAATGATATCTTCAATCAATAATCTTACTTTGTTTTGACGTGTAGTGGACTGTTGGAGTTGTGAGATTTTAGAGAAAATAAGGAGAGAAAATAATAAGGGTTTGAATATTATTGATAATAACTTTATGCTGACTTGATTACAAAAGACTCAATATTAATCTCTATTTATAGAGAAACATAGACTCAATCCTAAATTAAGAACAAATCATAATAATAATGATAGATATTATAAAATATATCTATGGTTATAAATTGATCCTAGAAAATAACTAAGGTACTCTAATATAATATAATATAATATAATATAATATAATATAATATAATATAATATAATATAATATAATATAATATAATATAATATAATATAATATAATATAATATAATATAATATAATATAATATAATATAATATAATATAATATAATATAATATAATATAATATAATATAATATAATATAATATAATATAATATAATAGATATTATAAGATATTATCTAATATTCTAACATGGACCCTAAAAAATACCAGATGGACATTTAACTAATATAGTCTTAAACCTTTCATACACACTTACACACGAACATATGATAAACACATGATAAAATTAAAACTCCATTCATATATAAACTACTGATTTTCAGTGTTGAGGATTTGCTGTTTTTTTAAATGGATGATTTAGTTAGCAAGCTATCAAAGACCAAAAAAGCAATTGTCAAAATAAAACTTAAATGGTAATTGATGTACCATAAACTAAAATATAGAAATATTTACATAAAAATGAAAAGTAATTGACCACCCATAGTCCATACCTGATAGCACTATTAATATCAGATAGCTTTCAGGTCCATCACAATCACAAATATTAAACTAAAATGAGCCAAAACTCATGATCACTGTTATCAATCCCAGATAGCAGGATGGCCGCTGCTCTGAATTTATTAATTAATAATTTATACTATACATAAAAACCCAACAATAGTTTTGACTAACCAATAAGGGTGAAAAATGACAACAGAAGTGAGACAGGGTGAGAGATGAGAAGGCCTATTGTTGTTTTGGTATTTTCTAATTGCAAAATTCATAAAATAGCCACACTAAAAAGCTCTAACGTTTAAATCTTAAGAGAATTTTTGGAATTTTCTATGGCATTGAGGGGCGGTGCTATCTCGCCTAAATAGCCACTCCTTCAACCGCTACACCAAACTACACCACTACTGTGTGTCTTGTAGTGACCAGTGGCTATTCCGCTGCTACAGCATGCTATTGACTGCACTATTCATCATAACTATTTAGAAATGAATTTCTGATGTATTCTTCATCTAATAGTTTTTTTTTTTTTGAAAGAGTTCTTCATCATAGTTTCTATGATAAAATCTTTTTATGTTTGAAACTCATGTCACATTCAACCTCTATTGATGATCTGACTCCGAGTCAAGATGGGTGGACCGACTTAAAGGGAGCAAAGCTGTGCCTATTTGATTTTCAGTCTTAAGAGATAACACTCAAATCTAAGATCTTACATAACGGAAATCAAACTCCATACTACATGGATCAAAACGCATAAGAGATCAAACCATAATCTGAGCAAGCAATATCATTAACTAATGTGAAAAATAAAAAACAAAACAAAGACCCACTTTTGTAATAAAAGGACTCAACTGATAGGAACTGATCAACTCCTGAAGAAGAGGTGGCACACCATCCAGTTGATTGTCACCTTCATAGGCCAGGCACAAGATCACTGATAGCTGTATTTGTCCTGCCAAACATTCGATGTGTCACCAAAAACTGACTTGGTCAATTAGCCACAACTTATTTTAACAAAGATTAAAGCAATATAACATAACAGTATGCTGCTTATACACAATAGACGTAGAAGGATTTCATATTTCTATTATAAAAGCACAAGGTTCTCACTTATGTTCAGAAGCAATTATCAAAGAAGATCTAGGCATCTAGCACCAACTACAATGATGTAAAATGCCTTGAATTAACTAAACCAACCTTTATTTGCTATTCATTTATTTATATACCCCTTCATTGCATCATCTATAAAACTCCACAACAAATGATGACTTAGGTTTTTCAAGGCCTATAGGTTCCTCCGTAGCACCGAAACTTCTGATTGACGTCATGTCCCGATTTCTGACATGTGTCTGTATCTGGCACTAATACGAACCGACACATTGATTACATATTACATTCAATTAATTCATTTTTTCAAATTATTATCGGCATCCACGTGTCGATGTCAGTATCTGATTTCTGTATCCATGCTTCATAAATAGGTTAATACATACACACAAGACAGATTCCAAATTCCAATCACGTTGCTTGTTACACAGCCAAGACATTTTTTTACAATGTTATCACTGTAATATAACAATTAGTTTGAAGAGTAAGCAATAACAAGTACCTCCTTCCAGAACTTTCTTCTGAATTCGCTTCACATGACGGAGATCTTCGAGAGGCGCTATCTGATTCAAACGCCTAACAAGAAATTTAAGCATAGATAAGCTCAAGAAGCACAAAGAGCTCATAGAAGTAAAATTTCGAAAAGAACCTAACCTCACAATTTGATTGGCATGCTTCGGATCGATGGAAGAAGCAAAAACACTAACTGCACAGAACAGAAACAAGCGAAACACCACTGTTTCAATTCACTAAATTCAAAATAGAAAAAAGATGGTGAAAATTTGAAGTAATAACAAGTTTAGATTACGTCACCAGTAGGTTGATGGAGAAGGTCGTGTGGTGGCTCGTCTGGGATATGCAAGATTAAGTTGTTATGTGTCATTCTCTGCGAGACGGCGATACGTTTGCGGGAGAACGGATACGCCGATACGGCGGCGACTGGAGGGGGGCTTTGTGTGTGCTAGTCCCGAGCCTTTTTTTAAACAAAGCAAAACGACGTCGTTAATTTTAAAAAAAAAAAACAGAAACAGGCCGAGGCCTAATTGTACACTGGGTCAATAACATAACCGACCCAACAAATATTGAACAAAAACAACATCAAATGTCTTTTTTGTATAAAGAAGAAACAAATATCTCCAAGAAAAATAATATATGTTATTATTAATTATGTTGCATATTTATTTATAATTATTTAGTAACATGAATTAAAAAAATGAATTTTAAATATGTTAGTAACAGTTATGTTACATATTTATTTATAATAATTTAGTATTTATTAATTAAAAAAATGAAATTTTAATTTATGGTTCAAATCTAAACTATGCTATTTATGTCTTTTTCTTTTAAATAATTTGTTAGGAAGCTAAGCTTGTTTTGGTGTGTGAAATCAATCACTATTGGGGACTTGGAATCTAAAAAATCAGATAAGAGGAAAAGCTAATAAGAAGTAATAGAACAAATATTTGGTCCTAACACTCCTTTTGTTCGAAATAAATAATTATGGTTTTATTGCATCTGCGAGAGCCAACACATGGATATTTAAGAAAACAAATGGTGTACGAGCTAATTTAATTCGGGAGAACGAATGTGTAAGAATAGGACATAGAACCAAACAAAGAAGGTGTTCCAAAAAAGAGGAGAAGGGGTTCTGATCTCGTGGTGGTGGTGGCCGGCGCCGGCAGCGTCGCCGGTAGTGGTGGTCTGATGAGTATGGTGGCACAGTGGTGGAACTTGACTAAAAAGTTTGGGGTGACCGACATAAAAATATAATGTATAAATCAAATATGCAAATAATATTATATATCAAAAAATTAAGTTGTAATAAACACAAAATGAAGTATCAAATAATTTAACTACATAACTTAAGAATACCTTAAAGTAATTCTCTATGCTCTTTAATTAACTTGAAATCATCAATAATAGACTCATAACTGATACTTGCAGCAATTTCTCTTCAATATAAACCACCATGCTATATGCCAAAAAGTCAGTTTCCATCTTGTTTCTTAACCTAGACTTATAATTTTCATTGCTGAAAAAGATCTTTCAGTTGTGGCAGTAGAAATCGGAAGAGTCATGATAAGACGAAATAGTCTATCAATCAAGTAGAAATTTTGCGTCTTTTCAGTTGCAACCAAACATGAGCCAAATTCTTGGATAGTTGATAAATTCTTCAAATTTAAATCTTGGTGAGCATCAATCAAGAAATGTTGGAGTTGAAATTTCAAATTAATCTTCTCTCGCATATTAAAATCAACAGGGTAATATTTTTCAACTAGAGTGCAAATTTTTTCAATGTTAAAAGCTTTATAATTATCCTTAGGAGTCAAAGCACAACTTAAAGTTAACAAATCCATTGCTTACTCGTTAAATCTGTTATTCAACTCTTGTAATTGTTGATCAATGGTAGTAAAAAATATTTCAACTCTAAAATTATGCTCTATTGTAATTTGACCTTGTTGAAGACGAGAGCGTCCAAATCTTGTTGTTGAATGAACATCGTTGAGATCAGAAATCTCAATATCATGTTTTTCACAAAAAGTCTTCACTTCAGTAAATAATGCATCCCAACCATTTTCTCTCAAAGCTTGAATAAGAGACTTTGTTGTTCCAACCAAACACATGACATTAACTATATCTTGAGATTGTTGTTGTAAGGCGTGACAAAGTATATCAATTATCCCCATAATCTCTTTCATCAAATGCAAGATAAATATAAAATCAAACGCATTCAAATAATTTTAGGCATTATCAGCATCCCCACGTGTAGAATAACTTGCTCTTTCATTTGTAATTTTTTTAAAATAGTACAAGTTGCCTCATAGATATTTATCAAGCTACAAATAAAAGAGAAATGTGATCCCCAACAAGTATCCCTAGCTCATTTCAAAGTGCCAATTTGATTTGTACCTTTACCAGTTACAATCTCATCAATTTCTAAAAAATGTGCAATTTCCTCTAATTGAGCAGTTTGTAACTCATCATGACGCTTAGTAGAAGAACAAACAACATTAATAACAAAAATTAGCTTCTAAAAAAATGTATGAATTGGAACAACTTCTCTTGATGTAGTAACCAATGCAAGTTGCAATCGATGAGCAAAACAATGGACATAGTATGCATGAGGACAATCTTTCATAAATAATGTTTGTAAACCGTTCAATTCTCCTCTCATATTACTAGCACCATCATACCCTTGACCACGTATGTTTGAAACATCAAGATTATGTCGAGAAAGTATATCACATATTCTTCTTTCAGAGTTAAAATTGTAGTGTCTTTAACATGTGCCACAAAAAAAATCGCTCTTGTATTAAACCAACTTTGTCAACAAATCTTAACATAAGAGACATTTCTTCCTTTTTTTGATTCATCACGAGCTTCATCTACAACAATGAAAAAGTTAGAATCACCAATTTTCTTCACAGATATGTTTTCTCACCCTACTAGAAAGAATATGCAAGAGCTCTTTTTGAATTTGATGTGAAGTATACTTGGAATTATATGAAGCATTTTGCAACACAACTTTTGCAATTCATCATTGTAAGTTGCCAAGAGTTTTATCAATTGAAGAAAATTACCTTGATTTCTTGACCCGCTAGTTTCATCATGTCCCCTAAAAGCACAAGCTTGAAGTGTTAACCAACGAACAATGTCAATTGATATCTTGAGACGTATTCGATTCTTCAAAATTTGTTTCGAGCTTTGCACTTGAAAAGTATTCCTAATATGTCCATCCTGATTCAACAAGTCTAGAAAAGCTTTCATTGCATTGTTGTGTGGTGAGCAAGGATCCATCCCTATGTGTTTGAGAAAGGCGCAACGTTTTCCATTTTTAATTTTCTTCCAATTTCTAAAACTCATACCTATGAAGACATCTGATATGGGACGTCTACTTTGAAGGTGCAAACACGAGAAGGAGGGGTTGAATTGTGTTTGTCAAACTTAATTTCTTTTGCTGTTTTGTTAAATGTTGATTTGAATTATTCGATAAATAATTAATCAGATTCAGCAGCGGATAATAATAACATAATAACAAAGCAATTTATATTGGTTCACCGTTAACTAGGCTACGTCCAGTCCCTTCCTCCAGAAGGCCTTTTACTAATTCAAACTCCTTTGAATTACAACACCACTGACTCTTCAAGTCAGTCTTCCCAAATAGCCTGACAACCCCAGACTTTTGAGGAACAACAACACCTTGACTATACCTGCCAAGTCTTCTCAAACAACCAGACAATCCCATACTTTTGAGGAACAACAACACCTTGACTATACCTGCCAAGTCTTCTCAAACAGCCTAACAACCCCAGACTTTTGAGGAACAACAGCACCTTAACTAAACCAGCTAAGTTTTCTTCTACCAATCTGACAACCCCATATTGAAGAAGGAATCTACACCACTATAATAAAGGTTTAGAACTTTGCAATGTTGCTTCTGGAAAGCTGTTTGCTACACTTATTCTTGCACTCTTGTATTACTTCTGGAAAGTTGATTGTTGCACTGTATTTCTCTCTCGAAAACACTTAGAAAATATTGCTCTTGTTCATTTGTGTTTCTCTCTTTTGAACTCTCAGATAACTTTGAAATGAAGCTTGAGTTCTTGTGTTTTTCAATACTTTATTCTTCAGCATTAAGTCTCTCTTTATAGTTGAACTTTAGAACTTCACTGATACTTTTCTTCTGCAGTATATTTCGATTAATCTGTTTTGAGAATATTCTGGAGTAGTTTGCTCAGATTCTGTTTTGAGTCTTTTGCTCACTGATATGTTTTGAGCATTTTGCTCCGCTTCTATTTTGAGCATTTTTCTCAGATTCTGTTTTGAGCCTTTTTCTCCAATTCTGTTTTGAGCATTTTTCTCTGACAGATTCATCTGACGATATCCTCTGGAGATATCCTCTGGTGACGTCATCTTCTGATTTCTGCTTCTGGTGACGTCATCTTCTATATCTATTCTTCTGATGACATTTTTCATTCTTCTTCTAAGTCAAATATGTTATTTTTATAAAATACATTTGTTAACATCAAAACTTTAATTGCAAGAAACAACTTGGTTCCAACAATCTCCCCCTTTTTGATGATGACAAACAATTTATTTTTTATAATACTTTTTCTTTCTTTTGACTTTGACTCCCCCTAAGACTAAGCTTCATTTTATATTTTCTCCCCCTAAGTCTAATGCCCAGATATCAAATACATCATACATCATCTTCTCCTCCTTTCAAATAAATCATCTTCTCCCTCGGATATTTTATCAAATATTACATCTTCTCCCCCTTTGTCATCAGACAAAAAGGATTAAATGAAGAAAAGAGATCCTCTGATTTTTTTTTTCTTTCTTTTTTTTTTTCGACTCTTTTTTTTTTAAATAAAAGTACACGAAAAATAAAATAACATAAAAATTAAACTAAGCTATTAGATTAGAGATAAAGATAAGATTAAGGTTTTTCTTGATAAATTCAAACCTATCTTCACGTAGTGGTTTAGTGAATATGTTAGTCCATTGATGTTCAGTGTCTACAAACTGAATGTTGAGTACTCCTTTCTGAACATAATCTCTGATGAAGTGGTGTTTGATCTCTATGTATTTGGCTCTAGAATGTAGTATAGGGTTTTTGGTTAGGCAAATTGCAGAGGTGTTATCACAATAGATGGGTATGTTGGATTCTAATATTTTGTAGTCTTCAAGTTGATACTTCATCCAAAGTAGTTGAGAGCTGCAGCCAGCTGCTGAAATGTATTCAGCATCTGTTGTTGACATGGCAATAGTGTGTTGCCTCTTACTGGACCACGAAATTAAATTGTCTCCTAAAAAGGTACAATAGCCACTAGTGCTTTTTCTTTCAAGTTTATCTCCAGCATAGTCAGAATCACAGTATCCACTCAGTTTGTATGTAGGAGTTTTCTTGTAAAACAAGGTGAGGTTGGTAGTGCCTTTTAGGTATCTAAGGATTCTCTTAACAGCAGTTAGATGAGATTCTCTAGGATCAGATTGAAATCGAGCATATACACACACACTAAATATGATATCAGGTCTAGAAGCAGTAAGGTAGAGTAATGATCCTATCATTCCTCTGTAGATTTTCTGGTCAACTTTTGTTCCTGATTCATCTTTATCAAGTGAACAAGTAGGATGCATTGGTGTAGCCATAGGTTTGCAATCACTCATCTTAAACTTCTTGAGAAGTTCCTTTGTATATTTAGTTTGGTGAATGTAAATACCTTCTTGACTTTGTTGAATTTGTATTCCTAGAAAGAACTTAAGTTCTCCCATCATACTTATTTGAAATTCATGCTGGCTACTGGAGCAAATGTCTCAGTGTAATCAATACCCTCTTGTTGACTGTAACCTTGTGCCACAAGCCTTGCCTTGTTTCTGACTACTTCACCCTTTTCATTTAGCTTATTTCTGAAAACCCACTTGGTTCCCACAATGTTCTTATCTGGTCTTGGAACTAGATCCCATACATCATTCCTCTTAAATTCATTTAACTATTCTTATATCTTTTAATGATGATCTGGTTCTTAAAGAATCACTTCCACTTCCAATGATCAGATTTTCAGGATGAGATGACTGGTATTTCCTTCCAGATTTCTCTTCTGAGTTCTCATGACTGGTTCTGATTTGATCAGATTCATCCTTTGAAGATGTGTCACATGCTTCAGATTTATTTGTATCCTTCACTTCTCCAAATTCTGCTGGTTTATCTACTTCTGCTGGTTTGTCTGTTTCTGCTTCCTCTGATTTTGTTAAATCTTTCCATAATTCATATGGTGTTTTAAACAACGTAGACCTAATAAAAACTCTATTCTGAATGTAACATGCAGTGTTGATTGCTTCAGCTCAAAAATGTTTTGCAACATTTAAATCATTTAACATAGTTCTGGCCATGTCTTGGAGTGATCTATTTTTTTTTAACTTATCTTCAGATTTATCCTCTGAAGACTTGTCAGGTTCTTCTTTCATCTTCCATCTATTCAAGCTCTCTTGGTTTGTCTACATCAGCTTCTGGTTCTAGTAAACCTGCATCGGTTTCCTCTGGTTCTAGTAAACTAGCTTTAGTTTCCTCTAGTTCTGGTTAACCTGCATCAGCTTCATCTTGCTTTGACTTTTCAGATCAAGCTATTTGTCATATAACATAATACAAATCAAATAATTTAAAAATGAACTCAATACAGCCAAACCATTAATTCTGATTCTGGTGGTTTCTACTTGTTTTTGAAACCACTGAAATACTGTTTTTGTTGAAGTGTTCATATCACGTGAATCACTTGGTTCCTCTGACAGTTTGACAACCTGCAGAATACTTATCTAGCTTTGATTTTTAAGATCAAGCTTCTTGTTACCACATTAAACATAAATATCAAACAATAATAGTATTTACAGCAAAATGTAACCTCTATGTCAACAGTTTCAATTTTACTCTGAAAATCCTCTTGTTTCTGATTTTCAGATTCTGAATCTGTATGTTCTGTGATTAGATGGTTTGGATGAAGGAATTTGAATTCCCTTACTGGTTTGTAGTCTTGATGAATTTTACGGAAGTGTTTGAAGAACTCTCCATATATTGACACTTCTCTTTCTGCTGATATATTAGGTTCCTCTGATAGTTCTGGAACTGATGATAATTCTGATTCCTCTGGTAGTTCCAGTTTTGTTGATATGTGTGATTTATCTGTCTGTTTTGGTATTTCCTGTTCCTCCTATGGTTTTGGTTCTGATAGGCATTGTATTTACCAGTTCTTCTTCCACCAGAGTTACTTTGCTTCTGCTTGGTATATGTTGGAACATAAACCTTTTTCCCTTCATATATTGCAAGCATCCATTGACCAGGCACCATGACTGGTGTTTCAATTTGGTTGCTTAGAACATCTGCAACATAGACAATTTTATCTTTTGGTACCCAAATCTGGTTGGGTCCAGGTTTGTTAGTCTTGAAAAGTTTCTTGTTTTCCCTTGTATTTAGCATAGGACAAGACACTTTGGAATGACCTTTCTTGTAACAAACAATACACACTATATCAGAGGGAACAGGTTTAAGCACATGTTTAGATTCAGTTATAGTTTCTTCAAATCCTATACCTCTATTTCCATTCCTACTAACTCCATAAATCATAGAAGCATATTTGCTTCTTTCCATACCACTATCAAGAAATTCTTGAAGAACTTGTCCATGCATATCAGAATTCCTTGTGGTATTTTCAATTGCTGTTGAATTATGATTATTTTTCAGATTTAAACTTTCATCTTTAATTTCAGCAAAACTATTTTTCAAGCATACATTCTCTATTTTCAATTTTGCAATATCAGTTTCAAGAATGACACTTTCTATTTTAAATTCTGCAATCTAATTCTTTAAAACATTAACTTCTTCTGTTAAATTTGTATTTTCTTTCTTAAGAGTTTTCAGTTTTAAAGATAATTTGTAATTACAGTTTAAAAAATCATTCAGAACAATAATCAAATCAGATCGAGTGAATTCAGAATATACCTCAGTTTCATCATCTTCTGATTCTCTTCCAGAATCAGATTATGTGTTGGATCCAGAGTTGGTGTGAGCCATCATAGCCAAATCTTCTTGTTCATCTTCAGAAGATTCATCAGAATCATCCCATGTAGCCATCATGCTTTTCTTCTTAGTTCTGAAATCTTTCCTCTGGTACTTCCCTTTCTCCATATTTGGACATTCTGACTTGATATGTCTAAGGTCATTGCATCCGTAGCAGATGATACCTTTCTTGTCATGTGTATCATCACTTCCTTTGTTAGACTGATTGGAATATCTCTAGGGAAATTTATTCCTTCTGTTATGCCACATCTTTATGAAATTTCTGGATAAGAAAGCAATCTCTTCTTCCTCTAAATTCAGACTTTGATCGTCTGAATCACTATCTTCTGATGTTGCTTTCAGAGCCTTCTTCTGCTTGGATTTCAGTGCTAGAGTTTTGTTCTTCTTCTTGGGTTCATCTTCTTCCAACTGAATTTCATGTGATCTGAGAGAGCTCATTAATTCTTCCAGCTTTAGAGTATTCAGATCTTTAGCTTCCTGAATAGCGGTAATCTTTGGTCTCCACTTGATTGTCAGACTTCTAAGTATTTTCTTTACATGATCAGCAGTAGTGTAGCTCTTTTCTAGTACCCTTATTCCTGATACTAGAGTCTGGAATCTGGAAAACATAGTTTCAATGTTTGCATCTTCTTCCATCTTGAATAACTCGTACTTCTTGACTAGAATGTTAGCATTTGCTTCTTGGACTTGCTTACTACCTTCGTAAGTCAGAATGAGACTATCATAGATGCTCTTTGCTGTTTCTCTGTTAGTGCATTTGTCGAACTCTTTGAACGTGATTGCATTGATCATGAACGTTCTGGATTTGTGATGCAACTTGGACATCTTCTTCTGATCAGCATCCATATCTCTTCTGGAAATTTTAATACCATCAGCATCTTCTGGAGCAGTATAACCATCTTCCACCAAGTCCCAAAGTTCAGGATCTTGTGAAATAAAAAAACTTCTCAACCTGTCCTTCCAGTATTCAAATCGTTCTCCATCAAAGAGAGGTGGTCTGTTGATGTTTCCTCCAGTAGCTTCTTCATTGAATCCGGACATGTTGATCCCTTGGATCTTTCCTCAAACACTGTAAAGTGCTCAACCTTGAGACCGAGCTCTGATACCAATTGAAGGTGCAAACACGAGAAAGGGGGGTTGAATTGTGTTTGTTAAACTTAATTTCTTTTGTTGTTTTGTTAAATGTTGATTTGAATTATTCGATAAATAATTAATCAGATTCAGCAGCAGATAATAATAACATAATAACACAGCAATTTATATTGGTTCACCGTTAACTAGGCTACGTCCAGTCCCTTCCTCCCTCCAGAAGGCCTTTTTCTAATTCAAACTCCTTTGAATTACAACACCACTGACCCTTCAAGTCAGTCTTCCCAAACAGCCTGACAACCCCAGACTTTTGAGGAACAACAACACCTTGACTATACCTGTCAAGTCTTCTCAAACAACCTGACAACCCCAGACTTTTGAGGAACAACAACACCTTGACTATACCTACCAAGTCTTTTCAAACAGCTTGACAACCCCAGACTTTTGAGGAACAACAACACCTTAACTAAACCAACTAAGTCTTCTCCTACCAATCTGACAACCCCAGATTGAAGAAGGAATCTACACCACTATAATAAAGGTTTAGAACTTTGCAACGTTGCTTCTGGAAAGCTGTTTGCTACACTTATTCTTGCACTCTTGTATTGCTTCTGGAAAGCTGATTGTTGCATTGTATTTCTCTCTCGAAAACACTTAGAAAATATTGCTCTTGTTCATTTGTGTTTCTCTCTTTTGAACTCTCACATAACATTGAATTGAAGCTTGAGTTCTTGTGTTTTTCAATACTTTATTCTTTAGCATTAAGTCTCTATTTATAGTTGAACTTTAGAACTTCACTTATGCTTTTCTTCTGCAGTATATTTCGATTAATCTGTTTTGAGAATATTCTGGAGTAGTTTGCTCAGATTCAGTTTTGAGTCTTTTGCTCACTGATCTGTTTTGAGCATTTTGCTCCGCTTCTGTTTTGAGCATTTTTCTCAGATTCTGTTTTGAGCCTTTTTCTCCAATTCTGTTTTGAGCATTTTTCTCTGACAGATTCATCTGACGATATCCTCTGGTGACGTCATCTTCTGATTTCTGCTTCTGGTGACGTCATCCTCTGGTGACGTCATCTTCTGATCTATTCTTCTAATGACATTTTTCATTCTTCTTCTAAGTCAAATATGTTATTTTCATAAAATACATTTGTTAACATCAAAACTTTAATTGCAAGAAACAACATGGTTCCAACACACTTGGTCTTTTGCTAAATAGATAGCATGGTAAGCAATATGCAACATCTTTAGAAGGTGAATATTCTAGCCACGAAGAAAAGATGTTAGACCAGGCATATTGAAACCGTCTTGGATGAAACTCGTTGCCAGATAAAGGATATTCTTCTAAATTTATTTGATAAGGACCAAATTTTAGATAAGCTCTATGTATTGCATCCAATTGATTTAGTGGATATTGCCAAATTTGATGGCGTTTTCCGGGGTCACGTTCTAAATATTTCTCAAAGTCATCTTCGAAAACTCTAGGAACCTTGGAAAGATGATTCTCATTTTCTTCAATTCTTGAATTCTCCGAGATAGTTTCAGATGTAGAAGTTATAATTTCTTCATCTATTTCATTCTCACAAATTTTCCTCTTGAAAAAAGAATCAATTCTTTTACTCTTCTTCATTCTCACGAACTTCTCTAAATCAACAAATTTAGGAAACATAAAACATCTTTTTAGTGAAAATTAAATGGAAATAAAAACCAAACACTTTATATGCAACAAAAAATCAAACACCTTAGATGGTGATCTTTTTAGTTTGTATCCATGATGGAAGCTATCATGCATCATTTCACAAATATCATAGCTTGCCCTTTTATTTATTGCATACTCTGCTAATAGTGCAATAAAATTTTGCCAGTTACAATATCTTCTACATGTTTTGTCTGCTACTATTCTATGGTCGCTTATGGATGTTGTCTTACAGACTGAGAAATTTTTTGCACACAATGATCATCTCCAATTCAAATTTGTCAATGCCAATAGGCCCGACATATAGGTACCCTGTTCCAGAATCTTCACCAACCATTCATAATGTGCAACAAAAAATCAAACACCTTATGTGCAATAAAAAAACTCCAAACACCTTATATGCAACAAAAAATCAATGAAATTGAAATCCAAACTCCAAATATCAATTCTGAATCTGATGATGAATGAAACAAAAACATGAAATTGAAATCCGAACCTTTTGAGTTTTGATGAACCACGAACAGCAAAGAGGCGAGGTGAGGCGAGGTCGATTGTGGAACTTGAAGCAAGATTAAGATGGGCGGGGCCGATTCTGGAACTGGAGGAGGGAGAGAAAGGAAGAGGAGAAAGACTGATTTTAGGAGTTTAGGTATTATTGTAATTTTCTAATTTTACTAAGGGCAGTTTGGTCATTTTACCTATAATTTTTTGTTTCTTGGGGTGGTCGTGGCTCATCTGTCCTCGCAATGCTCCACCCCTGGGTGGCATATAGCTCGGTTTATGTGAATGAACTAGAAGGTAAAACAAAAATACTTTTTTAGGAAGCTAAAACACTAGTACTATGTAGATGGAAGAAAATGTCACGTGACTCACTTATACATATCTTATAATTCCAACCATTCATATTAATCTAAAGGTTCAAAATTATTTCTTTCATTCTCACGTAAGAAACATCATTTACACTAAATTTCAAAGTTCCCTTACTTAAGCTCCCAAATTTACTAGGTCTTACTATATATCCATTAAATTCTTCTTAATAATAGACAGGATCAAATAGGTTATGCAACATAATGGGACAAATGAAAAACGGCATGAAAAATTGCACAAGAGATAAATATATAATCACATGCTTGCACGATTTATGTTGGAGTATATATTGCCGTTGGTGGTATCAAGAGATAAATCTAAGGATTAATTCAACAACCTCATAATTAATTGATAAACCTATAATCACTGAGCATGTGTATAGAAATGTCAAAGATTTGCTTAAAAAAAAAGTACACAAGATAATTTAATTTAGAATCTTTAGATTAACATGGAAGGAAATGACATCATCAATGTGCTTGCAATTAACTTAAATTAATAGTATAAGTTCGATAATATAAGATTGATTTAGTAATTGAGATGTATGATCATAAACGACTTCAATCAATATAATTCTAATAATTACTAACAATATTAACATAATATAGATTGTTTAGAAGAAAATTATCATCGTAAACTCTAAGTTTCCCTTGTTAAAAGTTTAAATTGCACATTGGGCACACATGCTATTTTTTTCGTACTTTTTTTCAAAAATAACTAAATGCTTCATAAAAAAAAAAACTAATTTAAATAATATGAGCAGAAGTCTAAATGACACATGAACGAGAATGTACAAACACATATATATCATTAAACAATTTGGGAACTTTGACGTGAGCTTCTAATACAAATTCCAATATATAATACCTTTTGAAATGTTGGAGTAACTAGTTGATGCGAATATGAAAATTTATGATTTTTCATTTTTTGATGTGTTTGTGAATTTAGAAGTTGAGTTTTGGTGAATCTACAAGCAAATGGTAATATATTTTTTTGAAATTTTTAAAGTGATAAATTGTGTGATCCTTTTTCTATAATTAAACATTCTTTTGATACCCGGTTGAAATTGAAAATTGTTTGGTCTTAGTTGCTTAATGATTTTGGCAACTTGATTGGTTTTTCTCTTGTTTCATTTTGATTATATTGTTTAGCCTAACTTTAATTCCTATATTATATTATTGTTTATAAAAATTAAAATTTATTTAATTTTAAATTTAGATCAAATACATTTTGATATTTATTTATATTTATGTATAGAGGGAGTATCAGTATAATATAGATTAATAATGTAAACTACTTTATGAATGAGTGCGCTCTATTAATTTCTGTGTCACAACTAATGTTATTTTAACAAAAAATATCGTTTTAAAATAAATGTTATTTTTAATGTAATTTTAATTATTATTTTTTTAATTATATCTTCTATTTTTACTATATATATTACTTCCAAAATATTAATTTTGTTATTTTCTTTTTTCTGTTTATTGTATTTCCTAATTTATATGTAAAAATTTTAAATCACATTCATTTTAAAATTTAAAATAGATAGTATAGTTTTTTTACATTGATAGGAAATATAATAGATGCATCATTTACCTGTAGAATATAAAATAATCAAATTAAAATTAAAGGGATCTTGTTCTGACATGCTATGCTCCACTTGTATAGGAAAAACCTTAAAGGCTTCCTTTTATCATATGATTGATCCTTAGAAAATACTAAGCAGACACTACTTTGATCAATACAATGAACATAATAAATTCAAGATCAGATATTAACTTAATCATGCCTGGTATGATCAGAATCAATTGAATGGAACCAAATCCAATATAGATACTAACAGCACTTGGGATGTCGGTTTTCTGGATTAATAAGTATTTATACTTATATAATCAGTCAAAATAAATATATAATTAAAATTATACAAGAGGAGACAAGGATGACCAATCAAATTGATATATAGTGCCACCTTTCCTAGTAATCAGTAGCACCTTATGAAATTTTATAATAAGGTTCCATATATCCTAAGCAAGCTAGTGTTGAATTTTGAATTTCCTTCAAGCATGTGGTTAGGATCATTTCCTTGCTGTTTCCAAGGTCCCATTCCAATTGTATTAGTATTATATAATCTTTATGCAAGCTAGTTATTTATATTCATATATGAGCCTTTTTTATTAGACACTTTTTTTAGTTTTATATTCTAAGAAAATCCTTTCACCTAAGCAAAACATATGGATTCCGTCGGAATCGAAATATTTCTTAAGCATCTTAAGCGATATAGAGATCAAGGATGTAAGGTGGAGGGCACATTTCATTAAGTACACGGAAATACTTGCAATAGAAAATTCAAATGTTTCTTAGTTTATAAAATACATTCCAAGCATTTTAATTTTACTTAGACAACTTGTGTGGGTTATAAAGTAAAAAAATGGAAAACCATTCATAAATTCAAACTTCTCCCAATCTCTCAATCTTAATTTTATTTTATTTTTTTAATTTTTTTATATGATATAAACTTTTAATCTAATAAAAAAATAAAGATTAAAAGAGATTTAAATTGAGAGTACTTATAACACCCCGAACTCCACTACCAATTGATATATGCTGATAATAGTGGGGAATGGGATGTTACACTACTCAAAATAAAAAAGTTAAAATATGCACCATAAAATTAATAAATTATTTAGAGGATTTATGTTTGGGGGACTACGCACTTAAATGAAAGACACTGGTGTTCGCGGCTAGGCCTCCGGGGCAAAAGTTTGTGGTAGAAAGGTACGCATATCCATTCTTTTTTATGTACCACACATACAAATTAGGTTTCTGTTTGGTTTTGTGTTAACAAAATCAATTTTAGCTAAATTGATTCATATTTTGGATATAAGATGTAAAAGTAAATTGAATGATAAATTTAAAGTTTAAAATTATTTTTAGAAACAAAAATTATAAATTATAATTTCAAGTTATAATCAATTTTGATGGTAAAATCAATTTTACTCAAGAACAATTTATATTAGATATTAAACCAGTTTGTTTAAGATTTTCAAAAAAATGATTTTTATAGTATTTTATTTTTTTGTTATAATATTTTTAAAAAATAAAAATAAAACTTTAGATGAAAAATTGGTTTAAATTTTATCTTAAAATATAATTTTTAAGTATTTCACCTATTTGTTGCAATTTTTTTGGATAATGAAATTTAAAAAATAAAAAAAATAGAAAGCTATTTTGAGAAGTTTTTCGTAAAAATCATTCTTGAAATATATATTTTTTTTTAAAAATAATTGTTATCATGTTAAAATATCTAATAATAAATATTTAAATTATTAAATGTCAAAATTACTTTTTTTAATAAATAACATATGAGTCTAAAACAATTTCTATTATTTTTAAGTAATTTCTCGTTAAAATTATTTTTTAAAATATAAAGTTGAAATCACTTTTTAAATTTTTTAAACAAACCGACCTATTATTAGGAATCTATTATAAGTTTGTTAGTATCAATTGCAAATTAGTTAAGATTTGTTAGTTTAGTTATGACTACTAAATTAAGTACATCTTGCACCTATTGTAGTCAACATTTTTCTCTTTCGTTTAATCATAATAATCAATATTTTTATTGTTTCATTTTTTTCTTTATTGAGTTTTACTATGTTTTTTTAATATGGTATCAGAGTTATTGTCCCATTTTGAAAAGATTATCCAAATTCTTTTTTTTTCTTTTGTTTCATTTTTATGAGAAAAATACTTTTTAGAGTTATATTTTATACTTTTTAGATTTACCACATTCAAATTCTCTCTCTTTCTCTCATTTCCTGTCATTCGATCTAGTGGATCAAGCAAAATTTGATCAAAGAAGTTGTTGAAATTGATGACTACTGAAAATGACGTGTTTGATCTGATATTTCTTGTGGTCAAGTTAACTTTGTCAATGGATATGGAAGGTTTTATTTTCTTGGTGTATTATTGATTTAGTATTGAAATATCTATGTTAGAGTTTTTTTAAGTTAAAAATTTATTAAAAAGAAAAGAAAAACAATGGATGACATAAACCTAATTTAGAAAAAGAAAAAGAAAATTAGGATTTGTATGTTGAATTTGTTTCAAATGATTTATGTTAATAAATGTTTGTTGAAAATTCTTAGCGTATTCTAAACGTTGTTCAGTGGTGATGCTACTTTAATTTTTCGTTATTATTCATTCTGTATAAGAAATAATTTAGCTAAAATTTGATCAAAAATTGACGTATCTCAATTAAATATATCAACTATTAATCAAATTTTAACTCAATTGACTCGTATATTTTCTTTATTGTATGTTTCTATTATACAGTGATCCTCCTCCAATTATAATCAATTTTTTTTTTCATTCTTTCAAACTTAAATAATTAATATTTTATTCAACTATATATTGACAACGTCCAAACATATCAAAATTGATTAATTCTATAAAATTAATTTTGTTTGCTCCAAAGAACGAAATTAACAAATATCTTCAATTAATTACAAGTGTGAATCACAATTCATAACCACGAGGATAAGGAAAGATCAAGTCCACGTGTGCATAGATATTAATGTATCAGAATGAAATTGTAAAAATACAATAAAATAGATCGATGAGAGAATCCGATATATATATAATATGAGATTGTGACTGATTTGGAATTGGTTTATCTGTCTTTGTTTCATTGATACATATAAATATAATAGCGTTTTCCGAAGGATCGATTTGTTTTGCGAATCGTGTGGAATGAATAATGCACCTCTAATCTAATGTAATCAAAGTAGTTTGCATGTGTGCACAAATTTATTGGAGATATACCATGTATGTAATTACGTCTTTTTTCTGCTTCCTTTTATCATATTAATAAGTATTTTCATAATGCAGAATTAATAAATTCAGTTGTTGGATTGAACTTTACTATTTCCTTTATTTTTCTACCTAATTATAGTAGTATAAGCAATAAGGCTGTATTAGTGAAGGCTAATTAGTTAAGCATTTATTTTGTATTTTTCTTTCTTACAAATTGATTTCTCTTGAGGTAATTTTAAAATGATAATTTTTAAACTTAAAAGTGGTGATTTTGATTTAACTCTTTGATTCTCAGTGATAATTTATTGATATAATTGTAATTTTAAAGAGAAAATATCACTTTTAACTTATAAATCAGCATTGTTTTACTAATTTTTTTGTAAATTTGTAATAAATGTGATAGTTAAAACATCAAAAGTTTAGAATAGAGAAATTATTTTCGACAATATAATAAAATAAGAAAATTAAAATTGCAACAGTTGCAAAAAAGGAGTTAGAAAGGGAAACCGGCATAAATATGAAATTTTAAGAGTACTGAAAAAAAGAAGGAAGCAAATCCCAAATTGTGTAAAGTTACGGTTGTATTACTATTTATAACTATAAATATTCGGTATATATGTTCATAAAAAAACATTTTTTTTTTTAATCAAATAAGAAAAAAACAATGTGTATATATATGCACCCCCTGATAAAGCTAATTAATTAGCAACATACTTTTGGTTGAGATTAATTCATTAGTGGCCTTTCTATTAATTTGAATGGTTTCATCACATGTCTCGCTAGCAAATTGGAGAATTCTCTCTTTCCACCTCACATACAACTCATAAAATATGACCGACAAATCATGCGTGAAACAGCTCAATTAGATTTGATCTCTATATCAACACTTAATTATAATAGCCACATTATTATTGTTATTATTCAAATCACCATCTACATATTGCTTTTAATTATAGCATTTTTTGGTCAATCACTCTTTATATTTTAAGCAACCTTTAAGTGGATCAAATTAAAAGGTATTATCTTTCGATGGTTGGTCTCGTATAAAAAAATACATTTAAAAATTAATGTATCTAATTAAAATTTAATTGGAATATATTGACTTTGTAATCATTATTTTAGTTTATATTTCATTTTGAGGGACGACGGAGTATCATTAGATTCACAGGGTGCGAGTTCAGTCATTGTTAATTTCATTGGAGCATGACCGACACAAGGCTCAAACCAATAAAACTAAAGTTTTATGCCTCTGAAAAATAATTAATTTTTCACATATATTTAGGTCTAAAAAAATAAAATAAAAAATATTAAGAAGTATAACTAGTAAATGTTTCACAATTATAAAGTGATACAACTATTGATATATTTAATTAAAATATTTTGTATCTCTAAAACAAGAAATGTAGAACTCAAATAAAATTATAGTAAAATATTATTTTTAGTATTAAAAGGGCCTCTAATTTTTGTAATAAAAACTTTAGTTTAGAGTTTGTTTTAAGTCTCAATCCGTGTTATAGGTTGGCCCTATATCGAAGAGAGATAACTGTAAATCTTTTTGTAAGAGTTCAATAAATCAAAAGATATTTTATATCTTGAATTGAAGGACAATCCCTTTAAACCCCTTAAAAATTACTTTGACAAATGGGACATAGGTTAATTTATAAGTATTCAATGAGTCAAAATGTCTTTTCATACCTCAGGTGAAAATTACATTAATTATTTCTTTGTAAAATTGAAAATGAAAAATGTATTCATAGAATTTTATATAATTCAAATTAACATATCTTCCATCTAAAAAAAATCTCCTTTTTGATTCACAAAAAAAATGATGATTTACAGTTAATTTTTGCCTTGAAATTATGCACTATAAATTGTTTTTTATTCAGTGTTATCCAAATAAGTGATTTTTATACATGTTTAATTTTCTTTTGTGTTTTTTCGTTGTTTCATCTTCTTCGTGTGATTTTGTGTTTCTTCATTATTTTTGTGCGACATTTTATTTTACGGTCTTGTTGCGGTGATCTTTTATTAAGATTGACAAATTGACTTCGATCAAGTATAAATTCAATCAACGATTTTAGCGTCGTCAACTTTACAACTTTAGATGAACGAGTATTCCAAACATCTTAGTTTTATCATTTTTGTATGTCTTGTCACATTTGTAGATACTTTTCAGTTTTATACTATTAACTTAAGTGTTGCGAGTTTGTTTGTAGATTCATCATTTTTTGTTTTAGCAACTTTGAATTGTAATATTCTCGATTGATGTAATTTATATCAATTTGAATAAATCAATATCATTTTTATTCAAAAAAATAAATTAACATATACATGTCCAATAAAGGCTAGACATACAATTGCAAGAATATTTGACATCTTCCACTTATAAATACACTTTTATGTCACATTTCATTCAATGTAGACTTTTAACTAGAGTCGTCGATTAACCCGTGCAACCAGAACATTGGCACATAGACTCTAATTAGGGAGAACCCCAAATTTTAATAATATACCCTAACCTTTGAAAAATTACATTGATATCCTTAATTTTATTAAAATCTTAAATCTTGATGTTAGGGTTTTGTGATTTTAGGGGTCAATTTTTAGATTCGAGCATGCCTCCAAAAACATTAAGACAGTTTTGTTGTTAACACACATCACCTTATGTCTAAAATTGAACATTTAAAGCGTGATCCGAATAACTCAATAGCGATAACTTGATAATAGATGACTCGTCGATAGATTCTAATATTGTCTTTAGAATTTGGAGTGTGTCTAACTCAAAACTTATAAAATTGAGTTGTAAGGTAAGAAGTATATCCACTTGATAAATGGAATTTCAGGTAATATCTTATCTAATCTGAGACTCTTAACACTAGTTCCTTTAAAATCGAAAAGTAAAAAGATAAAAGAAAAAAAAAAGAATAATAGAGAAATTTTATATGCTCAATTTAATGAAAAAAGATAAAAAGCTATAGATTAATATTATTGCTTAGTGTTTTGAATTTTACTCATTTACTACATTTAATTTACTTCCCTTTCTGAATAAAATGCTTAATTGTGGAATTTTGCAGCTATGGCTTTTCAGTTTGATGCATTATTATTATTATTATTTATTATTATTATTATTATTATTATTATTTATTTTTATTATTATTATTATTATTATTATTATTATTATCAGCTGGGACAAATTGACCGTGAGCTAGGAAACCACATGTAAAGTGGGACCCACTTACAGCTTTGTTACCTAAAATCAATAATCGCCATATATAGCTCAAAGAAAATGGTCATGTATACAAACAAGAACCAGGATAAATTAACATCTAAAAATAGCTTTGACTAAAAAAAGAAAAGTGGTAGTGCTTCCAATGGTAGAGTATATTTTGAATTCTTCTTAATTAATTTACTTTTAAATAGATATATATTGGCAGGCCATGCAATTTCAAGTAGAATTTAAGAAACAAATTAAATTTAGTACTTATATTTTGTATATAATTATTTTCAATTGTAGTATTCTAAGTGGTATATATAATCCCTTTTGTAACAAAATGTAGCCAAAACACATGTTTTTTGTGTGTATATTTTGTTCCTGAAAGAGTATAATAAAAATATATAAATATTTTATATTTATTTTATATATTAATATTTCTAAAATGCGCTTATATATATAGACCATCAACCTTTGATTTCTTGTATCACAAGACAAACTATAACCATTTGTACCAATAATAGTATTAATAAGATATATAATTTCAAAAAATAATATTTAATGTATCAAGTAATATTTTTTAAAGAAGTGTATCTAGTAAATGAAAAGAAAACAACAATTGTATTTAACAATTTTAGAAAATCAATACTAAACAAATTTAATACAAATATCTAATCTTCTTAATTAACTATTTTGAATTGATGAAAAGATTCTTAAGCATGGCATGCATACTCTAATATTTAACCCCTACCTTACGGCTTATATATATATTTTAATTAACATGCATATGGAATTATTTTTTTAATAAGCTAAAAATTTATTAAGAAAACAAAAATAAAAAAAACAAAAATTAAGAGACATAAGCATAATTCAAGAAAAAAAAGTTTATGAAATAAATAAGTTATACTAATTTTTTTTTGTCTTAAAAGATATAGTAAATATCATCATAATTAACTTACATAAATGTGAAGAACCTGTGACAAGATATTCAACTTATCAGTAGAATTATTAATTAGACGAATATTATATAACTTAATTTCTTTTTGTATATTCTTTTTTTTTCTTCTTGTATTTGAATCCAACTTCGTAAAAAACTCAGTGACATAAACAATTATACAAATATAAAATAATAAGTGACTTCTCTTCCTCGTCATTATATCTTTACGATGTGTTTCACTAACATTCATAATCGTTCAAAATTTTTTTCAACATCTTCAAAGCTATTCCGATAATTAAATTATGATATCATAATAAAATATTTTGACATGCAACACAAGTATAATAAACATATTAAATGAGAGACAGTCGCTTTCAGAGAAAGTATATATTATAATAAAAAACGTAAACATGATTGATATATAATATATATTAATAATGAAATACATATGAGTTCAGATAATAATGTATTAAATTGAGGCAAGAGGAAAGTTGAAGAAAGAGATCGAGCATAGAATCTAGCTATATATATATATTGAATTGAAATCTATATAATACAGAATCTGATCGAGCCAGCGATGCGTGGCATGCTTATATAAAAACAGAACCAAGTTTCCAGCAAGTGAAAACAATTTGCAAAATGGATAATTATTTTGGAGAAGCAAACTTTGGAAATGAAAGAGGAAGTGGATCTTCTTCTTCATCATCATCAAGGAAAGGGAAGAAGATTAATTCAGATCATAAACCAAAACAACCACAAAGAGGACTTGGTGTTGCTCAACTAGAAAAAATTAGATTACATACTCAATTTCCACCTAACCCATCTCATTTCAACATTATTAATAATGTAATTAATTAAATTCAACTTCTCATTGCTTTCTTTTTGTTTTGTTTTGTTTTTTTTTTACTACTATTATTCAATTGTGAGAATGAATATATATGCAGGAAGATCCAAGAGTGATGCAAATGCCATATTCATCATACTCATCACCAAATTCATATGCCTTCCAACCCCACACTATGGTATGTCTAATTAATACTACTCTTTTATTACATACCAATTGCTCTTAAACTTTAATTCTATATATGAACCATAGTTTATGAGTTAACTTTCATATTAATCTTTTAGTGATATATATACATTGGTGAACATGTTCCGAATTTATATTTTCTCTTCTCACTTTACTTATGCTAGTGCAGAGTAAAATATTGCACCACATAGCAATCGAAAATTCAAAATGGTTTTTTTCAACCACTTGCAGTTATTTTTTTTTCATTAGATATATGTAAAAGGGTAAAAGTAATATCTCTGTTTTCTATATATATTAAGATTTTCAAGTATATATACTAATTAATATAGTATATTATAAAAGGTTGCAATTAATTAACAGCGTTAAATTATGTATAGTAAAAAAATAGTGAGTTGGGAGAATCCTAAAATTTTGAAGAAAAAAAAAACTTTATTAATGCAGATGGGGCTACCGGAATATGAAAGAACAAACATGAGATATGGAGATTCTCAGCCAAGGTACTCACTTTTCCAGTTCAATTTAATCAGATCCTTTGCAATTAATGATGTAAAAAAAAAAAGTATTTATAAAAATTGGATGTTTTTTCCTTCTAATTTTATGAGGATTTTATTCTGATATTTATTTATTTATTTATTTTTATCTTAAACCAGATGGCAACATGGCAATGCTATCATGCACCAATCTTCTTCTCAAACCAACATAACTCGACCCTTTCTAAATTTATATGTAAGGATTTTCATTTTCTTCTCTAACAAGCATGCACCTCATTTCGTATAAATCAATTGTACAATATTGACATCTAAAGAGAATTCATTATTTTGCCAATTCATATAATTAATTTTAAAATTTAGTTACTAGATATAAGATTGATATGTCTAAATAATGGATTACCATTAAATGCATGTACATAGAATTAGTTTATATTGTAAACTACTAATAGTAATAAAAAAATTCAAAACTGACTAATTTTGCCCCTTCATATTTAGGATTCACAAGACATAGAGTTCAAGAAGCATAGGAGTGGTTCCTTGGATTCAGAATCAAGTGACACCCAGGAGCTAGATTTGGAGCTCAAATTATCTTTGTAGTACATGATCAAATGTAGTTGACTCTCATATTTAATGCTTTTATTTACGATTCAGAATTGTAAAAGTTCAAAAAATTAATGAACAACACAATATAAGTGTTTTTATTTTTATTTTTAATTATTTTACAGCTTCGACATCTTTGTTAATTTGACACTCTAAAGAGATTATTTTAATACAGTATCATTATAAAACTTTTTAGGACGTCAACTAAAGTAAGTACACATTTTTTTTTATGACTTTTAATGTTAAAAGGATTAAACTTAAATATCTATATCAATCCAATTATCCAATTATGATAATTAACAATATAATTTTTTTAAAGGACATGTCAATTAAATTTATAAGTAAATCATCACAAAAAATATATTAATTATAACATATTAAATGATTTTAGATTAATATCAAATTATATATATATATATATATATATATATATATAATATTTTATAATATATTTGAATTCAACCGTAGAATTTATAATATAAATATGTGGGGAGAATTATCAAATGTATGATGAAATTTGACACATAGCTAGTGTAATAATTCAATTTTGTCCGACTAATTAAAAATATTTAAAAAATAATAATAATAATAAAAATATTTTGCACTTATTATTATTATTATTATTATTATTATTATTATTAAGTAAAAAAAAAAATTTTTAAATTTGGTTCAATTTTGAAGTTATATGTGTTTCCGTTACATTACAATTAACACATAAAATAAAATAATTATAAAAAAAAAATAGAAAGGTTTACTTGCTGCACTTCCTTTCTCCATTTTTTCTTCTTTCCTATTGCCACAATCATGCTATCTCTTTACAACCATTTAAACACTTTATTTTATTTTATTTTTTATTTTATTTTTTATTTTTATCTTAATAAAGTATTATTTTTCACCATTTAAACACTTAATAAAAAAGGTTAGCCACTTATTTCCTTAAATGTTTGAAGTTGCTTCTTCTTTATTTTTTATTTTATTTTTGTTTGTATGTTAGTAAAAGTATTATTTTCACTATTTAAACATGTAATCAACAAGGCGTAATCAAAAAGGCTAGTCACCTATTTCCTGTTTGAAGTTGTTTCCTCTTTAATTTTTTATTTTATTTTTGTTTTTATCTTAATTAAAGGTATTATTTTCACCATTTAAACACTTAATCAAAAAGGCTAGCCACCTATTTCCTTAAATGTTTGAAGTTGTTTCCTCTTTATTTTTTTTTATTTTTTTTTTATCTTAATAAAGGTATTATTTTCACCATTTAAACACTTAATCAAAAAGGTTAGCCACCTATTTCATTAAATGTTTGAAGTTGCTTAATTTTTGAGCTAAAACAATGAAAAATACAGACCTGGTATTACATCATAAATACTTTGACTAATCGCTTAGTGCTATAAATTGAGAACAAAAAATCACTAAAGGGGAGAAGATTTTCTAATCAAAACAAAAAAATAGAGAGAGTGAGGAGTAGAAGAGATTAAGGTATTTTTTTCATCTTTACTCTACAATCAATGTATTTATTATTCAAATGTAATATATAAAGTGAATTATGAATGAAAAATGAAATTTGTTGTTGTTATACAAAAATTATGTTTTGATTTGTGGGAGTATAAACAAAAATAAGTTACTTAGAAAATAGTAGAAAATATAAAACTAAAAACTCAAACATCTAACGATGGTGTCGCCGAAAAAACCGTATCTTTTGCCGCCTTGCTCACCCTCTCAATATATTTTTCTTTCTCTCAATGTTTTGTTTTCTTTCTCTCAATCTCTTTCTCCCTTTCAATCATCCTATTTCTCTATTTAAATCTCTTCTCTTCTCTTTTTGCTCTTTTTTTTCTTTCTCTTTTACGGTTATCTTTTCTGTTCTTTCTATTATGCTTGCCATGAAATGAAATGTGTTGGGCCTTGCTCTTATTCTGTTTGCTATTCTCCTATTGTACCTGTGTTCCAGCCATGCTTCCTCCATTTGCTGCATGTTATGTCTATTCATTCTATTGATGTAACCACTACTAGTACCTTTTGATAATATCCTCTAGTTTTTTTGTAATTTAACTTTAACAATTAAACCTTTTTTTGTTTTTTAAAACTACAGTTATACTCTTTCTAAAAATTTGAATTTAATTTATTTATTAATTCAATATCAAATTCTATAAAAAAAAAACAAATAAGTATTGCATTAAAAATTAGTTAATTGGAATATTTTTATTTTTTAAATCTCATCTTCACATATAAACTAATAAATTAAAATTTATAAACGAATTAATAAATTAAAATTTATAAACGAATTAATAAATAAAAATCATTATTAAATATTAACTAGACATTACATCCTTTAATCCATGAGTAGTAGAATAAGAATTATATAACCCGATAGTTTTTTAAAAAAATTTATTTTTAAAAAGAAAATAAATGAATCTAAAATTAACTTTTTTTAAATATTAGATTAATTAGATGTGACATCTTTTTAATCTTTGAGTTGTTAAGACACAAGTTGTACTACTTCGTGGCTTTAAGACTCAATTTTAAAATCAAAAATAATAAAAATATTTTTAAACGGATTAACTGGATGAAACATCATTTTACTCATTGAGTTTTGAGACACGAGTTGTACAACTTGATTGTCTTAAAATTCACATTTTAAAATAATTATTCAAATAAAGCAAACTCGTTTTTATTTTTGTCAAAATTAACCTTTTTAATAACTAAACACGATTTATTTAAAAACAATTAACACATTCTCATTTTCTATCCAAGAACTATGTAACTTTGATTTCTCTATCGCACCGGGAGATATGTAGGAGCAAGATCACACTCTTGTCAAGCACATTAACAAAAAATTTCTTTTTTTGTTCTTCTTTTCTTTAAACACATATTTATTTCAACATCACATTAAAAATAAATAATTGATATTCATATTTAATAATAAAGAGAAATAAATATATTTAAGTTAATACTAATTTTGCACAATTAATTATAGGTAACCGTATTTTAACGGATGTCGTAGGATGCTAATATCTTCCCTACGCATAATCGACTCCCGAACTCAAAATTTGGTTTTAAAGACTTTTTTTTCTTTTTAAGGGTTTTTCAATGTTTTTCCTATTTTAAATAAACTTTGGTGGCGACTCCATTAAATTCGAGAAACACTCGAAATTTAGGCCGCAACAGCTAGTATCTATATATATTCTTATATATTATTATGTTATCTATTGTTTTTTATTTCCTATATCTCTCCTATAAATTGGGTCGTGTCCGCCCTAAAGAATTAGTTCCAGCCCATTCTTTTCGTTATTACTTTGTTGTTGTCCTCATATATACTTTAGTAGCGAGCAATGGATATAATTACATAATTTTTAGAACATATATTAGCTAGTTTTGCTGTTCCGGAAAGTTTGTCCACAAAAATGGTCATGGTTACCTTACGTATATTTAACAACACATTTAAGTTGGGGTTTTTTTTTTTGGCTAGAATACAACTTAAAAGAAAGGCTCGGTGCTATATTGGCGCAACTGTTTCTAAACCCGTCCCCTCTAAACATGGCTGAAACTATTTGCTATATTTGCAAATACTCCTACTTGTCCTAACACTATTTAAACCCCGTGTCAAGGTATATTATTTTAACAAAACATTCTCTAAGGAACCAGACACGCCAAACACAGGCTTTAATAAGCCTTGTGAAAGTGTGTCTGGATCCCAAACATTTATTTGTTCAACGTTTTTCATCAATTATACATTCTAAATCTATAAGCAATGACACATTTACACAAATTTCTTTTCATTCTTGCTATCTTGTTCCTTGCCGTAGATGCCAGACATACACATAGACATTTGCACAGAATTCACAGGCATCCCCTGTTCCCAAAATTTCATCCATTTGATCCACCCTCAGATAACAATAATGATGTTCCACCTTTGGATAATAATGATCTACCATCAGAAGATAATAATGATGTTCCACCTTCGGATGATAATAGTGATGTCTCCTTTTATAAAGATCCTAGAAATGTGATGGACAAAAAGGGTGATTTTGAAATAGATTCTATTGGCACTTGGGAGCTAATTTCAGAGAATGCCGGTGTATCAGCAATGCATGTCAATTTGTTACCAACAAATAAGATCGTGATCTACGATGCCAAGGTTTATCGTTCATCTAGAATTAAATTACCTGATGGTGTGCCATGTGTTCCATACAAAGATTTTGAAACTCAAGAAGACAAACTTGATTGTTTTGCTCATTCAGTTGAATATGACCTTGAGACAAATGAAGTTAGACCACTGAAGGTTTGTATCATTTTTATATTTTATTATTACCTTTTTAATTTACATGGAAGAACAAATTATACTTGTTAAATATCATTAATTAATTGTGGTGTAGATTAATGGGGGAGATCCCTGGTGTTCCTCCGGAGGACTTGCACCTGACGGTACCCTTGTGAGTTCTGGTGGTTTTGCCGATGGTGGTAAAACCCTTAGATACTTTGGTGGTGGTTGCCAAGATTGTGAATGGAGGGAATATGACAATACATTGGTTGATGATAGATGGTACGCAAATATATACACAAACACATGTAATTTCTAATGAATTTTCATTTGTAACACAAACTAATTATTTTTCATATATTGAACCTATACAAAACAAATAATTAAGAATAAATATAAATAACAACATTTTTAACTTGTCACATTTTATGATCGAGACTAATTTGGTTACAATGAATGAATAGGTATGCAACTCAACAACTCTTACCAAATGGAGAATTCATATTGGTAGGAGGGCGTAGAGCATTTAGCTACGAATTCATCCCACAACAAGAAGGACAAAGGAATGAAAAATCTTACTATTTTCCATATCTATACGAGACATCTGACTTGGATGAAAACAACTTATACCCTTTTGTCCATCTCTCTATCGATGGAAACCTTTTTATTTTTTCGAACAATCGTTCCCTTCTTTTGAACCCGACCACCCACAAAGTGGTTCGTACATTCCCCGTTTTACCTGGAGGATCTCGTAACTATCCAGCCTCTGGTATGTCAGCTCTGCTCCCAATAGACCTTAATGCTGACAACGCCAAGGCAGAGGTTATTGTTTGTGGTGGCAACCGCCCGGATGCTTTTTTGTTAGCTGAAACAAAGAAAACATTCCTTCCAGCACTTGAAGATTGTAATAGATTAATGATATCTGAACCTTTTCCTGAGTGGGATAATGAGATAATGCCATCTAGGAGAACAATGGGAGATGCTCTTATACTCCCTAACGGACAACTGTTATTTATCAATGGGGCACAATTGGGCACAGCTGCATGGTGGGACGCTGAGGCACCAAACTACACACCTGTGTTGTATAATCCAGAGAAACCCAAGGGTTTGAGATTCAAGGTGATGAAGCCAAGCCAAATTGCAAGAATGTACCACTCAACTTCAGTAGTGCTTCCTAATGGTAAGATTTGGGTGGGTGGCAGTAACACACACAATGCCTATAGAGACGTAGATAGGTATCCAACTGAAACTAGAGTGGAGGCGTTCTCTCCTCCCTATTTGAATGAGGATTTTTACAAGTATAGGCCACAAATCAATCAAGATGCATCGGACAAAGAGTTAACATATGGAGACTTATTTGAAGCCCAATTTTCGGTGGAAGAAGGAGATGGGTTGACATCAAATGACATAAAGGTAACAATGTATTCCACTCCCTTCACCACTCACGGTTTCTCCATGGGTCAGAGGCTTATCATTCTCAAGATTGATGACCTCATTGAACAAGCACAAGGACTTTACAGGGTTAGGTTGGTTGCGCCGCCATCTGGGATCATTGCTCCTCCTGGCTATTACTTGCTCTTTGTCGTCCACCGTAGCATACCTAGCACAGGAACATGGGTGCACATCCAATAGAATTTTTCTTTTTTAAAAGAAAAAAAAACGAATTTCAATATCTCTTCATTTGTATGAAGAGAAGAAATAGAAGTTCCATTCTAACATGCCTTAGGACGCAAGAAATTTATAATACACCCCATATTCAATCGTTGCAAAAAAAAATCGTTATAGTAAGACCTCAAATGTATTATTGGTTAACAATATCACATCATGATTATAAAATACAATAACCGTTCAATATAGAAAAATAATGATGGTGTTAAATGTTAATGAAATTTTTAAAGTATATATGTTCTCTCTAAAAAAGGATTTTACAATGTACATAATAGAAAAAAATTTCCTAAGATCAACTTCATTATAATTACGATCTCAACCACTGTTGTGTGTTTTTTATTTGTGGGTTATAGTACATTATTATTATATTTAATAAACAAATGAATGTTCAACATTTCAAAACAGTAGTATAAAAGGTGAATTAAGAGGGCCGACCCAACACATAAAGCGAATTTTTTATATTTTAATATAATATTATTAAATTAATATAATTGGTGTCATATAATTTTTTTTAATTAATTTAATATTGTTGAGACAACGTTAAATTTAAAAAAGATTTATATATTTTAGTTTTAAAAATATTAAAATTTGAGACATTTTTATTAAGTAAAATTATTTTTTGAGGTCTTTTGATAATAATTAAAAAAATTATTTTTCATTGAGAGGTTGCTTTGATGACATTACCATCAGATCGGCTCTAGGTGAATAATATTTTCTTCTTGGACCAACTAGAGAATCACCTCGTTGAAACTCTATGTACATCTTTGACAAAAAAAAAAAACGGCTATTTATGTTCATCGTGTTACAGGAACAAATTGAACAAACAAAAGAAAGATTATGTGCTTTAAAGAAAAACAACGTAGATCACTAAAAATCTTTATCTTATTGCAACACTCGAAGCTGGATAGATTATCATTAAAGATTTTCTCATCGTAAAAAATTTTACACCTACTCCACATTTTCTTCAAACTATTCATTTTACCCTATTTTTTATTTATAAAAAAGTATTAAAAAAATGTACAACCAACAACCCTAATTATTTTTTTAAATATTAGCAAAATTAATTTAAAGTTTCCAGACAAACGTATGTTATGGAAAACTCAAACTCTGAGTTTGTTCGAAAAACTTAATTTAAGTAATATATTTGGAATTTTATGGGGTAGGAGAGTTTTTCAATTTTTTACTTTTTTTAAATAAGGGATAAGTCTGAATTTTTGAAGACTTTTAGGTGTAGGGGGTATAATTATAGGGATATTGGGTAAAAAAATTCACACCCTAATAGTCTCGTGCACGAAATTATGTTATTCCAGGCAAGCTTGGTTCCTGGGAGAAACACCAGCTTCCCATGAACCCTACGCACACGCATCAAAATACCACCTGTATTTCAAATTATTTTGATCCCAACACATGACATTGTAACCTTTTATTCACAACCAATTAATTTAAAACCAGAGACATGCGTGATGTAGCTAGGTGACATTTTTCAAAAACAAAACAATAAAATTGAATCAGATTTTAAACACCTGTACACAATCAGAGGAGCCAACTTATTTATGAAATCTGAAATAAATTATGTAGGCTCTCCGTTTTAGAAGTAATAATGTCATGACGATAAATCCCATGAACAGGTCAATATACTTGGACCAATTAACTAAATAATAATGACGCAAAGTTCATCTTTAGGATGTCATATTGCTGGTTGGAACTTATATAAAGACAACACCAAGGAAACCAATGATAAATCGTCCCAGTTTTTAACTTCATACACAGAATCGCAAACATGGCCAAATTTGAAAATTTGTTGGCAGCTTTTTTTATGTGTGCACTCATACCCAACATAATCCAGGTGAATGCCAACTTTTCAAAGAGCATGTACCTCACATGGGGTGTTCAACATGCATCAATTACGGGTGAAGATCTTCACCTTGTGTTGGATAAAACCTCAGGTTAAAAACTTTATACTTGCATGCATCAGCTTTGGTTTCAATAAATTCGTGACTCAGCAAGATATAATTTTGCATCAACGTGCTAGGAAATTAAAAATTTGTTGCCTTTTCCAATATGTTGCAATTGAATATTTAGTGGGGAAAAAAATGATATTATCATTATGGCCTAATACCAAGAGCATGATGTCACATGTTCATGTAGCACTTACGATTGGACATCAGACTAAACATTATGCAAACAGCAGTAAAGTGAATAAACTGAGAATTGTATTCATCATTAATAGGCTAAAGTGTAAATGGATGGAAATATATGGTGTTGCTTTTGAATTTCAGGATCAGCTGCTCGGTCAAAGAGATCTTTCTTATTTGGAAGTATTGAAATGTTAATCAAGCTGATACCTGGCAATTCTGCAGGAATAGTCACAGCCTACTATGTAAGTTCACTAGACCTACAAGGGCTATAAACACCAACATAATCTCTTCTTCAATTCCCCACAAAAAACAGACAAGAATTTAAATGTCCTCCGGAAAATTCAAATCTACATCATACTTTATGTTAGTAAATGAAGTGCTAATGTTCTTACTTTAAATCTGCACAGTTATCTTCCACCGGAAATCAACATGATGAGATAGATTTTGAGTTCTTAGGTAACAGTACTGGACAACCATACACAGTCCATACTAACATATATACCCAAGGGAAAGGAAGCAGAGAGCAACAATTTCACCTCTGGTTTGACCCAACTGCTGATTTTCACAATTACACCATTCACTGGAATCCCACAGAAATTGTGTAAGTTGTAGTGGAACAAAGTAATTCACTTTCTCATTTGCATGAAAAAAATACTAAAATACCCATCTAATTGCTTGATCTATGTGATTGTCATCATCTCTCTTATCTCAGGTGGTATATTGATAGCATGCCAATACGGGTTTTCCGGAACTACGAAAATGAAGGCATTGGATATCCAAACAAGCAAGGAATGAGAGTTTATACCAGCCTATGGAATGCAGATAACTGGGCAACAAGAGGTGGACTTGTGAAAACCGATTGGAGCGGTGCACCATTCAAGGTAGGGTTTCATCATTTCAGAGCAAGGGCTTGCAAGTGGAATGGAGCAATGAGTATTAATCACTGTGCCTCTAATGTACCAGCAAATTGGTGGACATCTTCCATATACAAACAGCTGAGTTATGGCCATATAAGGCAACTGATTTGGGTGAGGAAGAATTTCATGATCTATGACTATTGCAAAGATTACAAAAGATTCAATGGACAGTTCCCTCCTGAATGCTACAAAACACAATTTTAATTCTGATACAAACATTTACAATAAATAGCCATTTGTTTGCAATTTGTCACGGTCTTGGTGATTTACTGATTTCATTCTTGTATTGAATCGAATTAATTATCTTATAAATGAAATAATAAAAATTTGTATCAATAATGTGCTTTATATGTTACTCATCTACGTAACTACACTTTAAATTAAAAATGTGTCTCAAGCATAGGAGTGTGCAAAATATATAGTTAATAGGACGATATTGATAAATTGTATTGTACTTCACCACAAAAAATCAAACTATCCACGTCTTTAAAACAATTCAGTTAATCAAATTTAATTCAAAAATCAGTTTAACAATTTTAATTTTTTTTTAATCTCAATTAAGATTTTTTTTTCTTACAAAATTTTTTAAATTTGTTTTTCTCGAAAAAAAATATTCTAAATATTGAAACTTTTTTTTCAAAAAGAATTAAATCATTTTTTCTTGAAAATTTTTTGAGAAAAAATCGAAAAAAAAAAGATTTTTTTCTGAAAATTTTTTGCCAAAATAATTTCGAATTTTTTCTCTCAAAAATTTATAAATTATCAGAAAATTTTTTATATCTTTTTTTATCAAAAATATTTCAAATTTTTTTTTCCAAATAATTAGTTTGAAACTGTTTTTAATTAAAAATTTGTTCAAAATATGAAACCAGTTTTAAATCAAAACTACGCTGAAATTGATTTGAAAATGATTTTCAAGAACTAAACCAAACCATTAATGTGCTTCGGTTTTTGAAACGTAAACACCCCTACTCAACTCAAGCATTGGTATCAATATGACATGAACATGTCCGATTATGCTCAATTACTTTTATTTTTTTACTCCCTTCATTTCACATGTCGTTTTTGTCCATTTCATACATAATATGAAATAATTGTGGATAATAGAGATGAGAACAATTTTAACTAATTATCCTTTTCGCGTTATCATAAATTCAAAACGGAAAATGAAGTTTATTTTGAAACATTATTTTTTTCTAAGTTGACACATATTTTCTAAGCTACTAATGTGTATCGTGTCCGTGTCTATAGATGTGTTTCATATCTAAATACTTTGATGAATTGATATTTAATAAATACCCATTCATATGCTGGGAAGGATAGTAATTAGCACACACGAACCCTATACTAGGGATATCTAATTGAATTCGAATCTCGTAAATCCAGTTACACATATTTTTTTTTATCAACGATAATAATAATGAAAAGGAAAGAAAGAAATAGAGATGGTTAGAAAACAAGCTAGGAATTAATACACAAACAAATACCGATGACGATGAGAGCAGTCCCGAAGAAAGCGCGAGGGAGGTGAGTGTGTTCACCGAGGAGCGTAGCAAAGAAAGCGGTGGAGGCGAAGGTGGTGGCGTTGGTGACGGGGACGGAGAGGGAGAGAGGAGCGTCGGAAAGAATGGCAAAGAAAGTGGCGGAGGCGGATAGGTTAACGAGAAAGGGGATGGAGTATTGCCAGATTGAAAGAAGCTTGAGCCAGTTGCGAAGAGAGAATAAGATTTTTTGGGCGAGATTTGTTGAGTGAGGATGTGGTTGTTTAGCAGAAGATGATTTGAGAGCTTCATCCCATAGAAGAGCACCCCGGCGCATGATAGCGTTTGTGGCGCCCCATATCATTCCCACTGCAATCATCTTCTCCATCTTTGCTCTGTCTCTGTTTCACATTTGCCACATCGCACTCAGTAACTTGCAACCAGCACATCTTGGGCTCATTAGATGGGCCTGCCAAAAATCGTATTAACAGGGAAATTAAGAAAGGTTGCTATTTGCACCCTCCGGCATTTTTTTACACTCCTCTCCACTTGTCACGTCATCTATTAGTATTATAATTATTACATTACATAGATATAATTTTAAATGACATAAATATCCCTCACGCTTTTGATGCATATTTTGTCTATATGGGCTTTCTTTCACTCTCCGTAGCGTGTGGCTCTGGTTTCTCTCGTGTTTCAGTGCCGAAAAGCAACAAAAGCAGCGAGAACAACAAATCCTACTTTCTCTGGTTTTGATTTTATGCTGCGGTAGATTCCTAAATTCTACTTCACTTGTTTCTGGAACCTTCGACTTATGGAGCGCATCGTCGGCGGCAAGTACAAGCTCGGCCGCAAGATCGGAAGCGGTTCCTTCGGTGAAATCTACCTCGGTGAGCGAGCCTCCTCTCTCTCTCTTCCGTTATTGATTTCACAACCACTCTTTATATTAGGTTTATTACTTCTTATCGCTCTTTCATGTTTTCCTTTGTTGCTGCAGCTACGCATATTGATACCTTCGAAATCGTTGCCGTCAAAATCGTAAGTCTCTTCATCATAGGTTTTTCTATTTTCTATCCGATTCCGTGCCCTAATTTTCTGATTGAAGTTGCATATTCGAATTTTTGTGTTAGTATCCATGAATTAGCAATTCAACATGCGTTATTTTGCACCAAAACTTGTTCGAATTTTCGTGTTAGTGTACATGAATTAGCAATTCAGCATGCGTTTATTGCACCGAAACTTGTTCGAGTTTTCGTGTTAGTATGCATGAATTAGCTATTCAGCATGTGTTTTTTGCACAAAAACTTATTCGAATTTTCATGTTAGTATACATGAATTAGCAATTCAGCATGCGTTATTTTGCTGATTAGGTTCTTAATCCACCGAGACTTAAGTATAGAAATTTATGATGCTAACTCTTTCTTTTTTACTGTGGCAGGAAAATAGTAAAACGAAGCATCCGCAACTACTTTATGAGGCAAAACTCTACAATATTCTTCAAGGAGGAAGTATGCATTTTGCAACATTTAGATTTTTGTTTTAATTGTTTTAGGGAGGTAGAAATGCAAGTCGCGAGGTTGAGATTATGGATTTATTGATGCAGGTGGCATTCCGAGCACAAAATGGTCTGGCATTGACTTGGAGGATAATGTGCTTGTTCTTGATTTACTGGGGCCTAGTCTTGAGGATCTTTTTGTGTATTGTGGAAGGAAGTTTTCATTGAAGACTGTGTTACTGTTAGCCGATCAAATGGTATGCTGGATGGCTTGTTAGATCTTGTCATACATTTTCATGCTAAGCGACTAAGGGTATATTTGATACTAATTCTTTGATTTCTCACTCTTTTTTTTTATATATTTGTTCTGTGCAGATCACTAGAATAGAATATGTACATTCTAAAGGATATTTACATAGAGATATTAAACCGGACAACTTCCTCATGGGACTTGGTCGGAAGGCCAACCAGGTAACTATCTTGTTATTGCTAATGAGTTGGACTTGCCCCTCCATCAACTATTTGTTGCTAATTTATTAAGGTTCCATTTGTGTGTTTTAATTTTCCTGTTCTTGTCAGGTTTACATGATCGATTTTGGGCTAGCAAAACGATATCGGGACTCCACAACCAATCGCCACATTCCTTACAGGTAGTTCTACAGTATCTGTTTTCTTATCTCTGTCTTTTATTTTTGTTTTCATTCAATTTCAACTTTTATATCTTGTAAATTGCACTCATCTTAATTTGCATTTTTTTGCATTCTTTTGCATTCCCACCCCCTTCTTAATAAGTTTTCATGAACGTCGTCTAAAACTTCTGTTTGGAAGATTTTTCCCCCTTTCTCTGTCTCTTTTCCCTTGTGATATCAGAAATACACGGAATGTTACTAACAAATGTAGCTCACAGGGAGAACAAAAACTTAACAGGGACTGCTCGATATGCAAGTTGCAATACTCATCTTGGGATTGGTAAGTCCAAAGCTAGAAGTAGATATTAACCCTTCAGCTTGAATAAACGTCAACTCATTCTCAGTCGCGATATTATTTTTTAGAGCAAAGTCGGCGGGATGATTTGGAATCACTAGGATATGTTCTTTTATACTTCCTTAGAGGAAGGTATGGCATTTTGTCTTACCTAATTTTTCCTGAAGCATTTTGTTCAACCGGATTTAAATGACTAAATATTTGTGTTTAGTCTTCCATGGCAAGGTCTAAAGGCTGCAACAAAGAAACAGAAGTATGATAAAATATGTCAGAAGAAGGTGTCAACTCCTATCGAGGTTGGTATTTAAGCGTTCGTTGCTGTGAAACACCGCCCTACCCCTACCCACTATAAAATAACTGACATTTTTTACTGTTTTTTCCAAAAGGTACTATGCAAATCACACCCCGTAGAGTTTGCTTCATACTTCCATTACTGCCACTCGTTGACATTTGATCAACGGCCTGATTATGGATTCTTGAAGCGCCTATTCAGGGATCTATTTGCTCGGGAAGGTGATTGTTTTCCATTTTTCAAATAATATAAAATGAATTGCACCATTTTATTCATAATGCTCTTTTACGGGCATGGACATTATTATCAACCTTCATAAAATTTGTCTTCTTGTATGTAAAGGAATTCATTTTTATGTTAATACGTCATGAGGCTCCTTATATATATATATAATGTAGCTATCCTACATCTTACTCATTTTTTAGTAGATGTAAGTTAGGACTTAGGATGTTATAACTACAAATCTGTCAAATACGCCCAAAGGTATAACTTTGTTAACTTACATTCACTAAAATATGAGTGGTTGTAAGCTAGCAAGTTATAACTAAAATTTGTCTATTACACCCGAAGATGTTACTTGCTAACTTACGTAATCCTAGATGTCAAAGAAGTCATGTGGTAGACACATTGAGGAGGTTAGATTAGGACAAGTCCTCATTTTCTCTAGAATGGTAAACTCATTTAATAGGTGTTAATTATATTTTATACACAATCATGCTTTCCGTTGTTCACTAAACTGTACTGATCAATGTCTTTCCTAAGAAGTAGTCTAGCATGTTAATATGGCCTCTTTATTTTTCATTTCAATACCAAATATAATTTTTCCTCCCTCTTTTTCTTCTATCTATGTCAGGTTATGAATTTGATTACATTTTTGATTGGACTATTTTAAAGTATCAGCAATCACAGAAGCATATAGTGCAGCCTTCCTTATCTGTGAGTATATTTGCCTTTTGGGCTCCCCATCACATACATCTTTGAGCCTTCCTTATGTATTTTCTGTAATTATGACAATATTAAAATTGTGTTATCACAGCCAGTTCCTGGTGCAAATAACCGACATGCAGTTCCAATTGATATTGACAACCATCAAGGTTTGTGTTTTATGTAGAGTGTGTCATTTATAAATTGTCAATGTTTCTTATCAAGAAATAACTTGTTGCTAGACAAGCTCATAGTAAAGGCGACAAAGGTATTTTTTGTTGACAGCCTGCAAGGTCGGCTGAACCCTTTTATGTGTCTAAAGTCTTATATTTTGGAAGATGGATGCAATATTTAGTTTTCTACTTGATCAAGTATCTTGTTTATTATGACCAAATTGACATATTTCAATGCATATTCAGGGCACGGTGAAGATAGAATTAGATCAGGCAATGCTACTGGTTCTGGTGTTAAAATGCAGTTTAAACCACAAGCCGGTAGAAACTTGAGCTCACAAAACCCTCTTGACAAGAATGTAAGTAATTTTGCCTTAAATAATTCACTTTTCCTGTGGGGGCTGTGATGCACAAATATTGTGTCTAAAATTGAATAGATAAAGTATTTAGTAATTATTCTCTTTTTGGTAGATTTTTGGAGAAGCAAGTATGCCCTCCACTTCTTACTTTCCTGCCGGTACTTCAAAAAGGAACTCTTTGAAGCCTGACTTGTCTGCTGAACCTTCCAACCTTGGACAAGGGCAAGGTAGTAAAATTGGCACTTCAAGTTGCTGGATGTCATCTCTGCAGCGTCTAACTTCTTCCAAATGAATATCAAGCATGGTCATTTTCTGATTAATGTTGTCGTCTTGTTTCTTTTGCTGCTGAGTTTTTCTGTAACCATACTTATCCTTGATGATTTGTGTTTTGTTGTATTTCCAGGCTTGAATCGTATGAAGATTCCTGGAATACATATGTGAACCTGCCAACACATGGTTGTTTGCTCGCATCTTTCCCTAAGTGTTTGGTCAAGAATATTCAAGTGATGTACTCATGGACATGGACGTGACAAATGTGCTGGAAGGTTGGTTAATTGCATAGCTCCTAAGGTGTAAGGTGACTGACTGACTACAAACAATTGTGAAGTATAAAATACAGACTATTGTGGCTTGGGTCCCAGTGCTGTACATAAACGTCAAATGTGGCACACAGCAATGTGTATTTATGTTTTCATGTAACATTAATGTCTGAAGTAGCCCATTTCCCTGTTATGTTACTTGACGATTATTATCCATGTGCCATATCATAGCTGGCAACACAGCTTGGTTTAAATTTTTTATACTGACCGACAATAGTATGAATTGCAAATGTACTTTTAGTTGCCCTTATTTAAAATATTTCATTGCAGTTTTGGATAGTCTTTGTTTCTCCTTTCACTTGTTAAGGTTTGTTGTCTGAAGAAGAAACTGTACACTTGCAGTTTTATAGCTCGCATATCATGTTAGAAAGCTTATATTAATGAAATTTCTTAGAATGTGAGATCTAAAATGAAAGTTTCATATTTATCATTTCTCATTTAGAATTATTTTTTTGTCATAACATCACTCGTCTATCATGATGGTAAGTTACAGTTCTCTTGTTATTGAGCAGGTTACCGGAAGGTAGATATTATATTGATTGAGGAAAATATATGGCTGAAAAGTTATGAAATAATGGTTCTTATGAATTATTGAAGGTAATTTTTGGTAGCTGTTTATTCTACCTACGATTCCATGTTTGTTATTTTGGGTGATAGAATTACTTAATTATCAAGATTTGTATTTTATTATTTGGAAGTTGTCATTTTGTTTTAAATCTGAAGTTTTTATTTAAATATATAAAAATTTGTATTGGCCATGTCAAATTTTGTAATTATAAGAGATTTACCTCTTCAAACTTGTTTTATGTTTTTATACTATAATAACTTTGATGTTGAACAAGTATGTCTTTATATTTATATTTGTATAAACTTGTTTTTTTTTATAGGTAATGTCATTATTGTTATTAAATTGTAGAGTCTAATTTTTATTACAAGTAAAAAGACTTCGTGATACTCAATTATCTATCTATACTTTTATTTTTGCAGGAGTTTCTTCTACACTAAAAAATTTGCTATGGAAGTAGCTGTCTACAAGATCATACTCGTGATTCTGACTTCTATAAATAAATCACCATAAGCACTATGAGTGAGAATGTGTTGATGAAATATGATATTGGTATAATTAAGATTATGAATCAATATGACTTAAATGATTTTATGAAAATAGTTATTGGTTTCGACTATAGAAAGGTGTGTTAGAAATGAGGTGATTTCTTTTTAATTTTTTGCAAAGTCGTACAAAGTATCACCTATCTTAAAGTTTATAAAACTTGCAATTAATCTTTTGTAATACAGTCTTTTGCGGTCGAGGCAAAACAACGAATTCAAATTTTGTCAATTTAAAATTGAAGATTACACAATTCTATATCATTGTAAATGAGACGTGCATTATTTCGTGACCCTTAAATATAGTGCGTCATATGGAGAACTTGAAAGTTTAGACATAAGAAAAGTTTGAATTTTGGGTTTGAATGTACTTGTTTGATTTTGTTTAGGAAAGTTTTTCGGTTCAAATTTCTTAAAGACTACTTTAATTTGTGACAAGTTGGTTGTTAAGGGTAGAAATAGGTCAGACCTTTGAAAAAGTTTGTTTAGTTAAAAAGATTAGGCTTTAGGCTAGATAATAAGTCTTTTAATCTTATTAAGTCGGTCTATTTAAATAAATATATATAATAACTTTTTTCTACTATAAATATTGTATATTAAATTTTGATTTTTTTTGCTAGATATTTAACTTTTAATAATTTACGCATATTAACTTTTTTTAGTTTTTGACATATTTAATCTATTATTATAAAATAGAATTGAAATAAGATGTGTATAAAGTCATATTTTTCAAAATATTATGTTAAATATAAAAGTAGAGGTTAATTTCGTTGACATAGTAACTCGTTAATCTATTTAAAGATACATTCATTATTTATTCTAAAATATTAGAATAAAATGAGCTTTTAAGTAAGCTAATAGGTCATAGCAGATTTTTATCAAGACTGACTTTGTATTATACATATCAAGTTTGTAGTAAACAATAATATCAAATTAAAGTCATAATGTGATATTGTTAATTTAAAAGTCTTGTGTCAGATTTGAACTTGAGATCACTTATATATGAGTTTATTTCCATTCTAAAGAAGAAAAAACATGTATAGAGAATGAATTTGATTGAAAATACTATAAAATATTCGGTTAATTTATTTATTATATTCAAGATTTTTTTATAATTTAAACTTTATGATAAATTAAATTGTTTATTTATTATTTTATTAATTATAATTTGTAACACTTAAATTTCTAAAGTAAAAATTTAATTCTAAATGAAGTTCAAAATTAAATTTTTGATATGGAGTTTTTAAATTTGATATTTGGTTAAAACAATTGAATAATGTTATAATATGTGAACCTCTTCAGAAGTGAGTGATAATACTAAATTCAAAATATAAAATACGAGCACCAAATATTCATATAGTAAAATATTTTTTAAAACAAATATTTTTTTTTAGAAAAATGACTAGTATAAAAAAATAAAATGTATTCGAACTAAATAACAAAAAAATATTTATTATATTAAAGAATTGAAAGTAAAAATATTCGAATAAATTTTAAGTGTCTCTTTGTCTTTTCACATCCAGAATGGGATCGATTTAGTTTTCATCCTTGTCTCTTTCTATTTTTGTAATCTCGACGTTGTATCCTTATTTTCATCAGTTGTGTATAGAACATTGAGTTTGTGGACGAGTCTTTTAATAAAAGCTTAAAAAAAATACATATTAATGTAGCCACAGAGTTAGTAAAATGTTTGATTAAGTATATAGAAAAATATAGAGTTAATTTGGATATGTTAATAGCCAAATACTATAGTTAATGTTAAAAAGATATTGATAAAAATTCGTTGGAAAAACATTGATAAAAATCCATATAAATACACACAATAAACATTTAATCTATTGAAGAATTTCTTTTAATTCATTATTTTTTATATATTGTACAATAGCTAGTTGTTAGAAATATTTATGGTATGAATTAAATCGGAACATCTTCATACTTATCAAAAACATATATATGATACCATATATTATAATTCTCATGATTTTGATAGTAACATCTTATTTTCGTAATGTATGAATTATTTATAGAAGAATATGAGATGTTATCGTTGCATCTATTGAAAAAATGTTTTTTTCCAATTGAAATTATTGAAAAATTAATTTACAATCTCTACTATGTCACAATGTAGACTACATAATTTTGCTTTGATTTATATTTAAAATGATTTTTTTAATTTTTTATTATAAATAAATTATTAATGATTAAAAAAAATGCATGGAACAATTCCAAGGGCACACAAAATTGCAGTGGTAGTCCTGTCTACTATCATCAGTGTTTTGTGTGGTTTGGATGGGTATCTTAAAAAATTATAGAGAGATGAGACATTCAAATTCGGTTTTATTGGTCTGACAGTCATTCCACATTGTAGTTTTACTTCATTAGTTTTTTCTTTTTACCAATATGTGGACTATTTTAGATTAGAATGAAAGAGTGTGTTCATTTGGTGCGGTAATAAAAATTGATTTTATAATATTAATTTTATTTAAAAATGAAGTGAAGGTAAAATGATTATAATCTTGAATATATTTACATAAAAATGAGTGATAAATAAATTTCAATATAAAAATTATATTTAAATTTAAAAATTACAAATTTTAACTTTAAATTAAAATCAATCATAGAAGTAAAATTAATTCTACTAAAAAAGACATAAATATATCTAATTCAATTATATATATATATATATATATATATATATATATATATATATATATATATATATATATATATATAATTGACTCAGACATTTAAAAAAATTAATTTTAATTTTCACCATCAAACTAATTTTTTCTACACAAGTTAGATTCTTATATAATTGCACTATGAATATTACAAAGCTACAAATTGTAACATAGTGGGTAAAAGCACGGTTCCTCCGTGAATGCAAACACTACATAGATAAAAAATTAAAAACATAGTGGTAGAACAAGTAAAATTCTACTATGCATAATTGAAGTATTAATAGCAATAGGATTAGTAGTTTACTCTCTCTTTAAGCGTTTGAGAACTCTCACTACTTCATTCAACACAACCGCAGGTTCCTTAGTATCAACTCCAACCATTGCAGCCAACACTTCAATTTTGTTCTTTGTTTTTTCATCATGCAGCACCTCATCCAAACTCACTTCTTCATCAGATGAATCACAATCTACATCACTCGACGAGTTCGAGTAGTTCTCGAAAGAATGTTCCTCGTGACGAGGAACATCATAATAGCCTTCACTTGGTACATAGAGTGCTCTGTTTGTGTTGGTTTTTTTGTTCTCTAACACATTGAAATTCATGGGGTAGAAGCATTTTGAGGTGAAAAGGGTTATGGAAGAAGGGTATGAAAGAAAATATGGTGAAGTGTATTGTTCTTGGTTGATCTCAAAGGTTTGAAATTGTTGCAACCCCTTTGAGTTTTCTTTGGAATCCATAGTTGATGTTGAATGAGAAGGAACATTTTGAAAGAGCAAAGAAAAGGGTGTTAATATATTGTGAGGAATTAATCAGTGTAGGACTGGTCCCTTAAAGTGTCATAATGACGAGCGTTATCAAGTGAGGTCAAAATGAAGAAAACGTATAAAGGAAAAGTAATGAGGTAATTATGATCATAATTAAATTGGACCATTGTTTTAGAAATTTGATTAAGGTATCACCTTCTTTGGGATGTTATTATGGCCCCATTTTCACACTGCTGTTTTTTCTATATTTGACTTCTGTGGTTTTGTAGACTATATATTCGTGATGTTACAAAATAAGTATAGCATTACACATTTTTTTATATACATTAAGAAATATCGATAGATGAAAGAAAGAAAATGACAATTGTGCCGTTATCTTTAATAATTATTAGTATATGAATTTATTATAAATATAAAGCGAAAATAATAATTTGAGAATAACGTACATGTTATTAATTAGAAACTAGTTATAAAAAAAATTTAAAATACATTAAAAATTAAAAGTAACGGTTCTTTTAAGACAATTTTTTTAAACAAATGTGAATCATTGTAAAACAAAAAAAATATTCTATTTTATAATTTATTACTAACTAAGTAGTTTATTTTTTTCAACAATATAAAATTTCTCAAATACATGGATTCAAAAAATATATTAGAGGATGATTTTGGAGGTCAGAAAATTTCCTCAAATCATTTTCATCTTTATATAAAAAAAAAAGGAGATTAATTATCGATAAAATAATTTTACACTAACATTTAATAAAAATTATATATTGCACTGTATGACCAACTTTTATAAGAATATTTTAAAAATCATTGTATAATATGATAAAATATTGGTTTCTCGTTAAATAATAATATAAAACTGTTCTATACTAGCTCATGGTATACGTTTATTAAATTCTTTTTATAGTATATCAAAATAAAAAATATATTAATGAATAAGTATTCTATATAAGAACATCATCTCACATAATATGTTTAGTGAGTTTTTGATGTGCAAATGTGAAGATATCACTGTTCAAATCTAAAACATAAAAGGTACTTCTGAAATGAGCATCATAAAAGCGGGGGAACAAGCTGGTAGATTTTCATTTACTTATCAGTACTTGATTCAGACCAAAAGAAAAAAACATCATATCTGTCCCTTCGGCTATAATAACAGAGAAATAAATAAAATAAAAAATTATTTAGTTTAAATAATTTTTTTAGAAAATATATAAAAAAAAAACATTTATTTCTAAATTAAAAGAGAAGAAAATATGAAGTACAAATTAAAATAATATATATATATTATAATTATATCATGTTCATCCTTCCATCAATTCAAATTAAACCAAAAATTTTTACATCCCTAAAAATGACCCACCCACCTCCAAAATGAAACTAACTGCGTGATTAATTCTGCGATTATTAAAATTAATTTTAATTAAAAGTGAGTTGAATGTAAAGTAATTTATGTTATGCTATCTTTAAAAAAAGTGAATTGAACATTTAATTTTAATGTAAAAATTACATTTGAACTTAGAAGTTACAAATTCTAGCTTGAAACTAGAATTGATTATGGAGAAAAAATCCATTCTGTTCAGTAGTACCCAAACAAATTAAAATCAATCATATACCATGAAAATTGATTTTAGTTCTTTCAAAAGTGTAATCACGTACCCTTAATATCAAAGTAAAACAACTTTGGAATTGGTTGAAAATAACTGCTTTCACTCATTGACACCGGTTGAAAACTTTCACTCATTGCCACTTTGGAATTGGTTGAAAATAACTCCTTTCACTCACCGACACCGGTTGAAAACAACTAATTGCACTCATCGACACTAACCGCCAAAATAATTAGTTTGGTGGTTAGACATGCAAATTGGGTATAACCTAATAAATTATACTTCTGTGTAAATTAAAAAGATGATAACAAAATCGGTATTCGAGGATATGCACTCAAATCCGTTCTGATTGAACGGAAAAATACGCTTTAATTAAATGTAAGATTTTTATAATATTATTATAATTTTTATATTTTACATATATACACATATTTTTAAATATTAAAAGTTATAATTTTTTATCTATAAAAAAATAATTTTAATATTTTTTAATTTAATTATATAAAATATAATTAATATGACTTTAAAATTTATTATTTTAACATATATGGGGGTGGGAAGGCCCTCCGCCCTATTACCATGCCTAAATCTATCGATGTGATACATAGTAATGCATTCATTGATCCTTTAAATTAATACTACTCTAAAATAAAATATAAACAAACTGTTATAACATCTAAATTAATCCCTTAAACTGTTATAACATCTAAACCATCAACAAGGTCAAAGATGTCAATCAAACGGACAAAATAATATATCTAACCGTGTCTATTTTATAGTTTAAATACTTTTTTTAAATGTTGTGTTTTAAATTCTTTGGTGATCAATTATGTGATCGGTTTGAAGTTCATAAAATATCCTTTTTGAATGTTCTATTATGAATCTTTGAACAAGTAAGATTTTTTGTAACCAGAATATGTTTAAAAGGTTAAACACATGCATTTATAAACTTAAATGACGGACTTGTTAAAAAAACTTAAAAGGACTAATTTGATAAAAACAAACTTAAAGGACCAACGGATTCATTTAGCCTTTCCAAAATTATGTGAGAATCAAAATTGACAGCAAAACACACGACAAAATATGTATTTTCATTCAACCAAAAATTTGCTTCCATGCATGTAAGTCATTATCTTGAGCAACAACTTCATCGCATGCAAGCTTGCTGTCTATTAGTAATCACTCGATCTCAAAATATAGAACATACACTTCTCTACAGGGAACTATCACATTGACTCATCATATGGCTTTCTGCATGGGTTATTTTTGGAAAACCAAAATTGGTCTATTGAAACCAGTCTTGCTACCTGACAATTCTGAAGTGATCGCTTCTACTGTTCTAAATCCAATCTACAAATAAGTTAATATCATCCATTAGCATCTAAACAAAATAGTAAGTAGTAAATTAATTGGCCAAACAAAATGAATGCTTATTAATAGAATAAACTTAAAAATATAATTCCTTAAGTATTTAATACAAACCTTATCTAGCAGTATTTCCTGAAATTCATCTGGTCGAAACTTAATATTGCGGTAGTTGGCAGCAGTGGTCTGCATAATAGGGAAAAATGACTTAATACTAATCCCATTTCTTATTTTTTGTAAATAGGGAAGAGATTTCAAAGTAAAGTTAAAGTATTAGCATATTGATAATGCATTAGTAGTTCCACCAACATAAAATAAAATTACAGAAGAAACACTATGAGGGACATCTATCCATTTAAAAGGTAGGACATGCTTTGCTCACAAGCAAATCCCTAAACAAAATAGATTAAAATTTCAGAAATGATTCCACAACCACACCATGCACAAAATGGACGGATCCAAGAAAGCTGTACAAAGTCAACTTAGAAAGCTTGCCATATACATAAAGGTTTCCACATGTCAGTACACCATTTGAGCTAAACAATCAATGATCACAAGCAAGCTAATTGTTACCTCTGAGACACTCCTGTTGCTTTCGTATGACTTCCATGGCTGAGGTTCCAACACAAAAATGCCACCCTGCTCAGAAGGAAGATTGCATTGTCAGTAACGTATATAAATTCAGAGAAAGGTTATGTTGGTGTTTGGTTTGCTAGAGAATATGTGCACTATTAAATCACTCGAGTTCAGAGAACGAATCAGAGCTTGAATAGAGAAAACAGAAAAAATGCACTTGGATGTAGTGGTGAGATGTGGCTGGGAGAAAGAGCGTACAAGAAAACAAGCATGATTACCAAGATAAAGAAAATGGAAGGAGACAAGCGTAGATTGTTTAGAAGGGTTCATGCCAGGCATGGAATATAATCTGATGCTAATCTCGGCATAGATAAATCATTCCTCTTACTAGACAGGTCCCATATATCATGACCTTTTTCTTTTTGAACTTTTATATTATGTGGTTAAAACATAATAGAAGAAAAAAAACAATAGCACAGTATTAGTTGATACTTACTGGTCGGAGCAGCTTCCAAGTCTCTGAAAATAATGTAAGTAAGCCGTCATCCCCCCAATTTAGATGTATCCATTTTGATACACTCAGACTGCAAATAGTAGTTAATAGATATAGATGGGTAAGTCACGTGACACTTATGAAATGCTTTCTGCCTGCAGCTTAGTAATAAAAAATGAAGTAAATACATGGTGAATAGAAAAGCAAGTGTGCTCATGCTTAAAAATGAAAAGCTACAATATAAAGATAATCCATTTGGATATTAACTATCCAGCAGAAGTCAACCCAAAAAATGGGGTACAAAGGGCCCCAAAAAACATGAAGATAATCAAAGACAAACAATTTTGAACAGGACATTAGTACACAAGAGGCATAAGGAATGCCAATTTCTGCCTCCCTCCCCTCAAGAGTTTTGTGTCCGCAAGGAAAAGTTTTATTTAGTGAAGCAGAAAAAGCAACAACTTACCAAAGAATAGTATCATAGTGCTTTCCTGGTGAGTGCCAACTCTGAACAAAATTTTCTCGTTTAAAAGAAACAATATTAAACAGATCAACTTGCTCCAAAGAAGAAATCTCTTTCGTATCAACATTTGATGATACATCAACATTGTTCTCTGAATGGTCTGTATCGCTCTTGCCCTTGAGTTTGGTGACCTTAGACGGTTTATTCCCGGCAGATTTCAATCTAGTGGTTTTTCTCAAATTCCAATTTGCATCTGCCACTCGATCTAGCATTACACAGAAAAACCAAAGAATAAACAGTTGTTGAAAATAACCAATTTAGGATTTAAAAAATGAGGACTACCTAAGGATTATTGATGTAATTGAAACTTACATATTTCACTTAGTTTCTAATAAGTATCCAATAAGGATTCAGGAGTTAGAACAACGTTAAAACTCTTTTGCACACTTCTTAATATATCATAAGATCACATCTTAAATATGAGATAACTTAAGTTTTTTTGAAGTGAGTACATTGATCTACCATGATTTTCGGAATCTCGATATTTACTTACTAAAGAGTAAAGAAGCATAATGCACAATAGCCATCAGTTCATACAGCTATGTAGTATAACAGGGAGGTTTTGCTAATAGCTTGAATTGGTTTAAGTAAACTGATGTTAATTATTCAGTTTTAAAGATCTATTTTGCAAATTTAATGTCTCATTTTGAGCATATACATCAGGTATATGTTACCTTTCGCACATAATAACTTAAAATGAGAAAATCTAGCATTTAAACTTAAAGAATACCCTTTTGTATTGAGATTAGAATAGATATGAATCTTACCGGAATCAATGTCAACTCCAAGAATGCTCCGGCAGCTAAACTTCAGTGCTGTCGGGAGGGAGATAAATGTTAGACCATCGTGATAGAAATTACATTTGGAAATGTAAATTATCACATAAAATGAACATTTTCATGTGATAATATGCTTCACCTTAATCTGTTGAATGAGTTGTACAATTAGTTTTGATGTATGTCAAACTTAGGAATTAAGATTTCTAGCTTTTGGGGCTCCGGATAAGTGACTGAAAACCGGAATGAAAGACAATTTTATTTTCTTCTCCCTTACCTCTTTACTCCTTTTCTGTTTGGGGTTCATTTGATTGCTTATAAATTGGGTTGTAAATTGAATTAATTTATATTTGGTTGAATCGGTTAAGGGTTATCCATAACCAGTCAAATCAATTCATCGTTACCATATCATTTAATGGTTAAGGACTATCCCTTCACAAATTTAGAAAAGAAAACTGATTTATTGCAGAAAACCTTGAACACTATTCAACCACGCTTCTCGAGTCTCAGAGGCCACTTGACTAACATTTTAATCAATGTGCAGGGGAATGCAACGCAACAGCAATGAGCATCAAATTGACCTAGTTGTTTCACTAGCTGCAACACTCAAAGCTATGCTCACTTGAAATAATATTCTAATGAGTAAAACACATGTCTCTTGAAGCTGAAATAAATAGAGCATTACCTATTTATCAAATTGAAAAGGATCATAAAAAAAAAATACCAATTTGTATGGTGATTATGCCATTGTTGCAGCCAATATCAAGACATTCCTTCCCTTCAAACCACTCTTTTCTGAACACTTTCAACCGAGGATCTTCATCCACGCCTTCACCAATCTGAAATAAAAACATCAAATCGACAAATTTGTAAAATTTGAAGGTTTTGATTAAAATAGAGGAAATTATGAAGAAGAAAATAATAGAATACTCGATAGTTGTAGTAACTCTTGTAGTTTCCGTATGGGAACACTTGCTTGCGCTTTTTATTGTTGTTCTGCTTTTGGTTTCGGGTTTCAGCTTCTTCTTCTTCGATCTTTCTTCCATTTTTCTCATCCATCTTTCAATCAAAACTCAATCTAAAGTGTTTTTTGAAAGAATGAATGATATTAGGGTTTAATACCCTTTCGGTGTGATTACTTTTTTCTGTTATTTTTTTTTTTCCTTAATTCATTCATATTTCGCACCAAATTTTTTTGGTGTGGAACCCGGATCCGCAAAACAGATGGATTGGATCCATTTTGCATGATCCGTTCAAATTTTAAGCTCAAATTTTCTATTCAAATAAGTGAAAGTTTCTGATTATCTCGTATATGAAATAATTTTTTAATAGCCTATAAAGAAATTTTGGAAAAAAAATTAATAAAATATAACGATTCTCTAAGATAAAAAAAATAGGATGGGAAATATTGGAATTTCATGATGGAAAATTTATAATTTTTTGTGTTTTGATATTATGAACAGAAACATAATAATCTATAATTAGTTGTTGATATTGATAACTACAATGATATATTATCCGAAGAGTAAATTTACGAATGTTTTAATATCTATTTTTTATTGGGTGAAAAACACCACTTTTGGGTTTTAACAGAAAAATGAAAAGTGAGAGTAAAAATTAATCAATCATATTACTCATTTAGTGGTTACTTTTCGTGATAAACAACATTTAATAATCTCATAATATATGAATTAAAATCTCCATCAAAGTTGGCTCAAATTAATTGGGGTCTTTGTCATCCAAATAGTTTAAGTTAAAGAGTTTCTTTTATACTAATCTCTAAATTACTTTGAAAATACAAATTTAAAAAAAGCCACATCTTTTATCCCGTTAATATAAAACAGTTTTTTTCCGTTCAAAACTATACTTCCAAAAATAAGTGTAACTTTTTAGAATCTTGAGTTAGGAAAAGAAAGGTAAGTCTACATTCTTAAACATTATTTTATTGCAAAGAGCTTGCCGTTCAAAATTATACTCCCAAAAATAAATGTAACATTTAAAAAACTTGAGTTGGGAAAATAAAGACCAACTCTATATTCTTAAACATTACTATTTTGTCTCAAAATATAAATAAAAATTATTCAAATAAAATTAATATATTTAAATTTATAAATCAAATATATTAATTTTATTTGATCAATTTTCATTTATATTTTAGCATAGAGGGAGTGTTTTGTTGCAAAGAATTCACCGAACTTAAATATAATTGTTTTGAAGGAAACAAAAGGTAATTAATTATTGAATTAAAAAAATTTATTTAATAAACTGAGTTTGTAATGTTTAGCATAATTTTAAAAATTAATAACTATTTGATAATATAATTTTATGTTCACACGTATGATAAATTTTAAAAGGGATTGACATATTTTGACTCGTTTTTATGACCAAAGTTCTCAGATCCTTTATTTATTTAATTTCACAAAGTTATAACCACACATATGCTAAACCTTGTTTTCCCACCCTTGTCTTCTCAAACCATTATTTCATTCATTGTCATCTGCTTCTTTTCTACTCACCATGACAGTACAACTGGCAGGCATCACAATCAACACTATCGTCTCTAACCTCTCCCTGCCTTCCAATTATTAATAACTTATATTTTATAACAAATTGATGAGAGTATGAAAGTAAAATATCAATGAACTATATGTGTTTTAGATCAATGAACTTTATGCCGTAATAAAACAAATATTGCACAATACAAATTTATCATAGTAAAATTAAGATCGCTTGTTCAGTATATGCATGCTTATTAAATAGTTATAGCATTAGATACAAAATTACTTGTGTTGTAAATGGTTCATCAAACAATATATTGAATAAAGAACTGTATAGTAATTCAACCACTATGTTGTTCTTGCATGTGTTACAAAGGGTCATTGCTAAATTCATTATTACATTTCTACAAAAATCGGATTTGGCTATTATACATTAACTTTTTTCTTCACATAGACACCAATTCTTTGGCAGTGGGGTACGGATATCACAAGATTGCTATGATGATGACCTGCCTAAATACTCTTCTACTCCAACTCCTTAAGAAAATCAATATTATCTACAAAAACCTGAACATCAGAGGATAGAAAAACTAGTTAGTCACAAATGCTTCATTACTAAATCTGAACAAACAACATAAAGACGCTAGCTCTCCAACGGACAAATAGAAAGTACCAAATGCGAAGAAATAACACTGTCATACATATGCATGCTTTATCCTCAACATATAAAATCTTAAATTTGTTTAAAAAGGATCAATCAAACTTGTTTATACATTATACCCAGAAAAATAAAGTGAGTCTAGTATATGGTGTGCGTTCTTGTGTAAGATGGATTCCACACACCGAAGCAGATAGAAGAAGCGAAAGCTTCGCTTGTGATGTATTGAATGCAAATATACAACAGAGACTAATAATGGCCACTTCCAAAAATTTGGGAGCCATGAATCATACTGGATAAATTTTAACTAGCGCGGTTGGCACAATAACACCCAAAATCCAATTTATGGATTTAAAAAAGAAGGGACGGATGGATAAGTTTTTTATGTCACAAGACCAATATTGATACAGTGGTATTTTCTACCATCTCAAAATACTACTACTTTGATAACTGATTACTGTGAATAACATATGGCACATTAATAAAATTTCCATGTCAAAATGTTAAAAGAAAACTTCAATCTTCTTTTGAGCAATAGATTAAATAAAAAGGGAAGAGGGACAGATAGAGAAGCCTGTTACTTAAACAGATAGGGAAGTAAAGTAGTTAGAAGAGATGTCATGTATAAATAGAAAAAATGAGAATACGTTGAGGATTCTTTACATTTGATAGCTGCATACGAAAGGAGAAACCGTTTGAAGGGGAAACCCTTGGGGGGAATTTTCCATCTTCTTTCAGTTTACAATCACCCATTGAAAGAAGAGACTAGCAACCGGCTACAACCTCTTTCTTGGGGTTCCGGCTATTATGAAATTGAATTTGTAACTCTTGGAACTACAGTTACTTTGATACCAAACGATGTGGATTTAGGTTGATTTCACAAGAGATGATGGATCTATCAAGTGATTTCTTCAAATAAAGTGACAAAATGAAAGGGGAAAAAGAACAAAAGATGGATTAAGTTGAGAAGATGGAGAAGGCGCTACAATTAAGGAGATTGATAAGCCAATGGGGAATTGCCACAATGGTAAAGAAGCCATTGATAAGATTCAAGCAAATTCTAATCCAAGAACTCAAGGAAGAGACACATCTCACTCAACATTTCAAACTTGTCTAATTCATTTCAAACTTGTCTCAAATGAGGTTATAAATGTCAATTTATAGCAAGACTATTCTAAACCTAAATGAGCCATAAGTGACACCATTCTCTAGGCCCATATTGGGCTTACATCATATTTTTATAAAACATACTAAATGTAAGGAACCAAAGTATTTTCACTTACACATGACATCAACTAAATCAAAATTAAAACTATTACAATTCTAAATTAAAATAAACAAATTTCATCCTAATTTATTAAAATATGGATTATCTTCATGCTCTTCAGGTCCTTATCATCATGAAGCAGCTTGATGGAATTGAAAAATATAAAGCCAATGTTGATATCAACGAAGAGGAGACACAAGCACATGAGAGGCATCACAATCAAGCATGCCACAAACAAAACACATGGAGAGTGTTTGGAATATAACAAGTCTCACTCTTGGGTGAAGACAGAAGAGTTGTCTGATTTTAGCGGAAGTGACATATTGAGTTGGATGCCATAAAAACAAGAAGCAAAAGGAAAGACAACCCAAGAGGAGAAGGAATCCCATCAAAAGCCATTAACGCCTTGGATAAAGAACAAGAATAATGATAAAGAAGAGACAGTTTAGGAGAAAAGCTAGGACTGAAGTGGAGCTTTTAGATAGGACCATTTTGGAACCAGGGGTGCTAGCCGAAAATCGGATGGGAGTGAAATCAGTATTCTACAAAAATGAGTATGCTTCTTGACTTAATGGGCCAAGCCCACACTTAGTGAATACATCTACATGGAAGGATCATAAAGAATTTCTCAACATGCCTCGTCAGGCTATTAGCATCAAGTTGTTGCTTAATGGGCCAAGCTCACACTTGGAGAATGGACAAGTAAAAATTCTAATATCATCTTAGAATTTAGACTTTAGACCTAACTAAACCTCAAAAGCTAACTCAAAAAATGAGTAATACTCAAGCCTTACTGAGGATTAATTTGGCCACATCTCTAGATGATGTACAATCTCAACAAAAGGGCAACAAGGATTTAAATTTAGATCACATAATCATAAAGACACTGATATTATGGTATGAATTAACCATCCCAAGAGCGTATGTTGTTAGGTAAAGATACGCAAATGATTTCATATCTAATAATAGTATCAAAGTGATTTAAACTTTCAAATTTGCAGAGGTCATTCTTTTAAATAAAATTAAATTGCAATGCACGTAAAATTGGGCCTGTTTGTTGAAGGTCAACGAGGCAGTTTAAAAATATAAAATCTATTCATACGTTTTCACCAAATAGCTTCATCTTTTAGGGGTTTGTCTTTAATATGGTATCAGAACCTCTATGGCCAAATAGTTAACAGTTTGATCCTTGCCATTCTCATTCTGTTATATAGAAATTAAATTTCCACACATGGAAAAATGAGATTGCATTATAAGCTTCAACCCCAACAAGCTCTTGCATGTGGCGATATATTAAATATAAAACCATTCACAAGCCTTCACTTTCCAGCTTAAACCTTTGGATGAACCACTCTTTGAAAAAAAATTAAATCGTAAGTTCAAAGAGACATACCGTTTTCCATCCATCAGGATCCAAGCATGCAGTAATTTTTGTGTTGATACCAGGCAGTGGTCCAGGTTCCCGAGTTACCTTTCCCGTGGATAGTTTAATTGCTTCGGCAGTTTTGTACACATCATCTGTACCTATTGCAATCTGTAAAGTGGAGAAATAAAAGAAAACATCTTCAAATTAGAGGCAAGTGATTATGGACATAAAATTACAGGGTAAAAAAAAAGCATTTCAATTATTTTTAAAATGAAAACTGCAGCAGTTTCTGTTAGTGCAGAAATCAAAACTTCATATCATGACCACAACAACGAAACCTCGTCAGAAGATTCCATAAGAAAAGAAGAACGAAATAATGAGGAACTTCCGTTTACCTGAGCGTAAGCATTTCCTTTATCATATTCAGTGACTCCATAATTGTAAGTCAACTCCAGCACAGTAGTTTTATCTTCTGGACCATAACCCAGCATTGCTATGGTATACTGCCCAAGAAAATGCCGTAAAAGGACCACATGTGAAAGAAGGTAAGCACATGCCCAAAGTGTCAAATGTTGGGAAACAAGCAAGATAAAACCTAAGACTTCCAAAGATATTTAGTGTACCAATATTTCTAAACAAACACACATCAAAAGAACATCAGAGCAAAAGGAAGATTAAACTAAAAAATACATAAAAAGTGAGTCATAGTACCTTGTTCTCTGGATTATCTCGTGTACGAAGCAGCTCCATACCAAAAGCCTAAATGGCAGGCAACCGCATAATCATTTTCATGTTGTGTAAAGAAAATAAAAACTCTGAAGTTTGAACCGACTTAAAATAGGATTGAGCCTGACCTTCTCATAGAATTCTATCGAACGATTAAGATCACCCACTCGAAGCATCACTTGGCACAATGGCTCGGGAGTGGGACCTCTTTCCAAAAGTTCAAATTTGTAACCATCCGGATCTTCAACAAATGCAATTACTGTTTTGCCTCCTTTAACAGGACCAGGTTCTCTAGTTATTTTGCCACCCTTAGCTCTTATTAGCTCCACTGTTTTTGAGACCTAATAAAGAATCATAGACAAAGAAATTCCAGCATTTGCGTTGGTCAAAAAGGCCAATCGAGAGAAAATCCTAAATAATAACCAAAAAAGCACCTCCACTTCATGCCACGTGAGATTGAGGATACAGGTCCCCAACTCACCAGGAATGAACACAGTATGAGAGGTCAATATGTTAATGACTGATACTAGTGGTACTAAAGTTAGGAAAACTTACATCATCAACAGCAATACCAAAATGGCCAAATCCACTTCCAATATCATACTTGTCAACTCCGTAATCTGAAACATTGTTAAACAAGCCATAAATATTAAAAGCTTTCTTTGCACAAGCATGTACAATACAAACTACTTCATAAAGTGTAAATTCCTATAATCCTAAGGAAGATTAGGTTTTTGCAGACCTTAAGAGGAACCTCAACATAGTCAAAATCCTTAGGCCCAAATTGGATTACCTTTTAACTTACAAGACCTTGGGCCTGTTTGGATTAACTTATTTAAGTTTATCTACCGACATAAGCACTTGTAAAGCTGTTTGGGAGAGCTTAAGGGAACATCTTATGACGTGTCCATAAGCTCTCCATAGTAGCTTATGAAAACAATTTATAGCTTATAGCCTTATATGAAAACAATTTGACTTTATTTTATCTTTTGTTATTGAAATAACTTATACATAAGCAGTTATATGATAAGCACTTATATTGTAAGCGTCTAATTAAGTTGTTTATCCAAACAGACCCCCCTTCTCAAGTTAAATAAGTTTATGGTTGTTCACTAAAGAAAAAGTATTTATAAGCTTATAGATGTTAATGAAAAGGTGAAATGAGATACCTTCTCAAAATATTGAGATGTAAAAGCTAATTTAAACTTATACAAGTAATCATTGTTAAAAGAACTCGAAGTTATATATATAGCAAGCCTGATTTAGCATTTCTTATTCTACAAGTGCTTGAAAAATGTATACAAAATGACTCTTATATCTTACTGTATGTGAGTTCAATGACAAATTGTGAGTCTTCAGGTCCATATCCAAGAAAAGCATTAGTATATCTCTCTTCGGGTATGTCACGCTTTCTGAGGAGCTTCATTCCCAGGCACTCAGTATAAAATCTGAAATCACCAATAGTATAGAGTAAACTAAATATATACAACAGTTTTTAATCAATTCAATTAAAGAGATGATTATATTAGAGGTACAATAAAATGAATAATGGAAGTATATATATATATATATACTTAATTGTTCTATCCAAGTCCCCAACACGATATACCACATGAAGCATTCTTCTCTTATCCTGTTTAACCCATTCTAATACATTTTCTGATGAAGCAGCAGTGACTGATGACACATTCCCAGATGACATAACTCTCATAGAGTTTCCATCTTGTCTTAACAATCTACACGCTTTCATGCCCAAACTTTGGGATTGTGGAACTGCTGAATAACAACAAATCAAAAAAAATAAAAATAAAAAAAATAAAAATAAAAAAATAAATAAAAACTATTTTAGTTCACAAAACTAAACTATACATTTCCAATTCATTTATTTATTTAATCGTTAATAAAAGTTGCAAATTCTATTAGCCTAAGTATAAATTCATCAATAGTTGATAATTTGAGGTTAAATATAGTAGAGATAGAAGAAGTTACCGGTGGAAAAATGGGAGAAAGAGAATACGGGTGAACGATTGAAGAGAGGTGAAAACCTAAATGAAGAAAGAGTGGGTCGAATTGAACTAGCCATGGGAATTACTCTCACCATCGCTTCGCTCTTTTTCGGAGTCGGTGAAATGAAGTGAGTGTTGTGTTGTGGATGATGAACAATGAATTATGAGCACAAGAATGGAATAGAATAGAATAGAATATTAGTACTATTAATTAACCCAAAGTAAAACAAAAGTAATGGTAAAATTACTTTACTGTTTACATTAACCCAAGTCTGTGTATTTTATCCTATTTTCTTTATTTAATTAATTTGCAAATGCATGCAAGCATTTTTCGACCCAAACGAGGCTTAGGCTTTACTCTGTGTCTCTTTTTGTCTGCTTACAAGTTACAACTCAGAGCATCTCCAACCGTTAACGCGTCCAAACTGAGTTGCTTAACTCATTACTCTAATAAAAAAGATTTGTTACACTTTTTATATTAAATTATCACTTTTATTTTTTAAAAATAATCACGTGTACAAATTTCTTTCTATTTTTTTATGAAAAATCTAAAAATAATTTAAAACCTGCTCTTATTTTAAAAAAAAAAATCATTTTTATAATTAATTTTTTAAAATAATAAATTTTTTGCCTACAATAGATAAATATGAAATAGTTTTTCCATTTTTTTAAATTTTTAAATTATAAAATACTAAAATTACTTTTTAATAAACGGGTCCTAAATTTTTTCATTTCACAACACAAACAATTTTTTATTTTAATTAGAATATTTTTATTTTTGGTGCAATTATAATTTTTTTATGTAAACACTTTAATACAATATAACATTTAAAATATTGTGTCTACAATTTGGTAATCGTGTAGTTTATCTTTAACTTACTATTTATTGGTTTTAACCATCTGATTTTTAGAAGAATGAAACTTTAGTAATCGATAATTCGCTTGAGAAGTAAGTAAAATTTGATTAATAATTGATCCGATCAGAATTCGAACTTAAACTCCTAAATATTTTTACCTAAAGCTTATTAATCACTTGAGCGCAAGCATTTAATCTATCCTTAGTTATTGTTAATTGCAACTACTTAATACCTATTAATTGAAACTTTTATTTCAGAGTTTATGATGGAATAAAATTGATATTTTTGCATTTTCCAATTTTTTTTAATATAAAACTATATTTGCTTAAATGTTAATCTTCTTGTTAATTTACTACCACAATATCTATCAAATTTAGGAACATCACATCTTTCCTTGTTACTTTCTCTAACAGGGTCAGCTACTACTAGAAATATAACAAGTTATTTAGAAGGAGGATAGTCTTAGTTATTCAAGAGGATCATTGAATTCTCTGATTTCTTGACATTATTTCTACAAAAATTAGTGTTAAGCTCATATAATAGTAGAATCTATGGTAACACATGCAATGAAAGCAGCTAATTTTTTTTTTTTTTTAACTATGCAATGTTGCTAAAATTAAGTTAGGTAAACTTTCATTTATCAGATTTTGCAGGAGAAGAAAGACAGTAAAAAAGTTGTACAAGCGAAACAAGATCGTTTTATAGTCTGTGTAAGTTGGGCTACCACACAAGACTCCAAAATTTTAAATACTCCAAAATTTTAAATACTCCAAAATATTAGTTATATATTTTCAATGTTTACAAATTATTGAATGTTTTGTAATGATTCGGTGGCAAAATACAATATATTTATACAAGAGGTTATGGGATCAATTCCCAAAAGTTGTAAGAAAGAGAAATAATGAATTACTTTGTTTTAAAATTAAGATTTAATTTATATACATGTAAAAAAAAGTATACTATTAATCGATCATATATGTGAATTACTTTTTACTCAAATGATATATGAAAATTGATCTTATTATTTGAACACCACGTCACATCTTGAGTTTGAATTCAAAATCTCATAATTATGTGTGAATTTTAAATAGTATTTATTACTCTTTCACGTAAAAGAAAGACTTTTTAATTTTATAAAAAAAAGGTTTTTCAATTTAATTAACATTACTACATTGAAGATGTGAACACTATAATGTTTTCATTTCTGTATGTCTTCGTTAAAAGGTAAAATACATATTTGAAATTCATAAGAATCCACCAAATATAGAAAACCGTGTGTGTGAATTGTTGTTGTACATGAGAAACTATGTCTATATGCCTTTTAATGGTCAAACAAACTTCTTACAATGGTTATTTTTAGTCAATGAAATCAATCTCATCTTTACACTCCAATGCATAGTATCTATTTTATATACATCACCACGCCACTCAATCTTTTCCCTTTTTCCTATCAAACAGGGATATATTGAAATAATCTCATGCTAAAATACAATATACTTAATTATAGTTTCATTCATTTATTTTCACTAAATTTACGGAATTGGTTTTTGTTATTTTGAACGTGAATAATTTTGATATTTTTTTTAAGATTTATAAATTAAAAAATAATAATTTAACGTAATTTAAATAATATGGCACAATTTTATGATATAGAACTATTTAGATGGATTAATTATTTAAATGTTATTAATTAAATTATAAAATGAAAAATTTATAAAATTGAAAGTTAAATTTTAGAGAATTTTATTGCGATTTCATGAGTGTTAATTATTTTATAATATGTCACATTATTTAAAACATATCACATCGCCATTTTTTAGTTAAAAAATTAATACGGAGATTAAAACTATAAAATTTTAAAATAAAAAAATCGATTTTGTAAATCTGTAAATATAGAGAACTAATACTACGATTAAGCCTATAAAATATAAATTTGTTTTGTTATTTTATCTCTTTATATCTAAATTCTATTTTAAGGGTGTTTTTGGTTAAAACCTGAATACAGACACCTTGTAAAAAGTGTCATCTGTTTGAATTGAAACTATATATAAAGCCTCACAAAGGAGGTTTCTGGGAACACTTTTGGCTGAGAAATCAACAACAAAAGAGACAAAAGGAACATATGGTAAACAAAACAAATAAATTATGGCAGGTGGAGGATTTGCTGATTCAGGGGCTCTTAAAAGGGCTCATCTTTATGAATATAAGATTACAGGGTACTTTATTTTTTCTTGCATTGTTGGTGCTCTTGGTGGTTCTCTCTTTGGATATGATCTTGGTGTTTCAGGTGAGTATGTCCTGTAAATATTATTATCTAATAAACATAACATAGAAATAACTCAAAAATCTTAAACAGGTAGTTAAAGATTGGATTTTTTTTTCTCTCTATGAGAGTAATGCTTATAAATTATTGCATTCACAATCACATATTAGAATAGAAAATCAACTGGTTAATGGTTAGTATCCTTTCAGGTGGTGTTACTTCCATGGATGATTTCTTGATAGAATTCTTCCCCCAAGTGTATGAGAGGAAACATGCACACATGGAAGAAACAGATTACTGTAAATATGATGATCAGATGTTGACACTCTTTACCTCTTCTCTTTATTTTGCTGCCTTGGTGTCCACATTTGGTGCTTCCAGCCTAACAAAAAACAAAGGCAGGAAAGCCAGTATTGTTGTTGGTTCCGTTAGCTTCTTCATAGGAGCTGTCCTTAATGCTGCTGCCTCCAACATTGCAATGTTGATCACTGGTCGCATCCTTCTTGGCATTGGCATTGGATTTGGTAACCAGGTAATTTGATTGCTCCAAAATGATAAATGATGTGTTTGTGTTATGTTTGGATAAACAACTTATTTAAACGCATATAGCAAAAACGTTTCTCATATAAATGCTTATGTTTAGAAATTGATCGCCTGATGTCACCAATTCCATGCATTCACGTAGTCAGGATGTTGGTGGCCGTTGAATCGAGATCGAACAGTCCAAATTTCAATGTAGATTTTAAATTATTTTTTTAAGAAATAAAAATACCGAACTTAAAATCCGAACTGTCTGATCTCAATGCAATAACCATCGACCTGTTGGCTGCATAAATGCCAGGATTGACAACTGCAGACAATCCTAATCCTTGTGTATAAGCTATTTTTATAACAAAAGATAAAATAAAGTTAAATTATTTTCGTATAAGCTATAAACTGTTTTCATAAGTTATCGTAGAGAATTTTATAGAAACAAGCTAAAATCAACTTACGAACATGTTATAAGTTGTTTCCAGAAGAGATAATACTAACATGTTTTTGTGTACTTCTTATTGTTTAGGCTGTTCCATTATATCTATCAGAAATGGCTCCTGCAAAAGTAAGAGGAGCAGTGAACCAACTATTTCAACTAACAACTTGTTTGGGAATTTTGGTTGCTAACTTGGTAAACTATGCCACTGAGAAAATTCATCCCTGGGGATGGAGATTATCTCTTGGTTTAGCAACAGTTCCAGCAACGGTTATGTTTATTGGTGGTTTATTGTGTCCTGAGACACCAAACAGTCTTGTGGAACAAGGCAAAATGGATGAGGGAAGAAAAGTGTTGGAGAGAGTTAGAGGTACTACCAATGTTGATGCTGAATTTGATGATCTTGTTGATGCAAGTAGAGAAGCACAAGCCATTAAGAACCCATTTCAGAACCTTCTGTTGAAAAAGAATAGGCCACAATTCATAATTGGTGCTTTGGCTATTCCTGCATTCCAACAATTGACAGGAAACAACTCTATTCTTTTCTATGCACCTGTCATTTTCCAGACTCTTGGATTTGGATCTGGAGCCTCTCTTTATGCATCTGTCATTACTAGTGTTGCACTTGTTCTTGCCACTTTGATCTCTATGTTTTATGTTGATAAGTTTGGTAGGAGAGCTTTCTTTTTGGAAGCAGGTGCTGAAATGTTCTTTTGCATGGTAAGTACTCTCTCACACTATCTTTTGTTTTGTCATTAATTTTCATTCTACTTAAGGGTATATTAATATTTGGTGGAGCTTATTGAAAAAATTGATATGAAAAATTGATTCTTTGTTGAATGTAAAATGATTTAGGTTTAGATACATTCATGTAAAAATGAATTGAATAATATGTTTGGTTCCCTTTTTGGAGGAGTCAAAAGTGATTTTAGTTGTGTAAAATTGATTTTTACATGTTTAATTATTCTGGAATAGAATTGATTTAACCTCCATAATTTCAAAATCAATATGAGTCACCATATAACCAAACACACATTCAAAGCTAAAAATCAATTATAATTATAAAAGCTCTAAATTTTATCTTGAAGTTAGAATCAATTTTAAAGGCAAAATCAATTCTATTTGAGACCAACCAAACATGTCTAAATTAATTATACACATGTAGAATCAATTTTACCTCATTCAAAAATAAGTGTTTGGGAAACCTAATGAAAATAGCCTATAACATGTCTATCAAATGTCTTCAGTTGTTACCATAAGTTTTTTAAATTACAACATATGAATATAATTTTTTTATAGACAAACATTAGTACTTCTTCTTATAACTCTTTTGATATTTCTAGCCAAACCACTTAGATTATTTTCAAGGAACGTATAAATATAAATATAGCTTAAGCATATTCTTTCTTTGATCACAACATAATTAAGAGTTGTGTACTCAAACCAACCATATAATAACTATTTGATTCTTTAATTGCTAATTATATTGGAGCATTTTGATATGCAGGTTGCTACAGCAGTTGTTTTGGCTATTGAGTTTGGTAAAGGCAAAGAACTATCATTTGGTGTTAGTATCTTTTTGGTTATTGTGATCTTCGTGTTTGTGTTGGCCTATGGAAGATCTTGGGGACCATTAGGGTGGTTAGTTCCAAGTGAACTCTTCCCATTAGAGATAAGATCAGCTGCACAAAGTGTTGTGGTATGTGTTAACATGATCTTCACTGCATTTGTGGCACAATTCTTCCTTTTATCACTTTGCCATCTTAAATATGGAATCTTCTTGCTTTTTGGAGGCTTGATTGTCTTCATGAGTTGCTTTGTCTTCTTTTTCTTGCCTGAAACAAAGCAAGTTCCAATTGAAGAGATTTATCTTCTCTTTGAAAATCATTGGTTCTGGAAGAAAATAGTAGCAGATGGAAATCAAGAGAAATCAACAGAACATGCATAAGATGTCAAGAAATTCAACAAATAAAAAATTATGTTAAATTTATTTATTTATTTATAAGGAAATGACATTTTATTTATAAGAAATCACTGTGGACTTCTTTTTCATTTCTCCATATCATGTTTTTGGGTCAGGCTGAAAGTTATATGACTAGTTTTAGTTGACCCTTGGATCAGTTGACATAATTTTATGTTTTTATCTCTCCATTAATTTTTATACATGGAAGTGGAATACACTTTTTGTATACTTTCTAATTTCTATTTATTATGTGCATATTATTTAAGTAACCTGATCCATTTTTATTAGTAAAGCTGATATGCACTAATAATAAATAAATTGTTAAAAATGTGTAAAACTTTGTTTAAGTATTTCTGTTGATCGATAATCATAATCATATTGTCGCAACATGTCGTTTACTATGTGAAAACTGAAAATATTTATTTATTTCAATTTATAAAATGTGTATTAATTTTGTTAATTAATGAGATTGTAAGAGACTTTTTAAGACAACAATTAATTGTCTGTATTTTTTTTTTACAATAATAGTCTATATTTTTAGAAACAATTAAAATATCAAAAAAAAAATTCATAATTTTTGAAAATGCATTTTATTAATTAGTATTTCATCTTTTTTTTCATGACAATATTTTACATCAAGATAAAAATAATTCATATTTTAGAAAATGAAAACATAAAATGCTTTTATAAAGTAAATGAGGCCTAAGGGCTCTTTTTCTTTGGAAAAACATTTTTTTATTTTATAAAATTTGTGTTAATTTTAGTTGTTAATTGTTAATAAAGAGATGCAAGATTCTTGAAGTGAATAATTGCGTATATTTTGTTGACGAAGACCAAACATGGAAAATAAGAAAGAAGGACAAGATAAATTACAAGTCAAATGACTTTAGAATATTTTTATAATTTTAATATTTGTTTGTAGCTTGCTTCTAAGTGAAACACTTTAAATGTGTTAGATTTCTTTTTTGGAGCTTGTATCTTGCTCTATTGGTAATTTCTTCTCTCACTCCAATGTTCTCAAAAGTCTCCAATATGTGTTTGAATTGATCAATCCAGATATACAAAATACACGTTTGGATTGACTAATTTAGATATATATTTGAGTAGTTTTCAAAACAATTAAGTGTAAAAAGAAGCCACTTGCTCCTTTTTTGTATGGTTGGCTATAGATTTTTTAGTGGGCTTGGACCTTATTTTTCCTTATCTTTTAGGTAATTTCTTCTTCCACCCCTTTTCTTCTCAAAAGCTTTCAAAATGCATTTCCTACTTAGTCAATCCAAAGAGCATTAGAGTGTGAGAAAATACTCTTTGTATTTTACACCTCTTGGCAAATGCCTTGGGCTTATTGGAATACATTTCAAGGTTGATGAATGAATCAATTTGGCTATTCCATCTTGGATTGAACTAAGAGTTATCATTACTATTCTAGGTTCTCTCCAGAACTATTTCTAGATTCTTATCAAGAATATCTTATTCTTATTGCGGATCTTTTATTCAATCTTATCATTATCATTAATGTGAGGATTGTGTTTACTATTTTTTATGTTCTTCCATTTATATGTTTCATTTCTCTCTTAATTTTACAATTTTGTTATATTTTCTTTCAGTGGCTAGTTTTCTAAGAAATTTACACTAAGCACAAGATTCTCGTGTTGTGCATACATATGATTACACTTCATTTCTAGAAATAACAAAAATGTCAAAAAATTATTTTTATTATTTTCATAAATACATATTTAATAACTAATGTTTCATTTTCTTTCCAAGATAATAATTCTTTATAAGAGTCTTGTTAAAATAAAATAAATATATATTTAAAAAAATAAAAACACAAAACATACATGACTTTAAAACTCGATAGATTATAAAACTAAATTTTAAATACAGAAGCATAAACTCACCAACAAAATTAATTAAATTAATAAATAAAATAATCTATAATTTATTTTAGTCATCGATAATATTTATCTATAAAAAATAGTGATGTGTCTACAAAGTCAATATTTAATTGAAAATTGTCAATTAACTTAATCCTTTTTCTTCAAACTCTGTACCATAGTTTTAAAAGTTTTATGGTTGTTTCAATGCGAAAAAACACTATTTAAATTAATATATAAGTCTTTTATTAATTTTAATAAATATTTTGATCGAGTAACTAAATGTATTGGTATTCTTCGATTTAAATGACCAAATTAATCCACTTTTACAATTTCAATTATTGAAATACTTATTTACTCCTTACATTTTTTATGTGATGTTACTGTCGTCAAAATTGTGGATTTACAAAATTAATTGTTTTATAATGTTATCCGGTTTATGTGTTTTATTTGGTTGAAGGTGTAAAGCAATTTACTTCATAGATAATTCAGGTTAGTTATTTCATTTAATAATTTTTTTTGTAGACATTAAATTTTATATATTTAAATATTAAATTAATAATTTTTATTGAATAGATTAATGTGCAATATTTTATAAAATTTTGAAAATATTTAATACTCCGTTGAATAAATTCAATTCAATGTATAATAGATTTTTAAAAAAATACAAGTAAAATGTCGATTATATATTTACAAGTATCAGAATTCTATAATTTCTTATATACATGATTATTAAGATAATCATGTTAAAAAATGATTGTTAAGATAATATATATATAATCGACAATTGAGTTGAAGAAATTTGGTGTCTATAAATAATTATTAGATGAAATAACTTTAACAAAAACTAATTTTGGAGTAAATAGATCTTCAACCTAAATATAAAATTTAATTTATATATACAATAAAAAGTTTTTATTAATCACATGATAACAATTACGCTCCTAGACATATATAGTTCATTCTTCGTTTATTATAAAATCCACTCACAAAATTCACGATATTAACAAAAATAGAGATAATACTATTTAATTAATTAATTTGATATATATTTCCTCTATACTTTCATAATTACTCTTAAAATTATTGATATTATAAAAGAGAAAAAATTATGTTACTAAATGATAAATTAAAGGTTTAAATATAATGTTGGTCATTTATTTTTATTTATTTTGATAATTTATTTTTTATAAGTAGTGTATTTTAATCTTTGTTACAAATTTACAATCAGAACAAAAGTTATAACAACATTCGATCGCTAAAAATCATTTATAACAATTGTTAATACATATCTAATATAATATTCTTTTAAAAAAAAACATTTATTTACTCAATGATAGACATCCACTTGAAAAAATCTTCTTGCATACTTTAAAACATATATCAACTTTTTGAAACGAATGACATATATTAGAGTTGAGTGTATTTTGATCAATTTTTATTAAGATTGTACATTTAATTTAATAATTAATTCAATATTTGATCTCAATAGTTCATGATAATAATTATACAGTTGTTAAAAGGAGTTATGATGAAAAAACTAAAATACATTACTTATAAAAGATAAATTATCAAAATAAATAAAAATAAAAGTAAATGACCGAAACGAATGTTAGGTAAAATGATAAAAGAGTAAATTATATTTAATGCTAAATTAAATAGAGACATTTTTTAAAAAAAAGAAATCATCAATTCCATAAAAAAATCATTAATAAACATATAATTTTGAAAATTGTTTTATATTAATGCATTTAGATGAGGGGGAGACACCTTCAAGTTTTATGTTTAATTAAATAGAGACTTTTTTTTTTAAAGAAATCAACAAATAATTTTAAAAATGGTGTTCATATTAATGCATTTAGATCAAGGGACTTCATATTACATGATAGTTAAATTATAACATTTTTAAAAATGTAATAAAAATCCAATGCATTTAATATTTCAGTTATGAATTTGTTTAAAAGCAATTTTATTAGTTACTTTTAATTAAAAAAAGTAAAACTTTTTAATTATTTAGTATTTTATCTTATAAATTTACTAAATAATTAATAGTTTATTTTTTTAAAAAATAATTAATAAAATTGCTTTTAAATAAATTAAAGATCTGAAATATTATTTACTTTTTTGGAAGCAATATATAGCAATTATTTATTTCTTATAAAATAGTTACATGAATCATTGTATAAAAAAGATAAAATAGTTAAAGGTTAATTTTGTTTTTGGTCTCTAAGTAAATATGATTTTAGTCAGTAATTTTTTTAGATTTCATCCTTATTATTTTAAAATTTTCACTTTTAATCTTTCATTTAAGTTTAATCATCTATAAAATATGCTGATGTGGCATGATAGCTTAGATTTTTTAACCCATGTGGCTTTTAGTATACTAATTAACGTGATTTTAGAAATAGAATACATTAATTAAAAATAAAAAATAATTTAACAGAAGATTAAGTGATAAACTCAGACGAACCCTAATTTCAAATTAAAGCGACATAAAAATGAAATCAATTTTAGCGTTTTCCTTTTCTGCATATAGGTGAAACGAAGGATTCTTTTTCTTTTTGTGTCTGATGATGGCGATTCTGGGTTTAGAAATGATAATCGATCTATGTTTATGTTTATGTTCCTGAATTGAGAAAAAAAAATCTTGTTGAACTATTTAGATCTGAGTTTCGATTTATATTCCTTTATTTTTTGCTGTCGTTGATTAACAATTTGTTATTCAAAGCAATTTGTTTTTCTCCCTCTCACTTTTCTTCACTCTCCTACTCATCTGGGTATTTTAGATTTATTTTTAATTTATGGTTTCTTATTCTAAAACCATGTTAGTTAATAGTTATATTAAAAAAAATATAAAAAATGCAAGTCAATGCCACGTCACCATAGATGACTCAAACTTAAATCATTGACTAAAATTGAAAATTTTTGAAATTATATTGGTAAATTTTTTTAAAAAAATCGCAAGAACTAAAATCATATTTTAGAAGTACAAAAACACAATTAAATAAATAATTAATATTGCTTATTTAATGGAGATGGTGGGAGACAATGCATAATTGTCAAACAGCATTTGACCATTTATAGGAAAAAATATACTCCATTATTTTCAAAATAATTGTGATTTTTATAAAATTTGTGTTAAAAAGATGATTATTTTTAATTTTTAATACAATTTTAATTTATTTTTTCAATTGTATTCTTTATTAATAATTTGTATACCACTCTCATTTTATTATTATTTACTTTATATTTATAATAATTAAAATATATCGATAGTTATAATGATAATTTGATAAAATAATTATTATATTTTTTTATTTTAAAAGATATGGTAAATTTTATCGTTACTAATTCACACAAATATATGATTCCGGTTCATATTCAATACATCTCAATCTAACAGTATCATTCGGTTGAACTAATCAAATATTTATTTGTACTCTTTTGAAATTGTTAAATAAGACACTTATCTTAAAAGGAAAAACTATAAATTTTCATTAAAAAAAAGTAAATACAAAATAAATGCATAGTTGTTGGCTAAACAGCCGTCAAGTTAGACAACGCTGGACTTTTTGACAACCATACACAGATAATCACACAGCTAGGTAGTGATTAATATATATGAAGGGGTAAGATTGAATAGTTAAGTCCAAAGTCAGATATGACTGTATTTTTTCTCGTCACTATCCAAAAATCCAATATCCTATATCTATCATTATATCATTATAAATCGCCCTTAGATGCATGTTAATCAATATTCGCAATTATGGGAGTGACTAAGTAAGTAATTTTGAATCACAAGGGATCAATTTCAAACCTATAACAATATTGAATGCTTTATAAAATCCATTTCATTAGTGTTATAATACGATTGGATCAATTACTTAATATTTCCGTTTCCTTCTTTTGCTCCCATCCTTTCTAACTTTTTTCCACACATAATTAAGATGAATTTAATTGATATACTTTGTAATTTTGTAAATAGTTTTTATCGTTTTTAAGTCTTAACTTAACTGATAAATGTCGATATTATTAAATTGAATATTTTGAGTTTAAATCTGAGACCTTACGGTGAGTTAATTATAATAAAATTTGTCTTCTCTTATAAAATTTAAAATATCAATCACAATTATTAAATTATTATAAATATTCAATTTTTATTAAAATTAACTCTAAAAATCATTTAATGTGATAAAAAATATACAATTTTTTACACTATTTTTATTTTATTTAATTAATATAAATCAGTAAAAAAATAAATCACAATTCTAGTCAATTATAATGGTTAATAAAAAATTTGTACACTGACGTGACAATTAAACTTTTTTGGTCGGATATTAATTTTAACATAATAGGTGAAATTGAGATTTGGTGACGTGTATACACTTGGAGTTGACTTAGTGGTTCATTATTATCTATATTAATTATTTATATATAATTTGTTTATATTATATATAATAGATAAAGCAGTGTAATTTATGTGAGTTGAGTTTAGAGTTTTTGAGAGAAAACAGTGACAGAAAGAGAGCAATGGCTGGTGGTGGGTTGACAAATGGAGGTCCAGGAAAAAGGGCTCATCTGTATGAACACAGGTTCACTGCATATTTCGCTTTCACTTGTTTTGTTGGTGCTCTTGGTGGTTCTCTTTTTGGTTATGATCTTGGTGTTTCAGGTTTCTTTTAATTCCTCCTGCAATTTTATTTAATTTTATTTAATTTAATTCAATTGATGTTTTTTTTCATCTGGGACATGTTTTTTTTTCCCCATGGTTTTTGTTTTCTCACATCATTTGATTACACCGAAAAACATGAAGCGTGACTCCATCGAATAAGCTTTGATACTACAGTAATTTATAAAGTTATTTCTCTTATGAAAACGTGGAACTTGAGTATTTCCCAATATTGAATTCAGATTAATTCAAAGATCTAAATTATCTAATGACATCCTCTTTCTCTTAGTCTGTGTAATTTTCTGAGGTGTTTTTATTTTATTATTAATTTTTAAAGAAAAAATATTTTCTTTGTTTTTTGTCATCATGGTAAATAATTTGATATACTCCCCTACCGTCTTAGATATAAGCAAAAAATTAAATATATTTGGTTCAAAGTCAAATGTATTTCATCTAAATTCAAATAAAAATACATTTGATTTTTTCTGTATACTCTTTGACCAAATACATGAGAGTATATTATCTGTGAGTGGGTCAAATAATTTAAGGTTGATGCTTCAATTTTTTTTTTTGAGGTTCACTTGATGTCTTTGTCTTGAATTGATGACCTGCTTTGAAAATGGACAAAAAGCCAAATATTGCAGACGTATGAAGAGAGAAGATAAAATAGTCATTTTTTAACCATTTGAACAAATACAAAGGATGAGTACTTTTAGGTCCACTTTTTTACTTGTTTTGGGATATTCCTTATTTTGTACATTTTCCAACCTGGAAAACCAAAAACTTCACCAGAAATTTCTGCGGTTAATTGCAATTCCTTATGACATGAAACAAACACTGCATCTGCATTGGCTCTTTTATTTTGTTTCATTACTTATTACTTATTTGTTCATGTTGTTACTGTTAGAAAATTTCATAAAGTTCTTTCCAGAATGGATATTGGTTATTTCCCACTTATATGTTTGACATACACATGTCATATGACAAGCTAACTTTGAAAAATGACTACATTTTATCCCATGTCAAGCTCAAGAGCTTAGCCTGCCTAAAAAATGTAAATCTTGTAAAGAAATTGTGAAATTTTAATTTAATTTTCTGATGTAGTAGCCTTACAGTTTAAGTTTCACATTTAAAATCATGAATGGTTCCACCTACATTTTCCGCCACAAAGAGTCTCTTTGCTTATTGCATATCTAGATTGATTGTGAGTCTCTACTATCATTTTATTTTGTCAAACGCGCCATGATTCCAGATATGCACTTAATGGAGCAGGAATGATAAATAATTATTCATGTTCATATTGATATATTGATGTAAAGTAGTATCACTGGAACTTTACTTGTTATTTTTTCAGGTGGAGTGACCTCAATGGACGATTTCTTGAAAGAATTCTTCCCAGACGTGTACAGAAAGAAGCACGCGCATTTGACAGAGACTGACTATTGTAAATATGACAACCAAGTGTTGACACTTTTCACATCATCTCTTTATTTCTCAGCACTTGTTATGACATTTTTTGCTTCCCATCTAACAAGAAAGAAGGGTAGAAAGGCCACTATCATAGTAGGAGCCATTAGCTTTCTTGTTGGAGCAATCCTTAATGCAGCTGCACAGAACATTCCAATGCTAATCATTGGCAGAGTGTTTCTTGGTGGAGGCATTGGCTTTGGAAACCAAGTAAGTCATATAACACAACATGCTCCAAACTACAAATATCATTCATATAAAGTAACCTAAGAAACACTAACATAGACACTACACACGATACTGATATGTAAACACCAGTAATAATTTAGAAAAGACGATGTGATTGAATGTAACTACATATGTCAATGTCCGACACTAACATGTTTCAATTGTCAAACACAAGATACGCTTTCAATATGAAGTGTTTGTGTTTTGCATTTGTTTTTATTTTCTTATTGTCACATCTACTTGTGCAGGCTGTTCCTTTGTATCTATCTGAAATGGCTCCGGCTAGAAATCGAGGAGCAGTTAACCAACTGTTTCAGTTCACAACCTGTGGTGGGATCTTAATTGCAAACTTAGTGAATTATTTCACTGACAAAATCCATCCCCATGGCTGGAGAATATCACTTGGTTTGGCAGGTTTTCCAGCAATTCTAATGCTTTTGGGAGGTATATTTTGTGCTGAAACACCAAACAGTCTTGTGGAACAAGGAAGATTGGATGAAGCAAGAAAAGTGTTGGAGAGAGTTAGAGGTACAAAGAACGTTGAAGCTGAATTTGAAGATCTAAAAGAAGCAAGTGAATTAGCACAAGCAGTGAAGAGTCCATTTAAGATACTTCTAAAGAGGAAGTATAGGCCACAACTAGTAATAGGTGCATTGGGGATTCCAGCATTTCAGCAGTTAACAGGAAATAACTCAATCCTCTTTTATGCACCTGTCATCTTCCAGAGTTTGGGATTTGGTGCTAATGCATCTCTTTTTTCATCTTTTATTACCAATGGAGCTCTCCTTGTTGCCACTGTCATCTCAATGTTTTTAGTTGACAAGTTTGGTAGAAGAAAGTTCTTCCTAGAAGCTGGTTTTGAAATGATATGCTGCATGGTAAACACTACTTGTTTTTGTTTATTATTATTAACTTATGTATCTATATTTTATATTATATATAAAGGGGATACTAAGTTTTTTTCTTCCAAATTTATCCTTGATTTAAACTATTTTATATACAATTTTATTTCTTTTTATCCTAGTGTTTGTCTGAACGCTAGTAATAAGTATAACCATTGTTAATTGATTGAATTGTTTGATTGATTTACAGATTATTACTGGTGTGGTTTTGGCGTTGGAGTTTGGACATGGAAAAGAACTTTCAAAAGGAATAAGTGCATTACTTGTTATAGTGATTTTCTTGTTTGTGTTGGCATATGGAAGATCTTGGGGTCCTCTAGGATGGTTGGTTCCAAGTGAGCTCTTTCCATTAGAGATAAGGTCAGCAGCACAAAGTATTGTGGTTTGTGTCAACATGATCTTCACTGCCCTTGTTGCACAATTGTTTCTATTGTCACTTTGTCACCTCAAATATGGAATCTTCTTGTTGTTTGGTGCCTTAATTTGTGTCATGAGTTGCTTTGTGTTCTTCCTTTTGCCGGAAACAAAGAAAGTTCCAATTGAGGAGATTTATCTGCTTTTTGAAAACCATTGGTTCTGGAAGAACATTGTAAGAGAAGGAAGTGACCAAGAGAAAGGAAAGCCAAACGCAAAGTCAGTAGTAGCTGCTTAAAATTCTCAACAACAAAGTAGATTGAAGTGAACAAATGTAGATTTATTTTTTTGTAATCAATTGTTTCATGCTTGCATGATAAACTACAAATAGATTACAGTGTTTCTTATAAATATTGTTACTCTCTTAGAGGATATGTCTTAGCCTATGTTTTTTTACTAAATATTTTTTAGCCTATTTTTATTCTTTTCCCTTCAAATTTAGAGATAAGATAAAACCAACTAATAATTTTACCTATCTATCATTTCATCTATGGAGTACACTAGAATGGAGGAGACAACACTTCCATCCTAAAATATTTAACCTACGAAATACTAATTTTGTTTTATATATTCAATAGATTTTTAATGTTATAAAATAAATAAATTTTGATTTTAAACTATGTAAAAAAAATTATTTTTGATTTTCATCCATCTCAAATATGATATTAGTCTTTTTTGCTTTTAATATGATATAGCGAATTTTATTTTGATTCACAATTTTTATTTTGATTTGATCCTTTCGATTTGAGATCAAACGATTTAAATTACTAACTAAATCTATTTCAAATGACCTCGACGGTAGAATTAAATTGCAAGGACCAAATCAATAGCTACATTAAGCAATTACTAGAGGAAATCCATTTCCTTCAAAATCACCATGTTTGTTGGGTCAATAACATTATTTTTATAGAATTTTTTTGACAGATAAAACAAACTTACGCAATTAATAAATGTCACATAAAAATAGGCATAAAAACATAGCGATAATAGATTTTGAAAGGAAAAAAAAAGATTTTTTTTTAAAAAAAAAACAAAAAACATATTTAACCTTTTTATTTTATTATGTCACAATTTTCATTCCATCTAATTAGGGATGACAATTAGACCCAGATCCAGTGGGTACCCGCAAAAAAACCCATAATGGGTAGGATAAAAATCCGCATAATGGGTATGGGTATGGAGACAGGTAATTACCCGCAAAATTGAACGGGTATGAGTGCGGATACGAGTACTATAGTACCCACCCCACCCCATCCCGCCCATATAATATTATTATTATTATTATTATTAGTATGTAAGTTTGTTTTAGCTTAAATAAAAATGATTTTTGTTTTAAATAATTTAGAGATTTTTTAAAGGCTAAATAACACTCGTGGTCTCTTAACTTAATTTCAATTAACGTTTTAGTCATTTATCTTTTTTTTTCTTCTCGATTTGGTCCTTTATTTTAATTTTAAGTGACAATTTGATCTTTTATGTTTTAAAATGTCAACAATATTATACTTTTTTTTTACAAAAATTCAAAAAACTCATCAAAATTTTCAACCAAAACCTATAAAATTAATTATATTCATTAATATAATACAAATTTCATCAAATTTGTAACTCAAATCTTCAAATAAACTCATATAAAAATTTCATTAAATTTCATTCTTTATTTGATGTTGTTAAAAATGGAAATATGAGTTTATTTGAAGATTTGAGTTTCGAATTTGATGAAATTTGTATTATATTGAAGAATATAAATAATTTTATGGATTTTTGTTGAAAATTTTGATGAATTTTTTGAATTTTTGTAAAAAAAAAAAAGATAACATTGTTGACATTTTAAAACATAAAAAATCAAATTGTCACTTAAAATTAAAATAAAGGACCAAATCAGAAAAAAAAAAGATAAAGGACTAAAACATTAACTGAAATTAAGTTAAGGGATCACGGGTGCTATTTAGCCTTTTTTAAATTATGATTTTTTAACTCCCGTTTGTTTACTATTATAAAAATGATTTTTTTATACAATTATTTTTAACATGTTTGTATACAATTTTATAAAAATGATTTTTTTTAAACTAAAAAATTACTATAAAAGACATAAAAATGATTTTCAAGAAAACATGTTTGTTTGAAAAAATATTTTTTAAATACATAATTTTTCTAAATACACATATGTCTCTCTACTATCTTATGCATCTCTATCTCTTCTTCCAATCTCTAACTACTATTTCTCTCACTCTCTACTATTTCATGTCTCTCTACCTCTCCTTTTTATTACAAACAAATCAACGGATTTAAATAATTCATTTCATTATTTTCGGATCCTCATGAAAAATAAACATATAAGTAAATCATCACGAAAATATGTTAGTAAATAATAATAGATTTTGGAGATCTTGTTCTGATCTTAAAAATTGAGCCCTTAATAAAAAAAAGTATAATTTTAATAATTAAAAAAATTTGAAAAATAAATTTTAGTCCCTATACACATATTTGATTCTGATGAAGAAGTAAATAATTGTGATTTTATATTTAAGAATTTTTTTTATATTATTAATCATGACTTTATAATTATAAATAACTAATATAATACACATATCAATTTTTTTACATATCTCGGAGAGGACTTGCAACTTCATAAAATATTCTTTCAGAAAACATTATTTTTGATGTTTTGATATATTGTAGTAATGTACTAATGTTGGATCATGATATATTTTGGAAGTTTTGAGTTATACAATATTTTGGTTTGTAATGTTTATGATTTGGATTTAAAATATTTGAGAATTTTTTTAAATTTAATAACAAATTATTTATCGATATATTTTTATTAAAGTGCAAATAATGGGTATGGGTACGGGCACTTAAGTACCCAGAGGACAAGGTACGGGTATTAAAGTTGATACCCACGAGGGTACAGACACGGATACAGGTATTTTTTTTAAACTGCGGGTACGGGCACGGGTACTATAGTACCCTACCCATACTCTACCCATTGCCATTCCTACATCTAATCCGATCATCCATTTCCATCATTGATATCTAAACAAACTAAACATATGCTAAAGCCACAGAGGTTGACAAAATGACCCAAAGCCATTAAGTCAAAGTTAGAAAGTTAAAAGTTGACTGCCTAGAATATTAGTATTGAGATAATATACGAATAATACTAATAATAAAAGTACTGCAAAGTGCAGAGAAAACAGAATAAAACTTAATATTTTACTATTATCACAAAGGCACCAAGTAAGATTCAGATGGGGAAAAATGTACTCTAATGGCTTCATAATTCCAGCCAGTATCATGTTAGTAGTTTAGCAAGTTCATCAACTCCTAATGTTCCTTGTGGTACAACATTCTGAAATCGCTCATCAAAACTTTCTCTTCTAATTCTAGGACTCTTCTCCCTTTTACCTTTTGTGGTAACGGCGGTAGTTTCTCTTGTTTCCAAAGTATGAGCTTCTTGCTTGTCACTTGTCTCTGAAGTCGAAGCTTCTTGCTTATCCCTTTTTTGAACCACAACCTTTCTATGTTTCATAAAAACAGGTTCCGGCGGAACTGATTGGGCAAAGGAGACTGTGGTTCGATAAATATTGTCTGCATCCAACGAATCTTTATCTAAAACAAGTGCACTGCCTTGCACAACAGCTTGCTCTAATAGTAACGAAATTTCTTTCATACAAGGGGCAGCTGACCTTGATAACGGACTCACATCAGTCGCTCCTGAATCATCTAGCAGCTCATCAGCATGAGGATCCACCATGCCATAAATATTACTGTCACTAGATCCTAGCATTGCATCTGACCCTGAAATGGAAGTAGAAAGACGGTCACTGAAACTTTTGTCGTCCATTATATCCAAAATTTCATGGCTATCACTCATAGCATTCGAGAGGCATGTGATGTGGCCACCATCGTGTGATATGTTTGTACCTGGGCTGGTGCTCCTGCAAGGTTCTGGCTCACCATATGAATCTGTGGCAACATTTGTGATTTCAGCATCAGCAATCACAGACATAGATTGCTTGCTATTTTTTGTGGGACATGGAACCTCAACCTTATCCACTGTCACATCATCTGGACAAAAGGAAATACTTGTGTCATGTGATAAATTGCTGACAAGCTCTGCGGGATTATTCTGTAGATTTGGTGATGAGACATCTAGGGCTTCTGAGGGCAGTGATTTGTAATTTTTGTTGTCAGGATCGACTTTATTGGCTTCCTTCTGATCATCTCCAAGATCTGGTAAAGAGGACTTCCAATTTCGTCCCCTCCACATAAGTATATGCTCATTTTCGTATGACAGCAATGTGCATGGAACAAGATCCTACAGTCAAAGAACATATGTGGAAGAAAGATGTTACAATAACGCCGTTGTCATAAAAAATAACCAGGACACACATGTCTATTCAATGATATGAATAAAAAAAGGCCAAAACAAACGAACAAAAGAATCCATATGCTCTTCAACACAGGAGCATAGTTGGTTATACCCTTAGTTTTGCTCCAATCTTTCGATAGTCACTTTTATTTAGCCCTTGACAGTTTATTCGTACTAGTTCACACTCTTCAAATGCCTCTCTGACATTTTTTACGAGGTTAAAATAAACACCATTTTTTCCTGTTACAAGAAGAAAACATTCCAATACATTAATAAGCATGTGTATCAGAAGAAGAAAAAAGACAGCTCAATTTGGTTCGTTGAGAAACTGTAATGAACATCCTTAAAAAGTTACCTATCTTGCATATGGGAGTCAATGCCCTTCCCTTTTGACGCATCTCAGTTGCTTCTTCTAGCGTTAGACCTTCTGGAACTCGCTGAATCAGCTTAGGATAAACTGGAGGCACGGGTTTCCACAACATGAGAGGAAAAAGAGGACGTGTTTTATAATTGTAATTTCTTCCTCGGAAAAGGTAAAGAACACCACCCCTTCTGTAAATGACTTTCCCTCCTGTCTTTTCCTGGCAAACCACATAACATATGACAAGAACAAATATACTTGAGGGCAATTTTATTTGCATATTGCCATTTCCTCACAAATCTAGCATTTCCTCAATCACAATTAAAGCTGTCAAAAAAGCCCCTAATCTCAAAGCCCCCTTTAATAAACTACTTATTTTAAGCCCCTCTTAATAAATTTTTTTCTTTGGCCCCAGCCCCCTATTTTTTAATTTTTGTGGACTTGGGCCGGGGGCCTAGGGCCCATTTCATGTTTTCATTAAGATAGAGACATGAAATGACATGTAAGAAATAGTTTAATAAAAAATATTAATGACATAGTTTAATTTTATTTAGATTTTTTAATTATTAAAAAATTGAAAAATTCATGAATTTGTTAATTTTATTCAGAACATAAAAAAAATCGACAATTTTTAAATCGAATAAAATTCGGAAAAAAAAATCAAAATTAGAAAATTATTGAATTTGTTAATTTTATTCAGAACATAAAAAAAAATCGACAATTTCTAAATTGAATAAAATTTGGAAAAAAAAAATCGAAATTGAAAAATTATTGAATTTTTTGTTAATTTTATTCAGAACATCAAAAAATAAATCGACAATTTCTAAATCGAACAAAATTCGGAAAAAAAATCGAAATTGAAAAATTATTGAATTTGTTAATTTTATTCAGAACATAAAGAAAAATCGACAATTTCTAAATCAAAAAAAATTCGAAATTGAAAAATTGTTGAATTTGTTAATTTATTCAGAACATAAAAAAACTCAGAAAACAAAATTGAAATATTTTTTATTTCAAAAAAATAATTGATTTTTTAATGGGCCTATGGGCCCTCTAAGCCCACATAATTTTGTGGACTTTTTTACATTGAAGGCTTTCTTTTAATTAGCCTTTATATTATAAAGTTTTTTGACCCCCTCCAATATGTGGACTGAGGCCAATATAGAGGGAGTTTGACAAATTGACAGCTCTAATGACAACCTCCACCCTTCCTCCATTCCCTCATTGACACCCATGATGGTAGGCGATTAAAGGATGTGACTTGTGAGATATGTGAGGAAATGATAATATATAATGAAGTATGAAAAAAACATTACCCTACAATCAGCGGCAGTTCCAAAGACTTACAATTAGGGAGCCAATCACACTAAGCCAAAGACTTACTAAGGGGGCCAATAGAAAAAAACACCAAGCCAAAGACTTACATTCTGTTTGTTTGAGATTTGTTTCACCGTGAACATAGAATTTGGCTTTACAAGGCACTCTTTTCTGAAGCAGGTATTTGAATCTTTCAACCAAAGTGCATCGGAAAGCTACATTTTCTTCCGTTGGCGGTGAAACAAATCTCAAACAAACAGGCACAGGCAACGGCCAAAGACGTTACGGAGACTATGAAATTTGACCAATTTTGAACGGGAGACGGGACATAGCCAATACACAAAGGCAAGTAAAGGTAAACCGTTTAAATTTAAAGAAAAATAAACAAGTCATAAAGACTCAGATCATTAAGAGAAACAAAAAAAGAAAGCTGCCAGTGAACAAAGGAGTGCTCCAAAACATCAGTAAAAGCAAAAAAGGAATGATTAAGAGGCTATGCAGCATCGATACATCATATTGACGACACGGCACATGTTGATATTGTAGACTGGAACTACGCCAAAACATGTGACTACATTCAATTTTTTCAAATTATTACTAATTTCAGTGTCAATATTGTGTTTGTATCTATGACAGTCATAGATTAAGATTTTACAATTTGCTTTTATCGTTCTATAATTTGATTTTATATAATGAAAAGGAACAAAAAGCAAATATTGCAAAGAAGCAACAAACACACATTGAAACACCTGCTGAAATTTTGATCTCAAGAACTTCTCACAACATTTTTTGGTTGTTTTTCCTTCAAAAGAAGACCTTTTGAATCGCAAGATAAACCTGTCATAGGCTATGAGGGAATAGGGCAATGGATGATATTGATGAAATATTAAAATGAAAGAAAACTCACCTCCAACTGGTGGCACACATTATCCATGTCAACAGTACACACTCCCATACACTTGATCTTGCACACCCTTCTCCGCTTCCAATGAGCATGTATATTATCCAACATATTATGCGTGAAACCATCTCTACCTAAAACAACAAAATTGAATCAATAAGCACATAAAGGATAAATACCTACTAACTATGAAAGCATATACCGATATACATTGACCAAACATGTCTGTCACTAAAACCTACACACCAATAATAATTTAAGAAGTGTAAATAATTGGATGCAATTATATGTAAGTAGATATCTACAAACTAAAAGCATAGAAACACATACACCAATCTGAAATGTGAGTGTTACATAGCTACAAACACATAACTTTAGAACACAAGAGAGAAGAAAATGAATGTATATACCCATATTGAGTTGACGGCTAGATTTCAAGCAGCTTTGAACCAACTCTTTGATCTCCTCCTTCGTCAACGGTTCACCCAATACTTCTTCTCTGGACCGCACATACTTAGGAGAAGTCCCAGGCAAATATGGACCGGGCGACTGAACCGGTTTAACCCCTTTCTTATGGGGCGGAGGAAGAACAAAAGAATCAAACTCCTTCAACTTCTTCTTACTAGGAGGAAGTGGGGGCCGTCCGGTCCAAGGTCTCGGCATAGTGACCGGTCCAAACGGAACAAAAGACGGTTCACGCAATTTAAGAGGTTTAGCTTTAGGGGTTTCGGTGTAACTGTATTTGAATTCAAACGGAGCACCCTCGACTACGTAGGAGAGTCCGTCGTCGCTAATCTTCACATTTTCGGAGGCTTTACTTATCGGTTTCGTTGTTTGTTTTGGTATATTGGAAAACTTAAGTGCTGGGTGAGATTGCGGATCTACTTTGGGCTTTGATGGATTATTGTTGGGCTTTGTGGTGGGCCGGGATGTTTGGTCCGCATTGGAGTGGGAGAATTTGAGTTGTGTGGATGGACGCGGGTTTGGATTGGGGTCGAGGGGTGGGGAGAAGAAGATGGGGAAAGTGATTGTGAAGTTTAGAGGCATTCTTCAAAACTCATTCGCATTTCTCAGTTTAATGTGTTCAACTCAACTTTCTCCTACGGCAACGACGCCGGTTGTTGTGTTATCCTAACAATAGATATTGTGTTTTAATTACACCTAAGATGTGTCTGCTTCTGCTTCTTGCCTAAAAACAACAATAATTAAATGCATCCTTTAATTTTAGTCTTCCGTAATTAATTTCGTTTTATTTTAAGTAATTCAAAAATTAATATGACATAGATGTTTCAACTCATTTAGATTCAAAATTGAGTAATATGTGTTCAATACAGATCGATTTAAATGAAGGGACTAACATAGATGTTAAACTTAAAAAACAAAGATGGCGTTTCTTCTGTTTTTGTATTTAAATATATTTTGTATATAAAAAATAGTTAAATAATGTTTTAATTTTTATAAAATTCTAATATTTTAATTTTAGTTCAGGTAAATTATATTACATGATTTGATTTGTGTTCATGCATATCATGTATTCTTATATATTTTGTGTTTATATAAATATAAAATTTTGCAGTGGATAAAAAAAATGTATACATAAATTCAATTCACTTAGTGTGTGTAAGTTCTATCCAAATAAATAAAACCTTAAAGAAGAAAATTTAAATAAAAATGAAAGAAGATAAAAATGAAAATTAAGAAATATAGTAGATTTTACTATAGAAGAATAAAAGAGAAAAACCACTCACAAATTTGATTTAATGATAAAACCACAATGTTGTAAAAAATAAAAATCAATCAATAAATGACTAATTTATTCGGATACTATAGAGCTGTAACTTAAAATTTTGCAACTTTCAATAAAACAAAGTTTAAATAAAAATTGTAATAAATTAATTAATTAATTATTAATTAATAGAGAAAGTTGAAGATCAAGCAACAAGGTTAGTACTGTACTTGTCCAGTTTGTTTTTTTCCTTCTAAAGTAGATCAAGCAACAATAATTAATGTTAAATTATTTGCTTTCACTTTCTTCATGTTGTTTAAGTTCTCTCTTATTGAAGTTGCGCCGTTTAACAAACATTATTGATTTTTCTAAACTCCAATTGTTTATTTTTCATTCAGTTTTTGTGCTTTCTTATTTTAGGACCCTTTGATTTCTTTTCAAGTTTTCTGCCTGAAATTTACTGACTTGGGAACTGAGGAATATTGGGGAGGTTGAAGCCTGAAGGTCATTTTCAAAGAAAAATGATTATTGAAGTGATTTTGAGGTCATATAAGTTTTTGACAAGTTTACATGTTTCAAAATTTTAATGAGTTATGTCATAGATTCATATGGGAAACCAAAGATTGATTTTTGTGTTGGTAGCACTTGCTGCTAATTATTTACTGTTTCAGTCAATTTTGGTTCCATATGGAAATGGAAAAGCTCCTTGGTCTTCAAGGGATCAAATATCATTACATTCCACACCAAAGCATTTCTCTATTCGGAATCCACTTATACGCGATGCTTCTGAATTTTCCGATTCTTCGGATTTCACTGATGAATCCGGGCATGGAAATCAGGTAACAAGTGTTTCTGAATTTGGGGTAAATAGATATGATTTTCAAAGTTTACCTGAGAAGAAAAATGTTGGTAAAAACAACAGCTTGGAGTTGGATAATGTAGGTTCCAAGAAAAGTTTCATAGCAGTTTTGGCCAAGAACAGTAAGGTTGACTTTTCAGTTAAGCAATTTTTGGTTACAAAAAGGGGAATTTCTACAATTTCTCAGATGGTAAAAAGTAAAAATGTTGATTCAAGGGAACATGATCGAGTCAGTTTTGGTACCTCGCAGCTTACAACTTCATTGACTAATCTGACTCATCCTGAAAATTCTCCTCAGAAAAACAAGATGAAGTGTAATATGCCCCCTAAGTCAAGAATGTTAATACAGGAGATGAACCATATACTAGAGCGTCGCCGTGTTTCTTCTCATGCAATGGTATTATTATTGTTGTCAATTATTAAATTGCTATATGGACAAGTTATTGTTGTTGACTTTTCTTTTTGGTTATTTCAATTTGGAGTTTCTACTTTTGATTGCAGAGACCAAGGTGGTCATCCAAACTTGATATGGAAATTCTTGCTGCAAGGTCAGAGATTGAGCATGCTCCTATAGTAACACATGACAATGAACTTTATGCTCCTCTATTTCGCAATCATTCTATGTTCAAAAGGTAAGCTTAATGAAGTTGTTAAAGAAAATATGAACTAAACTAAACTTAGTCCTACTCTAACATGAATTGGTTTTGACACATGCTTGTTTTGTTCACACCTGCTTTTTGTGTGCAGGAGCTATGAACTCATGGAACGCACGCTCAAAGTTTATATATACATGGAAGGAGATAAACCAATCTTTCATCAACCTATACTTAAAGGACTATATGCCTCGGAGGGTTGGTTTATGAAATTGATGGAGGAGAATAAGCATTTTGTTGTGAAAGATCCTGCTAGGGCTCACCTGTTCTATATGCCGTTCAGTTCGCGTATGTTAGAGTTTGCTGTTTATGTACGTAACTCTCATAATCGGACGAATCTCCGTAGCTATTTGAAGGGCTATACAGATAAAATTTCAGCAAAATATCATTATTTTAACAGAACTGGTGGTGCTGACCATTTTCTTGTTGCTTGCCATGATTGGGTATGATGTTTGCTCTTTTTTATTTCCCCCCATAATTCCACTTGCATGATGAAGCATTTAACTGTCCTAACTTCCAAGTTGTTATTCTATTATGATGGTTGAACTGGATTCCTATTTGATGTCACAATGGGACATATTCATTTTGAAGTCTTTTTTCCCTAGCTATGTCTTGTCCATTTAGGGTAACAACCTTTTTTGTTGGACATCATGTCCTAAAACGGACCACTTTTATACTGTGCAACACCGGCATTTTATATTGAAGGCGTGTCCGTTATCCAACACACGTTGTACCATTTAATTTCTTCGATTTTTCAAATTATTAATCAGTGTCAACTTGACACTTGTCTGTGTTGTGTTTGTGTCTATGTCAAGTGATTCATAGCTTTTATGCAAAGTATTCTGCTGAGTTGCTTCATCTTTGGTTTTCCATCGTAGTTTGTATGTCATTATATAAATCAGCAGTGTGCACAGTAGCATAGCCCTATGCTTTTGTGCACATTCTATTAGAGATGTAAAAGTTAGTTACAAATTAGTTATACTAGTTAGTTATGCTAGTTATAAAATAATTGCTCTCTTTGGCCATATAAGCCTCGTTGCTTGTACTCCTTGATGTAATCAACATTCTTATTATCAATGCAATTTCCATGTTACTTTTCTATATTTCCCCCGTCTATGGCTTATATCTAGAATAGTAATATAATATCATAAATAGTAATACACATAGCTAAAAGATTTTCATCTCATGTTGCAGGCTCCATATGAAACAAGACACCACATGGAATACTGCATAAAAGCCCTCTGCAATTCTGATGTAACTCAAGGCTATAAAATAGGAAGGGACGTTTCTCTTCCAGAAACTTATATCCGGTCAGTACGAAATCCTCAAAGAGATATCGGCGGAAAACCTCCTCACCAAAGAACCATTCTTGCCTTCTATGCTGGAAATATGCACGGCTATTTGCGTCCGATATTGCTAAAGCACTGGAAGGACAAAGACCCCAATATGAAGATATTTGGCCCAATGCCTCGTGGTATTCCAAGCAAAATGAATTACATTCAGTACATGAAGAATAGCAGATACTGCATTTGCCCGAAAGGGTACGAAGTCAACAGCCCGCGAGTGGTTGAAGCCATATTTTATGAGTGCGTACCTGTGATCATATCAGATAATTTTGTGCCACCGCTTTTCGAGGTTTTAAATTGGGATGCATTCTCATTAATCCTTGCAGAGAAAGATATTCCAAACTTGAAACAGATACTTCTTTCAGTGCCTGAAGAGAAGTACCTCAATCTACAACTTGGGGTCAGAAGGGTTCAGAAACATTTTCTTTGGCATACAAAACCATTGAAGTATGACGTCTTCCACATGACCCTTCACTCAATTTGGTATAATAGAGTATTTCAAATAAAGGTGAGATGATAATGAAAATGGCCCTCTGAGCTGTAGAGGGAATAAGAACTTGAGAAAGAATATGGTAGGAACTAGGAATTTGTATTTAGTGTCCTAGTTTCTTACTAGTTCCGAGTGTATCATAAAGAAAATGGTCAAGTTCATGTCAATGTACTTACAGTTACGGGATATTGTGCGGTTCATACAAAGAAAACAGAACAAATTTTTTTGTCAGTGAACCCACAAGTCTCATCTTACAAGAGTAGTTCTTTTTTAGGAGTTGTTGGATGCTAAATGTGAATGCCACTCTCAGTAAAGATATGAACTATATTTCGCCACATTTAACTCTTTTTGCTAGGCGCAGCTACCATTTATAAAACAGAACAAACTTTAATGGCTGCATAATTGGGTTGGTCAATACATTTGTGAATTCTAACCTTATATTTTTGTTTGTGGCCATTTAACCTTGTGTTAGGCCTTTCTTCTCATTATATGAAAGTTCTTAACTAACTAATCAACTCAGTAGTATCAATATGCTAGCTCAGTTAGGTTTAAGGAATTGTGTCCAATGGATTGAATTCTAGACCCCCACCTCCCTCTCCATATGCTGTTCTCCTAGTGGCTTTCTATCTTGATCCCCTTTCATTTGTGTAATTTTCTCTTTGATGTATGACCAAAATGAGTGCTTTTCTCTCTGTATCACATGCATATATCTACCTACCAAATACATATCGCTGACATTGAGTTTGTAGCTGATAGGCTTTATTTGTCCATTTTGCTCCCGTACCATAGTCTACAGTAGGATCAATCCCTGTAATGTGTTTAGGCTTCTTGCAGTTTTCACTAGTCCAGTTTTTATTGTGACCCTATGTGCGAAGCAACCATTGGCTTTGCCGATAACTAATATCTATCGAGAAATCTGTATGACTATTTTTTAGTGGAGTCTCCTTTTCCAAAATGTTTTTCCATTCACAAGGTGTAATCTTGGTAATAGAGTTTTACAATAAAGATGAATAGTTGTAATTTTTCTCTCTCCATTTTTATTAATGAAAAAATATCCATAAAATGAGAGTAATCAACAAACATTTTTGTATAAGCTATTTTTATGGGTAATGTTTGTTTTTATCGCATAATAACTACTTTTTTCTATCGCTTGCTTAACTAGCTGTCAAGTAAAAAAAAATGTATTCACATTCATATATCGTCTTCACAAGTGATTGTATGATCGTTCAATTAAATATTATTATTAAAATTACATGCGTGTGAGTATTTGCGGTAAAGGACGTGCAGAAATCCATATTTATATTTTGACCCAAAAATAAAAGAATTTGGCTCTCTAAATCAAGTTAAAGTGTAAAATGATATAATGAATGATTGTTATTTTAACACATTAATCATAATATGTTGAATTTCAGTGAAGTGTAATGAAAAAAAAATGTTTGTTATACCATAATGATTTGTTATGATATTTAGAGGATTTGTATCCTAATATCAACGATAGAGTAGTTGAAATAAAAAAAGTATATAAAATCCTCAGGAAAATAGGGAAGGTCAAATTGTGCATGTCCACGAAGGTCCAAGATTTTGCTCCCAGCTCTCCACGTGTCCCCTCCACACATCTTCAGAATGAAGCAACAATCATCACTGGCCTATCCTATCCCAATTTTCTTGTACAACTATGTCAGTCAATTTTAGAAAAGCAATGCAAAGTTAGTCAAATAAAAATATAACCTATGGTTTGCTCAATTCCATTTTCATTGTTTTTATGCAACATAATGTATTATATACATACTAAAAAATAAAAGTAGGAGTGGTCCAACCGCTGAGTTGGAGAGATTGAATTAAGCCAGTAGGTAATGATCAAATCCGATCCATGCCACCATTCTATAATTCTTCTCTATTATTCATGTTGATTTTGTAGATAATTTATCTGTTTCATTTTATCTAGCTTTATTTATTGATTCTCTTTTATCAAACATGTGAAGTGCTGAAAGAGATTATCACAAGTAAGGAAGGTAATTTAGTATATTAATCATTTCAATTATCACTCTGATATCTATCTCTACCACAATTCTGATCATTTTGTAATAACACGGTTTTCAAATTTGATATGGTTCCTAATTTCAGGCCCATGGCGATGATATGATTGGATTTTGATTTATTCATGGATGGATACTCACAAATCTTTTGAGACTCACAACTTATATTAGTGATAGATTCTTAAAATTCCTAGGTATGTGTTCTTGGTTTCATCTTTATTAAATTTGAATTTACCATTTTCTCAACGAAGAAGTAATTTTTCATTAAGTATAATAATATAGCTACATTTTCCATGATGTCGATGCTGCAGAGGATTTAGTGCTTAGAGATGCCATTAGGTGCAGAGAAAATTTTGGGGCCACTCCACTGATCATCTCATCACAACACAATTCAAAAGAAACCACATCTTTGCAACCTCCTCAAGTTGGAGGTGAAAACAATGAAATCTGTGGAAGAAGAGCCTTTAACAATAATAATAGTGAACTGCTTGTAGATACCAGATCTGTAATTATAAAAGCCAGTTATGTATCTGCAGTTCTTCCTTCATTTTTATTAAAAGGGTAATGATCTGTGATTGAGTTTTTAATTTTTAGACTAAATGTCAAGTTAGATAGATTTGTTTATTTGCTTATTTTTAATTTCACAACTTTCACCCAATGTTGTGAAAATCGGACTGACCTATTCAACCGGTTGAACCAGCCAGATTGGCAGTTCGTTCAACCACTGAGTCCTATGAAACTGGATCGGACCAGGTTGAACATGACCGTACGGGGTTAAACCAGTTTGTTTTTTGCTTTTTTAAAAACAATATTTTTAATACTTCTTTATTTATTTATTTATTTATTTATTTTTAGTCATCCGGTTCAACCATCGATCCATTTAAACTACGATCTAGAAGTCTCACCGGTTCGATCTCCGGCCCAGTTCTCACAACATTTTTAACCTAAACTTTTGCAAGAGTTGTTCATTGTCTATTAATACTTTGAAAAAATCAGCATTTTGCAATTTTATAATTGCTATTGCATTATCCTTATCTTTTTGTGCAGCTTAACATTCCCATTACTTGGTCTACAATATGCTTGGAGTTTGGGAGTGGCCTCTTGCAGATATTCTATCTCATGCATTAGATGTGCTCAACTTCATGTTCATAGGTAACACAAGTAGGTTTGTGAAAACAATCTGATAGAAATGATTATTAAAAAAAACAGATTACTTATTTCTGAGTTCACTTCATGATCCACATCTTTTAGCTAGAAAAATTAATTGTATTGATAATTTATTGGTTATTGTGTTACTGAATACTGCTATAAAATGATAGTCGATAAACTTTGGAATTTCTCAGAATTACATCTCGTGTGTTGAAAACATTGTGCGGTTCTGCTGATGATATTGGGTGGTTGCAGCATGCTCCTGGAATGCCTCTAGCACAGGATGGAACTTCAAGATTCTTGGAATTGCTTTCAGACATAAGGTCCCCTATTTTATTATAAGGTTTAAACTGAAATAAACTGGACTACAGATTTCTTTTTGTAATTCTCATTTACCTTTTGAAGACCACGAGTTTCTTGCCAAATCATTCATATGCCACACTTGATACCTTTTACAATCAGATAGAACTTATTCACAATTTTATATTATTACATTTCTTGCTTTTTAAGTTTCCCATTATCCAAGTTTTTGTTATTGCTTGTTTTGTTTTCATACCACCACCAAATATTACAGCTTTTGTCTTTTGAACTAGAAGTATAACAGTCTTTGTTCATCTTTTCTTAGGAAAGTTTGTTTACATGGACTATGGTTTCATTTTACAGGAATGGAAAGCACTCACTACCCAGTTCATTTGTTTATTTGTTAATCCCAGGTATGACAAATTCCACGTCAACTACCTTTGTCATTGAGATAAACATATGTTTCGTTTTTGTTAACATTAGAACTTAAAACTTTTGCAGGTCTCTTTAGCAATCATGGACCCTTGTATTTTGTTGCCACTAAGAGGTTCTTTTCAAAGATGGGTCTAGCTTGCCATATAGCAAAAGTTCATAGTGAGGTAATTAATTATTAGTTCATTTAAATTAGTCAATCAGTGTTAACCAACAACAACCAAATCTTTTCCACTAGGTGAGGTTGGTTATATTGATCAAATGATGTCATAATAATCTGTCATGTATTATCACTTTGACTCAAGCTATTGGATTGTTCTCCATTTGGTCAACCAATGTAAATTTCATTTCAAATTTCAGAACCTGGTTTTGTAATTATTATTTTTTTGCAGAAATGTATTTTATCTATTAGTTCATTAGTTACACACTTTTTCCCTTTCAAGTTTGAAATTTTTTATGTATACTCAGATTTTCAAATCTCTTTTTTCTTACTCTATTCACCATAAAATTGTATCCTTCCGGTTAGGTATGGCTCAGTTTACTAAGGACAGGGAGCGAAGCCCCCCACGGTACGATTCAAGAGTAATCTTGTAATCTGGACCGTAATATTTAAACACAAATTATAATCTGTAACCCTACACGATCAAACCTTGTGTGTTCTTACTTCGTGTTTTTCGTAGCTGTTTCTTTTAACCCGGGGTTGTGTTCTAACACTTCTGGTGTCTGACTTTGCAATATATATTTGTTTCTCTTTAAGGCATCAGTCAAACACAATGCCTTGGAGCTGAAGCAATATATTGAGGAGATATACTGGGGTTCTGGCAAGCCTGTCATGCTACTGGGACACAGTAAAGGTGGTATTGATGCTGCAGCAGCTTTGTCTCTATATTGGTCTGACTTGAAGGACAAAGTGGCTGGTTTGGCACTGGTACAGAGTCCATATGGTGGCACCCCCATAGCTTCCGATATTCTCCGTGAAGGCCAGATTGGTGACAAAGAAGCCCGAAGAATATTGGAACTTATAATATGCAAAATAATTAAGGTAACCATTCATGCCTTGAGGTTTGTGGGTGGATTTTTTTAATTAAAATGACACTAAAGACCATTTTATAGTCGTCCCTGAGGGGATTTGAACTTCGTGTTTTCATATTACAAGGTCAAACCCTTACTATTGAGCTAACACCTTATGAACAAACCCTAAAAATGAACTTTGTCCCTTGTGTGTACTAATTGCTCATTTTTTTGTATCTAAAACTGATAACAAGAGGAAAAAAAACTGTTATAACTTTAGATGATCATACACACAATGAAATTTGATTCTTGCACAGGAAGCTAGTTGGCTATATCTCTCCCCTTCTGGTAGAGGGAGCTAATTGCTGATTGATTAAGGTGTTTTTCTTTCAAAATGGATTGTTATGGTTTTGAAATAAGATGCTAGAAAACATGTTACATTTTACTTCAACTTCCTCAATTTTATGCCAGGAATCCAAAGTCCCAACTGCCTCTGATTTTGGTCTCTTTTGTTGTTGATATACACAAAATCAAAACTAATATTGTTAAGTTCAAATACCATAAGGAAAACTTATGCTTTCTCTCCCTTTTTTTTTTTTGGATCGGCAAATGTTAGTATTTTCTCCTTCACTAAGATTTGAACCCTTGTCCTTTAACACTTCTAACTCCTTCAACCATTTCTCTCCCTTTCTGTTGTTAATTGTATGTCAGTTGTATACTTCAGGGTGACATAAGGGCGTTAGAGGATCTTACATATGAGAAGCGAAAGGAGTTCATCATGAAGCATAAGCTCCCCTTAGACATTCCTCTGATCTCCTTCCATTCTGAAGCAAGCATTGCTCCTAGTGTTCTTGCAACAATGACACAGATAGCTCACGCAGAACTTCCCCGGCTTGTTCTACCAAAATTTGTGTCAAAGGTGTCTGATTCATTTGTCGAATCAGGACATCAAGTTCCTGTACTGATTCCTGCTTCTGCTGCAATGGCTGTTTTTGCTCTCCACCTGCAGCTAAGATATGGAGAAAAGAGTGATGGACTAGTTACATGTCGCGATGCTGAAGTTCCGGGATCGGTTGTTGTAAGGCCTAATATGAAGCTTGATCATGCATGGATGGTATACTCTTCGAAGAAGAAAAATCCAAGTGAACCCGATGCTCGCGAAATGTGTCAAGCTCTATTTACTTTACTTGTTGAGCTTGGTAAGACAGAAAGGGAAGTGGAGCAAATCTTATAATCAATATGCTTCAATGTCTTTTTACCAAATTTCATTCCAGTTTAGATACTGTATAATGCACAGGTCAGTTCAGTTTAATTTTCTCCAAACCGTGATACTATATAATGTGAACTAGACTTTAATTTTCTTCAGTTGTGATATTTCAGTATTTCAGCTCCATGTTTAGATACTATAATGCATAATTCACTTTAGTGCCTTCTTGAAACATTTTAGTTTTTGATTTGGACGCAATCGAAAGGCCATTAAAATATAAGCATCCACAATTAGTTGCATTTACTTAAATATATATAGGATTATTGAACAAGAAATAAAACAAACTCTTTCAAAGTTTGGTGGAATATAAATGTATTCAAACAAAGTCAAATTTTGAGTTTGTCTAAATCTCGTGAGGTGGTGAGAGTTTGTCAAAACTTTTGCTTTTTTTATTTGGTACAAAAGAGGGCCGAAGCCAAATCGAGAAAAAAAAACAGAGAAACTAAAAAATTAAACTCACATTTTTAGGCATGTAAGTTTCGGAAATATCATTAAAAAGGTGTTTAAGTTCACTTGGAGAAGACTCTAGAAAATAAGGATTCAAAAATAAAAAATAAGACTAGAGTTAGTCTTTGCTTTTGTTGCCTTCATGCCACATATGGAGTAAATTGAATGTGTCAAACCTTTTGCATAAACTCTTGAATACACCGAATCAGAGGAGGAGTGCTCCCTTTGAAATCGCACTTGTTTGTGACCATGTCAACGAGTACCTTTGAGTCGCCTTCACCTAAACCCATTGATCCATCTGTCATCTGAGTCACGAAGTAACCCGCCACACCCTACAACGTCACCGCGCTTCTTGCATGCTTCGCCACAGTTAAACTTCATCCAACCACATTGTGCCCTTTTTCATCCAATGTTGACAGTTTCCCAATTACGATGAGAGCTATCTACATAAGTGTTAGTACTTTAAAAAGAGAAATTAGGAGATGTATGGGTCAGTATAAACTAGTTTAGTTTTACTCTGACATCCATTGAGAATTATGTATGTGTTATGTCAAATTACTCCATTTTTCCATTGAGAATTATGTATGTGTTATGTCAAATTACTCCATTTTTGTAAAGATATTTTAACATTGATGGTGTAATATAGCAAAAGGGTGATTTATTATTGGATTATAGTATAAAACTGTTTTACTTTAAATGCTCATTAATTATTTTAAAAATGTTGGGGGGTAAATTTAGTGTATGAGGTAAATTTTCAAGAGAGTGCCGTATTAATAATTGGAGTGTTGGTTGCTCATTTGTCTTTCACGTTTGTTCACTGTTTCCAAATACACTATTGAAAATTAAGATTAAGTGGTGTATTTTATTTAATTTTACTCTTTCGGAAGTTAAAATTCAATAAAAAAACTAAAAAAATGACCAGGATAGATAAACCAGAACTTAATAATTGATAGCATATAAGTACTGCAGGGCAGAAGTCAGAATCACCACAAACAAATGCATTTGTGGGTTGGACCATTGTTAATTTTGTTGGAAGCACAGAATCCACATAAAACCTAGAAATCAAGGCAGACATTGTGGGGGTAAATACAGCACATCTCAGATTGAAATTATTATTATTATTATTATTTTTGTTAAAATATATTGAAATTTTTTACTCCGTATCCTTAAAATTATATCCATACTCCATATTTTATACAAACTACTAATTTAATCCCTCCTTTTTAAAAAACAAATAAAAATCACAACTGAAAAACACTTTTCCAGAACTATTCAGCAAATTTATTTTAAATTTTCCAAAATATATCTAGATTTTAGAAAACTCAATGTTCGGATTTTTTAAAATACAGTTAAAATCTTGCAAACAATAGTATAATTTTTTTAAAGTTAGGGACAAATTTAGATTTATAGAAGATTAATGGGGTAAGGATACAATTTTCCTCCGATTAAGGTTTAAGGAGCCTATTTGGTGGCCTAAAGTGTAACATTTCATTGCTCTCTCTACCCCACTAGGCCGAGGTATTGTTTGTGTACAAATACAAAGGAACCTAAGAAACATAACTGAAAACAAGAGCCATTCTCATGTAAAAAATATGTTGTGACTTTATGTGACATCAAATACAAATTTTACGTGCAACTAAATGTCTAAAGTACAAGGTATCGGCACCAAATTAGAAAATTGGAACACATAACATATTTCGTTTCTCCATTAGAACATGAAAATATAATAATTTAGACAAAAGTTAAATATTTATAATTTAATGTTACGTACAAAAAAACTAAATGAATTGAAGGAATTGAAAAAGAGGGAGGGGGAGATTGAGAATTTATGATTTACGGAACCGCCAAATTGGTTAGAAAGTAGAAATTGTATATGACCAAAGGACATGCAACGGTACTTAAGATTAGACATACAATAAATGATATTGTCACCAGAATTTTTATTTTTAACTTTCAGAAAATATTGTTCAAAAATTTGTGGAAGGAAAAGCAATCTCTTTAAATATGTAATGTAACATGTTTGAGCACTCACAAATGTTACAATTATAACTTGTACTCATATGGATTTTCTCACATTATTTTATTTATTTTGTATCTTAATTTTGTGACCACTAGATTCATTGCTTTTAAATAACATATTTTTTATTAAATAAATTAAAGTTTCAATATATTATCATTAAATATTTTAAATAAAAAGTTAATATTGATTGATTAAAAAATAATACATGAAAATCAAAATGCATTTCCCCAGTATACGAGAGAATCCCATAACTGTCAAGTATGGGTCGCACATGAATTTACGCGTGAATAAGATGAGATTGTCACAATTATTAGATTGCATGCATATAATATTCAGGCAAAACACACGTAAAGAAATTTAAAAAACACAATTAAAATACAAGAAGAATATACCGTATAAATTATAAAACCGAAGAAGAAATATAACTATTATCCAATGATAAGTAATTTGAAAGAAAAAAAAAACAAGTGTAATTGTTTGATAAGTGTATGTGTATCGTTTCCCTATTTTAGAAATTTAAATCATATTTTTTCGAGAATGAGCCAAACAACTAATGATAATAGAAATTTAAAAACACATTTTCTTCCAAAATCTCGAGGAATCCTGAATTAAAAACCACAAGGGTCCACATAATCAAAACATTAATATATGACTATTTTTTTATTTTAGATTTATTTAGTTAACTCATTTTTAACTATTTTCTTTTTTTCAAAAAAAATCGCATACAACTATGAGATTTTAATTTCAAATTTGAGACACAATATCTGACCTAGTATTTATCAATTAAACTAAATCTTAAGAATACATATTTTTAACTAATTAATATGAGATATTTTTACTATTTATAAATCGTCACTCTAATAAAAATCTCATAAAAGTATTTTGGATACATCATACAAAAACGTAGAAAGATGTGAAAAATAGGATTTAAGTAGAGTGAATAAATTACAGATGGATATGTTTTGGATGTGATTGATGATAAAACACCACTCAGATTTGAAGAAATAATTCGGGTCATAATATAAGACTTGCAATGTTTTACTAGGCTAATTGTTGAGCATTAAAAAGTCAACAAAAGAGAAAGTTTGGTTGTTATAAAGATAAGAACATCATAAATTTCAAGATAGGATTAAGAATAAAACCATTTAAAGTAAAGATTAAGCATCATTAGTAGTGGGTCATCATCTTAGGTGATTTGTGCAATGATTCCAAAAGACTAATAAAGTATTGATGATAAAACGGTTATGTGTGATGGGTAAGTTCGTTTAACTTGTTTTTTTGATGGGGGGGTCGAAATTTTAATTTCGCTAATACTAGTTGAAATATAACTTTTTTTTTTAGTCTCATTTTGCATTTTGTGCTCAATGTTTTTGATAGTTTATAAATTGCCGGATTCATTAACTTTCCATTTTGGTTGCGTTGCTGATTTATTTTAAATATTTGGATGATAAATCATGAATAAATGTTTGAATAATAGTTTTTATATTTTTAGTGGACTAATTAGTTTATTATTTTGGTTTTCTTAATAGATTTTAACAATTCAACATTCACATCAGAATTTGAGTGAAATGAGCAAAATGTTTTTTAAAATAGAATTTGTATCTTTCTCGTGGGGCAATAATCCTATGACTCCTATCATAAAGAAAAAATAATAATAAGATAAGGTCTCTCTGATATTATTTTAAAAAGTAATTAGGTTTTTAGCCTATAAGAAATGTACATATATCAACTTAAGAATATTTATTGTTAGAATTTATTTAATACTCTTACTTTAAATAGAAACTCACTTACTCCTCAAGTAGGAGCATTTGAAGAAGAATCTCCTTAGATCTTCTCTCTCACAATAACTCGGTGAAAATTTTACCGTAAACCATAACACTTATATTTCTAACCCATATTTTATATAAATTATTTATTTTATTTTATTTTATTTTATTTTTTAAAATAATTTTTGTAGGTCTCACTAAATTCAACTTGAATTTCAAAAAACTTAAAAAAAAAAATCAGAATTAATGTGTTTCAAAAAATTTGAATGAAAAAAAAAATTTCTGACACAAAATTCAATTTTTTGATTTGAAAAATTTTTTTAAAAGTTTTTTGAATACAAATTGAATTTAGTAGAGTAAAAAAAAATTAAAAAATAGATAGTTTGTGTAAAATGTGGTTAAGAATATAAGTGTGGGGTGCATAGTAAAATTTTCTAACTCAATATGTGTTGTTTTTACCCGTTTCATTCTTTTTAAAAAATAACTATAAAAAAAATCAAAATAATAATTTTATCAAATTATATTTATTAATAGTTGATGTGTTTTTCAATATCATAAATAAAAAGTGAAATATACTATCTATTTCATAATAATTGTCACATTTAAAAAAAATTATCTTAAAATAATTGTCATATTCAATCTTTTTATGTAAGATTAACTACTTTTATTATTTATACACTTTAAATTGATATTATATGCATCACTCTCAAATTATTATTTTTTATTTTATATTTATGATAATGATAATTAACCAATAATTAAAAAATTTGATTTAATAAAATCATTGTTGTTTTTCTTTCATTTATCATATTTTTCAATATATGTATAGTTGTCAACTGCGACAAATACTGGAGAACATACAGAATAGTGTTTTCAAAATAATATACATAATATTTATGATTAGAATGTACAATTAGAAAAATAATTATAGCATATTTGGATCTACGATCTAACCTCCCTTCTTGCTTTCCAAAGCAATTTTACCGTGGAATTATAAAAGTTAAGATTTATAGAATTTGGTGGACGTGTGTCCCGATCGTGAAAAACATATTTTTCAAACATATGCTTAATGTTGCATTTAAAATTAAAATTAAAATTTATTTTAAGACTTGTTTTTTTTTTTAAATGCTTCATTCCAAGACAAATATAGTACTAAATTGGGTTGAGATTCAAATTATTTATCTAAAGAAATAGATAATTTAATTACTATAATTTATTGATATTATACATATTAATGGAACTTTTAAAGAAATAGAGGACATTTCAACCCTACCAAATTTTTTGTTTAACTGAACTTTATATGCTTGAAAACTCATGATAGATCAACCGCATGGAATTTCCATTTATTTTATAATTTTCATCGTATTTAATTATTGTTTCTAAGTAAAATTTTCAGATGGAAAAAGGTAAACAAATCATAATTTTATTCAATTAATGATGTCACCAACTCCTCGATTAGAAAAATTTTCATAATTTTTTTCTTACTTTTTAATGTTAAAAAATTATAAGTTAAACCACATTTTTAATTATTTATATTTGATTCAGAATAGTTTTTCTGTATTTTTTTTCCGCTCCAACTAGGTCCTTTAAGTGATATTTTATTTGCAACATTAACATAGTATTTATGTTATTATCTGTTGGCAAAAATTTAATTTTCGGATAGTTCTATGGAAAAAAAAATAATGTGTTGTTACAATGTCATATGCATAATGACATTGACATGATAAATTATAAAAGTAAATGATTTTTAGATTGGTCCTTTAAGTTCTAGAAAAATATAATTGATCTTTTATATTTAAACTAATTTTCGTTCGAATCTCATCTTTATGTTTTACCTTTTTATCATATTCCTCGTCTATTCCATCTTCAAATAAACTAGAATCCAAAATTTGTAAAATACATAAATTAAACATTTATTGATATTATACATACTAATGGAACTCTTTAAGAAATAGAGAACATTTCTAACTCTACCAATTTTTTTTTCCAGTTTACTTGAACTATATAGGCTTGAAAACTCATGAGAGATCAACAGCATGGAATTTTCATTTATTTTATTATTTTCATCGTATTTAATTATTTATTGTTTCTAAATAAGATTTTTAGAAGGAAAGAGATAAATGAATCATAATTTTGCTCATTAATGATGTCACCAACTCCTCAATTAGAAATTTTTTTACCCTTTTTTCTTACTTTTCAATTTTAGAAAATTATAGGTTAAATTGCACTTTTTTTATTGAGATTCTGAATAGCACTTTTATGTTTTTCTTTTTACTCCAATTAGGTCTTTGAAGTGACATTATATTTATAACGTTAGTCTTTATGTTATTATTAGTTTGAAAAAATGTCATTTTCGGTTAATTCTATTAAAAAAAACCTCATGCGGCCGTTATAATGAAAAAACATATTCATCATCTTCCTTTTCCACTCCATCTTCAAAGAAGCTGAAATCCAAAATTTGTAATTTTAATAGAAAAACTCATAACATCAGTCATGTGATGTAGAGAAAAATTAAAATAAAAAATTCAAAAATTATAAACGAATTGTTGTAAATAAGGAAAAATTTATTTTAAATTTATTAAAAATAAATGAATTATTTGTATATAAAAACTGAATCAAGCATTCATGTAATTTCTACAAACTTAATTTAAAACATATATAATTGTTTACGTAATTTATTTATTTGAGTGTAACTAAAAAAATGTTGAAACTAGTGAAATTATATTTGCTAAAAACTAATGTACTAAAACCCTTTTGGTCATTCATTCAAAAGAATCATAATGTATACAGTCACAATGTACATGCCAAATATCCAAATTTGGATTATATCTCCAAGAGACAAAGTATGCAGTTGAATTGAATAGTAGTTGAATTTTCCTATGCTGGGACCAATTCTTTTATAGTTTATATAAGATTCTATATTATCCCGAATTGAGAAATCTAGTAAACGATGAAAACAAATTGTAGATTTTGTTCTTGTTATGTCATATGCTTTCGTTTTCCCAAGAAAAATTGGTAATCAAACCCAATTTTCAGTGACTCAGTATACATGAACAGTTCATTAAGCACAATACAACAAATAAAAACGCCAAAAGATATTTCCAAGTTTACTGAAAAGTGAAAACTAGTCCCTTATCCCTTGCTGTGTCAGATGTGTGAGTGTGACAATGTGAACATGTATAGTGACCGTAGCCTTTAGCCTTAAAAATAGTTCTTTCAGCTTGACCATGCAAGATGATGACAAAAGAGGGTAATTTAATTATGCCACATATTTAAAATAGCCAATAAAGTAATTATTTGTGTAGTAAGGAATGGATAAAAAGATGTCATAACTATGTAATAAATAAATGATGCAAAAATGAAGTAATAATTAAAATAGCCATTAAAGTAATCATGTGTATCTCAAGTGGTGTAAATAGAAACTAGAAAGAAACATAATGCAAAGGGAGCAAGTTTGTTTGTTTATTTTTTTTTACAAAAAATTATATTCATTATTTAAATTTATGTAGTATATTATATACAAATATAAATTTAATATTGTTAAAAATAAAAATAAAATTAAAAGTAAAGTCACCACATTTAAGTTAATAAAATAAAATACTACAATATTTATAATATAACAAAATTAAAGTGATCAAAATACTCATATCTTCAAATCAAATCTTCAAAATTGACGACTTAATCATTGGTTGAAATAGTAATTAATTAAAAAAGATTTATTGAATAAAAAATAAAATTTAATTTATATAAAAATTACTTATTTAAAATTTTAAAAAAAATACAAGTGATTTTAAATAAAAAATAACAAAAATCAATCATTTCAACGAATAAAGAAAAAATAAATTAGAGAAAAGGTGAAATTTATCTTTAAAAAAAATTAGACACAAATATAAAATGATGCAGTTTTATGGCGGGCAAGTGAATCATGTGGACGGTGAATGAAAAAAACTAAAAAAATAGAAAGAACATGGGACAAGAATAGGTTCCTGACATGACAAGCATCAATTTAATAATAATGTGATTTCGCTGCGTTTCATAAATATTTACGTAAGATTAGATTTATTTGTTAATTAAAAGAAATAAATAAAAAAAGTTGAAAGTGAAAAGATAGGATATAATATATTCCTGAATGAGTCCAAGTAAAATAGGGGGAAAAGGTATGCTCAGGGATTATTAGCCTGATGAATGCTCATGTCATGTCAGCATGAAAAAATAAAAAATATAATTGGCGTCCGTCCAAACAACCACCAATTTATTTATTTATCCCTCTACTCTTCACTTGAGCCAGCCTGTTGATTGTGTAGTGACCATATCTAAGCTACTTAGGGTGACTGTCCCCCGTTACCTTCCTTCTCTTTGCCACCACACCCAACCTCTACCACACCACTAGGGTTATCACTCTCTTTCTCTCCCTTTAATTAAAATTTTAGAGTTTAATCTTTCATTAATAGAAAAATAAATATCTAGTAAGATGATTTCAATATAATTAAAAATAGTATAAACTGTAAAATAAAATAAAATGTTAGTTTAGTTTTCTATTTTGGGGGTTGAAATAAATATACGATAGATCTTAGTAGATGTGCATGTACTAAGATCTTACTACTACTATTATGCATAATGTGGAAGGCACTCGTGTGGGGGTCACAATACATATAAGCCCCCACATTCCCTCTTTTATATCTTTCGTCCTTACTTTCTCTCTAGTAGTAGCTACCCTCTACCCTCTACCCTCTCCCATCTCCCCTCTCCCCTCTCTTATAACACTTTCCTTCCCACCTTCTCCAACGTTCTATTCCACCCCTTCATTGCTTCACTTCACACACTACTACTCTTTCTCTTCTTAAATAACTTACCAAATCATCATATATTCATCTCCTCCTCCAAAATTATTTATCATAAATATTAAATACAAGACCATAGTAGCTAGAGACTACATTAATATCCAATATTCCAATCCAAAAAAAAAAACATTAAAAAAAAAGAGCGTGAGTAAGTGAGTTACCATTAGCATTTAGCACAATGGGTGAGATACCTCTACCTAGCTTAGAAGCAGAAGCTACAACTCCTAAAATCTCATCTTCGGAGCTTCATTTACCCGACCCGGATAAAAAAAGGCCCAAAAGGCCCAGGGAAAGCAACAACACTAACAGCAAACACCCGGTTTACAGAGGTGTTCGAATGCGGGCCTGGGGAAAGTGGGTATCCGAAATCCGCGAGCCCAGAAAGAAGAACCGGATCTGGCTCGGAACGTTCGCGACTCCTGAAATGGCGGCTCGAGCTCATGACGTGGCAGCACTAGCCATCAAAGGCAATTCCGCCATTCTCAACTTCCCTGAACTTGCTCCTTCAATGCCCCGACCCGATTCAAACTCGCCTCGTGATGTTCAGGCCGCCGCCGTTAAGGCCGCCGCCATGGAAGTTTCCGAACACCAAACGCAATCGCATAGTTCCTCTTCCTCTTCCCCTTCGTTGTCTCAGTCTTCTTCGTCTTGTTCATTGGCGGTTTCATACTCGGAGGAGGCTTCAACACCGGACGAACTCGGTGAAATAGTGCAATTACCGTCATTAGAAACGAGTTTTAAAATACCCGACCCGAATAACGAGTTGGTGTATTTTGACCCGGTTGATGGATGGCCTTATTCTCACGGTTGGTATAATGAAAGCATTTACGATGAAAGGGATTATTTTATCGGGGAACAGATTTCAATGCAGCAAAACGACGACTCTGGAAATATTAATTATAATAATAATATGATTCTTTGTGGTTTTGAGGGTTCATTGTGGCAGCATTAATGTTTACCCCTTTGCTTTTTTCTATTACTACTACTACATCTTTTTTCTTTCTTTCTTTTTTTATTATTTTAGTTTTGTCCTTATCTTAGTTACATATTTTACTTTTATTAGATTCAATTTATTTATGTGTGAGCCCTTTTGCAATTTTTCACTTCAAGGGCTAAATACATTTCTTGTTTTATTATTATCATCTGCGTTGCTTGCATTTTTCCATTTATCTTTATTTTATGTAATAATGTAAATAAAATTAAATGAAATGTACAAACTGTCTGTTTTTTTTTATAAATAAATATATATATTATTCTACTTTTCGTTCATAGGCATAAATAAAGGTTAAAAGCAGATTCTCTATTGTACTGTTTTAATTGTTTTTACAGCTAATTATTATTTTCAATCAATCACTTAATTATGTTTTTCTATTGTGTTTTCTTGTATGAGTTTATATATAATATCTATTTATTTAAATTTGTTTGAATATTACTGTCAATATTCATTCATATTATGTTTTTATAAATACAATTTTGAAAAGATTGTGTTATTAAGAACTTTGCTATAATTATGGTGTTAATTTCTTTAAATTTGAATTGTTAAAGTAAATTTATCTATAAAAGTACGTATGATCAAAATTACAAATTACCTTTGTATAGGAAATTCAACTTTTTAATATTGCAATAATGTCTCAAAATTCTTTATCATATTGTTTAATGAAATAATAAATACACTTTACACTTGTGGTACCATATGGATAACATAGTGGTTGAAGTGTGAGTTATATGAATTGAAAGGTTATGAGGGGGTAGAATGAACTCGATCCGGCTCCTACTAAAAGCTAATAAATAAATACTCCACCCTTAAGTGTTTAAAAAAAAAAAACTCTCATTTTATTTGCAAAGTGAAAGAAGCTTGATTTTATCAACAAAAATAAAAATAGAAGTTTGGAAGAGATACTAGTACTAGACATAGCACATTAGCACACACAACCATCAATAACTTTTTGACACGTAATATTCTTTGTTTCTCTTAGCAACAATGTTTTAGGGGAACTGAAAATTACTCAAAGAGTGCATGCTTGGCTAGTTTTGTAACTTGCGGAAAAGTCCAAAGACCAAAGCAATTATTAGATTTTGATTCAAAGCAAAACCACTTAACGTTAAGCTATCTAATTATTTCGATGTGAAGGTTTTGCATGCAATTAGAATTTGTAAATACTTTATTAAGGATGACACAATCACTTCATTTTTATTTGCTTCGTTAGGTGGAAGTATTTGACTTAATTAATTTACAATAATTAATAATATATTTTGACAAAATTTACCAACAAAAAATATATTTTGACAAAATTTAAACATCAACCAATTGAGTGGAGGAGGTTTTTCCATTCAACCTATTTCAATATCTATTGAAAATTCCATTTAATTTTAAGAAAAAGACACATGCTTTGAAAAAATTAAATTAATTTAACTATTTTAAAAAAAAAGATGTATAATGTAAAATATACTCCTATATATTTTGTATATAGAGTATATGAGACTCAAATAAGTATGCCATACAATTACAACGTAAAACACATGAGCAACAAAATACAATCCACCAATGCGTGTTCATTTCCATTATCCAAGTGAGCTCATCCATTAATATATTTAATTAATTTTAATTGATTAAAATTTTAAAAATTACTCAACAAACTTGATCCATAAGGTATGACGAGTCAATTTTATTCAATTTTATTTGAGGAAAAAACTATAAAAAACTAAAAATATGAGGTTTGGTTTGACCGATTTATGCAATATTTTACAAATATACAAAGTATAAATATATACCATTCATTAAATAATTAAAATAATTAACAGATTGTTATTTATAAGATAATTAGTTAAAATTTACTATACCAACTATAAATGAGATAAATATTTATCATTTATGCATAATATAGGAATTTTTGTTTGAAACTTGGACAATAATAGTAATTGCAACATTTAGTGTACACGACAATTATTTGGTAAAAAAATGTACACAACAATTACATTGATTAAATAGTTATTCCTTTATATATATACTTTTTTCTTACTTAATTAGATGATTTTTGAAGATCACTTCAACTATTTATATCAATCACATTTAATTTTTTTTCTCATATTTTATAATTAAATATATTTTGCTTAACCGTGTGTATTTTTTTTTTATAGCTATCAACTTCACGCGAGGCACATATATTTTACTAGTTAGATTGATTTTTTTTATAACAGGGATATTAAAAAA
>JBBPBO010000005.1:1893230-2007416 GCA_037974295.1 Cicer cuneatum
AAAAAAAAAAAAAAGCCATAAAAGCACAATGTAAAAATTCTTATGTTCACACTCGTCAAATTTATTTATATTTTATAGGACCCTCGTAATACGATCTATTTTCATCTACCATTCAGCACATTAATATTGTTGTGGCCCATTGTTATGTGCAATTTGAAAGATGAATATCCTGGAATTCATTGATGTAATTTACACTTGTTTTCTACTAATTAATGGTAGAAGAAAAAGTAAAATCTAATATCAACAAATTTAATATTTGTCTATTTACCGCAAAAGTGAATCAACGAAGTCTATTGTTAATATAACTTGGTGATGCAGTTAATTATCAACTTATCATTATTAAATGATGACAACCAATACCATAATAAAATTTACCCCTTCCCCATTCACTTCTTGAGAAAAAAGGAGAAGCTGTATTCTTTCAAGTTTCGACCCACTAATTCAAAGAACACTAGTATTTGAAAAATCAATGTACATTTGGGGTAGTTTTTAGTTTTTTGTTGTGAAATTTTCAAAAACTAAAAGCACTACAAAAAGGGAGTTTTGTGTTAAAGTGTAGTACTAGTAATATGAGTACGTGTAATTAATTTATCCTCATATATATATATATATATATTGAGTAAAATAAAGTAATCACTAGTTCATATACTCCATAAATTGGTATTGGAAGTCAAAACTTGACGACCCCATATAAGATGTGGACCCATCGTTTTTGTATTTTAGTAGAAGGTACAGTTTTAGGTGTATTATTTTTTTGGTGGTTGGAAATGTCAATATCTTAAATTTAACAATGATATTGAATATTCCAATTCAATTAATTTTTTTCTTTAATTCAACATGTTATTGGCCCTTTCTTTTATATTCTTTTGTGCTTTCAGCGTGTATCTATAGCTAGTAGACAGTTTTAGTATTTCTGAAGAAAAAAAGCTGGATTCTATGAGAAAACAGTGTGATTTCATGAGTAACTTCATCGTTAATGTAAATTGACCCAATTAGATATTATAAATATATATGATCGAAGTTATGTTATTCCTTGTGGAGTCACACACATGCTCTTTAATTAGGAAGTTGACTTCTAATTAATTAACAAATCAAATATTTGGGAATTACATGATAGTTAATTAGATTGGTAATGTCTATACTAAAGTGTTTCACATATATACTATAAGCTAATCTTCCTATTAAGTACTTATCAATATATATATGTATGACTATCTTGAGCACATACTTAGATGTAAAGGATCTCTTCCATCTAAGCCTCAATTCTCGCTTAAGCATTTTCACGTTTGTATGTCAACAGTGGATTATTAATTCTGTTAATTATTTTATTTAATTTCTCTAATCCTAAATTTAATTTATATACATATTTAGTTGTAAAGAACTTTTATACTATTAATTAATCAAAATTGTTAAATCATAAGTGATATTTGACTTTTTGTCATAACTACTTATAAAATTATTTATACAATTAATTATAATTATCGATTGTGTAAAACTTTCTACATTGACGATGCATATAAATTAAAATCATTTTTAAACTCATTTTTCTATACTACCTCTAATCCTGTAATTTATAATTTGTAATTTTTGCATTTGTTAAGAAAATTATATATGCAATACATTTAATGCTTTTAATTTTGTATATGTCGAAGTTTCTATAAGATATAAGAAAAAATATTAATATATATATATATATATATATATATATATATATATTAAATGTAAAATAAACACATATATACGACTATGAGACTTTTTTAAATGCAAAATGATAATAAAAAAATGGATATTCTTATAAAAATAAATTAGAAACTTATTAATTATATATTTATCACCGAATAAATATATATATATATATATCAGATAAGATTTAATTTAAACACTATTTATGATTTTTAAAATATAAAATAAAATTAACTTTTTATTGTTTATTGAAATTATTTCAATATATATCAGTTAAATGTAAAAACATAAAACAAAAATGGCATAGTCTTGAATTAAATTATGGACAAAAAATTATAAACTTTAAACATTATCAAATGAACTAACACATAATTATATGTAATTTTATAACATAATTAATAATATAAAAGTTATTTAGTTTAGAGGCTTTTTTTATTTGTTAAATAAATCTATTTTGTGAAGTCTAAAGCTCTTATTTTAGTGGCTTGAGTATTAAACCGGTCTTGAGTGTAGGGAAAATATATTATAGTTCGGACTTGACTTTGCAAGATCTAGTCTACTTTAAAAATGTTAGGATTGAGTTTAATCTATTATCTACTGCAAATCGGCCTCACCAAACTTTTTTAAAAACATAGCAATGAATGCTTATTTAAAAATATAATTCACTATTTTTTTAGGAAATTATGCACCACTCAAATTGAGTAAATATGGAAATAAACTATCAAGTTAACATGTCCATAATTTTAAATTATATTTTGATGTCTAATAGTATTGCATAGATTTAAAGATCATGTGTGTAAACTTTTTTTTGTGTTGAGAACCAATAATAACTCTCTACGTTAACAAAATATTATGTAAGTGTATTTAATTTGAAAACTATTTAATATAATATTGTAGATTGAAAGGTTATGATTAAACGACGGTATTAGTACACTACTTTTACTTTTAAATTGTTATTACATTTTACGGAATCTAACCTTATATTGCATCCTAATTTTATATATGCATTCAGTCCCCAATTAATAATTCTATGAACAGAAATTAATTGTATATCATGTGTGTGGAAGAATTCCATGCTCTTTCTCACATGCTTTCTGCATATCGTTGCAGGTGCTTCGAAATACTAAGTCATTGGTTTGCTTTAATGAGCAACAAACAATAGTTTATAGATTCAACATAGAACAGACTTGGTGAAGTTACTAGCTAAAGATCCTGGAATATTGGACGCCCTTTTAAATTAAATTAATTGTAAACTAAAAATTGCTTTATATTTAAATCTCAACACACAATCTATCAACAAAGTCATCCCTATTAAAAACAGTTTCTCTATATAAATTATTTAATTGCACGAGTTTTCTATTCTTTAGATTTTATTCTATTAATAAGCGTCAACTTTATAATGACTTCACTCAAATAATTTGTATTAGTTGGTCAATCTTTTGACATAATTTGTCTACCAAATAATATATTTGCTCTAAAAAAATAAGGAAAAAATAATATAAAAAAAAACAATTATTAGTTTGTAGAAGTGAATATAAATTTAGATTTTAGTCTTTTTTTGGTGAACTGATCTTCTATTTTTTGGAAATAAATTGAGTGTTTGTTCGATTTAAATTAATTAATAATCAAAATTATTTTAAATTAATTTAATAAATTTGTAATTTGATCTTATTAAATTAATAATGAAAATTGAATGTTGTGTTAAATTACACAAAATCTTTATTGGTGATGATTCAAGTCCTACTTTTTGAGGTTTAACAATTTGTCAAATTGTTATATGTTTTTTGTATTTTTATGGTGGGTTCACCCTCATGTTCATCATAAATGGAGCAGGCCAAAAAAGTTTCAACTCAACTTCTTTGGTGGGTCAATGCACCCCGTTTAATGGTGTGTGATCTTTTACCCCTGTACCACCATACAGGTAAGAGATTTGAAAATATCATTTTTTACGGTAATATTTCACATTCAACAAAAACCTACATCAATCAAATAGTGAATTGATGGAGAATTTAATTGACCCACTTTGACATTCCTAATTTTTACTTGGAAGCACAAATTTAAAAGAGAGATTAGTCTACTTTGACAATCCTAGCTAGTTAAAATGAACATCATAAATAGAGTTGTCATTTTCATTATATATATAGCTTTAAAATGCAGAAGCATTTGAGTAAGATTTTGTGGACCTTTTATAATAAGCTTGATTATACTTTTATTAAATAAATAGTTATATTTATTGTACAACAGTTTATGTGTATAATCTTTTTACACATAGGGATATTGAAGAATTTGCATGTGAAATTGTTTATAGCAATTATTATTGAAGCATACATAGATAGATATATATAATGTGCAGCTTCAGGTAGCAGTTGATGGCAATAAATGTCTCAAAAGCTTTTGTCTGCTAAGAAGGCCTATGAAGCCTCATTCCCTATGGACAAGTATTGTACTACAATGGGTAAATCAAAATTTGGGCCCCCAAACGATGTATATAAGTCAATAGGTTACAGTGAGGGACTACTCTTGGTTATAATAATACAAGGGGATTTTATTTTATTTTATTTTATATTTCATCTATTTTTATCATGTACTCAAATCAGAGAGATGAGTTACAATATCTTTGGTAATAAATTCATTTTACTTTTCTAAAATAATGAATTTTTTTTTTCTTTTCGGAAAAAGAAATTCATAAACCAACTAAATTAGCTACAATATATAAATACAAAAATATATAAATATCTCTTATCTTTAGTTTACTTTGTGCCTTGGATAATTTATATTAATATAAATTGTTTGGTTTATCAAAAAAAAAAAAGAGTATTTTTTAATCCAAATACTAATAGTATCAATTAGACTATTGGGTAAATGTAAGTAACTAAAGATGTGGCTAGTGTTCATAAATTAAAAAGACGAGGGTAGTATGAAATTAATGCTAAACGAATATGATCGTATACTTGAAGATCTCTTCATTAATTTTTGAGCAGCTTATTTTGGTTCCACATCCAGCTATTTTGACAAGAAAGAAGTGTATGCATGTCTATTTCATTGTGGTCCATATATAATTGACACCGTATGGTATAGGATTTCCAAAGAAAATGGAGGGGATGGAGATAGAAATGTCAAATCGATTGGTTCGGCTGGACCCAACTTAGTATATTATAAATGGATCAAATAAGATTCGATCAATTTATATTTGAGTTACAAATTTTTAATTCTAAATTTAGCATGTACACCATCGTGTTCTGTTATTTTTTGTTTAGTCGTGCACTTCTTTAAAATAATTCAATTAATTTCTACCTTCACTTCTTTCCATTAATTCTTTCAACTTTTTACACAAATTTACAATTAAAATAGAGAAAGTAGGTGATAAACAAGTACAAGTATCATTAATCTTGATCGAAATCTCCATATATAAAGCATAAATACAAATGAATCGTTTTTCAAATTTTCTTTGATTTTTTTTAATTAGTAAATATTAGTTGTTAATTTGTTACAGTGTGACGGCTTGAATCCTTGTCTTGTTTGAGTCACTTTAGCTACACCTTGAAACATTTTCGTTGTTGTCTTAATTTGAGCACTCTATGAAAAACTCGATAGACTACCCCAACATAAAACACATGCTGTATTTTGCAAGCACGACACGACATCATTTGTTTCTTTTAATTTATGTCCTACCTATTATTAGTTGGAAGATTTGTCTAATAAATTATGGTGTATTTTAATTATTAATTTTATTTTAATCTAATGGTATTACGGGCAAAACAAACATACATAAAGATCTTCATTTGGAGACCAGTTTAGGAAAACTTTTGAAATTATGAATAATATTAACTACTTTTTCAATAGGTCTAATGAGAAAACAATAAATATAGCTAGGTCCCCTGCTTCAATTACAAAATGTGACCTTTGTGAAATGGAAAGCTTAATTATACACCAACACGATATAATTGTGATTATGATTGCTAAGTTTTGCACTCAATTGATACATATGCCGAAATCAATGCATTAAGATTACACAAATTAAACATCACCTACAATATATACATCTTAGGATATAAGTATATGGTTGTCCTTTAATTTGTCTGATCCTAATTGTTGCAACAGGATGAGGAAGCTTTATATTATATCTTTTATAAAAGCACAAAATCCTTGGCATTTAGCAGAAGTGAAAAATGAAACAATTACGTTGTTGTCAAACTTTAAACAAACCCACATCTACGTGTCGATGTTCTATGCAAGGATATTTATATATACGTCATAGTCTATAAGCTTAAATCTTCTACTACAAGAACTTTATAATAATGGTAGTAGAAAAAAAAAAGTTGAAGAGACAAGAATTGACAAGCACTTAGCATTTGATCATCCTATGGAAATAATTTGCAAGCCTAAAAAGAATAGGATGATTATATTTTTAATAGTAATAACTTGGCCTTTTCTCACCAGTTTTCACTTTTCGGATAGCGACACAAAGGTAACACTTTGCCAGTCCAAATATCTCTAATTGATAAAATTTCCTTAATTATTAGGCTTTATGAAAAACACTTGTATTTTGTTGGGAGTCATGAAACAAGGTAGTATGAATAGAAGAATAATAAAATAAAACAAGGTTACGTGGCGACAAAGAAATCGTTCAGTTAATTAATTAACAAAATTTTAGTTTATCCTTTATATTCTTTTTGATTTATATATTATGGTGTCTCCTAAAAGAGAGCTTCGGAGAATTTTTCATGATGACAATTTCGACATTTTTATCTTTCAGAATATTACTTTAGCTATGTAATTTTTGTTAAGTTTTGTTATTTTTTGATAAAAACAAAAATAAAACAAGATAATAATTCTAACATTGACCAGCCCAAAAGTAAGAACAAGCAAATATATATATATGATATATATATATATATATATATATATATATATGTATAAATAAAGCAAATAAATAGTTACTTTTACTTTTATGTTTCAATATTTTTTTGTATTGTAGTATTTGTGGATAAACTTCATGCAAACGTAAGAAACAAAGGTCCTACTTACTTGCTTTAATTATTTGCGGAAAGGCGTGTTTGTGGACGAAGATAACTGCCCCTAACAGTGACCTTGTTTTTACCCTTATAACTATTTAACTGTTACTCTGCTAATGCTATACAATTCGTGAAAGAAAGTATTGCAAAGTCAACACATGCTCAATAAAGCAATCAAACATAACACTGTCACTGAGTGTGTCCAACTAAAAAAAATTTAATGTAAAATTGTTTATAATTGCATGCATTTTTATAAAAAGTAAGTTGAATAATACTAATTTGAGTGCAAAATTTAGTTTTGGAGTAAAAAATTCCATATTCTAACATATTTTTTTTCATTAAATATTTTATTCTAACTTTAAGTTAAAATATGTGTTTGAGGTAAAATAAATTCTATTTGAATAAATATATATATATATATATATAAATATGTGAAAATTAATTTTGTATTTCTATAATTTGACTCATTTTAAAAGTTGAACTCAACATACATTAGTGTATAATTGGTTCCACTCTTGAAGGAGCTAAAATTAATTTTAAAAGTGTAAAATTAATTTTGACATGTTTAGTTTTTATGAGTAAAATTGATTTTAGCTTACAATTGACTCTAGTTTGAAGTCAAAGTTTGTAGTTTTTGAGTTTAAACATAAATTTTACATTAAAATGTATTGTTCAAGTAACTTTTATTTGAATATATTCATACATAAATTATTTTACATCAAACTCAATTTTAACTAAAATTAATTTTATTCATCGTAAAATCAAATACACAAATAGTAAAAAATTAATATCCACTCTGCCTATATCTATCATGAACCCATAGTATACAGAAATATTTGATTGCACTTTAATTAAATACATTAACAATTCATTTTTTATAATATTAATTTTTAATTTCGAAATTTGAGAAGGGAAAAATTATTTTTGAAAAGTAATGCATATGACTATTATACTCAACCGTCTTTCAGAAAATTGGAAATTATATTCTTTAATTACGAGGCTAATCTATTATTATCGAATAGATAATATTAATAATTGCAAGGTTATTTTAAAAAGAGCAACTCATTTTTAAAAATTTATTACTATAATTACTTTTTTTTTAATATTTATAATTTTATAAATAGATCAAGTACTAGTATAATTTATTATTTCTTATATTCTAGGTATAGTATATACTTTCTTTTATTTATTTTTTTCTTTTCAATATATAACTATACACTTTTCTTTTTCGGAATATAATTATGCCTTTTCAATATATATAGTATTGTTTTAAGAATAATATTTTCTTCATAATAATCGAATATTTGAAAACGTTTAATTTGATTATAACTACTTATGAATTATATACAGCTCATACATACACTTTTTTATTTATATTATATTATAATGAAGTATATGACTAGGAGTGATTGTGATTTATGGTTTTCTACTGTGTATGTTAATTATTAAGCTCTTAAAATTTTATGGTTGTAACGCTAACAAGAGATGGATCGAGAAATGAACAGAAAAAGAAAATGAATGATATGTAAATAAATGGTAGACGAGGGTCAAACCCGTGTAAACAATAAACAGCGGCTGTCGGCAATGCGACGGTCACACCAACTGCACTCTCTCTTGCACCGGCTGCTTATTCAACTTTTAAATTTCAACCTGACATCTCATTCCTGTCCTTTATTGTTTTTTTAAATATACATTTCTATATAAAATATATTATTTTAGAAAGAAATATAAGAATAATATATCGAAAAATTGACGTTGAAGTAACAACAATCACAAAAAAAAAATTTAAATTATAATTTTTTTTAAAATTTTAATTAATATGCTTAATTTAAATTAATTCAAAAATAACTTTGGTCGAAACAAAATTTTCAAAATGTTTTAGATATTTTAGAAGTAAATAAAACATATTAATTTTAAGTGAAATGTAATTTATGTATGCAAATAATTAAAGTTAAGGGATTGAAAGACCACACACAAAAAGTATATTGGTTCATCTAACTTGGACTAGTCCACTCTTTACAATTGTGAGATTTTTACTATATGTTTTATAACTAGAATGTTCTCTTTCACACACATTTGCTCTTGATCAATTACAATATTCATCTTTCAATCTAGAAAAGATTTTTACAGTCACTTTTTAATCTTGGAAAGATTTTCACAACCACCTTTCAATCTAAAAAGGATTTGTACAAACACACTCAATCTAACATAAAAGATAGTCTTGAGTTACAAATGATGTGTATGATAAAAATGTTTGACATCTAATGATTCTTAACTCTTTGTTTGAGATAAATAAAAATAAACTCGGTAAATGACGATCCACAAATATAGTGAAAAAAGTTGGAGTTTGCTTGAAGATTTTTTGAATTGTTCTTACTTGAACAAGTGTTGGTAGATTTACAAATTGAACTTTTATCTTAATCTTCCAATTGATCTTCAATTTATAGATGACAAAAGACTTTGAATATTCATTTTAATTTTAACATATTGGTTACACACATCAACCAAGTGTCAGATTTGTTTTAAAACACTTAAACAGATGCTTATATTGTTGTCCAGAACATTATTGACAAACTCAAAATGTTCTTATTTTTAAGTCTCATGGAAAACGTGAATGAGTGAGTGAATGAGCTGCAAAATGTCAATCTTTTAGCTTAGAAGCATGCAAAGTTTTCTGGATGCAACAACACTATCCTCATGTCCTTGTTGTCCTTGCTCACAGCTCATCAATCTAGAAATCAATTTGTTCATCAATCTAGATGTTGTTTTCCTTCTTGGGATATTCAACTCGAGTTTTGGGCTTGACCACTAATTTGACCAGGAAAGTTTTACCTCATACCCCCACAAATTTTTCAAAATGCCAAAATTACCCTTCATTTTTTTTACTATTTTATCAAATTAAAATTTACTTTTTTTTTACCTTATAAAGATTTCCGGATCACAAAAACACAAGATTTTTGGTACGTAAAAGTTTTCCGGTAATTACCGGAAAAATTGAAAAAAAAATTGAAAAAAAAGTTTGAAAAAAAAAAACTACAGGAAAACTTCCTGACAAGTTTTCCAGTAGTGTTAAATGTACGCGTCTTTTCCGGAAAACTTTTTCCAAGTTTTCTGGTAGAAGTCTTTTGTACCAGAAAACTTTTACGTACCAGAAATCTTGTTTTTTTGTGATCCAGAAATTTTTAGAAGGTAAAAAAAAAGTAAATTTTAATTTGATAACATAGTAAACAAAAAATGAAGGGTAATTTTGACATTTTGAAAAATTTGTGGGGGTATGGGGTAAAACTTTCTTTGAGCAGTCTTGATACTCTTTAACTTGTGGTTTGGACCGTGGAAAATGATATGTCTTGACTTTGTCTTTAATAGGGAATAGCGGGAATGTTCTTCTGATCAATTTGAAGATCAATCCAGGTATCATTCTGCAGAACATTCTACATGTTTGGTTTTGCAACTAGGTTTTCAAATCTTGATTTTTAATTGCTCATTAAATGTTGGAAAAGCTATGTGTGAAATGTCAATTGATTTACTGCATGTTTCCCTTCCAAGAAGATCTTTATTGTCAATTGTTCTTTAATAGAACAACCAGAACATTCTGGTGAATGTTCTTCCATCATTTTTTAAACAAATGACTTAATAAATGATTCAATCTTGAAATGATTTTTTCTTCAAAGTTGATTCTTGTCATTTTGCTAAAATGATATGAATATTTATAAGTGCAACGAACATGTTCATCATGAGAACATTATTTCATCACAATTGAGAATGTTGTCTTTTATGTGAGAGGGAAAAATCTTTTGTTGAAACAATATTTCCTACAATTTCTCTTGGTGTTTCACATATTGTGTCTTGTCCATGAAGTATTACTGAGATATTTGAGTATATGTATGAATTTGTTGGACACATTCTTCGTGAACATGCTATCTTGAAGATGCAATAATCATTCTCTTGAATGATTGATATTTGATATATTCTTTTTGATATTCTTTCATTATTGAGTAGATACTTATGCACTTGATGATGTGAATGGCTTCTTGCTTGTTTACTTATGCAACTCATATTCCTTAAATAAAACTGAAGTGCAATCATTAGTAAATCATTATTCATAAAACTTAATAATTTATTTTATAAAGTTTATTTTCATTAAAACATATATCTAAAGGTTTTTACCTCAACGGGTGTATCTTATCATAATTTAAAATCAGACACGTCATTTTTCAAATACTATTTTTGTTTATGTTTTATATTTGAGAGACTAAAATTTATTTATATTATTGGCATATCATAATCATTTATTGACATAACAAATATCTAAATAGTAAATGTGTTTGAATATATATGTAAAAATAATATACACAATATACAAATTAAATTTATAATATACTATTTATTATTAATAATAATTATGGAGTGATTTGTTAATCTAGACCACACATTTTTTAGTGGACGTAAATTTGCAAATTACATATCAAGAAGTAGAAAGTTTTACCCCATATAATTTTTAAAATGTCAACAATATCCTGCATATTTTTTCAAGTTTTTCAAAAGTTTTCCGGTAACTTTCGGAAAACTTGAAAATGAAGTTTTCCGGAAAACTTGATTTTCAAGTTTTCTGGAATTTTTTTTTTAAAAAAAAAACTTTTTTTTAATTTTTTTTTTAGTCTTAGCCTCGCTCCTCAGATCATCATCACCCTCTACACAATTTGGAGTCTCTTCCAGATAATCACTGGTGACAGCACCCGAAGACACAAATCTCGATGTGTTGAGGAGAGAATGTGAACGGTGATGGTGATGAGCATTGTTGATTAAACCACTGTTTATGCATGATGGTTAATTGGAAGTGAATTCAGATACTAATACATACTAATACTAATTTGAATCTGATTGGGTATTAAGAAAATTTGAGAACGGAAAAAAAATTAAATTTTTTTTTAAAAAAAAAAATTCCGGAAAACTTGATTTTCAAGTTTTCTGGTAACTTCCGGAAAACTTCATTTTCAAGTTTTCCGGTAGTTCAATTTTACTGAAAACTTCCGGAAAACTTCATATGAAGTTTCCCGGTAGTGCAATTTTTTTCGGAAAACTTTTTTCCAAGTTTTCCGGAAGTTATCGGAAAACTTGAAAAAAAGTTTTCCGTAAAAAATTACACTACCGGGAAACTTCAAATGAAGTTTTCCGGAAGTTTATAAAAAAAACTTACTTTTTTCGGAAAACTTCAAATGACGAAATGGTAAAATTTTCAAATTTTATACTTTATAGGAGGGAAAAAAACGTCTTTTTCTTATGTTTATGGGAGTATAAGTATAAAAGGAGGGTATTAGGTAAAACTTCCGAAGAAGTATTTTACAAATTTTTTAGTCATAAACTATATATTAATGTAGACGGACTAAAAAGTAATTGTAAGGTGTAATTAGCAAGTTTGTATGGAATTCGCTAACTTACCCCACTAATGTTTTAACAAGTGTATTTATAAGTTGTTAATTTATGTCAACAAAAAATTATTTAATGTAAATTAATATTGTATTTTTTCTCATCTTTTTTGTCAAAAAAAAAATTAAGAGAGAAATTTTTATCACCATTTTTTGATGTAACAAAACTAACTCATACTATTTGATTTAACAAGGCTAATTCTTACACTAAACTAACGTCTTAAGTATAATTTTCTTCTGTCTTTAATATAAATAAAAAGTCACATATATTTAATCTAAATTTAAAAGAAATATATTACTAATTTTTTATTTATAAGTAAGATGAGAGAAAATACATATTTATACTAATCTTATAAATTTATATCCCCTCGGAACAAACATTTATTTTTGTGGTTGTAGTCCACCACCACCTTTAATTGTTTTATTGGCCAACACACCACCTTTGATTTGGACTATGGATGTATGTTCTCCCGTGTGATCGACAAATAAATCAGTAGATACCTTTAGGAGACTCACAAGAAAAATGTGACATTTTTTTCCACCACCAACTGTATCTATCTCAGTGTTAATTTATTTTCAATTTTTGCGGTTCTCCAAGTTTTGCATGTCGATTGATAGATGAGAGCGATAGGAACTGGACCTAATAGGGCTATTGATATTGAAACAAGCTTGTGGACTCAGTTCCATTTAATGGGCCTAGTCTTTATGCTGAAAGTCTAGTGATCTTTTTTTTGGGGTCCACCTTTTGAACTACAAAAAGCCGAAACTATGTTAGAGTTACATTTATTAATTTGCTGTGTTTCTAAAAACTATACTTGTGTCTAGAATTATACTTTCACAAATAAATAAAAAATATTTTTACTTAGAATATATTTTCGGAAGGCGCAATTAACTGTTCAAAGTATTCTTCCAAAATGTATGCAGAAGGAAAATAAAAGCTCCCAATATTGGCAATGAAGGGATTCAACACATTGAACTAAAATTAACCACACATATATTGGAAATAATCTATGAATATTAAAGTAGGGTTTTGGCCTCTCTCTTTTCCCCAAAATTTTAATAGTCCCAACTCCAAAATTTTAATAGTCCCAACTATTATTAGTAATATTTGATATTTTACTTTTAAAGTATGTTTGATACTAATATATAAAATTATGTTTAATCACTTTTATTTTAAGTTGTTATTATTATCTACGTATCAGAGTCGTAATATTATTAATAAATTTTGTCTTATCTCTTTTTTTGAATCCGTTCCTCCACATGTGAATTGAAAATCACATTTTCACCAAAAACATTAAGGTATTGAGTATATTAACCCACGCATTTATATGTTATTCGATATTCGTTTTTTATCCAATATTGTTGTTGGAACATAGAGAGTATGATAGTTGTGTAAATTTAAAATTTGTTGAAGTCCCACATTGGAAAACTTTCACATATTGAGTAGTTTTCAACTATATAAATTCTTAATTCCCACATTATATAATTAACACATGTGGGATTACTTCCATCACTATATAAAGAATGTTAAACTCTTACAAAAAACAAACCAAAGTTGGATACAATTCCCAACTTTCTCTTTTCTCTCTCTTCTGCTCGATGCATTTCCGAGCCACATCTCCATTTCTTTTTATCCTTTCGATTTTTAGTGGTTCTAATACCATCTTCCTTTTAGACCGGTTTATATCAAAGACCCTTCGATTTTTAGAGCGGTTTTTAAGTTGTAGTCCCTTTTATTTTTTAGTGGTCCTAATATCATTGTCCTTTTAGAACGATTTTTGTGCCGTAGTTATGAGTGATCATAGTATCATATTATAAGTGACTTTAATCGCCATATTAATGGTGTATGTCTAGAACAGTTTTCTACGGTGCAGCAGAACTCCATTATAGTTTGTCTGAACTGTTTTATCTTGGCGACTTCGTGGTTGATAGTCTGTCTTGCACAACTTGGACTATGCCATGAAACATCTTAAAGTGGACGACTTATTTTGAAAAAGTTTTTTGAAACTAAAAAACAACAATTCTAAGACGTTTCTTTCTGCTGTGTCAACCAACGAAATTACTAGATCTAGTTTCGCTGCTTTTGATTTCAATAAATCGTTTCGGTTTGAGGGGTGTCACATCAAACGATGGCAAAAAAAATGTTATTCTTCTTAACTATGAAAACAGTTGCTAATTTTTTAAAAGATAACATTCAAATTGTCACAAAAACAACTGAACAAACAGAAAAGGATAAGAAAACTGCAGAATTAACCAAATGGGAGGATAATAAAAAATGATATTTTAATAGGTTTGTTGATTATCTGTATGATTATTACAGTTCCAACGATAGATTTGCTCCCGTGAAATTCAAAAGATAACTTATGAGATTATTTCTGAAGGTATGACTTTAGATGAACAAAACGACCTTGTTTGGAAGGATTTCAAAATTTCTCTCAGGCCTAAAACAAAATAATTTTCTATAGAATGTTTGATAACCCGTCTCCAGAGATAAGAAAACAAAATCTTGTTTATGGTTTTCTTCTAAATAAGACAGGGTTTACTTACTCGACAAGAGCAGATTTGTACACCATTTGTAAAATGTCTCATTTTGCTTATTTGTTGTGTGATTTTCATATTTGGTATTCTACACTCTGTCATGTGAACAAACGTGTGATTTCAAACTTAAGTAACTTAAGTTTAATTCTAAAAATATCTTTAAATGATTTGAAAAATGTGATTTTTATAGTCGAACTAAAATAATAAAGAGTTCAAATAAATAAGTAATTAGATAATATGAGCCTTTAGATTTAATATAATATGATATATATGAACTTGATGGGACTTTAAGAAACGTTATTTTATCACTTTTAATAACGATTATTTTGACTATACTTTCATATATCTAATGAACAATACAAGTCAAACGTTTGACATGTTTAAGATTTTTGTAAATGAAATTGAAAATCAATTTAGTAGAAAGATTAAGAAGTTTCGTATTAATAAAGGAACCGAGTATGATTCTAGTTTGTTTGATGAGTTTTTATAAATTGCATGGAATTATACATGAAAGAGTTGCACCATATTCGCCTGAAATAAAAGGTAATGCTGAAAGAAAGAATAGAACTCTTACTGAACTAATATTCGCTATGATGCTTAACACTAGTAATGCATCTCATTGGTGGGTGGAAAATTTATTGACTGTTTGCTACGTTTTTAATAGAGTTCCTAAATCTAAAACAAAACATCTCCTTATGAGATTTTGAAGAAAAAACAATTGAACTTGTCTTATTTCAAAACTTGGGGTTGTTTGGCTTATGTCAAAATCCTCGATCTCAAGCGAGTAAAACTCGTTAGTAGAGCCTATGCATGTGTATTCATTGGTATGCAGTAAACATCAAACCGTATAGGTTTTATGACCTAAATTCGAAAGTGATCATAGAGTCAAACGATGTTAACCTATATGAAAATATATTCCCTTTCAAATTGAGAAATAGTGGGGCATTGAACCAAGTCACGGTCCTATGATGAGAAACACTAAAAGCAAGAAAAAAGGCGAAACAGAAACTCGAAGAAGTAAGAGAGTCAAAGTTGCTAAAAATTAAGGACCCAATTATACAACTTATACCTTAGAAGAAGGATATTTTAAATCTTCAAGAAGTTGTCATCTTTAGATGCAGATTTATGGCAAGAAGCTATAAACTATGATATGGTTTCTCTAGAATCTAACAAGACCTGAAATTTAGGAGACCTGCCTCCTAGTTGCAAACTAATGGGATGTAAATGGATTTTGAAAAAGAAACTAAAACCCGATTGAAATTTTGATAAATAAAAGGATTGCCTTATAGCCAAAGATTTTAGAAAAAGAGAAAATATATATTTATTCGACACTCTTTCATCGGTCACTAGAATTACATACATTAGGGTACTCATTTCACTAGCTAATATTCATAACTTGGCAATGCATCAAATGGATGTCAAAACAACTTTTTTAAATGCTGACTTGGAAGAAGAAATTTATATGAGACAACATGAAGGTTTTGTGATTTATGGACAAGAAAGCAAGGTATGTAAGTTAGATAAATCTTTGTATGGTTTTAAACAAGCTCCTAAGCAATGACATGAAAAGTTTGATAACTTGATTATATCGAATGAGTTTAAAGTGAATGAAAGTGACAAATGTATTTATTACAGATCTAAAAATGACATTTGCACTATCATATGTCTCTATGTAGATGACCTACTCATATTTGGTTCAGTTATTTATGTTGTAAATATTGTGAAATCATTGTTGTGTAACAACTTTGGTATGAAACACATCGAAGAAGCGATTGTTATTATTGAAATCAAGATTACTATGTCAGAAAAGGGAATTTCTTTAGATCAGTCACACTACGTTAAGAAGATTCTAAAGAAATACAAATACTTTAATTGTAAACTTGCTTGCACACCATATGATCCAAGTGTGAAACTTTTCTAGAACACTGATGAATATTGTGGGACTACATCGTAGGTTTACTAGTAAACCTAGTATGGAGCATTGACACATTATTTAAAGAGTCATGAGATACCTTAAAAGGACCATGAGTCTCAGATTACAATATCAAAGATTTTTTGCCGTCCTTGAAGGATATAGTGATGCTGATTGGAACACTTTATCATATGACTCCAAAGCAACCAATGTCTATATTTTTAGTATAGTTGGTGGTGTTTTATCTTGGAAATCGAAGAATATACGGTATTTGTTTAGTACACTATGGAGTCTGAAATGATAGCACTAGCTACTACTAGTGAAGAAGCGAACTGGTTGAGATGTTTGCTAGTTGAGATCCCTTTATGGGAAAAACCTATGTCAGCTGTGTCGATCCACTGTGATAGTACCGTAACTATTGCAAAGAATCGTTATAAAAATTGTAAGAGACGAAAAATACGTCGTAAGTACAACATTGTAAGATAGTTACTTTCTAAAGGAGTTGTTATAGTCGATCATGTATGCACTTATGAAAATTTAGTAGATCATTTGACGAAAGGGTTAGCTAGAGAGAAATGCCTAAATACATCCAAAAGGATGGGACTAATGCCTATAGAGTCACTCATGATGGTAACCCGACCTAAAAGACTGGAGATCCCAAGAATTAGGTTCAATGGATAACAACAAGTCGTAAAGTGATATGAGACGACCGTGCTATTATAAATCAGAGAGGTATGATTCCTGAAGCGATTATATGATGAGATAATAAAAACTCTTATGAGATCTATACTCCATGTGGAGTGGAGTACCTAGCTACACGAGTACTCTTGATAAACTCAGCTATGTGAATATTAAAGTAGGGCCGCTTCTTGTGTGTGGGTTTATGTCAGAGATAGAGTTCAAGACTACGAGTCAATCTTGTTGAATACGAATCTCACTTACTATACAAAGGTTCAAGTCGGGACTCGGGAGACACCCTTGTTTATGCACGATCTTATAGTAGCTTTTGATGCTAATTCAGAAACATTTTATTTTTAATTCAAGTTGGGGATTGCTAGAAAATAGATAGTATGTTAGTGTGTGAATTTAAAATTTGTTGAGGTCTGACATTGGAAAGTTCTCACATATTGAGTAGTTTTCAACTCTATAAATACTTAAGTCTCACATTGGATAGTTAATATATGTGGGATTGCTTCCATCACTATATAAAGAATGTTAAAACCTTGTGAAGAACACACTAAAGTTGGATACAATTTCTAACTTTCTATTTTCTCCATATTCAGTTCGATGCATTTCCGAGCCACTTCTCCTATTTCTTTAGGTCCCTTCGATTTTTAGTGGTTCTAATACTACATTCCTTTTAGAGATGTTTGTGTTGTAGACCCTTCGATATTTAGAGCGGTTTTTGTGTCATAGTCTCTTCTATTTTTGAGTGGTCCTAATACCACTGTCCTTTTAGAGCGATTTTTGTGTCGTAGTTATGAGTGGTCACAATACTATATTACGAATGACTTTAATCGACATATTGATGATGTATTTCTAGAACGGTTTTCTATGATGCAGTAGAACTTCGATACAGTTTGTCTGAGTTGTTTTATCCTATGGATTTCGTGGTTGATAGTCTGCCTTGAACAATTTAGACAGTGCCGCGAAACGTTTTAAATAGAGCAACCTAGTTCGTGACTCAACTGAGTAATATCTTTAGTGACATAAATTTATTTTGAAACAGTTTTTCGAAATTCAAAAACAACAATTATACTCTTATTTATACTTGAAATACCAATACTCAAACAATGATTTACTGATGTCCATTAAGAGATTATGATTTATTAATGGAAATGTTAGTAAGTGTTCTTAAAGTATTTTGAACTAAATAAATCAACTTTTATTAATTTATTTTTGTTTATAAATATGAACAAAAAGAGTACTTGTTAAAAAATTAAAAGTGGTAATATATTTTTATTAATTCATTTCTATATAAGACTTTTTTTTTTAATTATGTAACAAGTGTCATAAAAACACTAAGAGCACTTGTCAGCATATTTATAAACGTATGTTAAAAATTAATAAATTTAAATTAGCTTAGTCTTTTTTTATCTTTTATTTATTAAATGAAAACAAAGTTCATTTAATATATATTTTTATGTTTTTAAAAATATAAAAGAAAAAACAAAATTAATAACATCTTAATTTTTAAAAGGATCAAAATTTGAAAATAAAAATAAAAGACTTAAAGGATCTAACGATCGGAAACGGAGCATTCGTAGAATCGTACATGTTTTTGACAAGTCGAGTTGATTAAAAAATAGTTATTAATAAGGAGAAAGACGGGAGTAGAGTGCGGTCCCTGAATAATCAAAGGCAATTTGGAAGAGGTACCACTAAACGGATAGATGCATTCAATTGCAATGTGACTTAACTAAATGATGACAAAAATAGGATTCATTATATTTCGAGTATCTTAAATCTTCCTCTACTCTAATTCTCCTAAATATTCATAGCCATATAACCTGCCGACAAAAAATATATATATAACGCAACGTGCAGAAAAAATTGGGATATATTGATTGAAATATAAACGTCACAGGCAATTATAAATAAAATAATTAATTAAATATTATGAATATATTAATAAGAGTTGAACAAGTTTTTGATTTTTATAAAATTTTAAAATTTTGTTTTTAGTCTCTGTAAAAAAAACTGCATTATTTAGTCTATGTTAAAAAGAAAATTAAAAAATATGTTTAATTATCTTTGAATGATTTATAAAAAGTTTTACTATAAAAAATTAGAATTTTTTTAACTAAAATTAAATTAAATATGAATTTTTTAAATATTATAAACTCAAGATAAAAGTAACGAAAATATTAGCCTAGAAATCGAATTTTGAATTTAGTTCTTGTGAAGTAACTTTTTACAATATTATTAACATGTCTATAAAAAACTCGTTTAAAAATATATGTTACACTGTAACAAAAACTAAGAACACTTGCATGCTAATTTTGTAGGAATTAAAATATGTTAAAAAATTTTACATAGACTAAAAATAAAATTTTAAAATTTTAGATAGACTAAATTTATTTAACTCTATTAATAATAGAGTAACTATATTTAATTTTTTTATATAGAAAGTGTTAAAATATTATATTGTTCAATTTTAAATATTGCCTTAATTAATTAAATAAAATGTTATTAATTAAATTAACTATTGTATTTTTAATACATTTAACATGTAAAATTATAAATATTTCGCATGGACAGTAATTACAAATGACTTGTGGCGAGTTGAACGATTTTTCTTTGTTAGTTTGTTAAGAGGTTTCTATCCTCAAGTGATGAACCAGTTTAACCTTAGCCACCAATTTAATTAGGATAAGACATACATCTTCTCACACTCTTTCTTTCTCAAAGACTACTGTAAATTTAGAAGTACACATGGTGATTCAATTTAAAATAGATAAAAAATTTGTAATGCAAAACATATAATATTGTATTTAAACGTATTTTTTCCATAATTTCATTTGACATTTTCTCTATCTTCTCTCTAAACAAACTAAATATGGTTTCTCTTACCTTTTATCTCCTCTTTAAATCCACCACCGATCACCCTCTGAACAATACGCCTTTGCGAATCGTACGCGCGACAGCAACATCGTAGGAGCAGAATCACGTTTTCTTTTATCAATTGTTGTGTGCAGATTTTTTTCTCCAAATTCCACTCCATAACTGTGACCCATCCAAAAAATGTAACATCTAGTTACGTGATTATAACAATTGCGGTAATAACAACCATTTTTTTATTTATATTTATATAAGAGAATAAAGTATTAGAATAAATAAAGAATTATTTGAAAGAAATAATATTTTAAAATCTTTAAAATAAAATTTTAATGTTGAAAATTATTTAACATATAAAAATATTCAAAATTGAGCATTTAACAATCAATCCCGAAATAAAATATGTAAACACTATGTCTATTTATTCCATATCTACTAACTTAATATAAAAAAAATTACTCTTCTAAAATTATGTGTATTATTTTTATGTTAAACTAATTTGTTTGAAATTATTTATTTACTTTCTAGTAACTCATTTATGGTGTTAGAGTTTTAAATTTTAGGAACTCCTTCCTAATTTTGTGTGGTTTATAATATACTAATAAATAATTTCGGTTGTTGTTAACAATATGACCACCTAGAATTGTTTTGGTCTTTCAATTATACGGAGATACGGTAGCAAAACAGTAAAGATAATTTTTTGGGTTGATTGAAATGTTAACTTAAAGTTGACCCAATTATCACTTTTATTATTAGAAAAATCAAAGAAACAAAATATTTATCAGTGAACTTATGATGTTAGTCACCACTACAATAACTGTGACAAATTTATAAAAATCAAATTATATAAATTTATACCATAATTATAAATTGTATAGTTTGATATTTATTTGCGATAAATTCTGATTAGACCAGTAAATCATCACGGGACGAACGATTATGTTTCATCCATTACAACATTTCTACCGTCATCTATTATGACACGTGACACTTACATGATTCATTAACAAGAAAAATGAGGCATGAACATTACAATCCAAATTCCTTCCTTTAAAAGATGTGAATTATCAATAAATTCAGTCTTGCTTAGCCTATATGCACTCCAAACTCAATACAAACTATTCGTTTTCCACTCTCCAAATTTTAGCATCTTCTTTAACATAATCAAAAAGAGATGTCCCAATTATCTCACATTTTTAATTTATTAATGTTGATATTTTTATTTTGAGCATGACGGTGACTAGTTATAATTTTGATATTATCAAATAATTTTTGAAAAAAAACCAATTTAGAATAGAAATCACGAAACCTATATGAATCCAGAGGTATCCTATTATTTATAATAATAGTAATAACAACGACTAGCAGAAAGACATTGTTAACATATCTGTATATACGCTTTTTTTATTGTCTATCAAGTTTTTATTGTATAATATAATGTTTTATTTTTATTTGTTTGTTTCAGATTATAATATCTATGTTATCTAAATTAATTTCAGTGTTCCTATTCATGCTATATGTTTTTTAATTTGAATTTTGAAAAGATTGAATTGTTATTAGTTTAAAAGTTCCCTACAATTATGGTGTTGATTAAGTTAAAATTAAAATTAAAATTTGAAAAGAAAATGAATAGTTAATAGTAAATTTATCCAAAAAAAATCCGACCAAAACTATGGGTTGTCTTTATAATAATATTAGTGAAAAGACAAAGACATGTTCTCTTCAATGGAGTTCATTTTTCAAGTAGAACTTTAATTTCTCAACTCAAAGTCTAAAAATTCATGATAATCCAAGTATAGTTCGTAAAAGAAAACCATAAATGCCAGTAACCACTTACTTATGCATGACCATATATTTATTTATTTATTTTTTCTTATTTCAAAACAAGAAAGTATATATGTAGTATAACAATATTGATATATATCCAATCAAATAAGAAAAATGTATGGTCAGTATGTTAAGAAAAAGAGACAAATAGGATAGTAAAAGTGACCATATTAATTATGTAACTTTGATGAGTGATTGTTTAAAAAAGAAAATAAAATTGAGAAGTGGTTGAGACCATTATCGTGCCTCGCCCAAAGTAGTAACAAGACAAACAATTGACTTTTGACCAAAAATCCGGAACGTTGTCTGTTACGTTTGTGACACACGAGAACATGTCCGAAGAAGGATTGATATTTTTTTTCTTTTTTGTAGCACAAGAGTGCATACGCGATGTTTCTTTTGGAATAAATTAGGCATCACAACTTTTGGATTACATGGGCAAAACTCTCACCCCCATGAGTTTTTTGAATTCAAGCACTGGAGTATATATAAAACATGCCTGCCTACTCGTCGTGAAGCAAACATAAAAAGAAAAAGAAAAAAAAAATAAAAGTAATGCTTGAAACATAAATTATATTAATTAGGATAAAAATTAAGAATGCATAAAATAAATTATTTCATTTAAAAGTATAGCAATTGTATTATTGTCCAGTTAGTTTTGTAAACTTTCTAGCTGTTGGTGTATTATTAAATTAAGTAACATTTTATCGAATTATATATCAACATCCGTTGTCGTCCAGCGGTTAGGATATCTGGCTTTCACCCAGGAGACCCGGGTTCGATTCCCGGCAACGGAACCTTTTTACTTGTCTTAATACAGTTTCACCACTATTTATATAAATGACTGGACTTCTATTTTTATAAAAAAAAATATATAATATTATTTACATGTGTTTTTTTTACTAAATATTGTTTAGATGTTGAATATGCATTTTCAAAAGGATAAAAATGGACAACAAGGTGTAAATTTAGATCGAACATGAATAAAATTAAGTTATCTCGTCCAAGCAATAGTGTAATACCTCAGTTTTATTTTTGTTGGAAAATGAGTATAATAACCAAAGGTCATTGTTCGCTTAACAACCCCCGTGCCATATAAGTACTCATTAAGATGTCATAAACTTGAGTTATTTCGTATTGAATTTAAACATGAGAGATTTGTATTAGTGATCATTTAAATTTATTAAGATTTACATAAAAATATATAAGTGTGGAACTTATAAATTTTAATGGTAAGAATACTAATATAATCCTCTCATATTCGAGCACAAAAATATCTAAATTAATTCATTAAAGTTTGTTAGAAATCTTACCATTAAAATTTATAAGTGGAACTTATTAAAATATCTAAATTAATTCATTAAAATTTGTTAGAAATCTTACCATTAAAATTTATAAGTGGAACTTATAAATTTTAATGGGAAGAATACTAATATAATCCTCTCATATTCGATTACAACACGAAAATATCTAAATTAATTCATTAAAATTTGTTAGAAATCTTACTATTAAAATCATATATATTTTTGAAATTGTAGATCCCAATAAATTTCACCAATATAATTCTTTCATGTATGATTTCAAAGATCCAAATCAATTTTTATGACACTCTCTCTTTGAATTCAAGCATATGTCTCCTTTCAAATAAAATGTGTCTCCTTATTTGTCCTTATATTCATAGATTGCATATTAAAGATTAAGTAAATCAATAGTACCGAACATTTGTCTATTAATTTTAATTCCCAACAATTATATAAATTATTTCTATAATTAAAAATCATAACACATCAAAAAAGACTCAAAATGCAAACCTAGAAAGTCTTAATGGTGTCAAATATATAACCTAATCACATTAATTCATTAAAACCATGTCATTTAACTATTGGTCAATTAATTTGATAGTATCAAAACATATCAATTTGCAAATGTATCGGTGCAGTCCTTAATCATAATATCATCTCAATTACAACATATTTATGGTTCAGAATAAAATATTATATTTATACTACTTACTACAATTTTTTTTAAAATACAAAAAACAAATAAAAGCAAAACCCTTCGGCCGAAGGAAGAATAGAGATACTTGTAAGAAATTACAAACACACAAACTAAAGAATAGTTGAATGTAGTAATATAAGTTATTAAAACAAATTTCAATGAATCTCTTGATGATTAACAGAGACATAAAAAAAACCTTACTTCAAAAATTGGTTGCCCAAAGACATAAATAATACAAAATATAGTCTGCATAAAAAAGAAACATGAAAAGCATATATATATATATATATATATATATATATATATATATATATATATATATATTTCATTCGACTGCAAACCAGTGGTCAGGACACATAATATTCTCCAGTGGTTTGATAATTACATCTCTTCATCAGTCTCCCAAGTCAGAATCTGCATGCATGACAGATTTTGCACAAATTAAACGAAGTGCAACCTAAATGAAAGAAAGACAAAACCATACAATGATCTATATTTAACTTACAAATAGATATGAAAATACAATGCTTCAAAGCTACCGTTTTTCAAAAAAAGATGGAGCCAAGATACTTTTAAGAAAATACATCAGAATCAATTTGTTCGATGTTGGGGAAGATTTCCCTAAGGATGACAGTATAGTTGGGTGACTTAGCCTGTAGGAAAGAAAATAAGGATTAGTTCTTAGAGAAATACATCACGTAACTGAAAAATATTTAAGAATAAACAACATTGTGATAATTTAGAAAATAAACAGAATCAACCAATATATTATACAACAGTCCATCATACAAATGACTCTACTACACAGCTATCATTTATTTCTCCAACCAATCCCCCAAAAAGAATAGTTAAGAAATGCTGCATTGCATTGGGAAAAACCACATTCATAATAAACAGAAAGATGAAAATTTTGGTTTGTCATTGAACTCGTAGGTAGTGATGATGGGGACTAATATGCTCAAAATAAAACTCAATGGAAGATTATGCACACTTCATGGCCATAAAATTCCCTAACTAGATCAACTAATAGTTGAAATTGATGAAAATTCCACCAAAAGGCTAAAAAAAACGTACACATGGGTTATTTTCTAGGTAGATTGTGGTAAGCTTTTCTCTTGAACCAGCGACGGCCTCAGCGAATCCTTCAAGTGATTCTATTTGGTTATCATTAAGCCACAAATCTTCTAATCTGCAATAGATTAAACAAAGCAATGAAATTATCAACACAAGGCTTGAAAAAGAAGATTACTTGTAGGGAGGGAAATAGAGGAATAGACATACTGTGTCAAGTTCAGAATGTCATCCACAGAGGTTAGCTTATTTGATGATACATCTAAAACCCGAAGGTTGACTAAAGATGACAAGCCTTCCGTTTTTGTGATACCATTGTGGCTCAAGTATAGTTCTTCAAGAGCTACACAGCCCTGTATGCAAAAAAGTTAGCAACTATTAATGCAATAAATATGAAATGAAAATTTGCAAAAACCTCCTACCCTATTCACCAACAAGTTCAAATTAAAGCAATCTATAACTTCAATTGATGAATGACTATTTTCAGAAAATGTGTGTTTAAATGACGAATTTCAAGAGAGGAATGTAAGTTTTTTAGAGGATTTGAAATACTTTTTCATACAGCATCTTGTTTGGATATTTGGAAATGAACTTCATAAATTTCAAAGTATTTTTATCAAGTATTCATTACTCAAACTGGAGAAAATGAGCTCTAAAGAGGTAGAATTGGTGAAATACTCCACCAGACTCTTCCTATGAATTGCATCTTTTCCTCTTGCTCATATGAATTCCATCTCTCTCTCTCTATCTGCCATATCAAAATTTGAATTCAAAGTAGTTAAGACTGGCAGTGTTTGGCTTCCAAATTTTTCCCATATCTTCATGCTTTAATTCAAAGGGATTAACCAGTTGGATTAAAGCCCATGTTATCATTGATCAGTCTCTCTTTTTATGATCTATAACTTAAATTCCAGTAACATTTCATACGCCAGTTTTAATAATATATATATATATATATATATATATATATATATATATTATATGTGTGCACACGCATCCAAACAAATGATTTTACAAATGAAAGTAATCGAATATATGTAATTTAAAATCCATCTATTTACAGTTTCCAATAATTTTGAAAGTCTTAATCCAAATGCAGGGTAAATGGTTTTACTTAATGATTCACGTTAAACCGTCTTAGCTACATAATATATTTTTATGTCTTGATCTATCTTATATTTTCTCCCTCCATATTTATTCAATGGAAATTTAAATCTGTTCTTCTCCCTGTTCAGTTGTGGAGTGTGGTATATAGCAAGTAAAAAACAAACATACCTCAAGTCCTATCATTGAAGTGAGACGATTACTTTGCAAACTAATTTTCTTGATGCATTTCAAACCACATAGATTTATAATTTTAATTCGATTACGTCCAAGCCATAACTCCAGCAAATTCACAAGGTTCTGCAAATTCTCCATCACCTGAAAAATCAAATTCAACTATATAAATATAAAACAGTGCGAAAAGGAAAATCACAAGAATACACACACACACACAAAAAAACCTAACTAACCCGTAATTTGTTGGAACCGAGTTCCAAAATATGCAATTGATGAAAATGATCGATTTCTTCAATTGTGGTAACTTCATTTTTGGATACATAGAGTTCCTTGAGTGTATTAGAAACCCTAGATAATCCATGAAGCGAAGCGATTTCGTTGAAAGAAACGTCAAAAACCAAAAGCTTGTTAAATATGGTGGCATCTGGAATGTTCTTTAATTGATTATCGCGTAACACAATCTCTTCGAGAGAGGAGAGTGCGTTCCACGAAGAGAGGGGATTAACGGCGGAGTCGGTGATTAGGTTTTGACGGAGAGAGAGTTTTTTGAGAAGAGAAAGTTGGGATATGCGAGGGTCTAGGGTAGATAAACGATTTGCGGTGAGGTCTAATTCGGTAAGGTTGGGAGGTAAATCGACTGAGTCGAGGTCGTGAAGTTGGTAACTGGTGAGATCTAATAGGGTGGATGATGGATCGAGTTCGTCCAGATCTGTTGTTGTTGATGATTCCATTTCAACTTCCAACTTCTAACCAAACCAGATTATTTTGTTTCTGCTTTCAAATAAAGCTCACTTTGGGTTAAACAATGTGCTTTGAAATACATATATATATTTTTTTAATCTTTTACTTTAATCTCTAGAGATTACTATGACTGGGTGGGATTTGGTTCAGCTACAGCCCAAAGTGAACAAATAAAAAGATTAAGATTATAACTACAATTGATCGTAAATTAGTAAAGTGATCGTGTATATTTATAATCAAATTATTTATTTATTTATTTATTAATATTGATATTAATTATTTTATTTTTTATAATTTATTCAATTTAAGAGAGTCTAATCCGACTAAGTGATGAATATTGAAATTGAAAAAGAAAAAAAAGTTGAATGCCGAAAATTATAATTTATGAAGAAAAAAAACTGAAATTAGGTAATTTATATGTTGTTTATCGGGTAACATGTGGTTAGGGGGTGTACAAACCTGACTCGGTCCATTGACCTATAGATGTAAGATTTTATTTCAAAACTTGTATAGTACTAAAAACTGATTGAAACTACTTACACAAAAAATTTATTTAATGTTATGACTTTATTACTCAATTAAGTTAAATTTTTTCTCAACAAAATGTTTATGTATTATTGTTTGGTGATTAACTTTTTAATTGTATTACTTAACTAAATTAATTTTTTCTGCGATAAATTTTATTTGTTGATTAATTTTTTTTCAAAAAAATGTTTATGTATTATTATTTGATAATTTGTTTTGAAATTAATCTAATCTTATCTTTATATATGGTCTTGTTCTTGTTGAATTTGCACTTTGTCGTGAGTTAATAATCAAATTTCAATTAAAAAATTTAACTCAATTTATCGTTAGAATCGAGTAAGAGACACACAATCTTATCTAACATGTCATTTGTACACTTCTACAAGTGATTATGAAGTTCACATATTAATTATTTATTCAGTTTAGTATGTATTTTAATAATCTTGATTCAATGTTGCACAAATAACCACCATTTTTAGTAGCATTTTGTGTTGAACAAATTAACTTATATTTTTTACTTTTGCCACAATTCTTGAATTAATAAAAATAGCTAGACCATGTTTTTAATTTCAATCTCCCTGATCCAGTAGGCTGCAACTTCTAATGCATAAATAATAAATAATTAAGTTAAATAAGGAGATGTTCTGCACATAATTTATCACATAATTGCGATATATTTGTAGTTGTTAAAAAAAATTAATAAATAATTAAAAAACACTATTCAAACAAGCTTGTAGGAAGATTTTCAAAATAAATATATATGTTAGAAAACTTAATTCAAGTTTATTAAAATACATATTTATTTTTGAAAACTTTGTCCGAATTTGTTAGACTAGATAACTCGATAGGAGATCATTTTTATTATATATCTTTTTTTTAAATAAAAAAATTAACTAATATATTTTATATTGAAATTTATATATCAAAGTGTCATATTTTTTTGAATCTTCATATGTCGCATCTTCGTCCTAAGACCTTTTAAAGGATTTTTTTTTTTATAGTAGAATATCGCATATTCAGAATGCAACCTCTTACTGTAATAAAAAAAAAATCATTCTTTAGATAGTCGCATAATAAATATAGGATCTCTTTAAGTTCCAATAATATATAAATTTCAGCGTATATTGGTTAATTTTTTTTATAAAAAAAATATAATAATAAAAAAAAACATAGATAGAAGGTGCAAGTGTGATGAAAATAAAAAGTGAAATGATAAAATAGTAAAAGAAGGGCGGGGATATTATTTAGGGGGGTAGGGGTAGAAATTTCTTACGCGAAAGTCACCGGGACATTTGATAAAAAGCCCATTGCTACTTTCTTGCTGATTCCCATAATTCCCACACTGGCAGTGAGATGAGATCACGATTCAAGCAACCAACGTTGGCTAATGTCCCGGTTTTTCCTCACTTGTCGTCGTTGTTTCACTTTTGTCACTGCTAATGCTACCCAACCCTCTTTTACTTCTGGAAACGACCCAGTAAAAGTTATAACTACGCTGCTGTCTAATAGTACTCGTATACACGAATTGAACCAAATTTATGCACACGTTCTTATAACGCGCTTTCTTGAATCCAATCCCGCTTCTTTTAACTGGAACAATATAATAAGAGCTTACACTAGGCTAGAAGCACCTCTATACGCGCTTCGTGTCCATGTTTTAATGTTAAGGGCCGGGGTTTTACCCGATCATTATACTCTTCCAATTGTTCTCAAGGCTTTGTGCCAATCTTTTGCCATTGAGCTTGGAAAACAGGTTCATTCGTTTGGTATAAAGCTTGGACTTCAATCTAACGAGTATTGTGAAACTGGGTTTATTAACTTGTATTGTAAAGCTGGCGAATTTGATAATGCACGTAAGGTGTTCGACGAAAATCCTGACCCAAAGCTTGGTTCTTGGAATGCTATAATAGCTGGGTTTTCCCAAGCTGGACTTGCCGTGGATGTTATCCATGTGTTTGTCGATATGAGGAGGCAGGGATTTGAACCGGATGGAATCACTATGGTTAGTGTCACGTCTGCTTGTGGAAGCATTGGTGACTTGTACCTGGCTCTCCAATTGCATAAATGTGTTTTTCAGGCTACAGCTACTGAGAAGACTGATATTTTGATGTCAAATTCACTGATTGACATGTATGGAAAGTGTGGGAGGATGGACTTGGCTTACAAAGTTTTTGCAACGATGTTGGATCGGAATGTTTCATCGTGGACATCCATGATTGTGGGTTATGCAATGCATGGACTTGTGAAGGAAGCGCTTGATTGTTTTTGGTGTATGAAGGAGTCGGGAGTGAAGCCTAATTTTGTGACTTTTGTTGGAGTGCTTAGTGCTTGTGTGCATGGAGGGACTGTTCAAGAAGGAAGATTTTACTTTGATCTGATGACGAATGTTTATGGCATAACACCCCAACTGCAACATTATGGATGTATGGTGGATTTGCTAGGTCGAGCGGGGCTGCTTGACGATGCCAGGAGAATGGTAGAGGAGATGCCTATGAAGCCAAACTCAGTAGTATGGGGGTGTTTGATGGGTGCGTGTGAGAAATATGGGAATGTGGATATGGCAGAGTGGGTAGCTGAACATTTGCAAGCATTGGAACCTTGGAATGACGGTGCTTATGTGGTATTATCAAATATCTATGCCAATAAAGGTTTGTGGAAGGAGGTGGAGAGAATAAGATCCTTCATGAAAGAAGGAAGACTTGCTAAGGTTCCTGCCTATAGCCTCACAACAAGTTCAGATTGAAGATTCAACAATTATTCATTTTAGCATCGGAGATTTTACAATCAATTGTAGTTTATGTATGTATCAATCTTGACTTGCAATTTTGCTTTTCAGCTATGTATACTCCATAAAATATTTCCAAAATTGATATTTTGTGTTTGGGGATGGGAGAAGAGTTGAAGGCTGAAGTTAGGTATGAGTAGTTTATTAGAAAGTAGGGGAATTTAATTTGTGAATTTGCTACTGTAATTATAGAATAAGCATGCTTTTAACTTTTATGATTTTGTAAGGTAAGATTTAAATCTAATGACCAAGGATTATCATGCTTTTAACTTTTATGATCTTGTTCTGCACATTCAACTAGGAAATTATGCTTTTACTGGACAACAATTACTGTTTAATATAGTTGGAATTGTATGTTTCCTTTTCCTATTTTCTTTTCAGTTCGCCACTTGATGTACTGACTTCTTAGCTCAGGAACTTAGTAGGCCTATTAAACTTTCAAATGCTTGTTAGTGCTAAATTTTATTTTCTCTGTCTGAGAATTTTCTATTTTCTACTGAAGTCATTTTTTTTTGGGGCTAAAATAGGAGTTCTAATTTCTGTGACCTGAGTAGTGGTATATGAGAATAGATATCTCACCATAAGAAATGGATATCGCATGCAAGGTACCTCGGAGGTTTGAAAACAGAACCTGTGCAGAACACTAAGCCCAATTGATTTTCCCTTCAACCTAAAACTATTTCTTCATGTGTGAGTTCAAACACACTAAGAGCAAAATATGCATCTTTTGTTTATAAAAATGTGTGATTTTTCGGCTTTATCATGTTACTTCAATTTCATTAAAACACCAGAAATTCAATCAATCGGTTCTCATTTTGGAGAGTCTTACTGCATATTGAAGGAGGTCGTTCTTCTGCATGGGCGCCAAGATGATTGCCATGTCAAAATTTAAAGCTGAATGCAATTAAGGCGGCCCTGTCTGTGTTATCGTTGTCTCAGATATTTGAATTATAGCCAAGCCAGTTATGTGTATATGTGATTATCATTATGAAGTACCAGGTCCTGGCTTAGAAAAGAAACAAAAGCATTTCCTGCTACCTGAAAGAAAAGTGAATTGTATTGCATCACTTTCATCAATGAGCCTTGCATCAGCATATCTGGCTTTGCTCAATTCATGGTTTTTTTTTCTTCTTGTGGTTGAAACAGTTTATCTGTCTTTGGTCAATTATAATTGCACTTCTAAATACATATATTTGTACCATTTTGCTTAACTGCACATATACATTTTTATTCTGGTAACACTCGCATCAGCATGCTGAAATATCCATGTACCAAGAACTATCTCAATGATAGAGGAGCTTATATTCGTGATCGTGAAACAATTTGTTCTGCTAATTGACAATCATCTAATACTATGATAAGCAAACACTGGATTCACAATGAAAGTTAAGCTACTTTAACAAAGCTGAAAAGTACTCGAAAGGAAAAATATCAAACATAACAATTACATTGATATTAGCCTATACAATTTTTCAGGTTCAAGACAAAGAAAACTGCTTCTCCTTCAAATCGTGCAGCTAGTAATCTTTGAGAAAAAAATATGTAAGTTAAAATTCCCTGTGGTCATGTGAATAGTTACATCATACATATTCATGAATCAAAGAAAAAAGCCACATCCTCTAATCCTGTGGACCATTTATTTACAATGATGAAAAAACAGAATCACAATCTCATAAAACCAAACTACCTCCACCTATTTCTTGATTGCAAACCTGCAGTATCAACATGAGCAGTAATTCCCGTATTAATTTCTTCATTGGCTGTAGTAGCATTCATCGATCCTTCCAAATTCATTTCAACCTCATTATTTTCTCCATTTGCGACTTCATAAATATCAATCTTTTTAAGCCAATTTACACTGCTAAAAATCGAAACGTTATTTTGGTTACCGTCAGGCGGAACACCATTTTCATCATGAAAGCTTTGGACCTCGTCTGTTTCCTCTATTATTAAGCCATCATTTGCAGCACTCTCCACCACATTTTTCTGCATTTTGTAACTATTTTTCAACGACACCTTAGATTGAATTTCTTGTTCAAGTTCCACTATTTTCCCTTCATTTTTCCTGAATTGTTCATTAGTATGGTCAAATTCATCCCCAACAGAATCTACATTTCTTGAGTCAAGAACATATCTTTCATCCAACCGGGACGGTATCCCTTTCCGTCCCAACGATATAACAGCGTAACCTGCAACCAGATTGGTTTGACAGCCACTTTTCTTTGTTTCTGTGTGCTTGATCTGATAGAGCAACCAGACACAAACAACCAAAAGTAGCATACCTTTCAATACTTGTTTTATGTTAGACCCTTTTGGTTTTTGGTACCATCCAAAATATTGATACTCCATTCTTCTGCATATGATTCAGCCTCTTGCAAGGATCAAATAAATAATCAGAAAATTCTGAAGATATATCAAGCGACTATTTTAACATGTTGATTCTAGCAAGTAGTAAATTTTGCAATTGCAACAAGAAGAGATGATAAACTAATTCAACTAACTATATACAATTATTCATCAATTAGTTAATTAATAACAAAAATCCAAAATTCCAAGAAACGAGTGTGGCCATTGATGGAAAATGGGAAAAGAAAAACTTAACTCATAAAAGTTTCTTACAGAAAAAGTTTAATGGAAAAATAAGGAGCAAGAACTTGATTCTTAACGAGGAAGTTTACCCTTTGTCTTCTTTTCCTGTTAACGGAGCAATTGGTTTCTTCTACTGTTCTTGTTTCCCAGTTTCAAGTCTTTTTGTTTTTGAGGTTTTAAATTATTGTTGATTTAAATATTCAATTAGTCTCAAAAATAATAAAAAAATTGATTTTAACATCTATTAAAAAAACCTTTAAAATATTAAGAATTTAATTTCAATTATTTTACAAAATTAAAATTAAATTTCTTACGTTTTGGACGGAGAAATTGCATATTTAAAAAAAATGAAAATTATATACCTTGAAAGTACCGAAGAGTCGTTGGAGTTCCCAAAAAATAGCGGTTACTTTTTGTTTATTATCTCCATAATACCCCTTAAGAGTATCCACTGCGAGGCAAAAAAGAGTGAGAAATGACGTCAACGAGGGTAATTTCGATATTTCGCAGGATCAATGCGTCAGAGTGAGAGTGCTGAACCATGATCTAACGCTGGACTTATTTTCCCGTCTTCAATTATCTTGCAAATGCAGTCATTGACTAAACCTTTTTTTTTGTATGCCTCAATTAGTTTACTACAATAAATAGAGGATGATTAATTCATATACATACATAGTCTCTCGTGAGTCAAAATATGATGCTGGACTAGAACTAGGTCCACGTGTGAGAAGCAAGAGGAAAAGAGTTAGGTCCAAATAGATGAATGATTGTGTCATGAATTAGTATATACTATGAATTTTCAAGTATATTATCGGATAAATTTACATTATGCTAGGAGAGTATTTTTACAGCTGTCAACTAAATTTCAAACGCTATATTATAATATGTACTATTAGGAACAATTAATAAAGGTAAAAGAAAATTCAGTAAATTCAAAAGTCACTCACTTCTGGAACATGGTTCTTTTTACTGCATTTTATTCTCAATTTCATTTTACTAAATTTAATCTCTTTACATAGTTTATATAAACAATTTATATATTATTAATTACAATTGATTATAATTATTAAATTATTAAAGATATTTAATTTTTATTATAATTATATCTAAAATAATGTTTTTAAATATTTATAATATTAACTGTATATAATTTTACACGGTGACAATTAAACCGTACGTGTCTTCAAAGTGTGTGACTTTAAAGTGATTGATCAAATTTTAAATAATCATGATTACCAATCCTAGCATGAGTAGCTTGAAGTAGAAGTGCATTTGTAATTATTTCTTGGGTTAAATAAGTTTTTCTTTTATATAAATAAATTAATGTTTGTTTTGGAGTTAAATATAATTTTGATCTTTTATTTTTTATTTAATATTTGTTTTCTTTTTTTATTTATTTTTGTCTTTTATTTTTTATAAGTGATGTATTTTAATTTTTTCCGTAATTACAACAAAAGTTATAACAACATTTAAATATTTGAGTCCCTTCTAAAATTATCAATATGTGTCTACTATAATATTCTTTTAAAAAATATCTATTTAACTTAATAATAGACTTGCACTTAAAAAAAAATTTCATTGCATAATTTGAAATAGATACAAACCCTTTGAAATGAACGACATTTATCAAAGTTCTTTTTATTTCATCTCGTCCTTATTAAAATTTGCACACTTAACTTTATAACTGATTCAAGATTATAATCAATAGTTTATAACAATTATCATATAATTTTTGAAAGAGTTATGATGAAAAACACTAACATTTATTATTTATAATAAATAAATGACAAAAATGAATTGAAAAAAAATTAAATGACTAAAATGAATATTTGATAAAATATAAATGATCAAAAATATATTTAAACCTTTATTTTTAGTCTCTCTCACTTTTTTTTCAAATAATAGTCCATCAAATATTTTCCTTTGCAATTTTTAGGCCTGGTTGTTAAACTTCATCCCACGTGTCTAATAGATATACATGTCATGTGACATTTTTTTTAATGGATAAGGTAGAGATTGGATAAATAATTTAATAAATTAAAAAAATTCAGTTGTACTTTTCAACAAAGAAAATTATCAATAAAAACTTTTAACAATCTTAATCACTTCAAATTTGATTATAGATGATTTCTACAAGGGACCACTTTTGGAATTTTTAATGGCGGTCGATGATATTATTTAAAAAAAATAATTTAATTAATGTCAATTTAATATTAGGTATTAGATAAATATTTATTTTCTTTTATTTTTATCGAATCAATATATTTTAAATCACTATTTCAATCACATAAATAAAAATAATCATTAACGTTTCTTTTTAAGAGAAAAAATATAATTATAGCATTTTAAACATTTTTGAAATATTGATCCATAATAATCGTGCTCCGTATTATAATTTGTCTACTTTTTCTTTGTTTAGTTTATAAAGTATAGAAAACCAATAAAATAGTATTTGATATTTTATTAATATCCTCAACGTTTGGTTGAATCCATCACTTTAGTTCCCAATTTATGTCAATATATAACGAGAGACTAATGAGATGGGTATGATAAAACTTTAGAATTGGATTCCGTGACATAATTGCATGATATAAACTCTTAATCATCTTATTGAAATCATTTTATAGATAAAATCGATTGTGTAATTTTTAATCTGTCTTATCTTAAATCAACAACTAAAATTTATTAGTGTAAAATGCATAGATGTTCTATGTTAGGGAACCTACATCCTAAAACTTTAGGATTATTTCATGATTCTAATAATTTAGATTTTCTTTTTTCAAAGCTGAATGAATAATGTTAATCCAAAATGGCGTTTTTCAAATGAGATTTTAAAATTAGTTCCACCGATAACAGCACATCATTATATTTCATCAATATTTTATATTTTTCCTACCATTAACTTTAAATATAGGTATATATTATCTAATATTTATAAAAAATGATTTTGGGAAATGCTTATAGAAGTCTTCTTTCGCACTTCTCTTCCATTAAGCATTTCTTGTCTAATCTCATGATGGAGTAGCTTATGAGCACCACTTCTATTCTACTTTTTTTTTCATAAAATAAAAACCATCTAAATTAAAAAAAATTCAAAAAGGTGTATTAAAAAAAGACTTTAGAGAGTTTAGATAATTTTTTCAAATCATTTCTACGATGTCATATTACTTTAAAAATTAAAAATATATTGATCACATTATCTACAAAATCACTTTATCAAATGAACTAAGATATTTTTCTCTATTTCTTTTTCTTCCACTCTCCCTAAAGCCCTCCCCTCCCATGGGAGTCGAAACTCCCAAATAGAGCCTTATAGTTTTGCAGAGTCGGCATTGTGTTCCATGTTAAGATTGAGAAAAAGGTATTTCAGATTTGTAATCACACAAGTATATTTATACTTATTTTTAGGGATGACAATTAGACCCAGACTCGGTGGGTACCCGCAAAAAACCCATAATGAGTAGGTAAAAACCCGCATAATGGGTATGGGGACGGGTAATTACCCGCAAAATTGAACGGATATGGGTGCGGGTACGGGTACTATAGTACCCACCCCGCCCCGCTCCGCACATATAATATTATTATTATTATTATTATTATTATTATTATTATTTTTATTATTATTATTGTTATTATTATTATTAGTATGTAAGTTTGTTTTAGCTTAAATAAAAATGATTTTTGTTTTAAATAATTTAGAGATTATTTTTTAGAGATTTTTTAAAGGCTAAATAGCACTCGTGGTCCGTTAACTTAATTTCAATTAACGTTTTAGTCATTTATCTTTTTTTTCTTCCCGATTTGGTCCTTTATTTTAATTTTAAGTGACAATTTGATCTTTTATGTTTTAAAATGTCAACAATATTATCATTTTTTTTTACAAAAATTCAAAAAACTTATCAAAATTTTCAACCAAAACCCATAAAATTAATTATATTCTTTAATATAATATAAATTTCATCAAATTCGTAACTCAAATCTTCAAATAAACTCATACAAAAATTTCATTAAATTTCATTCTTTATTTGATGTTGTTAAAAATGGAAATATGAGTTTATTTGAAGATTTGAGTTTCGAATTTGATGAAATTTGTATTATATTGAAGAATATAAATAATTTTATGGATTTTGGTTGAAAATTTTGATGAGTTTTTTGAATTTTTGTAAAAAAAAAAAGGATAACATTGTTGACATTTTAAAACATAAAAAATCAAATTGTCACTTAAAATTAAAATAAAGGACCAAATCGAGAAAAAAAAAGATAAAGGACTAAAACGTTAACTGAAATTAAGTTAAGGGATCACGGGTGCTATTTAGCCTTTTTTAAATTATGATTTTTTAACTCCCGTTTGTTTATTATTATAAAAATGATTTTTTTTGTACAATAATTTTTAACATGGTTGTATACAATTTTATAAAAATAATTTTTTTAAACTAAAAAATTACCATAAAAAACATAAAAATGATTTTCAAGAAAACATGTTTGTTTGAAAAAATATTTTTAAATACATGATTTTTCTAAATACACATATGTCTCTCTACTATCTTATGCATATCTATCTCTCCTTCCAATCTCTAACTACTATTTCTCTCACTCTCTACTATCTCATGTCTCTTTACCTCTCCTTTTTATTACAAACAAATCAACGGATTTAGGTAATTCATTTCATAATTTTCGGATCCTCATGAAAAATAAACATATAAGTAAATCATCACGAAAATATGTTAGTAAATAGTAATAGATTTTGGAGATCTTGTTCTAATCTTAAAAACTGAGCCCTTAATAAAAAAAAGTATAATTTTAATAATTAAAAAAATTTGAAGAATAAATTTTAGTCCCTATACACATATTTGATTCTGATGAAGAAGTAAATAATTGTGATTTTACATTTAAGAGTTTTTTTTATATTATTAATCATGACTTTATAATTATAAATAACTAATATAATACACATATCAATTTTTTTACATATCACAAAGAGGACTTGCAACTTCATAAAATATTCTTTCAGAAAACATTATTTTTGATGTTTTGATATATTGTAGTAATGTACTAATGTTGGATCATGATATATTTTAGAAGTTTTGAGTCAGACAATATTTTGGTTTGTAATATTTATGATTTGGATTTAAAATATTTGAGAATTTTTTTAAATTTAATCACAAATTATTTATCGATATATTTTTGTTAAAGTGCGGGTAATGGGTATGGATACGGGCACTTAAGTATCCAGAGGGCAAGAGTACGGGTATTAAAGTTGATACCCACGAGGGTACGGACACGGGTACAGATATTTTTTTAAACGGGCACGGGTACTATAGTACCCTACCCATACCCTACCCATTGCCATTCCTACTTGTTTTGCTTAATTCTTGATTTTGATTTTGTTTTAGTTATGGAGTTGTAATCTTTTAGTTGAATCAGTTTATCCGACTTTGCCCAATTATAACTGCATTTCTAAATGCATATATTAGTACCATTTTGTTGTGCAGCATATACATGTTCATTCTGGTAACACTGGCATTATTGACATAACCGTGGAATAAGAGCTACCAATAGTGGAGACTTGTGCTTGCGAACCAATTCATAGGATCTCCTAATTAACAATTGTTTCGGATTCGGGCGAGGCTTATCCGGATAGGAGATCCACGTAGAAGAACCAAATCCGGAGTTATCCAGAAGCTATGCGCACAATTATACGCGCCACACGTTAGGTTACTAGCGCTAACAACTTTTCCCTCCAAAACACCTCAACTATATATGGGAATCTATCTCTAAAATAATGTTAAGCATTCATTTTGCACCTTTCACCTCAACTCAATCAAATATTGTGTTGAGTTTTGGAGTACTTGCAAATACACCACCATGTTGGAGAACTCGCACCACCGTCCTCCACCGCACTTCAGACGTTCCGGCCAGCTCTGGAGGTCCAACTCCAGTCAACAATCATCTAACACAATGATATGCAATGAAGCCCTAAGCTACTTCAACAAAGCTGAAAAGGATTGTTGAGAAAAAATGTCATGCATAACAATCACATTGATATTAGCCAGTATACAGTTTTTCAGGTCCAAGACAAAGAAAGCTGCATATCTATATGAAAGCAGCCTTCATCAAACTGTGCAGCTAATGATATCACAAAAATATATGTAACATAAAATTCCCTGTGGATAATCACATCATACATGTTCATGATTAAAGAAAAAACATCCTCTATAACTTAAGAACTTACCACTTGATTTTTTCGTAATGATAGCTGCCATTTAATATCTCTTCTTTACAACGATGAAAAGCAGATTTACAATCTTATAAAACCAGACTCTTTCCTTCATTGATATCATGATTGTGTTTGATGCCCGAAGTACCAACAACATACTTTGGTCCTTCCAAATTCATTTCAACATCATTATCTTCTCCAGATCTGACATAAATATTGATTTTTTTTCCAAGCCAATTTCCCTTACTAACATTTGAAATGTTTTCTTCCTGTAGGATGTGTACCGCCACTATTTCAGTTTCATTACCATTGGGCGGAACACCATTTTCGTCATGAAAGTTTTGGACCTCGTCTATTCCCTCTATTATGTGACCGCAGGAAACATCCAGAAGAGCTCTTCCAAAACTAACATGTCCTTCTTTGTAAGTTCTTCTCAGAGGAGCTCAAACCCAGAAGACTTGCAAACCAAAGAAACCATGACTGAGTTTTTATTTTCAACAGAAGTGTGTGCAGGAGAGGAACATACAGGTTGAGCAGAAGTTAACAGGCTGGACAAAATGGCCCGAATCCCTTTAGGATGTTTGTTTTTGTAAAGAAGATGGATAAATAAAATGTGTTGGCTATAAAGAAAAGTTATTACAAGTCTGAAATGAAATTATAATCCTAGGGAGCAATAAAGGCTAATGCATCATGCAGGAACATTTTTTACTAGAATGAAATGTAATCAGATAAAATGGAATGAGTGAAGCAAAATAGAATGGAACAAAATTACCATTATAAAAAAAATCATACCAAGTTCCCAAATTGACAGGGGAAAAATGAGAGCTCTTAGATGAAATGAAATAGAATATAATAGAATATTTCATCATATTCTATTTCATTCCATCGTCTTTTAAACAACTTATATAATGAAACAGAATATCATCTCAAATAATTCCATCCCTTACATCAATCAAACATAGCCTAAAAAAGAGAATGTGAGAAAAGTAATGCCACAACAACAAATAAATTATTGATGCATACTATGAGTCCATCACTAGTTGCACAACAGTCTACAGATACTTGAAACTTACATATATTCAGCACCGTCAATTGCATCAGTTAATCATTACACAAAGAACTAGAATCTTCAATGCATACTCTGATGTAAAAAGATAGGCTGCTCCACATATTTGTTAAATTAGCATAAAGTAATTTTCATAAATAAAAATGTTTCCAACCTACCAACCAATTTTGAGAAACAAATAGCCACTTATTCAATCACTTTCGATGTCCGACTCATCACGTCTCGAAGTCTTTTGAGCTGCTCTAGCGCCAGTCATAATATTTGCCAATTCTTGGATTGAACATGATGTACTCTGCCTCATTTTATTAGCAAGTATTTCAATGTTATCCAAAAGCCCTAAGCCCAAGAGCCGATTCCTTAGCATTTCGATGGTAGTAACATAAGGCGGTATTCCTTCATCAACCATTATCTCAAAGTACTTACATGCCTCCTCTAGTTTACCCTTCTTCTTACAAAAACCATGAATCATGACAGAGTATGTTGAGACAGAAGGGTAAAACTTTTTATCCCCCATGTTTTCCCAAACTTCAGTTGCCTTGTCAAACCTTCCTATCCTAATCAGTAATTTTAGCACCAAGTTATACGTATGTCGATCAGGAAGACAATCATCTTTTTCCATTCTAGACATTAACCTTAGAGCCCTATTGACCTCACAATGATCACAATGGTAAGCTTGTATTGCATTATAACTCCAAGTGTCTGGTTTTAATCCGCTAGAAATCATTTCGTCCAACAATTGATACGCTTCTTCCACCATTTTATTCTTACAAAGTCGCTTTATAATACAGTTGTACGTAAACACATTTGGCAAAAGGTTATATCTTCTCATTTGGTCAAGAACCCTAAAAGCTGAATGCATATCATTTGCATCACAATATGAACGAATGAATATCGAGTAAGTAAAAGCATCTACCTCAACTCTCTTAGACAACATATCATGAAATAAATTCATAGCTTCATCCACATTGCCTCCTTTACAAAGTGACTCTAACAAATTATTATATGCAAGCAAATCCACAGGACACCCTTGCTCAAGCATTTCTTCAAACACCTCACGTGCCTTCCCCGAATCAGCAATCTTACCCCATCCACAAATCAAAATGCTATAAGTTTTAGCAGTCAACAAAAACCTATTCTTAGCTTGATCAAAAAACTGTTGAGCATGCTTAACATGCTTCCTTTTGCATAAAATATACAAAAGCATATCAAAATCATTAATATTCGGCTCAATTCCAAACTCATCCATTCTCATAAAAGACCGAATCGCACCATCCGGCAAATCGGCTCGACTATACGCCTTAAAAATGAGCCAGAAGATTTCATTACTAATTTCACAACAATTAGAATCCCTAATTTCTACAAGAAAATCCCAAAGTATTGCAAATTGTTTAGAACTACCTAAGATTTCTACCAGAATGTGGAAACTATCAACACTGTGTTGAAAACCTGGAATTGATTTAGCCCAAAGGAAGAATCTGTGAGCTGAAAAGGCAAGATGATTGCACCTTTTCAAAACGTGTTGAACTAAATCAGTGGAAATTTGTGATGAAAATGGAGTGAGAGAGAGTTGAAGGTCATGGTGAGGGTGTCGGTGATCACTGAGTATACGAGAAATCTCGTTCACAAGTTCAGGTAATGTTGAAGCGGAAATTTGTGGGGTGGGAAGAGAGTGAAAGCGATGATGGAAATTGAAATTGTGTTGGAGAAGAGTGAAAGGTAAGATTTTATACTTTGAGAAGAGTGATTGGAAAGCCATCAAAAAGAAAAAGGAGAAACTGTTTGTTAATGTTTCTAGTGGCCGATGACAAACTCCGGCGGCATTTTCCGGCCACTTCAATTCAGTGCGACTCCTAGTTGTTTCTTTTTGTCTTCTATAAAACTGCAGAGTTTTGTGAATGAATGAATTTGATATTCAATGACCTAACAGATTTTTAAAAATTTAAAACAAAAACTAATTATAAACAATATGATAAAGAACAAAAAACAACTTTTTATTTCAAACAGAATTTAAATCATTTTTTAGATTCTGATTTTTTTTTAAAGTTGTAACAATATTTTTTAAAAAGTGATTAATTTTAAAAACAATACGTTACAATCAGATTTTTTATATTATCTTCATAAATTCTAGGTTTTTATTTTTATTTTTAAATATTGTGGGTAAATTATCGACAACTAATTAAAATCACTTCCGTGTATTTCAAACTTGTTAAATTTATTATGTTTGAGATAGTTAGTAGAATATACGCAGTTAATTTTAATTGGTTCTAAAGATTAAGGAACAAGAGAAATAAAAAAGAAGTGCCGAAAAGATGGACTAGACAAACATACCTATGTATGAAATAGTCTTGGAGATAGAAGTATTGGGTGGTTCACAAAGCTTTTTAATGAGATTGTGACATCGAAGAAAATGTCGGACAAGTGGAGGAGGAACATTCTGATTCTGATTTTTAAGAATAAGGAGATATACAAAATATGCCAATTATAGGAGATAATTAAACTTATGAGTCATAACATAAAGTTATGGGAAAAGTGATTAAGATAAGACCAAAGAAAAATGCTAGAGTTACCGATAATTAATTTGATTTTATGTGTAAGAGGTCGACCATGGAAGTAGTCTATTTACTAAGAGTGATTTTGCGATACTGAATGGATAAAAAAATTGATTGCTCTTAGTTTTCATTTATTTGGAAAAAAGCATATGATAGTGTCTAGAGATTTTGTGAGCTTCGATTGATATGCGTAGGGTGGTGCCACATAAGATTTTTCCATAACAATAAGATTGCATCAATGGTCAACTCTAAACCCTTATCTTTTTCTATTAGTTTTGGATGTACTTAAAGAACAAATCTAAGAGCCAACACCGAGATGTATGCTTTTTACAAATGACAGTCTTACTTGGAGAGTTGAGCAAGGAAATAAATGGGAGGTTAGAGACTTGGAGACAAGCCTTAGAAGCGCATGGCTTCGCATGAGTAGAAACAAGACAAAGTATATGAAATGTAAGTTTAGCTATAGACGAAACATCTCCATCTTTGAGGGCAAAGTTGTAGATCATATGATATCTTGGGTTTATAATATAAAACGACGAAGAAATAGAATAAGATGTAAATCATATAATTCAAGTTGGGTAGTTGAAACAGAGGAATGTCTCACGTATTTTATGTGATAAATAAAGAAGCACGAGTTAAACATAACGATAATTTTTATCACATATCTGTAAAATCGGCGATGTTGTATTGGACGGTAAAAAATCCACATGAAGATAAAATAAGTGTAGCAGATATGCCAATGTTGCGTTGAATGTGTGGAAATACTAGACAAAATATGATTAAGATCGTAAAAACTCAGCTTAAAAGGTTTGGACATGCGGAGAGAAGACCAATTTATTATGTAGTAAAAACAGTAAATAGAGCGTAGTCAAATCGTTAAAAATAGATAAAGATTTGGAGATTAATGACATTGACTGAAAAGAAATGTTTTATATGATAGAACACTATGACATTATTTGATTCATGTAGTCGGTGATCTTACTTAGTAAGATAAGATTTGATTGTTGTTGTTTGTTATTGTATTAAATCTATTTTTAATTTCGTCATCAAACTTATATTTATTTTTTGCCTCTATATTATTTCGCAGAATAATACTAGTATCACATTCTTTTGATTGATTAAAATATATGAGTCTCACTAAATTTATATAGAACTCATATATTTTAGTGAAATTTATGTAAATTTTAATCGATTAAATAGAGAAAGTTAAAAAGTGTGTCAAAATAGCATTCGTCCTCCATTGATTCGCAAATTCCTAATAGTGCGTGTATTAACTAAAGACTTACGATACGTTAATAAGGTTTCCTGTTTGACTTGGGCATCCACAAGATAGCGTAAGAGAATACGACATTTTATGAGTTGTCGCTGCTTTTTATGATTCATGGTTACAACCTTAGTCATGAAATATCATTAAGTGTTCCATTTTGGAATGGTTTGCAACGGTGTGATAATGACACACGATATACATCTGATTTGATATGATATGTTAATCAAAATCCAGTGGTGCACAACCAACAAACACAGCACAAGGAAGAACTAGTATACAATGGATATTTAATTTGTTGGTTGGTTGGAGCCATCATGCAATTAGATTGTAGTGAATGGGATTGTAAAATCACTATGGATCTCTTGTCCTTTGAGGCATGAAATCGGTTTAAACTAGAGCATTTATGTTGTAATATGCGGAATTGGATTGGCCATCTCTTTCTCTCTATATCTTGCATTTTTTATTTATTTATTTTGAACTAAATAAATCAAAGGCCGTGATGGAAGAATTGTTATATGATCCAATCAGCAATGTTTGTTGGACACAAAATCTCATATCAACAAGTATGTTTTGTGAGGATATATGATTTTCAAATTTTACATTGTTTTTTCTCTCTTCTTAATTCCAACACTACACTATACACATTTTAGTTGTATTTTATACGATGTCGAACTCATGGCTTCGAAGAGTTTCAATCCTCACATTTATATTTCTGGGTGCTATTATTACAAATTTTTTGACAAGAAAAAAAAAATATTTCTTGGTATTATTTTGATTTAATACAATTTATTTTTCTTAAAATAAAATAAAAACCAAAGTCGCATTTTCATATAGTATTATTTCTTTTCACTGGACAAAATTGTCGTTTTTAAGACTTTCAATATGTTGACAGATTACGTTTACATGGAAATTGGAATTCTTTGCATATTAAAAAAAATGGTCGATGATAGTTATGAAAATGTTGGGTAAATTAATTAATGTTCCGCAGTTGAGATTAGATGCGTCATTCATTAGCTTAGTCTCTACGGCAATTGCTAATCCTTGACCCCAAGAATAGAGTAAAGCACCACCCAAATCATCTCTCAATTTAATTATGTATGCTACATTTATAATCAATTTCCATCAAATATTAAATATCAGCTCCCATCAATTCATGGAGACCTTCTACTACACTTCAACTCAATTTCCATGTAATGCCCAAACAATTTCAACTACTTATACTCGTCCCTCTTATATAATGAATCACTTAATTATATATAGAAGTAAATAATCATTTTATTTGTTGAATATATTATCCTAAAAATAGTTATGGCAAATTTATAAAAGTAGATTTATATACATTTAAGTATAATAGCATCCATTGCGTGGGGAAATTTAATTTTAGTTGACTTTTAATTAAAGTGAATGTTACGGTGAACTATTTTCATAGATGATTAATCATAGACTAATGTTTAAAAATTATTTGAAATTTAACAAATGACAATCTTTCTCATTTTTACTCTTGAGACAACGACTTGACGATATTAATTCAATAAAAATAAAGAAAAATGAATATATTCTACAAAAGTCAAAACTCAACTCGTCAAACTAACATTAATTGAAAAATCATCTCATTCGTAGATACAAGGAAGATCGCTAACACGGCTAAAGAATATCGTCAATCATGATTTAAAATTGAATTCGCCTATACTTAGCTACCAACCAATATTCCATTCCATTAATAAACAATCATGCTGCTTGCATTACATAGCATAGCATCCATTTAAATAGCTTTACAACTTCCTCAATTAAAGCTCATCGCAGACCAAAACACATTATAATCAATCTCTCGCTCTCGCTCCTCTTCATAGACTTTGTTTATTTACGTATTTAGAGAGATAAAAGCAAACAACATAAACATATACTGCTATATACTCATCGTAGTCTTATCAGACAAAAATGGAAATTAAGACAAGCCAACCAGTGGTAGCAAAGAAGTTATTGAACATGATATTGTTCATGATAAGAAAAGGCATAGCCAAGAGCAAAACAATGTTAGACCTCAATTTGATTCTCAGACGAGGTAAAGGCTTAATAAACACCATCATGTTCAACCACCAACTATATTATTCCTCCTTCACATGTCGCTCCCACAACACCGTTAACTCCTTCATCTCTCCCTGCGAATACGAATTCAGCTGCAGCAACACCCCTGCCAACCCTCTCCACCACCACTCTAGCCGCCGCTTCTCCAAGTCACGCCAAAGATACATGAATAATAATATTGCTGTTCAGAAGATGATTTTGAACAATGAAAACGTGGAAGCTGTGGCTAATTCCCCTTTGGTTACATTGCCTGGTTTTGGGAAGAGCCCTGTTGGGAGACAGCTAAGGGTTACTGATTCGCCTTTCCCGCTTAAAGACGAAGAAGGGGATAGTTATCAAGTGGACATGGCAGCTCAAGAATTCATTAACAACTTCTATAAACACCTCAACATGCAAAAGAGAGCAATAGCTTCTTTTGAGTCGCCATATAATTACTTATGGGACAGATGAATATTCAATGGATATATACTTTTCTTAATTTCTATTCTGCCCTCACAATCTGACAGGCACCTTCTACATACTCTGCTATGTAATCAAAGCTACAGTATCAGTTTTAATTGATCACTTGTTTAGTGACATCATGTGACTTAAATTACTTTGAAATTTGATTTATTGTTTTACTGGGGAGTGTGGGAGGTGCTTGCCATGGGGCTTATTTTTTGTATTTAGTGTGTTTGACTTTGTTTTTTTCTTCTGTGTTTTGTGATTTTCAAGTGTTGGCAAGATAATGAAATGATTAAGAGAAGGAAATGATTATCAGCATTCCAATCAAAATGAGAAAATCCCACAAAAAATAACAATTAAGGAAATTAATGTTAAAAAAAGGAGAAAGATTTAAAGGAAATGTGTTTGTGCTTTTCTTCCTCTCGAGGTTAGGAATTTCGCAGCTCCCAATAAAGAACTTAGCAACTACTTCAACTTTGCAAAATAAAGCAAAAGAGTATTGTGTTTTTCGTGCAGTGATGGTTAAGTGCAGAAAGTTACTAGTTTACAACTTGTTGATGAGTTGGAAATTGGCTTTATGAGCCTCTTTATGTCTTTCTTGTCTCTGAATTCAAACACACATCTACACCAATGTTGGTTATGTTGTTCTTGATAAATAGATCTTATCCTTATTTTCTGTGTTATGAGTTTCAACATCACTTCCCTTACCAGATGTAAACTGCATTGAGACAAAATCTATACTACTTGTTTCTTTATAAATTAATCAAATGTTATTGTAGAATTTAATTGTTGAATAGGTATGCAAAACATATTTTATTTCATGCGTAAAGACAAAATCTTATCTAGTCAAAGTGAATAAATAAGTTGGTGAATTGAATCAATAACACTCTTAAGCATAGACAGAATAAAGGAAAATTGGGATAGAGGAAAATAGGGCCAATAAGAAAGGTGCTACTATGTGATTTTATTATTATCCCATTTCGGAATATTACCAAAATTGATATAAACATACAAAAAGATTTAAGAAGAGGCACAAAAACAAAGTATTCCAACCTGGAGTACCAATTGTGGAGTTCGATCCCTCAGTGGCAGTTTCTCCATTCAGTGCAGAGCGCAGAGACTCTCTTCCAAACACCTGAATCATCACAAACTAGAAAGAACTAAAAATTGTTTCAACACAAGTCCATAACAAAAGGATAATGATAATTAAATTGTAAATTGATCAAAATGTTCACTGGTTGTTTGTTTTTGACTTTTTGTAATTTTGTTGAGCGAACACACCAAATGGCAACCTTTTAAGGTTTTAGACTATTCCAATCTCTACCACGGCGAGAATGATGGATTGAACTAGAACAAATACTTTTTCGGTGGAAAAGAGATTTGGCTCTAGGTTAAGCCTTTACCTTATTTTTTTCCGGCTGCTGCAGAAAATATTCAAAGTAATGGCAATCTTGTGCAAACTGATTCAATGGTCCGTTCATTGTGATTCAAAGCTGACAAAAATCGTTCCTCTAACAAACCCAATTGTGTCGGTTATCACTCAACAACCCCTATTCAAATCATTTGCACAAGCTCTCAAGAATTCATGCAATATTCATTTCAGTCAGTTACCAAAACCCCACTATCAAAGGGTCGGTGTTCGCTACCAAAATTGCAGAAGATGAATATCAATTAGGTTTAGCAAGTTGCAAGAATAATCTTCATGATTGAATCACCATGTCTAAGGGTGATATACCCATTACATTGTTAATTTTGTGTAAAAAAAAAAATTTAACAATATGGAAACCAATTGGTTCATGACAAGTTGTTCCCCTCGAAAAAGGATTTTATGAGTACTTCTTCACTTCTCTCGAGGATTTGCATCGTGTTGGAACCTGGAATTTGAAACCTAGTCTTCTTCGAGTTTTCTCTTGGACGAAATATTTCAATCCAGATTTGGTAAGAAACACAAAGGCTCAATGTTGGATTCATATCTACAATCTGTCTTAGGAATATTTGAGGCCAAAGATCATTTTCACAATTGCTTCTAGTATTGGCACCCCATTATCTCTTGATGAAGCAATCAACTCAAAAACATTGGGACATTTGCTCTAGTTTTGGTTGATTTGGACATATTACAAGAGCTAAGAGATAGCATTATTGTTGAACGTGAAGGGTATGCATATTTTGTTTACATTGATTATGAAAAACTGTCATTGTTTTGTGAATCCTATAAGGTTGTTGGACATTTTATAGACAATTGTCGGAAAAATTCCAATGGTCGTGGAATGTCTCAATCTATTGAAGATGTTGCAATTGCAAATAAGTTGATAAAGAAGTATGTCCCTAAAATTACTACTGCTCCAAAAAAGATCGAAACTGAACATATAGACAAAGATATTCAGGGTAATAGTACCTCATGCTATAAACGCTCCTTTATTTGATCATATCCCCAATGTAATTTAGAAGGCACCGCTATTTTTCAAGAACTTTCTCCTTCTTATTAGGAAAAAATTAATGAAAAATGTGTAAAAGCTTATGACTCAGATGATTTTGGGAAATTAGAAATTCCAAAGACAATTCTAGAATATGAGGTTCAACCTATTCAAGGTCCTAAAAATGTAATTCATGAGGCTTTTGATTCCAATTTATGTAATTCGACTAACACAGATCATCTACAAGAGGTTCATCAATATATAGATATGTGTATCGTTGGTTCTTAGAGTATACAGTATTACAGAAAAACAATGCTCAAAACCATAAAATCTATTCTAATTTGGAAGTCAACTCAAAGACTATGGTGTCGAGTATGACATATCCCAATGTTGTTACCGAAGATAATTTACATTACAAGATTACTTGTAACTTAGAGATATTGTTAGGGGTTTTTAAAAATAAATATGCTAACGAAACAAATTGTAGAGATGGCGAGGAGGCAACATATATTAGTTTGCAAAATGACACTATTGTCAGTGAAGAGCCACTTACGGAGGTAATAGACATTAATAGGACCACTTACATATATAGATGTAGACTACTCTTAAAAAAATAGACATTAATATTTTTTCATTAATGCATGTCTACAATGACTGCAATTTACAAAAATATTGTTAACAAAAACAAAATTGTAGTCTTTTCACCTAAATCAAAATACATTTTAACATCTTGTTGATGCACAAGTTGTAACAGCAACGATGAAAAGGGAGTATGAGGCTTCTCATTTAGTAAAAACTAAATATTTTTAAAAAATTATTTATTCAATACAAAATGTATCAAAAGATCTATAAAAAGAATTTTAAAAAGGAACATTCCTACCGTGTACCATCTATATCACATCCCACCGGAGACGTATTCACGAAGTATCCTGGGCATATTGGGCAACATATTTTTTTTAAGACAATAAATTTTTGAATACTTCTAGGATACATATCCGGATGTATCCTAAGAGCATCAGTATCTGATATGGATATCGCCCAGGTGAAACCATGAATTTAGGGTTTGTGTTTGCCTAGTTATAATAGGGTAGTGGGTACCCAGTATGTTATTGGTTTTAAGATGCAGCAACCGTGTACATTTTATTTTAAAAAACAGGCTGGGTCAGTTTTTAAAACAAACAGTGTTGATAATGATATTGTTGAAATAAAAGACAGACAACTCAAGTGCTTCCAAGTTTCAATATTGAATGCAAATAAAGGTGCCAAATTTTGTTATCAACCAGCTATATAATACCTACTAGCCTACAACCATCAACTGGGAAAAGGACAATAACAACCAAAGTCTATTCATCGCTAGGTGTGATTGGTTCTATGAATCAAATAACACCACTGTGTTTTGTCCAAAATCATTTCTTCAATGAAGAAAAGAGCAAAAAATACATACTATGTTGCATCAGTAGTATCAAACTTCACAGGGAAAAAGCATTCTTCTTTGCTTATCTGTTTTAGAAAATAACGATGCAAACAAACAGTTGTGAATGACCTGCACAATAAAAACCTATATCAATTACTAGTATAAGATGAAACGTGATCTTTAATAGGTAAAGAATCCTAAGCACGGCAAGAACAATTCTAACATGGGCGTGCAAGCCTTATTTTAAGGATGCTAATCAATTTGCAATAGACAGTTGGTCATGAGCCATGACAAAAACTAAAGATATTGAAGTAATGCAGGTAGCCAGGTACTATTTTCAAGAAAATTTAGCAAACTAGAAGATGCGAGTCTTGAGGCAAAAGACTTGATCAAAATAGAGTCATTCTAGACAAGTAACTTTGATTTTTAGAAAAATATTGAAGAAATTAATGTCAGAGCCTCACAACCATTGCAGCTTTCAACTTCATCCCCTTGATGTTTTGTTCATTCTGCCCTTCACTCACCGGCCTATGTGGTGATACTTCATAGATACTAACTTTTCCTTTGCAGTATCAAGAGTGCCTTTTGGTTTCCTGGTAAAATTTTGTGTAAGTAACAATAACCCATCATCCTTTATAGATATCACGTCATATACAAACATCAGTCCTTATGTAGGACTTCTCTAAACTCAAAATTTGTTGCTTACAAAGCCTAAGTTCAATCTTAAGCGCACATACCCGAGATTCAGCAGGCACAACACATTGTTCCACCATCTGTTTTTGCCTATCCCAGGCAACCTTGGGTTACCATACATTCAAAGCTACATAAAACTGTCCAAAAACATATCATACAGAATACATACTAAAGTTACCAATGCTAATTAAATGCAATAGGCATATAGAATACACAATAGGAAGCCAAACGGCAGATTAAGAATTAATGCCAACCATGCGGTAGCACGATACTATGCCTGCAAGAGTTAGACTACCACACAGTGGAAGTGAAGCAAACACTTAAATAAAATGCACATAGTTTATCAGTTGCAGGGTCTGAAACAGTTTATTTGCCAAAATAACCAATACACTCACCAGCTTTATTGAATCCACCCAATTTCCATTCAATGATTAAAACCAAGGAAAGTTGCATGACCTCAATATTTTTCCAGCATAGTAAGCCAACCAAACAAACCTTACAGACTGTTATATATCCGGCAAGATATCTGCTCAATTCCTATACATTACTGGATAAATGACGTACCGACTCCAATATGCTTCAGTTGTTCTTCCCCTTAAGTTCAAACCATGACATGTTCAAAAATAATTGTAAATGCAAATATCCTTAAACAACATAGCCTACCACCCATTTGAACCAGATGAACCAAAATAAAGTTGGCAAAATCTCAGCACCAGAACAAGACAAGATATTAATAAAAAGGAAATTGATAGCTTGCTCAAAAAGGAAAAAAAAATAGTAAGATAAAGAGAAAAAAGTTTAACTCAACTACCATAGAAGGGGGAAAATAGCATCAATACACTCGAATGCCAAATTAAAATAGCATCAATACTCTTTAAACAGTTTATGGATTCCGTAACATGCTGTGCTGAATTTTGAAAGTTGAATTACAAGAGTAAATTAAAATAACATGTCATACAACACCTGCAATACATGTTCCGGACCAATAAGTTAAAAAAAAAATATTCCTGTATAAACTCAGAAATACAAAATATAGATCAAGTCTTTTCTAAATAAAAAATAGAGCCAGCAACACTAAGCATTAGCTTGAGCTTCAACGATAGACTGCAACCTGTTCAGGGACTTCTGATTGCTGTTGATGTGATTCTTCAAAGTGAGGAGGGGTTCCTGATGGTGGGTGATATGGTCTTGTAATCTGAGAAGATGTTCCTGGGGCTGTATAATATGGCATTGAAGTTTCAGTTGATGATCCGTATGATGAATGAGATGACCCTGTCATTGGAGGAGTTGGTCCTGACAATGGATGGTGTTGCCCTGACATTGGAGTAGTCAATCTTGACGGTGGATATGGTTGCTCTTCCATTTGTAGGGGCCTAGATGGTGGTCTATAAGGTTGATGTCCTACATATTGAGTTGAAGGTCGATATGGTGTATTAGGATTTGCAGTTGCCTGAGGAGATACCCTTTCCATATGACGAGGATGTTCGTATGGAGGGTGGTGAGGCTGCCCTGTTGAATGAGGAGAAGGTCCAGCTGCTGGCACTCGCAGCCCAGTCATCGGAGGAGATACTCCCCATGGAGGTTGATAAGTTCCAGTCATTTGAGGAGGCAGTGGTGGGCATTCCTGCCCTGAATTTTGAGGTGGATATCCAGAAGGAAAGCGATAGTTGTGTCCTCCAGCCATTCGAGTGTCATAGTGTGGTGGGGGATTCTGTGCTGCCATTTGAGCCGGAAACCCAGAAGAAGGGTTATTATGTGTTCCGGCCACTTGAGAAGGCAGTGTTTGGTATTGCTGAGGTGCTGCCATTTGAGATGGAAACACAGATGGTGGGTTATGTGTTCCTGCCACTTGAGAGGGTGGTGTTTGGTATTGCTGAGGTGCTGCAACTTGAGAAGGAGGTGTTTGGTATTGCAGTGGTGGGCGCTGTTGTGGAAAATCATTAGTTGGGTTATATGTTCCTGTCATTTGAGAAGGAGACCTTGTTGGTGGTGGTGGACGCTGCTGGTATGCAGGTCTTGGACGGTTGTATCCAACTCGGTTCATATCTAGCAGTCTCTCAATCTCCTCACCTCTCCCAGCATTTTTAAAAGCATCAGTTACAAGTTCACGCAAGGCAGAAGTGACACCAACACCATACCTCATAACCTCGTCCAGCAACTCTCGGCTTTTATCCAACAAACTTTCAGCACACAGTCCCTTGATCACAACCTCATAGCAAGATGGATCAGGCTTGGGATCTTTTTCTCCCATTTTGCTCAAAATCTGAGCACAATCAATAGCTTTACCATTCTTAATCAATTCATCAAACACCCTGTTACCAAATGTAGCAACCACCCTCAAACCAGCATCCACCATTTTGTTGAATATCCTCAAAGCATCGTCAATCTTATCCGCTTTCAAATACCCATCTACCAAAACCGTGTGAGTAGGAACATCCGGACTCAAAGACTTGGAGCACAGCTCTTGAAACATAGTCTCAGCTTCAGACAACATCTCATTCTCACACATCCTAGATATAATATTCCGATAACCAGCCACATCCATTACAAAAGGCTTAGAATTAGACTTGGTTCCAACCTTCCTAAAAGTGGCAACTGCTTCATCAACCCTACCAAGCTTAAAACACTCATTAACCATCACATTAAAAGTATCCGAATTAACAGCCTGAAAATTAGGAGGGGTGTGATTATCCAACATCTGATCAAACAATGCCCAAGCCTCAGTTTTCTTTCCATGCTTAAGCAAAACCTCCAACAAAACATTACAAGTTGCAGGTGTCATCCTAAACTCACGTGCCATTAAAGATTTATAAGAATCAATAGCCTCTCTATCTCTTCCTTGATTAAAGAACCATTCCATGTAAGTAGCATTCACAACACCATCATAAACCAAACACCTTTCTTTAAGCTCATCAAAAAGTTCATTAGCCTTATCCAAATTACCAAGTTCAAGAAAACCTAATATCAAATTGTTATAAACCAATGAATCAGCACCATGACCTTTGTTCAACATCTCACGCAAAAGGTCAACAGCTTCATCAATGCGACCAGAGCTTATCAAACCTTTCGTGAGATGACGATAGGTAACAGGGGAAGGACTGAAAGGAGCGTTAGCGATGATGTGGCGATAAATCTCAAGTGCCACGTCGACACGTCCTTCATCACAGTGAGTGTTGATAACGTTATTGTAAGAAACGATATTGGGAACTAGGTTAGATTGATTGAAGAAGAAGTGGAAAAGAGCAATAGCTTCGTTGTACCTCTTCCCGCGGTACATAGCAGCGATTATTGCGTTGCAGGTGAACACTGTTGGTCGAGTCATTGAGAATACAGAGTGGCGTGCGACGGCGGAGGCGGCGTCTAGGTCACCGGCGCGAATTAGTGATTGGACGCGGTTGTGAAGGTTCAGTCGAGGTCCTACTAGAGCTGATGTGGAATCAGGAAGGCGAGGAGCGTTGGGATCGCGTGATTGATGTTGCTGCGGAGGAGGACGGATTGCGTTTAAGGGAGGTTCGATACGAAGACGGCGCTTGCGTTGACGTCGGACTGCTGCTGCTTCTTCGGCGGAGGAAAATGAGAAGGAACGGACGGAGATGGAGATGGGAGGGAAGGTGGTGGAACGGCGGAGAGAGCGGAGGAGAAGGCGGCAGAGTGACATGTTTTATTATTGGAGCGGATGGATGAATGAATTGAGAAGCAATTGAACTGAACTCAGTTCTCTCCTTCTTCACTTCTTCTGTGTCGTCGTTTCTAAACCTTCGACTTAAGCCCTAGCATCGCGATAAAAAATCATTATATTTTTTTGACGCAATTTATAATAAATTCTGTAAATTTCCACTTGTAATTACTAATATTTAACTATTTTTATTTTATTTTCTGAAAGAAAAAAATATTTTGTATTAGTAATATTCTGAAGTTTATGATTTGAATCTTGTTTTAAAAATACTTGAAACCAACTATCAAAACCATAACTCCTCCAAGAATAAATTTATAAAATTGAATAAAAATATATAAATTCAAATATAATAACATAAAATAGATTTAGGACACAAAAATATTAAAATAAATAAAAATGCAGACATACACAATTTTTGCTTGTAATAATACAAAAAATAATGTTGACAGTCGACAATAATAAGCTATATTACCTTTACCTATGAATATGAAAAGTGCACAGAATCTTCTTTATTTCTAGATATACCCCTTATTTGCTAGTTACACTCCAGATTCTGCATGTAAAAAATTCAAGAAGGTCTACGTCTTGCTTGTTATGCAGTAAACACGGGAGATATTTGTTTTTTTACTTATTTTACAAACTATATTAAGTTTATTAGAAGATACGTCAATAAAATATTTATAATTTTCTGTAGACATTTTTTGTTAGTTTTTATACGTTATTGACGTTCTTTCTTGTTTTTTAAGGGATGTTTTTATTTGTATTTTAAATATTTTTATGAATAAAATACTATAAATATTTTAAATGAAAAAAATTAATAAAAAACTCATGCGTTCACACAGATAGTAAGTCGGTCTGTAATTTAAAATAAATTATATTTTTTCTACACAAAATTGATGTATTATAAAATACGTTGTTTTAGTAAAGATAAATTTCAACAAAATAAAAGTGTTTATCTATTTGGCTTAGAAAAATAACAAATCAGCTTATATAATTTAGAAATATGTCATCATAGAAAAATATTTAAACAAAGGTGATGCACATAAAGCTTAAATAAATTTGCAGAGACAACATTTATTAAATATTAAATCTCATAAGTGATAGTTAATTTGTGTCATTAAAAATAATTATTTAAAAAAATTTATTAATAACAATTTGTTTTTTGTACGATAGTTCAATTTCATCTGTAAAAATTTGTTTCGTGTATGATATTTTAAAATATTTATTAGTGACAAATTATTAAGTGTATGTTAGTTATTTTGTAATTTTTTTTTTGTGACAATTTGGCATGTGTTTGATAATTCAATCTCATATATGATAATTTAGTTATTTTAAAATGTTTATAAGTGAGAGTTTGTGTAGTGTATGGTAATTCAATGTCATTAGTAACAATTTGTCATCAATATAATAGTTATTTTGAAATTTGTTATAAGTGATAGCTTGTTATATGTATCATAGTTCAACTTCATTAGTGATAAAGTATCCCTTAATAATTGTTATTTTGTAATTTATTTAGTATCAATTTGTTTTGTATATTATAATTATTTTCAAAATTACATCAGTGACAGCTTTTAATGTACATGATTTTAATTTCATTTGTGACAATTAGTCTCATATATAATAGTTATTTGGAAATACTAGAGGATTGAAAGAATGAAGGTGGAATGTTAGTGGATCAACTGGTGCTTATATGTATTAATTGTTCCATCTGAACCTTCCTTGTGGACGTTATAAGTAGACTCCATATGGATGTTCTACATAGATTCCCTATGAAATTTCCTCTGGACAATTTATTCTTATTTTGACTTGAACTTCCTCTAACCAAGTCTTTCCTTTACCTGAACTTCCTATAATCAAGTATTTCCTTTGACTTGACTCCCTTTGATTAAGTCTTTTCTCTAACTTGACTCCCTCTGATTAGTTCTTTCCTCTAACTTGACTCGCTCTTATCAAGCCTTCCCCTGATTGGAACTTCCTTTGACTAGAGTCCCTTTTGACTATAATTTCCCTCTGATTGGAACTCCCTCTAACTAGGATTTCTCTTATATTGTAATCTCCTTTTGACAATAACTTCCTTCTAATACTTGATTGGGACTAACCTGTACGTGCTGTTTTTGAAATTACTTATATTGAAGTCAATTAATTAATTAATTAATTATAATTGATGTGATTATGTGGTATGTATAATGTACATACTATCATGACATGCATTATTTTAAAATGTTATGGTGAGGCATTGATGATTGTTTCAGAAATGAAACACATGTAGAGGAATAACTACTGAGACGCTGATTGAGGTCATGGTGAATACCTACCTTATCAAGAGAATCTCAATTATCTTGGTGATCTATGTTGAGATAATTGAAGAGGCATTTTCCATACTCTAAGGAAAAGGAAGGAAAAATTAAGAATTGTTTTCTTAAACAAAATTGCATAATCATGTTATTTACTGATTTCTTTTCATATTTTTTTCACTTATTTGATTTGTATTTGCATAGTTGCGTGTACTTATGAGAATTTTCATTTTTTCTTTAGATTGAGAAACTCTGTTGCAGTAATGTGCAATAACTCTATTTTGAATTTTTTTTTTTTTGTTGCTAATTTAAAAAAAAAATTTGATTTTTCTTGATGAACGAATGTCGTTTTTTATTTTATCTCAGTTATAATAATTTTTTTGATGTTTTTTTAGTTTTTCTTAAGTAATTTATCTTTTTTGGCATGTATTTCTTTATGGAGTTAGTTTGCTTCACATCCCTTTTGCATGATTGATTTTTTCACATGGTAAATTGTTTTGATTTAGACATTTGTTTCACTCTTCTCCTTAAATTTATTTATCATTTTTTTAAAAACATAAAAAAGACAAAAATCCAAACCTTGCAATTAAGTCTTTTTGTTTTAGACTCTCGTACAAAATCTAGTGAAAAAACAAAAGAAATGATTTGTTGAAATATTTCCCTTTTGTGTGACTAAGGAAAAAAATAATAAAAGATTAAAAAGAGAAAAAGAAAAAAAGAGAGAATTATTAAAAAAAAAGTGAAAAAGAAAAAAAAAATCAGAGTAAATTTGTGTCTGATTGCATTTAATTTAATAATATTTTTTGACATAAAAAAACTTATTTGTGTCAGATTTATTGCATTTAATTTAATGTTAACATGAAAAGACTCAAATGTCCTTATAATTAGTTTTGTTGAAAGAACAATTTTATAATTCAATCAGCAACCACTTTCAACTATTTTTAACCTAAATTCGTCCAAATTTTATTTATTAGATTAAAGGTAGTTTTGTAATTTAAAGAAATGTTCTTTTCTTATATTAAGTAGATGTATTATAAGCTTATTTTAGAAGATTAATATATCAAACTTAGATTTTTTTTTCCATCTTAATTATTATATATACATATATAACATATATAACAATTTTAGCGAGCACATTTGATTATTGTGAAAAACGAGAATAAACCATTTACATATTTTCTCTCTTTTCCAACTCCAAATAAGTTGTTTTCGAATGCCCTATCACCATCCCCTTCTGAAAAAGAATAAATCTTCTCTTGGATTTATAATTGGATTGGTCTCTATCAAATATATAATAGTTCGAAGTCAGGAGTAAGGATTTCAACGTTGCGAGTCGGACACGGGTCCTAATTTTTATTTAGGATATTTTATATATATTAAAATTTTCTAATATACTATTTAAATTTATACCAAAATATCATTTTTTTTACCATCTATAAACTTTTTATTTTATTTTATTTCTATATTATTCTTTTTTTTTGCGATCTCATGCTGCAGAGAAAAAAATCACCTTTCATGTAGTTGCAGGACGGAGATGGAACCTCCTAAAGATCTAAAAAGATAAGATATTTTAATATATAAATTTTAATGTAAAATATATTAGAGAGTTTTTTATTTATCGAATAAAAATATTATTCGTATTTGCAGATCCGTGATGAATTTTTGTGTGGATATTGTCTTTTTATAAGGTAAGATCCTTTATTTACAGCGAAATAGTATACAAAGTCAACAATCTCAATAAAAAAAAAATAGAATTGATGGCTACACAAACCGTTGAGGGTAGTTCTAGATCTGATTCAAGACAAACTGTTATAGGAGATTTATTAAAACCATTGAATTTAAATCCACAGTGGGGAACTACCCCTAGGTATAAATATGATTTTGATTGTTACTAAAAATATTATTTTTAGAGATATGTTTTTAAACTAGTATAAATATAAGGGTAGTTAAGTATATTGCATACTTCACTATTCGTCCCCATTCTGTATTTAACCCACCGGGACCACGTGAACATTTTTACTTATAAATTGAAATAAAGGAAATAAGTACGCAGCACCCTCTTTTGAATCTCTCCACACATATTTTGGTTGGAAGTTATACTCAACAAATAAAATAAAATAAATTATATATATGTTTTTAATATGAGTGAGATCCCGTTGATTTTAGAAATAATTATTGTTGAGTTATTCGGATTAATAATTCAATAAAATAATGAATTTTATATTAACGATCAAACACAAAATATTTTATATGAACCTAAAATATGTAGCTATTTAATACAACTATTGATATTTACTTATATATTTTTTAAATATTTATTTTACATTCATTTGAATTTTTTTAATGAAATCTAAAGTAGCTTTAAAATTTTACAAAAAATTATGGAGTCGATATACTCAATAAAAACTTTTGATTAAACGGTTAGATAAATAAAATTTATCGTTTATATTAAGTTATTAAACAAAGTAACTCATTGCAAAGTTACTTCTGGAGTCAACATATTCTATCATTATGTTGGTGCTAATTATCGGTAAAATGTGATTAAATTTATTTAATCAAATATTATTATTTTTATAATTACTTGTTTTTTCTTTTTTATTTGTTAATACTATTTAATATATTGAAGAAAAGAATTATCTAATATCTAATGGATCTTATTGCCTCAAAGTTCAAATAAATAATATAATGAATTTTATCATTTTATTTGAGGCGATCTAATGAATTTACAAAAATCAACATATGGATTGCTATTTGCTAACCATCTTGAGATCACATGAATAGGATCTAATCCATTAATTTTTATTATTATAATAGATGAATGAATTACTTTTGCTTTGATGAATTTTTGTTTTACTAATTTGCTATAGTTGGATTAAATAAACACGAACAAATAGATAGATCTATTGCCACCTCTACTACCAACTATATACTATCGATGGTTACATCTTTTTTAGAAGAAGATTGACAGTAACATTTTTCTTAAGAATTCAACGTATTATTGTAATCTTTCTAAAAGAAACATATCCTAATCTATCTATATACACTACTTTTTCGAGCAATCAATCAACTAACTCATCTAAATATTTTTTAATAAAAAAAAATATATGCTTTAAAAAAAGAGAAATGCAACGTGACAACAAACCATCCTTTGGAAGAGAGCGCGCCAGCTATTCCAGTTTTTCCCATACTTCCACACAAAGACAAAGCACTGATTTTTATGGTAGAATTAAATATTAATATGCTTTGATATTATTAAATTACATCTATAATAGTTTAATGACATATTATTTATGAATGATTTTAATTATATTATAAATTTAATGTTGTTAAAATTTTAAATTTTATTTTTTAATTTATTTTAAAATAATTTATAATTTTAATTATATAAATAATTTATTTAATTAATAGAATCAAAATTAAATAAATTAATATGCAAAATTCTTAATTTGATCAATTTTAATAAATATTATAGTAATATTTATGTAAACAAAAATTAAAAAAAATTATTAGTCAAAATATTTATAATATTAATACACAATTTTTTTAATAATAGAGTAAAATTGATCCTTTTCGTCTATATACATTTTTTTAATTAATCAATTAATTATATTGCTATAAACCAATATTGTGTTCAACATCAACAAAGCTAGACCCTTTAGCGAGATTTATAAATATTTAATTAACTCTCATCTCATCCAAGACAGCGATGAATCACTTTTTACATGCCTTTGCTTTTTTAAAAAATAAAAAGTTCCAACCTGATCGCTAATATTATATCTAATCTAGTCTAATCCAATAATGCAAATAAAGTAGAGTGGAGGAGCAGTGCACTTGATATTTTTCAACTAGAAAGCGAGACACACTTGCTTAATAATACTATCATTTGACTTTAGCTTAGCTTTTCATAGTTGGTGTGCTATATATTTCTGTGAAGAAAAACAAAAAATATAAGAGAAAGAAACTTAATAGTGTTGTGTTTTGTTAGTGTTAATCAGTCATATTGATATTGGAAGAAGAAGAAGAAGATGGAGAGCACGCTTAAGTCGTTGAGAGATGGAGAATCGGTGCTGGACCTCAGCCCAAGATCCACCGTCAGTGGCGGTGTTGAGGATGTCTACGGTGAAGATCGTGCCACCGAGGACCAACTCATCACCCCTTGGACTTTCTCAGTTGCCAGGTACATACTATTTCATCATCATCACTATCAACTTCAACTTCTTTTTTCTCCAACAGTCTCCACTTGTTTTGTTTTAGCATCTAAATATAGTTTCATCATCATTCAACTAAGAATACATATATATTATAATTAAATAAAACATAAACATTAAATTGAGAATCATGATATAATTGTACATCTAAATTGAATAAGTTATAATTATGTATGAGACATACTCAACATTTTTTATACAAGATATGAGATTCTCTATAGCTACTGGATGGTCCAAGAGTAGTAAACCATTAGATGTAGAGAGAGAAATTTAATGATCTTCATCGCTGCTGCATCATACAATGATTGTAAGAGATCCAAACAATTCATTCGTCCATCTATTACTGAAAAACTAAAAATTAAATTCAATGTCTTTAACCTCTCAATAATCATCATTACTATGACACATCTTTAACCTTCATAGATGTGTCTTAGATGTATCTAATGAGAGTCTATGGTCTAAAAAATAAGTTTTTATCACATTGGTGTACGAGTGTCGTGCACACACCAATGCGAGTCAAACACAGAGACACTTAATCTCAGAGGTGTCCCTCCTTGCTTCATTGGTTATGAATTTGTGGTGAGTTTGGACACTGCAGTGGGTACTCTTTGCTGAGGGATCCCCAGTACAACAAAGGACTTGCTTTCACTGAGAAAGAGAGAGATGCACACTATTTGCGTGGTCTCTTGCCTCCCTCTTGTAGCACCCAGCAACTTCAGGTTACTTTCTTTCCATTTCATGTATAATCAATCTATAAGGATGAATGTTGTTTTCACGTCCTTTTCTTTATTTGGTTCTCACTAATACATTATTTATTTATTTTCTACAGGAGAAGAAACTTATGAACAATATCCGCCAATATGAAGTTCCCTTGCAAAAGTACATGGCTATGATGGACCTTCAGGCATGCATGCATTCCATTCCAACCTATATCACACTTAAATTAATTAATTCAATTAACAAACATCAAATTTGTGACAATTGAAATGTGCTACTTATATAAAATGAGAATATATAATATGAAAGTTGAAAAGTAACACATGCAGCATATTGTTGTTCTGTTCTGGTCAACAACAGGAGAGGAATGAAAGACTATTTTACAAACTTCTTATTGACAATGTTGAGGAATTGCTCCCAATTGTATATACTCCAGTTGTTGGTGAGGCTTGCCAGAAATATGGAAGCATATTCAAGCGTCCACAGGGTCTATACATTAGTTTGAAAGAGAAGTATAAATTTCTTGTTTCCTACATTAATTTGCATACAATTTTGAAGGACTACATTCAATGCAAGCTTATATAATATGATTGTTGGCCTTTTGCAGGGGGAAAATTCTAGAGGTTTTGAAAAACTGGCCTGAGAGGAGTATTCAGGTTATTGTTGTAACTGATGGTGAGAGGATTTTGGGGCTTGGGGATCTTGGATGCCAGGTAGTATTTCTGAAGGAGAATCAAACTCCTAACGCCTTATAATTTACCATCATATGTTAGAATTATAGAAGTTATTTAGAGTTTTAGTTGGTTTGTTAGATTTCTCCAAAGTTCTATATAAAGAGCAAAGCATAATCACTTTCGGCCGTCTTCTATCAATCATTCAATACGAAATATTTTAAGGAGTTTCCTTCTCTATCAAACTCTCAAGCTTATTTTTCTTATGAGATGAATTTTCATCTTTCAGATTTTGTAATTAGTGATAATGGTCAAACTAGACGAGTATGCCTTCACATAATTAATTATGTTGTATGTGCTTCATTAGGGTATGGGAATTCCTGTTGGTAAATTGGCTTTGTACACAGCACTAGGAGGAGTTCGTCCTTCAGCGGTAAGCATTTTCCATTATTAGATTTTTATATTGGTCCTAACTTATTTTTACAAAATCAGTTTGTAAAGTGAGAAATGTCTTTTTATAAACTCTTTTCAGAACTTTATCACTTTTCAATGTGAAACTTGAGTTTTTCTAAATAGATGTATATTGTCTCTTCTCATTTTATCATTGAGTCTTCCATGATTTTTGTTGTTTATTCTTCTTACTTTCCTAATCCTTTGTTTATTTTTTATATTTTTTTCTGCTAGTGTTTACCAGTTACAATTGATGTGGGGACAAATAATGAACAATTACTGAATGATGAGTTTTACATTGGCCTTAGACAAAAGAGGGCAACTGGGAAGGTTTGTGTAACATAGCATATATATATGTCTTACTCAAAATCATTTTATTATGTTAGCATATATTATCTGCATCATTTAACTTGTATTTATATGAGGCTACTTCTTTGGTTTCTTAGGAATATTATGATCTACTGCATGAGTTCATGGCTGCGGTGAAGCAAAACTACGGCGAAAAAGTTCTCGTGCAGGTTGTTAAAAATTTCAAGCTTAGTTTATGAAAAAGCTCTTGAACCTATTTTGTCCATTTTTTCTGTGTCTGATTATTTTGAATGGATTGTTCAGTTTGAAGATTTTGCAAATCACAACGCTTTCGAATTGCTTGCAAAATACGGTACAACTAATCTTGTTTTCAATGACGATATACAGGTATTATTATCCCTCACATAAACTGGCATGTATTTCTTAAAAATTTGTTAGTATGTTTTAATTATTATTGTATTTTTCTCAGGGGACTGCCTCTGTTGTTCTAGCTGGAGTTGTAGCAGCCCTGAAGCTCATTGGTGGTACCCTAGCTGAGCACACGTTCCTCTTCCTTGGTGCTGGAGAAGTAAGACCGTAATCTATTTTCCCTCTTATTTGTACTTGATAATTGATATCCATGCTTCTGAAGTGAAGGGAAGCAACAGTAGCACACAGCTTTGGATAATTAAAACTCATTCATTTTCTTTCATTATTATTATTATTATTATTATTTTATTATTATTATTATTATTATTATTATTATTATTATTATCAATATTCCATCTGTATTTTGAGGGTTGTAATGCATTCAACACATGACCTATTTTTCTGTTCTTAGCAAGTTAGTGTTGCTAACTCATTTTTGGCTATGTTTTCAGGCAGGAACTGGTATAGCAGAGCTAATTGCTCTTGAGATGTCAAAGCAGGTGAATAGGCTATTCTTTGTTTATATATCGATAACCTTGATTTCTTTAGTTCATTTTTAAATTTCAATTGGTGTTGTTCTTCTATTTATTTCTATTGTTTCTGCTGCAGACTAAGACACCTATAGAAGAGACTCGTAAGAAGATATGGCTTGTAGACTCAAAGGTAGTGCTAACCATGATAAGTTTCCATGAAAAATATTAATTTAAATGATTTTGTATAAATTACTACTTTCTTATTTTACAGGGTTTAATTGTTAGTTCACGTGCGAATTCACTGCAACACTTCAAGAAGCCTTGGGCTCATGAACATGAGCCTGTCAGCACTCTCTTAGATGCCGTTAAGGTACCGAAATATGTCTTTCCATGACTTGCAATAGGCTGCCTTAAGACATGTTCTTAAATCTTATCTATATTGACTTTTCACTTTCAGGTAATCAAGCCTACAGTTCTGATTGGATCATCAGGAGTAGGGAAAACATTTACAAAGGAAGTAGTTGAGGCTATGACATCAAACAATGAAGTAAAATCTTATCTCACTCTCTCTTATTAAGTGTATTTTTATACATATATTTTTCAAATAGAAAGTTAGAAATTATATCTCCATCATGCCTGGCTTGCAGAAACCTCTCATTTTGGCTCTTTCCAATCCAACCTCACAGTCTGAGTGTACAGCTGAAGAGGCATACACATGGAGTGAGGTAGAATAACAGATGACCACATCTTTTCTCTACACCTTGTTAAGTCTTAGTCTACTTTGATTCAAGTTATGCTTGATTCTCCTATATTTTTACAATATTAACTTCCACACTTTGTTTGCTCATTTCCTGAAAAAGGGTCGTGCCATTTTCGCTAGCGGGAGTCCATTTGATCCTGTTGAATACAATGGCAAAGTTTATTATTCTGGCCAGGTTTTAAAATCTTCACATTCATTACTATCTTTCTCTTTTTTAATCAAATCATTATATTTGATTCTTTCCTTGTCAATGCAGTCAAACAATGCTTACATTTTCCCAGGTTTTGGTTTGGGTTTAGTAATGTCCGGAGCAATCCGAGTACATGATGATATGCTTCTAGCTGCCTGTAAGTTATTAATATGACAAACTTCGCATTATACATCCAACAAACTTGACATTTCTTTCATCTGTAGAAGATGGCAGAGAAAAAAAGGCTCAAACTCTAATAGGAACCTATTTCTTTCTTTGTTTTGAGCATTCTTCACATTAATGGTGCAGCGGAGTCCTTGGCCAAGCAAGTGACAGAGAAGGACTACGCAAAGGGTTTGACTTACCCACCTTTCTCTGATATCAGAAAAATTTCAGCCAACATAGCTGCAAATGTTGCTGCCAAGGCATACGAACTAGGTGTGAACTCTTAACTTCTTCATTCATACTGGTTGTAGTATTTAGCTATCTAAGTCTCATGCATATGTTTTCCTTTTAAACTAAACAAAATATCTACTCATTGCAGGCTTGGCTACACATCTTCCTCGTCCTGGGAATCTTGTCAAGTATGCTGAGAGTTGCATGTATACCCCTCTATACCGCAACTATAGGTGAATAGGGGCAATTTACAATGGACTCTGAGGCTTTTGGATATAATAAGGATGTTTTTTGTGTATGGTGTCCTTTAATGCTTGTGCAAGAATAAACGATTTTATGCTTTTGCTTGAACCAATGCTTTTTCCATTATGATATATTCTTATTTCATCTCAAGTCATGCTAATGGCAATGTTTGTTTGTTGAGAAAGCATTACCATTATAGCTACAGTTATTTGCCCTTGCAACTTTGTTTCGTTTTTTTACATGGCCTATTATACCATGTATATATCCCTTTATGATAAATTGAATCTAAATTAAAAGTTTACCAAAATATATATATTTATATTTTGACTTTTATAAGTAATTTTATTTCATTCAAATAATTATTTGATTTCTGTTAGTTTCACCCTCCTAATATCAAGTTACTCCCTAAATTTTTTAGGACATTATTCAAATTAAACATCTCATTGAAAAATGAGTAAGGTTATTGCTAGATGAGTTCAATTTACATATATGTACATAAAAATCAATTTATAGAAGTATTAAAAATTAGATGAACCAATCCACAAACTAAGTTTACGTATACACGTGAACTTAATTTACAAATACGTACATTGTAAAGTTTTAAAACTCGTAATATACAAAAGATACGTAGGTAGATAGAATTAACGTACACGATGTAATATGATATAATATATATTTTATGTTTATGATTTCAATTCACGTACAATGCTCGCACACAAAAAATATCAAGAAAAAGTAACTACTTCATTCCAGAAGTTATTTTGAATAGCTTCTTATGAAAATTATTTTTTATAAATGACTTTTTTTAACAAAAAATTAATTTTCATTTCGGTAAACAAATATAAAATAGTCTTTTTTTATTTAATCTCAATAATCATCTTTAAATCTGTAAATATGAAAATCACTTTTTTTTATAATGTATAACAAACGGTTAATGAATCTAGCGGTATCTTAGGAATTTTTGGTAAATAAACTGTATCTGGGGTGTAAAAAGGACGACAGGGCTGTAATTTGCAGAAATCTAATTATTTCTTTACATATAAATTGTTAAAAGGCCCTAAACTGGTATTTACACTTACACTTATTATAAAAGTAGAGTTAAAAAAAAAACCTCCATGCAGCACAGCTCCAATTGAGTAAGTGCTCAAGATTGTTGTTTGCTGTACACAAGCAGATTAGCATGTGTTTCCTTGTAGCGTTGACTCAGATAGTCCCGGTAATAAATAGGAGGAAATCTGAAAACAAATCTAAGAATTAAAAAAGAGTACTAGAAAGAAGGATTCTTTTGTACAATTGTTAATCCAACCCCGTTGCAATTAAATTCGCAATTAAATTCACGCACCTTCATATAAAAATTGCCTATTTGAGTCCTCCGTGACCAAATAAATAAACATTCGAATGGAGGGAATATGAAACTGATAAAGTCCTAAATACAGTATGATGTTAAATCAGATAGCAGTGTTCATTTACTTGGGAGGATTTGCATCTGATTTGCAGGTTGGCAAGCACTCCACTAGACAGTCATGACCAGGCTCCAAGAAGTATGCAATCTGTAAATAGAAACAATAACCATTGAATTTTTACAAGTTTTGTATGTTAAAAATTGTAGAAAAAAGCATGGAGGCAACAATTAGAAAATTGAACTGGGCTTTGAGAAACAGCCTAAACAAGTAAATATTTTAAAATGTAACAAAACTTTGCAATCAAATGTAAAAGAAAAAAGAGTTGGCGCTTACAGAATATCTCTCTTGACCATTTCCAATAACTCTGTGCAATGTAGACCTGAGTTTTTACATGCAAAGCAAATTGTGAATTTTGCAATGAACACAATCTAAATTAAAAAGTATGCTCTGACAAAAGCACTGATATATGCTGGTAAGTGCATATAACACAGTACTTAAAAGAGCAGCAACAGATATATGTAAAAGAAAAATAGCAGCATAGCTGCATTGGAAAAGTTTCTCACTTGAAAGTACAGTTGCTCCAGCGCTCCAGCATGTCTCCAAGATTAACTATAAATGCTCTACAAACATAAACAATAAGATCAATAATGTAAATAGTTTAGGGATCAACCCAACAAAGGTAATCAAACATAAAAAGGTTTTGTGGCAAACTTCTTGTCTTTGCATCAACTGTGTTTAGTACTGGATAAAATGCAGCTCAAAGAGGAATAAAATTTTATAAATGTAAATTAGCTTAGGCAGATGATGTTATTAAGTCAGGTTAAATTATTTTGTGAAGATTTGTGATGCTGTCAGATGAAGTTTCATCAATTCTAGCACGACTCTGACGGTGTATATTGGTGTATAAATGAAAAGGTGAGGACTGGCAAGCCTAGATATGACAATATATTAAAATTAAAATATATATACACAATAAGAAAATGTCAAACAGAAAAAGTACATCAGAAAATTTTCAGAAATTACTCAAAACTCAAAAGTTCAGGGTTAAGAAGAAAAGAGAAATCTCAATAATAATGCATATATTGCAAGAAGCAACCTCCTTAATTCCATTTTTAAACCATAAAAGCTACAGCCCCATAAAGACTAACCCCTTCAATGGTGTCACATCCTCCCATATCCGAGGTTTAGCATCCTTATTCTTGCATATCTGCAAAAAAAAAATGTTAATCTTCAATTAATTAGCAATATATCAACAGAAAAACCAGTTGCATTCTTACTTGAAGACCCTGGACATCATCTGTTGCCAACAGAGTAATCAAACCATAGTCAGTATGAGCTCCAGCTGCATATAACCCTTGTGAGGGATCCGAGAGTTTATCTTCATGGCATGACAACAACAATGAATTATGAATACAGTAGTAGAAGTTGTGTAGTTTGTAATTATACCAGTATAAGGTAAGGCCTAAACAAAGCCGACAATTGAAAATACCTTGATAGTGTAGCAAGCGCATAATTGCAATGGGTTCTCCCAGAGTTTCTGGTTTATCAAAAAAATTAGCATCCAAATCAAGTGCAAGGGCTATTATCTTTGCAACTGCTTTTCCCACTTCTCTGAATATCTCATAAAAAACCATAAACAAACAATAAATGGACAAATATTTGATAAGCCACTTTTAAAAAGCTTATTGAAAATAGCTTATGAACATGTCATAAACTCTCTCAAACACCCTATAAAGTGCTTATATCAGTAGATAAGCCCATATAAATTGCACATAAGTCAGTTCAAATGCAACCATAACAACAATGGTACTAGGATTTCAGAAAAGAAGATGAGTTCATACAAAAGCAAGAATAAGCTAGTTAGACAGGTTCAGAGTTCAAACATCCACGTTGGAGACCGAGTTCAAATTACCAAAAAATGACAGTGGTGAAGTTGAATACTATTACTATTACATATATATAAACAAGTTAAGCAAAACTTACAATGCCTGGCATTGGAATTTTTCCATAGTCTCCCTCCATCCAGGCAGAACATCTAAAAGGCCACACAGTAAAAATTGATGAGAAACCAAAGTAGAAAAATCAAAATTTCTTTGTTCAGAACATAACAAAAGTCTTAATTAAAGGCTATAGTCATGTTTGGATAAACAGCTTAATTAAGAGCTTATAGCATAAACACTTATCATATAAGTACTTATGTATAAGCTATTTCTATAACAAAAAATAAAATAAAGTCAATCTAGTTTTAAATTAGTTGTTTGCATAATCTATCTTGGAGAGCTTATGAAAATTAGCTGAAAACAACCTATGAGCATGTCATAAGCTATTTTCATAAGTTCTAATAAACCATCTCAAATAAGTCAATCGAAACATGCCCAGTTTGACTTGATTATTACCTGATGCAGGCCAAATGTTTGGGCCATGAAAAGGTTTGTGTGATAGTGGATCATTGTCTTCAACTCCAATATAATACCCTTCTTTGTAATCACCTATAATACCAAGAGATTATTTTATGGTGATTGATTGAGCAGACAGAAGCGCAAAGCATATGATTAATATTAATATTACCGTGTAATTGGTTTTGAGGATCAAGGATTTCATCGAGAAGAGGGGTATAGCCCCTATGATTATCGTTCCGGAGAAGCTTCATCTTTTCGTTTAGCGGAAGGTTGAAAAACTTTTTGCTTTGAGAAAAAACCTCGTCCATAAACTCGTGGCTTATACCGTGATTGATAAGGTAGAAAAACCCAGAATCGGTACATGACTTTGTAATTCACAAAATGTAGTAACAAGATGAAAATTGGAGGAAAAGAAAGAGTTAATAAGCAAAAAAACAAAGAGAAGAGAGGAGAAGGTTTGATAGTTTTACATGTTTGAGCAAATGAAGCAATCTGTCGATGTTAGGATTGGAGAGGTCGATGCAATTGAGGACTGCTTCTGCTTTTACCCTCTCTTTTTCCATTATCTTCTTCTAACTCGTCCACGGACCACCCTAACTTCACTTCTCCTATTCTCTACTCTCTTATGATTACTTTAACTTCCGATTTCAACTTAAGGAGACCTTTAAGTTACCGGATGCACGCAGATAAATAGATCAAGGGGAAGACAATAATGACAAAATCTAAGACGATTTTGAACTGATTCTGACTCAACGAATGATGGTGTTAACCTCGAAATTGACGATCCTATGAATAATAGTGTTAAACTAGTGCTGTGAATTGACTCATGTATTTGTCACGATGACATGATGTTTAATATTCAATATGATTTATTCAGTAGGCTGAAAATATTAGAAGTGAAAATAGAATTGTGGTTGTCATTTTTAGATCTGAAACCGCCACATCACCCCCAGGAACAAAGATAAAATTAATTGCCAAAAAATTGACTAGTCATTCCTTCTTAGATGATTGTCATTCTTTCTTAGGTCGATTGTCTCATAAAAAGAAATATCTACCTGGTGATATGACGAAAAACAAACATTAAATGATCATAATGTTGAAAGTTTAACGACAATCAAACAAGTTTACTACGCACGTCAAACATATTGTTCATCACTTAGAAGTAATAAACCTAAAATGCAACATCTAATGGCATTGATGGAACACGATAAATACATGTATCGATATAGGAAGGTAAATGGTTTACATGAGTTGAGGGACATATTCTGGTTTACATGATTTGGAACAAATGTGTGAATTTAAAAATTGTTGAAGTCTCACATTGTTAAACTCTCATTTTGAATAGTTTTAATCACTATATAAATGTTCTGCTCGGCTAATTTACGAGTCACTTCTCCCCTTTCTTTCTGTCCCTTCGATATTTTAGAACGGTATTGTACCGTAGTCCTTTCGATATTTTAAAGCGATTGTTATACCGTAGTCCCTTCGATATTTTAAAGCGGTTGTTATACCGTAGTCCCTTCGATATTTTAAAGCGATTGTTATACCGCAGTCCCTTCGATATTTTAGAGCGGTATTGTACCGTAGTCCCTTCGATATTTTAAAGCGGTAGTCCCTTCGATATTTTAGAGCGGTTGTTATGCCGTAGTTCCGTGCATGCTGCAGTCCTTTAGAGTGTAGTAATTTTGAGTTATGAGTGATTATAGTACCATATTGCGAGGCTTTAATCGCCTTATTAAGAGTGACTTTAACCGTCATATTGAGAGTGACTTTAATAGCCATATTGAGGGTGTAATTCTAAAACGGTTTTCTACGGTGCAGTAGAACTCCGATACAGTGAATCTGAGTTGTTTTATCCTGGGGACGGCGTGGTTGATAGTCTGCCTTGCACAATATGGGCAGTGCCGCGAAACGTCTTAAAGAGAGCGACCTAGTCCGCGACTCAACCAGTAATATCTTTGATGACACAAATTGTGATTTTTAAACAGCTTTTTCAAACTCAAAAAACAACAATTTTAAGACGTTTTTTCTGTCATGTCAACCGAAGATATTACTGGATATGTTTCTTTGAGGCAAACAGAAAAGGATAAGAAAGCTGGAGAATTAACCCATGGGAGGGTAATTATTACCTATAAAAGAATAATTATATTCTTAATAGACTTGCTGGTGATCTGTATGAATACTACAATTCCAACAATAGTGCTAAACAGGTATGAGATGCTATTAAGAAGGGGAAGTTGGAGCTAAAAAAATCTGTCGTAGCTTGAAATGTTATAAATATGATACCGAGGAACTTCGAGCTAAAAAGTGTGTTGTAGCCGCTACCTCAAGTATCAGATTACCGATGAAAAATTTGTGGAGAAATTTAGAAGATAGCTCAGGAGATCATCTTAAGGTATGACTTTAGATGAATTTCAAATTGATTGTTATTATCGACAAAATGCCTCTGTTTGGAAGGATTTCAAAAATTCTTAAAACAAATGAATTTTCTCTAAAGAGTATGATAACCTGTCTTTAAAAAAAATGTTGTTTATTATTTTTCTGAATTAGGCAGAGTTTACTTATATCCGAAGCATGTTTAAATCTAAATGTTGAAATTAAGAATGTCTCCTTCTGTGTACATGTTGTGTGATCTTAATATTTTACATGCTAGACTTTATTATATGAACACATGTTATTTCAAACTTAAGTAACTTAGGTTTAATACCAATGTTATCTTTAAATAATTTTGAAAAAAAATGTGATTTTTGTAGTCAAGTTAAAATAACAAAGAGTTCACATAAATTTGTAGTTAGATAATCTGAGTCTTTAGATTTATTACACTCTGATATATGTGAACTTGATGAGACGTTAATAAGAAATGAAGATTGTTATTTTATCACTTTTATTGACGATTGTTCTGACTATACTTTTGTATATCTAATGAAAAATAAAAGTGAAACACTTGACATGTTTAGAATCTTTGTAACTGAAATAGAAAATCAATTTAGTAAAAAGATTAAGAGGTTTCGTAGTGATAGAGGAACAGAATATGATTCTAGTTTATTTAAGGAGTTTTATAAATCTCAAGGAATCATACATGAAACCACAACACCTTATTCACCTAAAATGAATGGTAAAGAAAGAATACGACTCTGACTGAACTTGTTGTTGCTATTATGCTTAACTCTGGTGCTGCATCTTATTGGTGGGGGGAAATTATTTTGATTGTTTGTTATGTTTTGAATAGAGTTCCAAAATCTAAAAGCAAAACATCTCCTTATGAGATAATAAAGAAAAGACAATCAAACTTGTCTTATCTTCGAACATGGGGTTGTCTGGCGTATGTTAGAATTCCCGATTCCAAACGAATTAAACTCGTCAGTAGAGCCTATAAATGTGTATTCATTGGGTATGCAGTAAACAGTAAAGCGTATAGGTTTTATGACCTAAATGCGAAAGTGATCATAGAGTCAAATGATGTTGACTTCTATGAAAATAAATTCCCTTTCAAATTGAGAAATAGCGGGGACAGCGAACCAAGTCATACTCCCGTGACAGGAAGTGCTGAAAGCAACAAACAAGGTGATTTGGAAACTCGAATGAGTAAGAGAGTCAGAGTTGCTAAAGATTATGGACCATAATATATGGCCTATAATTTAGAGAAGGATCCTGCAAATCTCAAAGAAGCCTTGTCATCTTTGGATGCAAATCTTTGGCAAAAGGCTATAAACGATGAAATGGATTCCCTAGAATCTAACAAGACCTGGCATATAATAGACTTGCCTCCTGGTTGCAAGCCGATAGGTTGTAAATGGATTTTGAAAAAGAAACTAAAACCCGATGGAACTATTGATAAATACAAGGCACGCCTTGTAGCCAACGGTTTTAGGCAAAGAGAAAATATAGATTTCTTCGACACTTTTTCTCCAGTCACGAGAATAACATCCATTAGGGTACTCATTTCACTAGCAGCAATTCATAATTTGGTGATACACCAAATGGATGTTAAAACAACCTTTTTAAATGGTGACCTGGAAGAAGAAATCTATATGGAACAACCTGAAGGTTTTGTAATTCATGGACAAGAAAACAAGGTCTGTAAGTTAGATAAATCTCTGTATGGTCTTAAACAAGCTCCTAAGCAATGGCATGAAAAGTTTGACAATTTGATTATATCGAATGAGTTTAAAGTGAATGAAAGTGACAAATGTATTTATTACAAATTTGAAAATGGCATTTGCACTATCATATGTCTCTATGTAGACGACTTACTCATATTTGGTTCAAACATCCATGCTGTAAATACAGTGAAATCATTGTTGAGTAACAACTTTGATATGAAAGACCTCGGAGAAGCGGATGTAATCTTAAGAATCAATATTACTAGGTCAGAAAAGGGAATTTCTTTAGATCAGTCTCATTATGTTGAAAAGATCCTAAAAAAATATAAATACTTTGACTGTAAACCTGCTTGCACACTATATGATCCAAGTATGAAACCTTTTAAGAACTGGTGAAGGTGTTAGACATACTGAATATGCGAGCATCATTGGCAGCCTCAGGTATACCACTGATTGTATTAGACCACATTGCCTACGTCGTGGGACTATTGTGCAGGTTTACCAGTAGACCTAGTATGGAGCATTGACACGCTATCGAAAGAGTCATGAGATACCTAAAAAGGACCATGAATCTACGATTACATTATCAAAGATTTCCTGCCGTACTTGGAGGATACAGTGATGTTGATTGGAACACCTTGTCAGATGTCTCCAAAGCAATCAATGGCTATAATTTTAGTATAGCCGATGGTGATGTATCTTGGAAATCAAAGAACAGACGATATTGGCTCAGTCCACTATGGAGTCTGAAATGATAGCACTAGCTATTGCTAGTGAAGAAGCGAGCTAATTGAGATGCTTGCTAGCTGAGATCCCTTTGTGGGAAAAACCTATGCCAGCTGTGTTGATCCACTGCGATAGTACCGCGACTATTGCAAAAATTGAGAATCGTTATTACAACGGTAAGAGACGACTAATACGTCGTAAGCACAGCACAGTTAGAGAATTACTAACTAAAGGAGCTGTAATAGTGGATCATGTACGCACTGATGATAATTTAGCAGATCCTTTGACGAAAGGATTGGCTAGAGAGAAAGTCATAAATACATCCAAAAGGATGATACTATTGCCTATAGATAAATGAGTCACTTATGATGGGAACCCGACCTAAAAGACTGGAGATCCCAAGAATTAGGTTCAATGGGTAATAACAAGTCATTGTGATATGAGATGAACATGTTATTATATTTAACAGAAGCATGATTCCTGAAGCGATGGAAGATTGAGATAATAGAAACTCTTAATGAGATCTATACTCTATGTGGAGGGAGTACCTAGCTACAGGAGTACTCTTGATAGACTCACCTATGTGAATGTGGAAATGAGGCCGTTTCCTATGGAATTTCGAGGCAAAAATTCCTAGAGCGTTCACTATAATGGGATAGACGTGCAGGGCCATAATTGCACGGGCTTTTTAGAATACACCTAATGAAAAGGTTGTGTGTGGGTTTGATGTCCGAGATAGAGTTCAAGACTATGAGTCACTCTTGTTAAATTAGAATCTTACTCGCTATGTAAAGGTTCAAGTCATAGACACCTTTGCTTATGCACAATCTTATAGAAGCGTTTGACGCTATTTTAGAAACATTTTTTTAATTCAAGTGGGGGATTGTTGGAACAAATGTGTGAATTTAAAAATTGAAGTCCCACATTGTTAAACTCTCATTTTGAATAGTTTTAATCACTATATAAATGTTCTGCTCGGCTAATTTACGAGCCACTTCTCCCCTTTCTTTCTATCCCTTCGATATTTTAGAGCGGTATTGTACCGTAGTCCCTTCGATATTTTAAAGCGATTGTTATACCGTAAAGCGATTGTTATACCGCAGTCCCTTCGATATTTTAGAGCGGTATTGTACCGTAGTCCCTTTGATATTTTAAAGCGGTAGTCCCTTCGATATTTTAGAGCGGTTGTTATGCCGTAGTTCCGTGCATGCTGCAGTCCTTTAGAGTGTAGTAATTTTGAGTTATGAGTGGTTATAGTACCATATTGCGAGGCTTTAATCGCCTTATTAAGAGTGCCTTATAGGTTAAATAGCATTCATGGTCCCTTAACTTAATTTCAGGTAACGTTTTAGTCTTTTATCTTTTTTTTTTTTTTTTCCGATTTGGTCATTTATTTTAATTTTAAGTGACAATTTAATCCTTTATGTTTTAAAATGTTAACAATATTATCCTTTTTTTTACATAAATTCAAAAAATTCATCAAAATTTTCAACCAAAACCCATAAAATTAATTACATTTTTTAATATAATACAAATTTTATCAAATTCGTAACTCAAATATTCAAATAAACTCATATTTTCATTTTTTATTTGATTTTTAAAATTCCATCTAATAAAGAATAAAAATATGAATTTATTTAAATATTTGAGTTACGAATTTGATAAAATTTGTATTATATTAAAGAATATAATTAATTTAATGGGTTTTGGTTGAAAATTTTGATGAATTTTTTGAATTTTTGTAAAAAAAAGGATAATTAATATTGTTAACATTTTAAAACATAAAGGATTAAATTGACACTTAAAATTAAAATAAAGGACCAAATCGAAAAAAAAAATAAATGACTAAAACGTTACATGAAATTAAGTTAAGGAACTACGATACTATTTAGCCTATTATATATTTATAATTAAATTTTTTTTTTTTTTAAGTTGAAAGCTTTAGTTTCGCTTTTGGACTGACCATGACTACTAATTAGAGAAACATATAAAAAAATATATTACAAAAATTGAATAAATAATTAAAATATTAATTATATAAAAAATTTAATAAGACTTATATATTCAATTTCACATACCATGCATACGACATACCCTTCACAAACGTGTCACATATCTATTCCACATACGCTCACAAGTAAAACGACACCTTCGTCCCTAAGTACTTTTCTCTCTCACTTTCTTAATTCTCACTCACACCAGAATTAGAATCCAACCTAAAGCAGATACTGTCAACCTCTCCTTTGGACAAATAGATATCACTAAATTTCAAAGTATATCTTATATGATATGATATAAAGGTTTCATTATTATTTTGTATATATTATTGATGAATAAATTATTTTATTGTTGCAACTTATATATATAATTACAATATTGATGTTGATCTTAACGATAAAAAACATTTATATATTAATATCAAAATTTATAAATATAATTAATATGATATTAATTTTTAATCCAATTAATTTTAAAAAATTATTCATGTGACATAATTTTATTAAATGAGTGTAACTTATAACTGTTTATGTGTACTTTAATATCTCTATATATTAAAATTTTAAATACTATAAAGGCTATGTCGCAAGAAGAAAATTCAGCTGCTTATATGTGCAATAATTTATCATTTGTTGCAGTACACGAGTAATACCATATTTCTATTTTTTTGCTAGTTCGTGCCGTGTATCACCATCTATCTTGAATAACAACCCTTCTCTCAATTTGGACCGTTTGATCTCTCCAACAAATCCCTACGTGTTGTGTTTATATTTTGGTTAACACGATGTATTAAATTTCCATCATCAGGTGTCACTGCAGTTGTCACACTCAAATGGTGTCAAATTTTCGCTATCTTTTCTCGTACAACTTCCTTAACTTGCTGAGTAATAAAATTAAAAAATTAGAAAAATAAAAAGGAATTTTATGCTTTTCTCATTAACTTCAACTAATTCGCTTGTCAAATTTCACCAAACGTATGGGTCCCTAAAGTAATACAAGGGACACATGGCATTTTGTAACGAAAGTCAGTACCGTTGCTTACGTACATATATAATTCTTCACACGTCATACACAGAGAAATTATTCGGTACAGCCTGAACTAACGTTGCACCTTGAGGACGGTCCAATTACAAGCATAATGTGGTATTAAAATACACAAATAAAAAATGTTAAAAGTATTAAGCTCGTAATTACTTGTCGTTAGTGAGAGTCATTTTTATTTTTGACAGTTTTACTCACCTATCAATATTCAATGGAGTATTTTAATCTAGTCTATGAATAACATTTTTGTAAATAACTCTCAATTAAAACATCAATTATTAGAAATTAAATCAATAAAGAAATTCAATCTAATAAATTAATCCATTAGATACAAGAGTCTCATGGCTATAGTAGTGAATCACATCGAACATTTTTACATATTCAAGTATAACAAGAAGCCATATGCAAAATATGTGTGTTGAAGGAAGATCGAAGGAGGGGATAGTTGGAATCGCATCATAACGCAGGTGCGTATGACCACACACAAACACAATTTGTGTACCGTTTCTATTTCGTACTCAACTTTTACAAATCATAACGGATGCGTGTGCCATCAAAAAAACTGATAACACTTTTCCTTACACGTGTCACTTTTTTACCAGTCTTTTCTCCTCCTTTTATCTCTCTCTCTCTCTCAATCAACCATTGCTGCGTTATGGAACCTTTGGACGATGCGGAATCGCAACTCGAACGAATCGACTCTGAGTTAACGCCAACAAGCTCTGGTTCGGGCATTTCCTCCGTATTCAGCGCTGACGATTTCCGTAACTTCAATAGCTCCGGCGACATTTCCTCTATCAGCAGTGGCTCCGGCGAGATTCCGTCTTTCACGGTGAACCGAGTGATTCTTGCACCTTCGTTGAGTGCTGCGTCCAATGAAGCAGACAACGAGGCCGCTATGCCGGCGGTGAGGGAGAAGTGCGTCGGAAGGAATAATAAGGGAGTGAGTTGGGGACATACTTCGGTGATTGGAAGGCGGAGAGAGATGGAGGACGCCGTCGCCATTATTCCGGGATTCATGTCTCGCACTTGCGATCACGTCGGAGGTTGTACGGCTCCAGGTTCAAGATCTTCCGGAGAGATCGGTCCTGTTCATTTCTTCGGCGTTTACGACGGACACGGTGGCTCTGAGGTTCGCATCTTCTTCCTTCTCCTTCCATTTTTAATTAATTTAATAATTCTTTATTATTTGTATTTCGGAAAATAACGGTTTCTATTTTCTTTAATTTTCTCTTTATATACTGAGCGAGTTAAAAGAGAGTGTGGACTGGTGTTACGTGATCATAACAACTGCATACTTCAATTATTAAATTAGGTTTAATTTAATTTAAACGTTTTACCTAAATTATCCTTTAGTTTAGAAAATTGAACATTAAATCAAAAACAATTTTGGCATATATCATTAAATAAATAGATTAAAAGAGGCAACTACTATTTATATTTATTTGTAATTAAATGTATGCCAAATTTTGTTACAGATTAAACCAGTGCTGTAATTTTGTTTCTGTTTTTGTTCATGTGATAGTTGAATAAATCTCGATTTTTATTGCTAAACGATACTAGTAATCGGAATTATGATGATGATGCTGGTAAAACTGAAACCGGGAATGTGGTTGGTGGGAGTGTTCCTTAGGAAAGCCACGTGTTATTGGTAGAGTGGTCCACAAAAAGAGATATAAATTAATGTTGCGTTTCGTTGTGATGACACGTAGTAGATACCAGTGTGTATAATAGTGCCGGTGTGGCCCTATTATTTACTCTCTCTTTTAGGACAGCTACTAATTGTTATGATTAAGTGTGTCGACAATTTCCACGTCCTTTTTCGTAAATATGATTAAGTGCGTTTCCGGTTTGAATTCACAAAATCAGCGTGTAGACTTGGGAGAGTTAGGGTAAACCATTTTTTAGTTTATTAAAGTATACGATTTTATTATTTTAGTATTTGATATAATAAAAAATCTAAATTAGACTTTGAATTATTAAATTGTCAGTCAATACTCTGATGTTATAATGGTCATTAATTATTTGGTCATTAAATTGTATTTTTTAAAGATTTTTATAATAGTAAATTATATTTTTCAAAGAATATTTTAATGATTCAATAATTAATTTAAATTTTTTACTAAATCAAAAATCAAAATGACAATATTCTATACTTTTATGAACTAAAATAGTAGTTTACCTTTGATTTTGCAAGGATTACACTTTGTAATTTATTCATAATCATGGTGACTCGGTAATTTTGTCAATCTCACCGTGCATTGAATATATTTAATTTTTTCTACAAAAAATAAATTGAAGAGAAACGGTAATACTTGTCTATGGATACATGTTAATGATTTAAAGTGAAATTTATCTTAAAATTTGTGTTTTCAATACTTTAAAAGTTCAAATATTGTTGATTTTAATAAAAAGAATTATATTTTAGTATATTTTACATGTGTGCTTATGAGACAGCATTACCCTTAATTGATTTTGCAAGGATTACACTTTGTAGTTTATTCATAATCACGGTGACTCATTAATTTTGTCAATCTTACTATGCATTGAATATATTTAATTTTTTCTACAAAAAATAAATTGAAGGGAAACGGTATACTTGTCTATATACATGTTAATGATTTAAAGTGAAATTTATCTTAGAATTTGTGTTTTCAATACTTTAAAAGTTCAAATATTGTTGATTTTAATAAAAAGAATTATATTTTAGTATATTTTACATGTGCGCTTATGAGATAGCATTACCCTTAATTGAATGCGGTAGTGTTATGAATATGATGTTTGGGTGGGTGGTCCTGTTGTTGGAGGAGAAAGAGTTTCACGGCAAAAGGTTGAGCTACGGGGATGGAATGGATGGATGGTTTTTTGGTTCATGTCATATCATGTGTGAGTAAGTGGAACTGACGTTTCATGAATCACCTTTGCACCAAGAGGAGTAAACCGTTCTTATAACATTTGTGATTCGAATGATAGAACTTAGAAGGCCATATATTAAACAAATGCAATTCAGTATAGCTTTTTTAACAGAAAAAGTCAGAAAGCATGAGTGAACCGTTCTTCTAACATTTGTAGTAATTGAATCCTAGGTGGCTAAATTTTGTGCCAAGCGAATGCATGATGTTATAGCAGAGGAGTGGGACCGAGAAATAGAAGGCGGTGCTGAATGGCAGAGAAGGTGGGAAGCAGTATTTGCTAATGGTTTTGAGAGGACTGACAATGAAATCGTATCAGACGCAGTTGCACAAGAAATGGTTGGATCTACTGCATCTGTGGTTGTTCTATCTGGTTGCCAAATCATTACATCCAACTGTGGCGATTCAAGGGTTGTTCTTTGCCGCAGGACTCAAACAATACCATTAACAGTGGATCAGAAGGTCTACTCAACCCATTTATCTCCTTTCTTGTTTTATACTGTACATTCTTGTTTTTTATGTTCTAAATTACGTTTGGAGTTGCAATTGCAGTAATAATGCAAATCTTGATTTTGTGGCAAAATACAGACAAATTCTGTCAATGTGGCTGTAATTGCAATTGTGATGCGGTTACAGATACCTCTAAAATCTTTATATGTTAAGGTTGTGGACTACAATTTAGAAATCATGTATATGTATATATAGGAGAGGATGAGTCTATTCTCAACAATAACATAATATGAAAAAGATAAAAACATTTCACATTCGTTGCTTTCGAAGTTCTGAGATATTTGTAACCCATGAGAAAGGATGATAAAAAAAGAAAAGGTAAATATTAAGAGGTGATATCCATTATAAACCAAGATATTCAAATATTAAATCTTTCCCTTCAGTGTAGTTGGTTCTGAGATACCGTTATTGTCCTTGCATGTACAGCCTGATAGAGAGGATGAACTCTTGAGAATCGAAGGAGAAGGAGGAAAAGTCATAAACTGGAATGGAGCTAGGGTGTTTGGTGTTCTTGCCATGTCCAGGGCCATAGGTACCTTGATTTATCTTCATATATATCCAGTCTTAGGCTAAGAATTTACGCAATGTTTTCTTCGTTTGAGCTAATAATATTATATGCCAAACAATCTTCTCAAAAGGAGTTTCCTCCTATATACCAAGTGATAATCATAGCTATCTATACTCCTTTATAACTATAATGATATCTCCCTTTTTGATGTAACAACAAATAAGTTCCAAAAACATAATAACAAAAGGATTTAATTTATACAACACCGTTAGATCATTAGAGATATTTGACTTTTACAATAACTACATTTAATGTCAAGCCCATAAATAATTGTGATAGAATGACAATGTAAAACTTTTTACATTGACAGTGTGTAAAATAAACTCATAACAAAAACTTAAGAGATAGAAAACTATTTCCAAAGCAAAGCTTAAGTGGTTAGAGACACCTAAAGCAGTTTGAGACGGAAGTCCAAGGTTAAAACCACGAAGAGGAGAAAGTTGACAAGTGATATCAATATAGTAATTTACAATATTCTGTACCTAACATTTTAGCATGTTCTTTCAACGGCTTTATTATAGATTAAACTATTAATGCTTTCATGTTTGCAGTTTCTTAATGTTTTTGCAAGCTTCCTAGGTACCATGGGAATCTAGTGGATTTGCACGGGTTTTGGTTATGAAATATATGAACGTAGGATGTATCAATAAACTTAATCCATAATGACTGGGAAAATATAGATATTGGCAGTTCTCAATACTAATACTTTATTGACTGAGATTCTAAAGTTAGACATGAAAGACTGATTATGAAGTTGTGTGAGCAAAATTTCGCGATAAGTGGAAGTTATATTTTTTCAGTGATTCTCATCATCTGTACTTATCCCAAGCTATCCGATCAAATAAAAATCACTAGCTCTTTTTTTGCTGCTAAAATCATTTGCTGTCTGAAGAAACATAGATGGCAAGAAGCTTGCCTGTAGCAAACAGAGTTAATCATTTTGTTTACTTTCCCTTTAAATGGGGCAAACTTGAGTTATCTTCCATTTTTTCTACAGCAAGTAGTCATTAGTCTGCATTTGCACTCTTACTGTCCTAGTTTGCATTCTTTAGTTTGCATTTTTGTACTAGTTTCCCCAACATTCAATCAGAGTTTTTAGGTTTAAAGTTTAAACATCGCCCAGAATGAGTTAGCAATGTTGTTAACTTTTTTTTGTTTTTGGTACACATTGTTGTTAACTTTTAAATATGAGTAGTTTGCACCACATTCTAGATCTATAATCTACAATTGTTTACACAACACTGGTTTCCAAGTCGAGCATCTACTGCAAACTCTACTTATTTTTTCTTTCCTTATGCACTTACATATACTAAAAACATTTTTCAAAGCTAAATTATGATTTGGAGATCTAGGAAGTAAAGGTCTATGACGACCAGTCTTGTATTTAGCAGCTTATAATGGGGATATTTCAGGTGATCGGTACTTGAGACCATGGATTATTCCAGTGCCAGAGATAACTTTTACAGCAAGAACTGACGAAGATGAGTGTTTAATTTTGGCAAGTGATGGACTTTGGGATGTAATGACAAATGAGGAGGTGGGAGACGTAGCGCGCCACATTCTAAGAAGGCGCCGCAGATCATTGTCGATGGAGGAAATATCTCCAACACAAGTTGTTGCTGATAGCCTAACTGAAATTGCATATAGTAGAAATAGTAAAGATAACATTTCAATCATTGTTGTTGATCTGAAATCAAAGAGAAAACGTTTGCAAAGGCCTCCTTCAATTTCCTGAAAATACAATTCTCTTTGATAGTTTTCAACACCTTGAGAAGGTAATGAAGTTCCTAGAGTTGATCTATATGAGCAGAACAACTCCTTTGACGTGCATGGTGATTCTCTGTTATCACTTCAACTTGTGTTTCTCCTAACTTGCTAGCTGTACAGAGCTGACTAGCAAAAAAAAAATCTGATTCATGATAAGTAGCAACTAGCTAGGACTTGTTTGTTACAATGAAGTAATGATCAACACTCCATTTTTATCTGTTCCATCCTTGACAAGGGCTAATAGAATGAAATTACCAATTCATTTGTTGAATTTTTTAAAACTAATACTAATCAATGGAATGAAATATAATAAAGTTTATTTCATTCCATTGTATCTAAAATTCTCATTTTTAAATCAATCCTAATGAAGTTATAACTCTATTTTCTCCACTTCCTGTATAATAAAATGTAGACTTCCCGCATTGATGTATAAATCAAGATCGGAGTTAAAGTATGGATTAGATTTTGGGCATACAATTCAATAGTTTAAACTTTGAATGAATAAGGTCTCGAGCATTATTTGAGATATTATTCCTACTTTACATGTCTCAAGACCTTCCTTGGCAAAAGTCCAAATAGAGGGTATAGTTGCTGTTATTTATCAGAAAATTCGCATAAACTTAGGCATACAAAAATAAATGGTAATAACTAACAGTAATAAGTTAGAAACTTTTTAAGGAATGACAAGTGATATTCACATGTCCTAGAAATCATTCATCACTTCCATCATCCTGACTTTGAAGATTGCATTTTCCACTGATAAGAAAGTTAAAAACTTGCCTCAAATTTCCTCTGGAAGGTCGAGCATTTGTTGCAAACTTACAGATAAATACAAGCCGTCGTCTCATATCCCATTTAGTGACATGTGCTGCATTGAAGGATTTCCCATCATCAAAAGTATCTAGGAAAAGAAGCGGGGACAACAGGGGATAGTTAGTGATAGAATTAACCAAGTGATATATTAATATAAATAAAGTACATTTGAAATTAGAAATAATGATGAATTGAATACTGAAATGCACCAATTCTATATTGGAAATGTACCTTTTTCATCAAATAGTGACATCAAAATTGCTAAACAAACACATACACTAATATCTTCCCCTGAAAAGCAAAGAAAAAGATTATATTAGGCATGGCAGGTTTTTTACGACACAGAACAATTTTACATAGGTCCAGCAGAACGATTCAGAAGGATAAGGACAAGCACATCAGATACTCAAAAAGATAAAGTTAGAAGGAAAAATAATGAAATGATAAAACAATAGAAGTTGAGAGGGTATTCAGAGCCTATACCATTATTACAACAAACCAGAAGTCGTTTTCCTTGGCTGAGGTTTAACTTTGCAAAGCTCACAGCTTTACGAAGCTTGTTTGATAAAGAAAATCGATCAAACTTTGAACTCTGGCCATGAAAATTTAAAGTCAGTGGAAAAATTCTAAAAACAACAAGAAGTTTTCTTTCCACTTCATACTAACCACCATTGGAAGATGTAGATATGCTTCAGCACTAGGAAGAGAGACAGAGATGGACTCTTGATCGCAATTCAATATGCAATCAACATCAGCTACATCTGTAGCTGCACCAAACATGGACACTAAACAATCAGCTACAAAAACATAGTACAAACAATTTTCTGCTTAATAATCATGTTGCTCATCAGAAGTAAATTGAATAGCAAAGCAACAGAATATATATGTACAATTCATAGAATTTATTTTACATATAAATTATGTAGTAGGGTCTTCATTCAATAGATCTTCTAGTGTCAAAAATGTAAATGTACAGCCAAGAGGACTAGTTATTTTCAATAGAAATCTATGTAGTATTGACATTTCAGATTGAAAGTGTGTCACGTGTCGAACACCAACATATGTGATTATATTCAATGACTTTCATTTTTTCAAATTAGAACCAATATCGTTGTGCAGTGTCCAGTGTTCGTGCTTCATAGACAAAAAACATCAGAAGATTAATAAAGGGCATCGAGTAACTCAACATACCAAATTGAGATGCACCAACAGCCAAATTAGTTGAACCCAACCAAGAAATTTCAAAACTTTCAGATTCAATATTTGAATTGTCATAAGCCAATGATGGTTCTTCATTTGAAAGGGATTTAACTCTAATCTGTGGAGCATTCTCTCCTCTATAAGCTCGACGTACCCTACTCTTTTCAACGATATCTGCAACCTTTTGGTTACAAACTTCAGGACCCGAGTTTATAAGATCATAAACATGATTCCAAAAGAGAGGTGGAGTTAAACCTCTAGCCCAACTTTCTTCATCGTCTCCGGCACCCGGTATGTAATTCCAGCTAAACTCAGAGGTAGTACTGTGTTGACTTATGCCATTCGACGTAGAAGCAGACACAAGTATGATGGGAGTGAAATCCCAAGAATCATGGTGAGGAACTTCATTTAACCATATGACAGTTTTCTGAGAAATCCATAGAGGACGTAAAGGTTTCTTCAAGATAGCAGCAAGGGAAGCAATGTCAGCTCCAGTTGCTTTCAACTGTTGAGTCCATTCCTCTAACTTCTCCTCAATGCAAGCCTTTTCTGTTTGAGGAACCCAAAGGGGGAGGTGCAAAGAGCAATCCCAATCACAAGATACATCTTTTGCAATCTCATCACATCCATCAGTGGTATCGTCCTGTTTGCAAAGAGATAAGTAAGTATATACAAACATAAACTCGGAAGAAGTATAAGAGTATTAATTCTGAGACTCACTTACTTGTGGTGATGTTGCATCATCATCATGAATATTGGAATCTCTTCTAAAATGGGAAATTGCACGATTAAGAACACAGGTCCAAATGGGTATAGTTTTAGACATGCTGTCAGGGAAACGCTTTCCTTTTCTTGTAGAATCAACTATCATACAACCTCCCTTCTGTCCTACCCAATTCAATATATTCATAGATCATATTTGAAATATTCACAAGTATTTAAATATTTGAAATTGTGATTAATTACATACCGGCAAGATGAGCAACGTGGAGGTTGAGACGAGAAGTGGAGAAAGAGCAGTTGTTGGTGTGACCATCGGTGGATTTGAAGTAACAAGTTGAATGAAAATGAGAAGAATACCATAAACCGCAACGAAGATTGGCGAGAAGAGGAAGTTGAGGCCATAACTCAGAGATCTCACCAACGAAAACAGAGTCTTGATATATTGATCTAAGTGCGTTGTATAAACTGTTATCTCTTCGTTTAATGCTTCTTGCTGCTTTGTATATACTTAACTTCCTCCATTCTCCTTTTTCTTTTTCTTCTTCTTCTTCCATCTCTCTCTCTCCGCCGCCAGAATGGTTCACACCACCGTACTATATGATATGATATGACCTAAAAGTAGTTACATAATATGCCACGTCATCATGTTTGTCAAAACTATCTTCAGTTAACTATTGTAGTAGACTCACACCACACTTAAGGAACATAGATCCTCTATTTATAAATAAAAAATTATAAATATAGTATTTAGATCGAGTCATTTTGTACATATATCCAATCTTGTATTTATCTGTCCGCTTTGTTTTTATTGTGACAACGTGTGTATATATTTTATATTTTTTATAATTTTAGTTATGATTTATAAATTATTTAGATATTATATATATATATATATTTGTTCATTTATCAATAATATATAGTAGAATTTGATATATACACAAATATAAAGAGGTAAAAAAAGAAAAAGAAATTTTCTCAAAAATAATACATATAAAATAAATTTTTAGAAAAAAAATAGAAGAATTAGAAAATATGAAAAACTTGAAATGATAATTTAGGGGAAAAAAGTTACACTAAAATAAATGTATCCCTCATATATATATAAGTATAGATAACATTTTTTTATAGTGTTAAATTGAAGTTTTATTATTCTAAAAAAAGTTAGTGGCATAAATTACTTGGACCTATAAGTTTAAATGTTTAATTAGTGATGCCTGTGAATTTGAGTTATTAAAAAAATATTATTTTAAAAAAAAAATGTTAACAAGTGTCCAAAGGACACACATTAAACATCTAACTGTAGAAATGTTTTTGTTTTTTAAATTGTGTTATTCATACTTTAAAATTTAAAATTGTAAAAAGTGAACTTTTATACATAAAACTTATTTATTTATTTATTTGGTTGTTTAATAAGTGCTATAAAAGTATTTATTAGCGTGACCCTTATTTTAAAATATGGCTTTAAAGACGTTTACAACATATCGCACATTTAAAACAATTAAACCACAAATTAATGAGAGATGAATGAAAAAAGCGTTTAGGGCTATGTCTATAAATACGACAACCAGTGTCAAGTAATCAGAGGTTGACTCAAGTTAGTAGTTTCCTATTTGTGTTTTTGCTAGTGAATCTATTTATCATATTTTCAGTGATTGCTTGAGACATAGAGGTGTGGCGTGACCTTACTAGTCATTAAGTTCATTATGATTTTTGGATGCATAATGTGAATATCTGGTTGCGGAACAATTTGAAAAGGTGTTACTATCTAGAGGATGAGCTTTGGACGAATACATTTGTAGTGGCTCTTGATTGTCTCTGTGGATGGTATGGAATGAGAGGAGTGGCTTGACGCTAGTTGGACCAATATTCCTTGACTCACGTTCTTCATGAAGCTAATCAAACGATAAATGTTTTTGATAAATATGGCTTACGTATCACTAATTCTTAATAATATTCATAAAAGAAAATATATAAAAATGACAAACAATTGAACTAATATTATTGGACTTGTGATTGGCCATATATATATATATATGGCTTACGTATCACTAATTCTTAATAATATTCATAAAAGAAAATATATAAAAATGACAAACAATTGAACTAATATTATTGGACTTGTGATTGGCCATATATATATATATATATATATATATATATATATATATATATATATATATATATATATATATATATATATATATATATATATATTTTGTTTATTATTTAGTAATTGATCTAGTTTCACTTGTACTAGTTTCGACTTAATACTTTCTTCGAACAAAATTTTATTTTTTTATCATAAAATTTAATTTTATGAGAAGGATTCGAAATCGGTTCTTCAAAATTTACAGTATTCACACACTCTGTATAAATTAAATATATTTTCCTTAAAAGCAGCTACAAGTCTTCAAACAAGATCATGCCATTATTTGTAATTGCAAGTACTATTAATATCCTATCAGAGATCAACCACAATGGTTAAACACAGTCGATCCAAAAATAGATAATATATTTAAAATATCAATATGACAGTCATATTATATGTTTGTGTTGATGAAATGGGATTGAATAGTATAGTGTTCCATTGTTTAGATATTTCAAAAATTAAAATGAAACAGAATATGGTAGTCTCTATTTCATCCAACTCTACATACCTCAATTTCCCCCCTTCAATTTAGAAGTTATGAGATGAATGACCTACTAATTAAATTTTAGAATTATTGAAATACTATCATATCCTTAGTTGTTGTCTTCTACTCTTCATAGTCACACCCACCAGAACCTCCTTCCACTGGCATGTGAGTTTTGTTCAACTTCACACAATTCCACTTGTGAGCATTTCATACTTCAACATTTTTTTTTGACAGATAAGAACATTTTTATACTTCAACATTAATGATATATTTCTTTTAAAACTAAAAAAAGAAAGGTCAAACAACCTAAATCCAAGTTTTGGTACGCCCATCATCTTAATATTGTATGATTCTTAACTTTTAAAATAAGAAAGAAACTTTTGTTATAATCGTTGCATGTCCAAAATACCTGCCTAAAGAAGAGGATTTTGAATAGTCTTAATACACCAATGATTACAAAAAGAAATCGTTCGATGACAAAACACTAACCCAACTAATTCATTAAATCATAATCATCCAACTTGTCATTGTATTCGAGAACCTTTCTCTTTATCTTGGACGAATCCACCCATGCAATGAAGTCTTCCATGTTTCTAGTTACAAGGAAAGCTGGATCTGTAATTGTATTTGGACCAACTCGAATATGCCCTTGTTCAATATAAGTTACAGCTTCTTTCAAATGCTCAGCATATTTTAGTCTCACCAAAACAGTTGAGAGCCTACGCCTGCACGATAGTGAACATAATTTGGAGAAAATGAGCAATGTAATGATACAAAGTCATGGTACAAAAAATAATTAATTTTTGTTACTCATTGCATAAAGCTGGCATGACGAGAGTCAGAATCAATAACGACTGAGTCAAGTTGATTAACTTGATAGTTGACAGTCACATTTTTTGAGCAAAAATATATTACTTGACTGACACTCTCATTAAAAAAAAAAATAGAAATCAGCTTAAGAATTGCAATATTCTGTTGGAAACCTATTCACTCAAGTATTAGACTTAGTTATTTACAATCGCATAAAATGGCAGCCTTGGCCTTATTCCTATTATTATATATTTTCCTGCGACTCAAATTGTTAACTTGCCTAGCTTAAAACAGTGTTATCAATGGCGGATGGCAAAAAGCCAATAATCAGACATTTTTATCCCCATGGCGTCGCCATCCTTCATAAATTGGCCATAGCGGCTGTCACAAAATCTGCCACTGCAATCCACCATGGAGGCGATATTTGACAACACTGACTTCAAAACAACAATAAACCATATGTTGAGCTTTAAGTGACAAATTTGCACTTAATTTTATATCACTTGACCATTGATGCACTTAGTTATGCAAAATGTTCAAGCTATCTCAACTGCACTAAAGAAGTCACATTTGATGTAAACATCCAAAAATTGCATGGACGCGGACCCTAAAATTCCCAAAATATCTATTGCAAATTTGAAGGCCTGAAAGGTACATTTGATATTTCACCCAAGTCCATAATCATAGATGTTTTCTTGATTTCCTAATTCTGTTAATTACTTGACCCATTTAACTAGCCTGGCTTCACTTGTTTGACCACCAAAAGTTTAGACAGATAGCCTCATTTACACAATTCAATCAGCTAAGTTTTTTATTCCAAACCCGTTTGCATAAGGTGTCTGAGTCCGTTACCACTCAGACCAACTACATGTTGGTAAAATCTGAAATCTTTCTTTAATTTCCATATGAACATATTCTAATGAGTAATCAAATAAAGTTGATAACTAAATTTTCATTTAAAGCATTAAAAGAAGCAATGTGTTCCTTTTACCTGCAGAAAGATGACACAGTTAAGCGTTCACATAGTGTGATGCTTTGCCTGGTTGGAATCACACCCATGTTGTAACTGTCATAAAAAAAAGAATGAATGAAACAAATATGTATATGCAGTTCACGACATTCATTTTTATCTTCCTTATTTCAAACCAATACCAACTACCAAAAAGAAAGTGGCCACTAAAATGGTACGTCTAACTTACCCTTTTCGGCATAGAGCTACAACCATATAAATATCCAAGACAAACTCGTAAGTTGTATAATCAGTTCGCCTATTTTCATTATATTTCATTGGGTCACCTGTACTTACTGTTTATGTCATAAATGGTTATAAAAACCACCCCACAATTTATATTCAACTTGCAAGTTGCAAGTTGCAACTATATTTGTAATTGAATTTAAGAAAACCAAAATTCATACTATCTACACAAAACTGGTTCAAACACAAATAGCTGAAGCACAACAGAGTTGAGGAGTCTTGGAACAACACTAAACAATAAATTGTGTTAAACTTAGAACTTCAATAGTGAGCTTACAGTTTAAACCTAGAACTTCCAAAGTGAACTTGCGTGAATAAATATGATATATACCATTAACCATAATTATGAAACAAAATATTCATTACTGAATGTTTAAACTTAGAACTTTAAAAGTCAACTTACAGTTTTTCCAAAAGCTTATCAGTCATATCAATTCGAAAAGGATCCTTCGGGTCCATCTGTTTAACTGTGTTTACCAACTTTTGAACCATCCGACATATACTTGAATATCTGTTCATATTTCCACAATACCAGTGGCACAAAGAAAAAGAGTAAGCTAAAAACCAAACTAAAATAAAGAAAATTACCTAATGCCAGAACAACATAAACGATGTGAATAATAAAAATACTTTTTGTAATCATCACGTCCAGTAACATGGTAGCGCTGCATAACCATGTTCTCTCTGTGACCTCCTTCTCTCTTCCATTCTAAGAAATTCACTTTCTTCAAAAGCTTCTGCTCATGATTCTTTAGCTTCCTCATTGTTATTCACTGTCACCACAACACGTTCTTGTTAGACACAACTAAATAAGCCAGTTTATTAAAGGTGGAACTATTTAGGGTCCGTAAGACTTGACTTATTTGACCCTATCTATTGACATAAACACTTATGAGACGGTTTGATAAAACTTATGAAAACAACTTGTAGCTTATATTAAAAAACAAATTTGACTTAGTTTATCTATTTTCATAAAAGTAGTTTATACATAAAAACTTATTGATAATTAAGTTGTTTATCGAAACAAATGCCTAAGTTTATGCATACACAAATTACTACAAATATCTAAGCTTTAGAAAACACAAAGGATTTTCTCAGTTTGCCGGCTGGCCTCCAGACAACGTCTCTCCCTCTGCTCACTTGTGGTGTATCTGTCTCTCCTTCCTCGTCTAACTCTCTCTTATTGCATCTCCTTACATTGCATGCGGTTGCTCCGCCTCTCTCAGACTCTCCGTCTCACCGTGCCATCGCGCCGCCTCTCATACTTTTCTGGTATTTACTGGTTTCCTCTTCTCCTGTCTGTGAATTGTGAATTGATGAAGAAGAAGGAACAAGATTGTCGACTGATTTGTTATTTCTTATTTGTAAATTCCGTTTGTGATTTGCAATATTTTTGGGTGCGACGAATGAGTTATTAGAATGAAATTCTATATGAATCAATTGTATTATTTAAGTTTGTATTTGTCGCTCCCCTTAATATTGTGAGCAAGATACGCCATTGATTCAACAGCACCATAAATTGAAAACCAAACAATGATAAAGTACTAAACACCCTGTTACGGAAAATCAATGCTAAACGACATCACAGCGCATAACCAAATCACAAGAACCAAATATCACATGTGGTAACAATTACATGAAACAAAGAGATGAACATAAATTAGCAATTACCTTGAATGATAAACACTAAAGCTGGATTGATGAATGAAGAGGAGATGAACACAGTACGACGGAGGAGCGAGAACGGAGGTAAAACTGAACGGAGGCGACGCAAAAGGACGGTAATGCGGCGGTAGCGTGTGGCTGAGAGTGAGAGGGAAGGGGAAACAGTGAGGGAGTTAGGGTTTTCTAATTTTCTGAATATAATTTTTTTGGGAAAAAAATTGTAAGCATCGAACCACCGGTTCTCACCGGTTTGATGTCTTATCCGGTCCGTTTAACATATCGGCCCGACCCATGGCTTTTAAATAGGGGTGGGAATAAGTCTGGTCAGGCCATACCAGACTTTGAAAGGCCTGAGTCTGATCCACGATTAAATTTTTAGGCCTAAGTCTAGTCTACGGCATATTATAGGCTTTTTTTTTTCAATCTAACCTAGTCTTTTTAAAAATCTAGTCTGAGTGAAAGTCTTATTCCCATTAAAACATTTAAATGTTATATTTTACAGTTTCTTAAATAGGCTAAATTAGACAGTTTTATATAAAAAAAAATTAATAAAATTATAATCAAATCTAATATATTAAAATAGGCTATTGATAGGTTTTAAAATAGGAAATACTAATATTAATAAATAATAATAAAAAATAACATTAATAAATAATATATATATATAGGTCGGCATGTCAGACCTAATAGACTTTTATACAAGTCTGAACCTGACCTATTTAAATAAATAAATTTTAAAAATAGGTTAAACCTAGCCTTTTTATTACACAAGCTAGACCAAACCAAATCATAAGTAGGTCATGCCATAGACCCCTTACGGACGATTTAGCTTATTCTTATCCCTACTTTTAAAATACTAGTGTTTTATTCAACGGTTTTTATAGAAAAATGATAGATGGGATTAATATTTTGCTTCATTTAAGATTTTAGTCACTTTATTTTTAAATTTATAATTTTAATTCAATGTCTATAAATGTTTGACATTTTAAACAGATGTACATTTTATTAGAGTTAAAATTAAGTGATGTGGTAAGTGAATTGCTAATTTGAACACTCTTGATTAATTTAATCCATAAAAATTTGACTAGGATAAAAAAATATGAATTAATACAAGTAAACATGGACTGTAAAATTACATAGTTGTAAGTTAAATTTTTTGAACGAAATTAAGAGTGGTAAAACAAGTCAACACACTCCACTCCATTTGTATGTGTCTCTGTCAATTATCTGAAGTGCAACGAGCCATTTGGATGTATGGATTGAACCCTCCACCACCAACAAGTTGGACATTGAGAGATTGATCTATCAATAACAAAATAGAATTAAAAACAAATTAAACATATTGATTTTCAGACAAATTGATCGAAGAAAAAAAAACTTTAAAATTACTTTACTAAATTCAGCATTATCGAACATTTATTATACAAGCAATGAAATCTAAAATAATCCACTTGAATTGAATCCTACGTAACCTCACAAATGTATAGGTTGCTTGCTCCAACACACAAATCAAATATGTTGACAAAATAAGTTTAGAAGTAAAATAAAATAAAAAATATAACAACTCTAAATTTATTACAAGTTTAAATTAAACAATAAAATCAAATTGTAGCAAGAAAATAGATTAATCGACAATAGATAAATTAATCGAGCTAATAATTTATTAATGGGAAGAAAAAAAAAAGAATGTCAATTCATCTATTATGTGATCTTTCAATTTTCTCAGCAGATTAAATGAGACAGACCAACTTTACTGGTAGACTTAAAATCTCAAATTGTCCCACCAATCATTACATGTAAAATGAATTGGTCTTCGTACTTTGTTACTCATAATAAAAATGTTATAAATATGATAATTTAATCGATGGTTAGAGTTTTTTATTTCAAAAAAGGAAGAGTTGTTTTGTTCTAATTCTCTAATTTATAAGGGAAATGATATGATAGTTTATAGATTTAGACATGAAGTTAAACAAAATCAGTTTTTTCTAAATAATTTGTGTTTAATTTAATAATTACTTAGGTTCAATCATTTGATTGATTAGAAAGAAGTGTTTATATACGAAGAGAAAAAAAAATGTGTGATGGATTATTTATCTTGCCTCTATCAAATGCAAACTTGAAAGAATTTGCCAAATGTAAATGATACATTTTCATGTGGACACATGAATTAATTTCCATTTAACGTTTTCTGATTCAAATTTACATGAAATTGTAATGAATAGATGTGTAGAAAAAGTAATGATTAATTGCACCACAATTTTTTGGCAAACAATTTGATGGGAATTTTTGAATTTAATATTTAAAAGTTGCATTTTTGACAGCATTTTTGAGTACGCCATTGGTTGCTGGATTGATGATGGCCTTTCGTATCTTAAAGACATTCCAAGCAGTGTTAGCAGCATGTCCAGCAGTTGCAAACACATGCTCAGTGGCTTCCCCAGCATTTTCCCCAAACCTGTTAGAGACCACTCTGGATGCAGCTTTGGAGGTGGCAGAAAGAGTTTGTTTTTCAGCAGCTTCAGCTGCATCCAGAACTTTGTCTGCAGCATCACAACAGAAATAAAAAAGTTAATATGATTTTGTTGTCTCTTATTTGAAACAAAGCATCATTAAGTGATTTGATTTGATTTGATTTGGTTTTACTCACTGATTGCATCAAGGGAAGCCAACAACACCTCTCCAGGAAGCATCTTTAGAAATGCCTTTCCTGGTTGGGATTTAACCAAAGGACCCATCACTGATCCACTAACTATGCCAACACCACTAAGCAAAGATTTGCTTAACTTTTCTGTCATCTTAGACAGCTTCCTCACACTGCATTGCAAATACAAAACACAATTATCATTAACACATAATCATCATCCACTTGTGCACTTCAGTGTCATTTTTGTATACCGTTTGAGGTTTTTATTCATCTTGTTCTTCTTCGAGGCACCTACACTCTTGTTGCTCATACTTTCCTTGGCCACAAGACTATTTTTCTCATCTGCGTGACTATTTAGGATCATTTCTCCTCCTTTTTGAACCTGATGATTTTCACAAAAATGTTTAGTTTACTGTGTCACTAAGTGATATTTTTCAATTAGCTTTTTAGTTGTCTTTCTGCTTTCACTTATTTCACCTTTATCAGTCATTCTTATCATAGTGTCACACACAATGCTTCTTAAAACAAGATGTGAAAAGTGAAAAAGCAAAAAGAAAAAAACTAAATTGCTCCATTAATATTTTGACAGTAAAACAAAAAAACCTTGTTGGTGTAAGCATTGCTGCAAATGAAGATACCCTTCACAATCTGACCAGCCCTCCTGCAATAACCTTGGAAAGAAAATGATTGTAATCATCAACCCTCGGAGCGAACTCCTTCCAATCAAGATCATTCTTGTTACTCAACTTCAAGCCAGAAAAGCAAGAGTGCTTTCTCAAAAATGAATCCAGCAAAACCAAACTTCCATAACTATCTTCTGCAAAGCTCAATCCATAGCTAAGAGGCTCATCGTCATTCACGGGCAATGAAAACAGGTAATGGAGAGCATCTAGCTTCACTACAGGCTCATCTTTAGTCAAAGGCCAATGGAGATCATCTCCTACTTTTATAATTGTAGCAAGAGACACATTTTCGTCGAAGGTTTTGATGACCATGAAATGTCCTTGAGCTAGTTCAAAAGCTTCTCCTTCATCCATCAGATGAACTTTGCATTCTGGTATTTTTATCAGAACTTGTAGTTTGAGGTTCTTGGGTCCTGCATATTCTTCAACAGTACTTCCAGTTTCCATCGGTAGCATAGCTGTGGAGCCATGAAAGCAACACCCCATATCACTGCTTTGATGTTGTTGCTTTCTCTTTCTTAGAATTAGATTTGGAAATGTTAATGCAGAATTGGAGATGAGAGGTAAAGGTTTCCCTTTTTGTTGCTTTATTCTGTTCTTGATGAATGGTGTTAAGTTGATGCAACTTTCGGTGGAATGTAATATAAAGAAAAGTAAAATAAAACTAAGAACTTGTTGAAAAATGTGTAGGAATATTCAATCCAAATAGGTTAAAACCATTATTACAACTTGCACTCACCCGCCAGTGTGAAATCCAAGACTTTTATTGTGACCAACACTATATCTGTGCTGCACATCACTCTCCTGAAACCATCTCCTTTCTTGAGTAATATTTTGAAAATTCTACGTCGTAGTAATTCATGATATGCGCATAGAAACTTAATAAATATTATATTTAATTGCAGTTTTGGTTTAACTATGGTCTTTTCTTTAAATTTTTAAACTAAAAAAATGACATGACATTTAAACAATTTTATAATATAAAATCATCTAAATGTATTAATTATTCATACATCATTAATTAAATTAAATATAAAAAACTTTCTAAGTTCAAAGTTAAATTTTTACGGCATTTTATTTTAATTTCATAGACATTAATAATTTTATATCATTGTATCATATGTACGTTATTTTGTAAATCTGTAAAAATAAAAAGACTAAAGCTGCAAGTTAACCTAAATACTAATATAATCTTTTGAACCATGGTAAAACAAAAACATTAACGATGATGAATTTCAAAAAGGGACCAAATATGGAAACCCATTTCAAAAATAATTCAGGGCTAAATTTCAGGTTTTTCTCTAAACAACTGTTGTGATTCGTAAGTGTTTCATTTTGGTCCTTCGAGTAAGCCTGTAATGAAGGCTATGTGTGAACGAGATGAGAATAACGTGAATAACACCCTGTTTATAAATTTTGCAAATTTTGTTGAGTACGGTGTTGCTTAAATTATATCACATAACTGTTACAATTACAAAATTAAGCCACGGGAAGGCTTGCACTGAAAAATAATAACGATTGAATTAGTAATGAAAAAATGGAACTAGGATTCCTACCACAATCTAAAACAATCAATCAAGAATGACCAAAACAATAAATGAGATCAATTTGATCTACCAACACCCATGCTTCCAAAGTGAGGCAAAAGAGACAGAGTTTGAAGGCTGCATGAAGCTCTCTCCTAGTTATCAAATTTTTTGGGTTGATGCCATTGTGCCAGATTTCTGGACAAAGAACTGAGGAATGAACCTTTGGTAGGCATCCCTTTCTTTCCATATAAATGTTTCCCTCCCAAGTCTGTGAAAACTGGACTCATATCCTTGCTTCTTTCAGTTCTTTCAATCTGCAAAGTATACATTCAAATATTTTTTGGTTGAGAAAACAACTGTAGAAGAAATGAAGTCAGAGATGACATAAAGCCTCGACCAACTTACCTTGATAATTTTTCCATGTTTTAAATAGTACCGAATACCAGACCAATTGATACATTGAGAAAAATGAGACTTAATCGCAGACAGAGGGTATAGAAAGTTATCCACCACCAATGCAATGAACACCTGGTCAAAAAAAATTATTTTCTAACTTGAGCAACTAGTAATCAAGCACATAAAAAACAAGCGAGAAAAAATACTTACAAGACACCAATTATAGGTGGCTAGAGAAAGCTGTGGTGCCTCTGGAGACAGCATGTTGCATAGTTGAACTTCTATCCTTGTTAAGTTCCACATTGAAAGAAGTTCCACAAGAGTGCATATGGCTAGGAAGTTCACCAGTGATAACCCTGGAAAAGGAACAAGTCAAAATGCAAGACTGAAAATGTAAGTTTAAATGAAAAAGTTTGCCTCAGTAATGTGTTTCAATATTTCACACCATTTTTATTTTCATTTTCACAATTCCTATCTATTCATCGGGGATACATAAATGTAGTAGTGGAGATGCAACTTTTAATAATGGGGTAGATAGTGTTATTTTTGGATTTAAAGTTCACTTGCCATCTCATTGCATTATTGGAACAAACAAACCATGCCATAAGATTACAAACAGACCTGATTTGTCTGTTTTATTTTAACATCCCACAAGCGGTCAGAAGGTAATAACATAATTTTAATTATTACAATGTACTTGAAGGTATAATTACGAATTCCATATAACACTAGAAAAAATCCACACTAGTGCTATTCCTGAATGAAATGAAAAAACCCACAGAAATTTCAAATCTGTATATGTAGCTTTAGAGCATATCATGAATAGAGCATTAGAGCTTCTAACATTGCAACTAAGTTGAACGATAACTCTTGCATAGCATCAGAATCCTACCAAAATGTACCCATGAATCAACACTAACAACCTACCTAAAAAGGAAAAGTAGTGTGCTCACCAGCAGAAGTATAGGTCATTTCGTCAAGTGAGTATCCCTTACTATAAAATCTAAATGCTGCTGCAAGATGAATAATTGCCATAAAGTATGGTGCTACAAATCCCCATGACAAATAGCAGTGAGTACCAAACAATGCACGATTCATCACCCAGTTAATAGTTGTTGTATATGACTCCAAAACAAATGTCTGTTTCCTCAAGTAATTCCAGTATCTACGCGTTTGAAAAAACTAAATCATCAATATGAAAGGAAACTTTATTTTACAGATGAGACTAGTCACAAACCTTCCAAAATTAAGATCACTAGCAAGGGGGTGAGGAAAGACAGCAACTGGGGGAGAAGTAATCAGTCTTTTATGAGCCCCTACAAAAGACAGCATTAAAGTAATTGTTAGAATATTAGGATTATTATTCTTTTAAGAGCCTTATTGTTTTAGTAGTCTAATGAGGCCGGTCGGGATTATAATAAAATTTACTACAATAGTCTCTTACCTAGATTATTATTATAAATACGGACACTAGTGGATTCCATCTTATCTTTTATAATTTCAGCAACAATGAAGAACATAATAAATAGGATTGAAAGCTAAAAAATGGGATAAAAAAATAGAGCCAGAAAAAATTTGGTCTATTCTAGTTTAATTACTGGAAGCTCATTGTATTTCCTTTCTGTACAAATATCAAAGACAATACTTTTTATTAAAGGAATAGTTGCACAAAAAACAAGATATGGACCATAAAGAAAAGTGTAATGAATAAAACATTACCCAAAAGAAAATTACTTCCACAAAACGTAAGTTTTCTTGAAATTGCACATGAATAAGTATTAAAAAAAAAAAAACCACAAGAAAAAGCTCTTTATCAAATCTCTATAAAGAATCATTTTTTTATGGATCAATCATCAAGTAATCATTTTTTCAATGACTGATATACATAGAGCAGCAATATATGATGATAAATGTGTTGGAACTTTAGATGATCGAAGTGCTAATTACATTAAGAAATTTAATAAGAGAGCCAAAGATTTACCAGCTATGGCTGCAAGAGTCATATCATCAGAATATCCACCATCTTTAAGTCCTGAGACTACACCATAACGATCTTGCCTGAAGTCATCGGCATGCATCTGGAACAAAAACTAACTAGTTAAAATTAAGCTTTTCTTTAAAGCATCAACTTAGAAAGGTAAAAGCTACATGCCATCATACAGCCTCCCCACAGAAAGAAAGTTCTTCCGCCAGTGGCAAAGCCCATCGAACAAGGCTGTATAAGATAAAAAAGAACAAGAAAAAGGATTAGGGAAAAAAAACTTAAAATTATTTAATTAAATATTGACATATTGTGTGTGACTGGACGGAGGACACAGGTTCAAGTTGTGGAATTGGCCTCTTGCAAATGCAAGATAAGGCGTATAATAGATCCATAATGACTCCAACCCTTTCAAATAATGATACATTATCAAAAGCCTAAATGAAAAATTATCCAATTAATATTGTGACTTAATTCAAATTCAATAACTGAGCTTCATTTGTATACAGTATTTCTATACAAATGAAAAAATAAAAAAAAACAATCTCGTATACAGACGTGTGCTGCAGGGATTGGAGAATAAAAAGATAGAGGTAGTTGTGTACCATATGATATTCATAGATGCAGTAACTTCCTAAACTTCCAGATGGCAAATCAAGAGGGTATCCAGTTTGAATAAATATCTGTGAAACATCAAAACAATCAAGACCGCAGTAAAAAAATCCTTGCTAGTAGAATTATAATTATTCTTATTTACCACCTAAAAATAGAACAAGAAGAAACAAAACATAAGTAATACCTCGGGGTTCTTTTCCATCTCACGAGTGAGCGCTCCAATTGATCCAGGATGTATCCTAACATCGTCATCCAAAAATAATACATACTTGCTGTCTTTGTGCATTTTCTCCACCCCAACCTGCAAAGGTGTCAATACTATGTAATACTAGTGTAGTTAGCAAAACATATCTACCAAGGACAGTCTACTGGCCTAACAAATCTACAAGAATATAAATGACTCAAATTTGATATCAAATTATCAAAAAGTTAATACAGATCCTTCACACATGTATTTAACTAGCAAGTGTTATGCAAGGAAATCAGGAAATAAAATTATGTCTAACCACTAGTTAATGAAACAACTAAGACCGTCCCCAATTTCAACATAGATTTAGATTGACTTCAAATAAATGTAAGGAACTAGTCAATAAATCTGTACTTGGCATTTGAAAGGACTATCAAAACATGTAAGTAAAATTCCATACCAATTGATTATGAATTTTTTGACTGCAAGTTGTTGATAGACCAGCTACAACAACCTTAGCATCAACATCATCCTGCATATATCAAGCATTCAACCAATTTAGTGAGATGCTGACAAAATTATAAATACAATCCAAGAATTCGACGCAGAAGTTTCGCTGGTTCCAGCGGGGTAACGGGCTAAAACCAAACTGAAATGAGTTGAAGGTTGCCAAACTTAATAGCAAATAATTAAAATTCTGATTGTGGAATTGGAGGGAAAATGTGGACTTATTTTATACCTCAAATTCTGATATTAGTCGTGATATAGCATGGTAAGCAGGATCCTCTGTGCTTTCGACCACAAAAAGAAATTCTAGAGGGCCACCATAAAGAGACGTTATCTGCATATTTAAAAAAAAAAAAAACAGAATCATAATCATAATCATAATGAAAATTTCCTATTAAAAAGAGATGCTCGGACCAAAAAGAAATGGTATAACAATGGTTAACAAAATAAACTCCAAGTATTAGCTTAAATAGATGTTTAAAATTGCAACCAATTATTGTTTATGCAGCAAAAATGAATTATCAATAGTATGTCCAAAATACCAATAAATCATACAATTGAAATTAGAATTTGAAGGTTGGGAAAATGAAAGAGAAAATATATGAAATACATAAATAGGCATAAGGTTAAATTAAATTTAAAATTTTCAAGTCACAAGGCATTATTCGTTAAAGAACCAATAAGACAGGCACCACATGTAAACCAACAGAAAAAACAGAAACATCAAATAAGTTTCAGGGGAATGTGTCCTGAGTTCTTACCTGACTCCTCCAGTTGTGGAGATTGTGTTCTCCAAACCCTTTCAGGGGCATAACTACTGTTACTCTTGGAAGATTGACCTGATAGGAATGCTCAAGCTCATTAATGTCGTGACAAAGGAAAGATAAACTATTGCCATTCTTCATAGCATCCTTCATTTGCTTTATCTCTCTGTTCCTGTAAGGGAAAAAAGCAGTATTTCTCATAGCGATGACAACGAAAGTGTTTCTGGACTCTATGACATTATTGAGTAATGAGTACCTAACATAAGAAGCAAGAGCCCACCCAAGAGCAAGTGTTAAGCAAATCAAACATCCCTGGAGAGCAAACATAAAATTTTCATAATATGATAATTTATCATGATATTTCTTTTAAGCAACAAAGGTGGAGAAATACACATCAAGATTTCAAGGAAACATGTTAATAATTATCATGCAAAGGTTCAACCAGACCACAAGATCTATAGCAAGTTTACTTAACATTGCCACTAATGTACAAAGCCAGTATTCTGATACTTGAGATTCCATTACCTTTTTCATTAATTCCATTTCACTCAATAATCATGCAATTTCACAATTTCAATTTCATATGCAACTCATCAGTAAAACTCCGCCAACAATGTAGAACTCCCTATCCCTAAAATGTTTCTTGTGTTGCACTACAAGAATTATGGATGTCGAATTTGTGAACATGACAGATGGGAAGCAACCCCAAGCTAATACATCAACCATAAAAAAAATTGGGGGATAAAATCTGTTAAAACGATTGCTAGGAGAAAGTGGAGATTAAACAGCCAAATCTCATTTAAGGGTAGTTTAATACCATCCACATCCTACAAAGCAAAACCATTCATTCAATCCTCTTCATGGAAGCAGCAATCACGAAATTATCTTGTGAATCACTTTGATAGGTGGTCTATGATAGAACAATACTTCAAAATCATTTGAAACTCTAACAACAACAAACATCACCTTCCCTTCCAGAAGTAGAACCTCACAATCCTCCTCGTGACTGAAACTTTGACTTTATCAGTCTTGGTTCAACAAAAAAATAACATTCAAAAACAAATGTGTGCTGATATTTGTTTTTCCATGTATTTGTCGAACAACACTAATCACGTCACAATCTCAACCATAAGAACGAGGAGGACTGTGAGCTTCTATAATTGAGGGGGGCATTGTTGTTAGAGTTTCGAGAGATTTTTAAATGCTGGTCCATCGTGGACATCCTATTAAGGTGATTTACGGAAGAACCCACCTCATATAAATGGGAATCCAGAAAGTAACAATAATTACTGTACTTCCCAACAACCCCAAGTTGTTAAACCAAAAGCACAATTGTAAATTTCTATGTCTATCCAAGAACCTTAACTCATGTGGCACTAAGTACCCCATTTTACTACTTGATTCAAACATCAAATTCCGATGAGGTCGTCACTTTTTCTATCTTTCCCCTCCAAAAACCCTTCGTAACAAAAAAAAAAAAAACACAATTGCTAATTACAACCAAAGTCAATAATAACCAAACCGAGTAGAATTGGCAATAAGCATAGAGATGGTGAAAAGGAAAAAATTTCACATTGTAATATCTAACTCAAAACAAAACTTTATTCATGAATGAACATTGAGAATCAAACAACAGTAAGATTAAATTATTATTTAATATTGTGAATGTAAAGAGGAAAAAATAAGTAAGCGAGAGAAACAAAAGTACTTGAGTTGAACTGAATTTCCAGCACAAAAAAAAAGGAACGATAGTAATTTTGTTGAACAATTAGGAGGGAATTGCCGAAATGAAGAACAGAGACTAATCAAATAGAGAAGTAAAAAACCTGGATCTGAACGAAAACGGCGAAGGGACTACAAAAGGTTCTGCTAAGTGAGAAGAGGAATATATCAAACGATGAAGCCATTCGTGCAACTATGTAACCTACCTCTCTCTCTCTCTCTCTCTCTGTATATATATATATACGAATGTATATATTCTGTGTTCGTCTCTGAAACGTCTCACTCTCTCTCTAGTTCATTCTGATAGGCATGGGCGGCATTGAAAGAGAGAGAGAGAGAGAAACAGAAGCTGGCAAGAGAGAGAGAGAAACCAAATACAGGTAACGCTGCACGAAAGGTTTAAATTTATTTAAAATTTAAAATTATGGGCCACGCTAGTGATTCAATTGTCTTAACACTCGTTAAGGAAAATAAAGTAAAATATTTTTTTAATCAAAAAGATTTTACTTTTTACAATTTTAAAAATTATGAATTATATTATTTTCAAGATTTTTCTTCTAGATTTTCATTTTTAGCAAATGTTTCATGTTAATATTTATCTAAAATCAACCGTTAAGACGGTACCTATATTTGTTATTCGCTGCTCTTCTAGAATATGTTTATTAAATCTAATAAAATAAGTAAAATTGATTACATATAATCATGTTTATTAAATATAATAAAATAAATGAAATTGATTAGGTATAATTATAAAAAATAAATATACGCATTAACGTGATTGATGTTTTATACAATTATTTTTTTGTAAGTAGATGTAATTTGAAAACTATCTAGGATAATTTTTGTATCGTCAATAATATGTTGCTTCGAATACTTTTAATCTTTTTAATATATATAGTTAAATAAATTATTTATGTATCTATTTGTTTGCGATTTTGTTATCTTAATGCGATATTGTTTTGTTCGTTATTTTGATATAGTGTTGTTTTGATTTTCCGTTCGGTTGTCGTGTTTGTTTCAAATTGAGATATCAATTTCAATCAAATGTAGATTCAAACAATAACTTTGTCACAATCAACGCTCTGATGTATGGATATTTGATACACTTTAATCCTGTCATATTTTTAAGTTGTCATATTTTTAAGTTGTCACATTTGTAGGCATTTGTTATTTTATGCTATTAAACTAAGTGTCGTGAATTTGTTTGTAGATTTATCTTTTTGAGATTTAACAACTTTGAATTGTACTATTTTCAATCGATTTAACTTTGACTAATTTGAATAAATGAATATTTGTTTTTTTAGTAAAAGAATAATGATATTCTTCATTCTGTAATATTTGTGAGGGGGAATTTCGGACCACCTTGATACCTAGCTTAGTTTTTAAAAGAAATATTCCAATGAGAATTGGCGATTTGAGACTCTTTGAGTTTTAAGAGGCACATTTATTTTTCTTTATTTTATCATACTAGCATCAATCAAGTCACTCTTTCAACAATAAAAAACAAGAAAGTCTTTAACTTATTATTCCAACAAGTATCATCGATTGTTGTTAATGTTTTAAGGAACTTTTAAGCATTAATAGATAATAGACATATATTACGCGTGGCTAGAAAGTGGTTCAACATAGCAGCGGTCGTAGTTGTAAGTCTTTATTCAAAGACAAAATCTACGTGTAATCTACCTTATTCCACTTTGAAGGACAAAATTTATTTATTTTTCTTTTTATTTTTATTAAATTGATATCGATCAAATCACTATTTCAATCATAAAAACAAGAAAGACTATTGATTTATATTTTTGACAAATGTTATTGTCACCAATTGTCGTTAAAAATTTGAATTATCTATTTTGATGCGTTATCTAACGTTCTTAGAAGCATTTTATGTTTTTAATTTGATTTTTTGACAGTTTCAAAGTACTAATTTAAATAACAGATGCAAAGTATTATAAGATTATTTAAGAAATTTAAGTTATTCGATTGGTAAAAAATAATAAAACTGTAAGGAAAATATTTTAAATTAAATTTAGAAGAGAATATGGATAGTTAAAAAAATTCAAAATAGCAAGCAGATTGGTTTGGTTTGGGGTATATATATGATAACATATAAGAACTCGAGTTTAGTTTTACTTGTGAAGCATGAAATTTCTTCAACATCGTTTGTTGAAATACCATCCTACTCTTCTTTATCAAGAAAAGATCCAAATACTCTTATTTCCCATGAAGAATTTAACAGGAATATTCTATACGATATCTCATTTAGTAATACAATACTACCTGTTTGTGTATGTTAAATGATTAAAATCGATTCCTTTCACTTTCATAATAAAGTATTGTTTTCCTTAATTTATTTTTTATATGGTTATGTCGCTTTATATATAATTATTAATTATCAAAATTATGAACATCGCTGTTTATTTATGAAATATGTCGTTGGATTGGTAGTTGCTTGTAGGGAGAGAAGAATGGTATGGTAGTATGCAAGGTGTCAAGTGCTTATTCGTAGTAATCACCCAAGAAAGAAGGTGCCTTTCCTTAAGAATCCGAATCTTTCGTTTCAAATTTCACATGTCGCTTTTAAATAACAATTTCCTTTTGTTGGTGGGGCATTATAAACGACATCATCTTTCACTTCACAATTCACATGGCTTCTCGTACCACTTCTTTGGACTATTTTTATATATACATAATAAAGTTAAATAATTTTTTCTGTCTTTTATACAAGTTAATCAAGTGGCTTTGCCTAAATTTTTTTTTACTCAAAAGGCTTTTAACATGCACAAGTGTATAATTTGTCAAAAAATATAAAATAGAAAGCTTTATATCCCACTCCTAAATCTTTTTAAAATTTTGTCTAAATTTACTAATAAAAAAATGTGTATTACACTTTTTCTCTAGACTCTACTCTTCCTATCTCTCTCAAATTTTTCGCCACCGATAGCCACGTCACCACCACGTTGAACTCAATTTTTTCTTTTCTACAAAACTCACATTTATTTTTAAACTAGAGTAATATGAATTTATTGCTTGTTTCTGACCATTTAGAATAAAAAATATTATTTATTAAATTAGTATAATCAAATTTATATAATTTTTTGTAATTATTAATTAAATTAATTAATTTAATGTTTATTGAGATAATATTTTTATTAATTTTAGATTTAAAAAGATTAAAAAATGAGACTTTTTAATAAGTACAAATTTAATTTTTTATAAAAATCTAAAGCAATTGTTATGGTAACTTTTTCGGTTGGTGGGCCTGGATAGTGAAAAGTGTATTGGTCTATCAAGGAAATGTTTAATAGTGGTCCAATTTAAAAGTCATCAGTTACTCATTCATTTTGTTACTGTTACTAAAGTAAATATTTTGTTTCACCTAGAATAACTATTTGAGTGCTTTCTGAAGATTGTGAATAGACACGTGACCATGAACTACAAAGAAGAGACTCCTCCAACCACACCAGTGATTTACAAGTGAGGTAAATCTTAAATGCACAAGTTTAATTCCACTTTTAGATTAAATAAAATATGATAGGATTTATTAATTTAATGATGAAAATAAATTTGTACATAATACAATACTGTATTACTATAAATAAATTTGATTGTTAATACCGTAGTCTATGAAAGTGTTCATAATGTTCGTTATCCCTCTCTGATCCATTGGGGAAAATACTGCAATTTAGTGATTTCAGAACTGATGCTTAAGTTTCTCACTATTATTAAGGTATTGGTAAGCATTAGTATTCTTTATAACAATTTGAAGGGGTTCTAATTCCTTGTCATCTTCCTCGATTGATTTGAGGTTGTGTTTGTAAGTGTTATGTAATCTTAAAAATTAGACCTCTAATATAATAAAAAATGTAATTTTAATAAATGATAAAATAAGTTTTATTTCTTATAATTATTTTTAATTTTTATAGAAATATTATTGACTTTTTAGTCTTTAAAAAAATTTATTTACTTTTTGTCTTTAATTTATTTATTTTTTTATAAAAAATTAATATTTTTAGTCCATAAAAAATAATCTTTATAATATCATGATAGAGACTAAAAGTTAATAAAAAAATTTTGAAACTAAACTTAGAAAGGGATGATTTTGTAGGAAATAAAAATATATTTAACAAAAAAAACAAACTTCACCTTAATTTTATTATATTATAAAAAAAAAAAATTAAGACCCTACAATAGTGAGGCCCTGTATAATTGAGCTGAATGCATAGAACCTTATTTTTGTTGATTCATAGTTTTAGACCCTTCATTTTTAAATTTGAAAACATAATTCCCATGTATTAAATTTCAGGAATTTTTTCTACCACTTAATTTGAAACTTATTTGAATTGTAGTGTAAAGTTGAATAATTAATTGACAAGTCACAAGGTAATGTAACATGACAAAATTTTGAGTTTAGTGTTCAAAGAGAGCATTTAGTACATTTCCTTCTGTGCTAATCCAACACAGAGACGTCCAAAACGACAACACCACCTGCCAATGACAGGTCAACTTATGACTCATTACATCGAAGGCTCTTGCTCCCACAACACAAGAAAATTCACGTCTCACTCTACTTCTTTCACACTTTTACAAATAACAACATTTCACTCTTCAACCTTTCATTGGAGCTAATAAATTAAGCTTGTACATACAGCCAGATCAATACAAATCTGGGCCCTCATCCATGATAAGGATCAACTTTATCCACCCCTAAAGTTTCTAAAAAACTAAACATGGTTCTAGAAGTACACATCTAGATAAATACTGTTTTGTCCTAAAGTACAAACCCGGAGAGCACAAAAACCATGTTTGTTTTTTTATATGTATACTTTGGAAAGGGGATGAGAAAAGTTCCTCACCTTGATAAAGCAGAAGTTTAATTGAAGTTAGTCCACTGTTGAGACAAATAAAGACTTGTTTGAATCGGATTATTTGAACTTATCAATGAAACTATTTTGAGCAGTTTATGAAAACAACTTATGGCATGTCTATAAGTTGTTTTCAGTTAATTTTCATAAACTATTCTGGATAATTTATGAAAACAGCTTTTAATTTATATAAAATAATTTGACTTTATTTTATCTTGTATAGAAAAAATAGCTTATACATTAGTGATTATGCTATATGCAGTTAAATAAACTCTTTATCCAAATAGGGCCTAAAGCCCGTGCTATAGACCCACGCCCACCAGCACAAAAAGGCTAATTATGCTGTGATAAAAAGGCTCAACCTAAAGCAAGCATTATTTAGCAGTTGCAGTCATATCATAAACTTACAAATATTTTTTTTTTACAGTAAACTTACAAATCTTAACTAAACTGCAATTAATAATAACCAACTTATAACCACCTATCCAACTCGTAACAATATCTAGCACTCACTTAATGTTATAAGGTGTAAACTCACCAAGGATGGCTCATACTGTCATGCTCAATACATGCAGAAGATGTTATTTTAAGTGTCAAGAGTGAAAATTGGCAATGCACCGTTTGTGATATCGTTCCTATACGTTTGAAAATATTTCTGAAATAATAACAGTGTTTGAATGTGTAGTCCAGTGGTATGAGTTTAGACGTTAAAGAAACATTAAAAAGGATGTAGAGTTCAATCCCTATTACTGTCAAATTTCTCCTCCCCCTAACAAACTAACCACCACTAACATTTGCTATCTAAAAAAATCTTTAAATGATGACTAACTCCAACAATTGCACCAAGGATATAGTTATAGAGACACAGGGATATAGTTAAAGGTAGGATAATAAGCAGGTGATTCTTTTCATGTTATATAGTAACAATTGGCAAAATTGAGGACAATAAACAACCATTTCCTAAACTTCAGCACATAGATTCAGTATTATAAACCTATCTTGTAAACCTTCAGCACAATAACAACTGAACACAAACATATTTTATAAACCTGATTGAAAAAAATCATATCTGAACTTTAAAATTAACCAATACACCTATAATTAAAAACTAATATAAATCCATAAACTAAGAGAACTTCAAATTGATAACCAAAAGAAGCTTCAAACTCATGTCCAATATATGGAATCATCAAGTTAAAATGCAGTCAAAATTTGTGAACCAACTAATCAATCCTGTTCTAGATAAGACCAACTTGCCCTGATCAATTATAGAAAAGGAGAAACTACATTGTATAACACACTAAGAGAACAGACTAAATAAATTGAGGCCTTGCAATCTCACTCAGAAACCAGTCTATTCCCGTCTGGCAAAGAATCAACAGAGCTTTTACCAATTAAGTGGTGAAGAAGCACGCCTGCTGCTACACTAACATTTAAGCTTTCCACAGCCAAAAATGAAAGGAACTCGTTACCAGTACTCTCGCTATTCAAACTGGTACTTTCACCTTCTAATTCACTAGTATTTAAGTCTAAAGGAATATTACCAGAAATTTTAACCAACTGAGTACATGATCTCTCCACCAAAGGCCTCAAACCAGTGCCCTCACTTCCCAAAACAAGAATAGTCGGCGGACCAGATTCAATCTCATTCAAAGAAATAGCTTTTGAGGAGACAGATCCTCCAATAACTCGCCAACCGTTTTCGGCTGAAGACACTAAGAATTGCATCATGTTCTTGCAATATCTAAGTTCCATTAATTCAAGTGAGCCCGCACTTGCTTTACTCACAACACCACTCAATGGAGCTGAATTCTTAGCACATAACACTATCCCAGAAGCTCCGAAAAAATATGAAGACCTAATAATTGCTCCCAAATTCTGAGGATCGGTGACCTCATCCAATGCTACCCAAAGAAAACCTTTCCCTTCCTCAACAGAAACAGGTTCCAATTCCTTAATTTTCACCATCTCGAGTGGTGAAGCGTCTAAAACCAAACCTTGATGAGGTCGGTTATCAGCCACCATATTCAAATCATGCTTTGATGCTTCTTTTATACTTAAATTCATCTTTTCAGCAATCTTTAGAACCCTCTCAAACCCTTTCTTGTCCTTCTTCTTCCTATTGTTGCTACTAAAATCCAAACCTTGTTGCACATGCAATGCATAGAATTCCCTTCTACCAGCTAACAATGCAGCCAAAACTGGACCAACTCCATAGATTCCCTCACCAACAATCTTAGGCACAGTTGACTCAGTTGCCTCTTTCCATGTCTTTCTACCCCAATTCTCTTCCCTATCGAATCTTCGAAATTCCGGTCTTTCCAATCCACCTTTTGCTCTAACCACCCCTTTGAACCTATTCCTTATATTATCCCACCTTGGATCATCAACAGCCTCATTTTCCTCCTCTTCCATTTCATCCACAATTCTTTCTTCAACATTATCATTAAACTTCCCATATCGGCTGCCAGGATCACTTCTACGCTCTCTCACCTTCTCAACCAACCCATTATTATTTTCCTTACTTGGTGCACCTAAAACACCACCTTTCACAGAAAATGCTGCTGAATTTGATCTAGGTTTAAATTCAGGAACTGTTGATTTCTCTAACCTATCAACTGATTGCTCCCAAGAAGACTTACCACTCTGAATAGAACTACCAACATTGCTCCTTTTTGCTTTCTGCACCCCCTTACCTTCCTTAACCTCATTCTTTTCTAGCCAAGGAAGTTGCTTTTCTGCACTTTCAGCACTAGAGAAACTTCTTCTAGCGGCACAATATCTTCTAGCGATATGTAGCATCAACCCATATGAATTTGGTAGTTTTACCATATCAAAGGTTCCAAATTTATCTGTAAAGATGGATTTTTTGTGAGAAGCGAGGGGTGAAAATTGGGTTTTTAAGGTGGAGAGTGAATTGAAGCATGTGGGATGGGAAGAAATTTTGGCTGCGAGAGGAAATGCTTGGGTTTTGGAGATATTGGTATACATTGAAGTAGCAGAAGGAGTGAAAGACTATGAATTATTGGAAACGGAAAAGCAGAGAGTGATTTCAAATGTTGATAGAGTTGATTAAGGAAGGAAGAAAAGTATGCATTGAAATTATCTTATCCTCGTTTGATCGATTCCATTCATATTGAAAATTAGGAAATTAGGGCATCGTATCGTGCAGAGCCCGTACTCCATACACGGCGAGTAATTCAGATGGACTAAACCAAACGACATCGTTTCATTTTCTTCCATAATAATAAACGATGTTCAAATATTTTTTTAGTCTCTACAAATTTTCAACTTTTTATTTTAGAATTTGTAAAAAGACAATATAATTTTTAAACACCGCAAAAAAGTATCCTATATGTAATTTCAGTTCTAATTTTAAATTGATATATATTTTCAAATGAATTTTTGTAAGTATAATTACAATATAATAAAAAGTTCGAACACGAAAAAATAAATTTAAGATTAATTTTTTGTATTGCTTCAAAATTCAATTTATATAGTCATATTTTTTGTTTCATTTAAATTTTTTTCATATTTCACTAATTCAAAATTAAAAAATTTTAAATTTTAAATTTTTGTGAAATAACTTTTTATGATATTATAAACATTTTTAAAAAAATTATTAAAAAAAAATATTAATGAAGAACAATTAAATATATTTTATTTTAACAAAAATTAAAATTGTTTGTTTAATAATTTTATATTACAAATTTTATTATTTTTTAATAAGAGGTCATGGCTTCAAGTAGTTGATGCGATAATAAGTTTCTCTTAGTGGTGCTTATACAACAATGTTAAATCTCTTATCGAGGAAAAGTTTTACCTTGCATTATGGTTTTATTGTTCATCAAAAAAAACCTTAATTTTTATTCAATTTGAATAAGCACAAAAAACAGTGATAAAATATTCTTCATTTTATCTTTAAGTTCTAACTCAACTGACAAATGCTGATATTATTACGTTAAACGTCATATCTATGTTCGAAACGAGATATGACATTTGTGTGGATAATTATGGTGAAAGTTACCATATATTCTAATATCAAAGTAAATAAATAAAATATTTATTTATTTTCTCTCCATTCATAGTACATTTAAAGAGAGATAAACATAGAAAAATTGATTTGTGTGAATTAATTATGATGGAAATTACCATATTTTATAATATCAAAACAAATAAAAAATTTATTTATTTTCTTTCCATTTTATAATCCATTTGAAGAACAAAAATGTTGAAAAAAATAATGATATTAAAATATATTTAGTAGTTGGATGAAGTAACTACTTTTTGAGTATATCTCTCACTAAATCATCCATAAACAGAGGAGTAAGAAATTGAGAGATTCCTGTCTCAAAAAGATGCGGAGAATGTAATAGGTCTTGTTTTAGTAAAACAAAAAAAACATCGATAAATACCTTAAAACACTTATTAACTATTATTTATACCACATTTTTTAAAAAAATACTCTTAAAACACTTATTAACATTTATTTATTGTTATTCACACTACATTGTGTCATTGTAATTATTTTCAAGTAACAAAATATATATATATATATATATATATATATATATATATATATATATATATATATATATATATATCTCCCGGTTGAACTATTGCACTAGTTTATATTCACATTAATATTATTTCTTTTCTATATTTTCTGTCAAGATTCCTAATAATAATTAAGTTGACAATACGACACTATTTAGGTAAATTTTCACTTAAAACTATCTTCCATGTAATCAAAATAAGATTAGTTTAAATCACAAAAACAATCAAGTTGCAATATCCTCACAAGTGAACCTTATTTTGAATAACAATTTATAGCTATTAAATTAAATATGCTCAGAGTTGCCAAAGTTGCTATATGAGTTTTACAGAAATGAGAATAAAGTACAATAGTGAAGTAAGATTGAAGAAACCTGTATCCATTCTTTGAAGGAAATAATTAACGCAATTTTATCTGGCTTTGAAATTAACCCCTAAAGATCCAACATGAATCATATTAGGAAAGAACAAAAATAATTGTGGGTATGATGGAATCGAAAGACATTCTCGTAGAAGTTCGTGATGGTCCTACAAGAAATCAAAACAAGTTCTTCAAACCAATTGAAAAGTTTATTTTGCCTTTCAACATTTTCTTTCAGATCTAGAAATTATTCCTTCACGAGGATGGAAAGTTCGTTTATTTAATCGGCAAAATATTTGGATGGGATGAAATCAAGTGAGACATGCTATAATTGTATTGATATATATTTTTTAATGGATTTATGGAGTGAAGGCTAAGATGGTGGTGTACCACGGTCACGGGTTCTAAAATTATATGAAAAGATAAATAATGACATAAAAAATAATAAATTTAGGAATAGATAGAGTTGCAAAAATAATTTTTGTAAAAAGACGTTGAGAGTAGCTCTTTTAACTTGCACAGAACTATAAATAAATCCAATAAAATATTTTAATTTTAATATCTTCATATTAAGAATAAAAAAGTTTATGAACTAAAGACATTTAAAAAGCAACGCTATATCACGAGAGATGGATTCTCAAAACTATGAAGAAAGAAGTTGGAGATAAAAAAGACTGAATGACCGTACACAGTGGTTAAAAGTCACAAAGAAAAGTGTTAATATTAAACTAACTAAACGACATAGATTTACAAAACTGTCAAGAATGGAATTGGACCGATTAAAGACTAAAGAATCATACAATGTAGATAAAAGTCACATAGAAAAAATGTTAATATCATACCAACTGTTTCGTGAACAGTATGTGACTTATTTTTTTGGTGACATTTGGAAATTTATTATAAATAGATAATAATGTGGCAAATAAAAGAGAGATTAATTGTGGTCAAGAAAAAAAAAA
>JBBPBO010000005.1:2007744-2034914 GCA_037974295.1 Cicer cuneatum
AAAAAAAAAAAAAAAAAAAAGAGATTAAAATAAAAGAAGAGATGCGACTTCCATTGATACATTTCCGTTCACTTTACCTCCGGATAGCCTCCTCTCACTCTCACATCCTCACTCGCCACATGGCTACCTTCGAGCCCATAAGCCCATCAAACACACGTGTGGGCTGGATCGGCACCGGTGTGATGGGCCAATCCATGTGCTCCCATCTCATCCGAGCCGGTTACACCCTCACAGTCTTCAACCGCACCCCCTCCAAAGCCCAACCACTCCTCAACATCGGAGCTCATCTCGCCAACTCCCCCCACGCCGTCGCCTCCCAATCCGACGTCGTTTTCACCATCGTCGGCTACCCCTCCGACGTCCGCTCCGTCCTCCTCGACCCCGACACCGGCGCCCTCGCCGGACTCAAACCGGGAGGCATCCTCGTCGACATGACAACCTCAGAACCATCACTCGCAATCGAAATCGCCGCTGCAGCAACCTCCAAAAACTGCCACTCAATCGACGCACCAGTTTCCGGTGGTGACCGCGGCGCAAAAAACGGAACCCTAGCAATCTTTGCCGGAGGCGAACAATCAATAGTTAAAACCCTAGAACCGTTGTTTTCACCAATGGGAAAAGTGAACTACATGGGAAGTAGCGGAAAAGGACAATTCGCGAAGCTAGCGAATCAGATAACGGTAGCCTCAACAATGATAGGGTTAATTGAAGGAATGGTTTATGCACACAAAGCGGGACTTGATGTACGGTTGTACATCGATGCTATATCGACCGGTGCGGCGGGTTCGAAATCGCTTGATTTGTATGGGAAGAGAATATTGAAGAGGGATTTTGAAGCAGGTTTTTATGTGAACCATTTTGTGAAGGATTTAGGGATTTGTTTGAAAGAGTGTGAGAAAATGGGTATTGCTTTGCCTGGTTTGGCACTTGCTCAACAACTTTATGTTTCACTCAAGGCTTATGGTGAAGGTAATTTGGGTACTCAAGCACTTATTTTGGTTCTTGAACGACTTAACAATGTTTCTCTAGCTTGAAATCATCATTTTACTGTTGTATTATAATAATAAATTTGTTGGGTCGTCCGTTACTACAACTCAACATGATAATTTCAAAAACATTGATAAGGAGGGGCTTTGATTCTAACATGAGATTATCTATTTTTCCCATTTAAAATTTATGATCCTCCCAACTTAAAATTGAAGAGTCTAGTCATTAGATTACTTGGAAAAAAAAATATTGTTACCATTGTATGTAATAATGTGATATAATGTGGAATAATAAAAAATTTGGCTGATTCAATTTGATTTCTTGTGAGTGATATGATATGGTGGACTTGTTCCTTTTGAAAATAACATTTTCAAATGAAAAGGGTTTTAATTTTTAGGTTTTGTTTGGATTGATGGAATATAGTGGAATGGAGTAGTAACTAATGAATCTCCATTTTTTGGATTTTAAAAAATATGAGTGGAATGTAGTGGAACGTGTTGAAATTTATTACATCATCTTCCTTCATTTTCTTCCTCTCCATTCCATTCCGCCTATTTTTAAATATCCAAACAAAGCCTCCTTAAATGAATCGGATGCTATATTTTCTTCACCTAGATAAAATATATGAAGGTTGTTCATCCGCTCCATTTGTTTACTCATCCATCTCCAAATACATTATAAATAATAAAAACAACATACACTAACACACGTTTTTTATTGATTAAAATACATGTGGGTTCCACTAATTTTATATGAGACCCAAATGTTTTGGTGAGATATATAAATATTAACCAATCAAATAGTGTGTTGAAAAATATGTATTATTAACACTCTTCCATGCACTATTGAAAGTTAGAATTTGATAGTGTATTTTACATTACCAAATATAGAATATATATTGATGTTGCGGTAATGGAGGAGAATCATGGGATCGTATGATTGTATAAACTACTTATATTTGTTATTGTTTTTCATCGTCACTCTTGTGCTAAAAGCATGGCAGTCTCGCTGAATTTTTTAGAAGAAAACCACGTGCAAGTGTATTGTTTTAAATTTATGAAGCAGATAAATAATGAATTGTAATGTCAGTTGGATCCAGTTTTAGTTGACCATAACATATAATACCTGTGCTTATTAGTTTTAGTTGGATCTTTTAACTTCTTTTAGTGAGTAATCCCATATTATTTTTTAGTCCACTGGTTAATATATATTTACATTGAAGGGACATGTTAAATTGATTCAGGGATCTGCCCTTTGTTTTTAGAAATATCTTTGTAAAGCAATTTGTCCACTAAGTGTTACCTTTTTGCATGCTAGAGCGAGTCTAATCAACAAAATTCAATTATTCATTCCGTTTGAATCAAACTTCTAGTTTACTCATATCTATTTGGAGCTACCGGTATTATGGAGAGTTGCTTTTTATTGTATTGGTGTTTCTGCTATGTAAATAAATGAGATGAAAGGAATGTGATTGGTTCACTTTTATGTTCTGAACTGTCTTATAGAGTTATAGTTACTCATCACTCACTGACCCAGTGACCTTTTTATAAAGCAAAGGGGCCTTGCCCTTGAGTCAGCTCAGATTGTTTATTCGTTACGTTTGACAATCTCTTTCCAGTCCCAAAGTCATCGAACACCAAAATAATTTAGAAACAAATTTTAGTATTTTATCAACCCCATGCATGCCAATCAATTAAGAAAACAGACTCTTAAACTGATAATTATATTTACATTGAAAAAAATAGGTATAATTTTTAGATTGAAAAAAAAGCAAAATATATAGGAGGTTGGAATGATTTCCTCTTGTAACAACAACAACAACAGCACCTCTTCAGTATTCATTAGATAATTCGGAAAAACCTTAAATTAAAAAACTAGCTTGTCAATGTATATAGTCCTGATTTATTTATAGTTGAAAACAGGCTACATTCCGCAAAACATGCTACACTCAAAGTTAAGTTTATAACAACATTCATTCACATTATTCCTTGAAATAAGAGACACAAACCCTGCAACCAAAATAATGAATGCCCCAGTCACCAGTCACCACCAGCACAGGAGCTGCAAGGTTGCAGTAAGAAACACAGTAGACAAGGCCTACCCTTGAGTTAAAAGTCTATAAGACCAGTAACTAAGGCATAGCTTCTTCAATGTGTCGATCTATGATCAATTACGCCGTATGCGAACAAAAAAAAAATGAAACCGGTATTACATGTCTTTCTTTACCTTGGCAATAACATTTAGGACTCTTCCACTCCCAAATATTGAGAGTGAGAAGCTGCAAGAAGAGCCGCACCAATGCCTGAACCATCGTTAGCATGTTTAACAACGACGGTATCAGCTGCCTCATCTCCCAGCAATTCCTTCAGTGTCTCCTCCAAGCAAACTCTGAATTTAGTGTAGTGTTCAAACAACCCTCCATCCAATGCTATCACTGACTTTTGCTTCTCTCCAGCCTTAACTGTGTCTCTTCCTATTTTCTTAAGGATTCCTAGAATACCAGCAGCAGCAAGGCGAGCCCCACGAGTAGCAACAATGTCGCAAAGTTCAACAACAATCTTCCTCGTTTTTAGTGATGTATTAGAGATCTAACAAAATGGAAATTAGTAAGAAAACCTATAAACAATAGGTCCTAAAAGTTTGCTTTATCATTTTAATTTTCAGAAGAGCACTTCATAGGATGATACGTGGGGCATGAAAGTCATATTTCAACATGGTGAGTGGAATTTGCATACCTCCAATATATCCCTCAATTTGTTTCCAACCATTTTCAGATCTGGTGATGTGTCGTGGTGCATGGAAGACATGTCAGGCGTCCTAATATAAAAGATGTTAAAACTCCGAAAGCTCATAATACTACATAAAGTAATGAAGTGTTGCAATGAAGATTTATGCAGCTCAACAGGGCAAAACAGGTGATGTAGTGAAAAGATGGAATGAGAAAATGAGGAGCTATGTATCATAATTTGCTCAAACTTTTGGGAAACTCAAGCAATTAATAACCAGGCGAATCATTATTGGCATGGTTGATATGCAAGAAAAATGAACCATCAAAAGAAGGCCAGAAAGCTATATAAATAATTGTCGTGCTTGACCAAATAAATGAAGGTTTGGCGGCATACCTAAGTATAAAAGGAATTTTCAACTTGGGGGGAACAGTATCTCCAAAAAACTCTGCCTCTTCGGCCATTTTCAATAAAATTCTCCGTACAATTTCCCCCAAATACATGCCAGAAAGCAATTTCTCAAAAATCTGTGAACAATAGCGGACGGATCAAGGATGTTACTTACAGATTCATATTGATTATTTAAACCAATTAATATAATAGATTAATTATCATTACCTGTTCTCCAGGGTTTAAGCTTTCAGCATCTAGATCTTGATCGTATTCGGTTAGAGGAAGGTGCGAGGACCGGAAATTACCCCATTCCATGTTAATAACCTACATTATTTAGAAGTGATTCAGCACTCGCCAGTGATCATCTTCCTCTTAGGAACACTGTAAGACAAACACAAGAAAAACTCTCCTAATTATTCACAGCCTCACCATATCTCCGGATTTTGGTATAAGGCCTTTCCATTTTGGAATAGCATGTGCACGTTCAACATATGCTGCATTTGTACCAGTACCAAGAATCACAGCGGCAATGACATCCTGATCGTTGAATCTGCCTCCGGCCAATGTTCCAATTGTATCATTAACCTACATTACATCATCAAGTAGGGTTTTATTTCCAGGTTACGATAGTAAGTGTCCAATAATTGCTAAAACTATTTAAAAAAAGTGATACTATAAAACCTTATTACTCCAAATGTTCAGTAAGAGACAAACTGGAGATCATTGTTCTCAAATTCCTATTAGAAAAAATAAAGAAATTCTAAAAGATGAGAGTGAGACTTACTAGAGCTGCAACCCGCATATTCAGGCCAATTTTTTCCAAGGACTTGGTTAATTCTCCCACCACATCTTCGCCAACCTACAAGCAAGTCACAGAGGAGCAACTTTCAGATGACCGATCAATGAGTAAATTTCTGAAAACAATGAGAAAACTAGTAGACGAGAATACTCTCTTTGAAAAGTGTTTCTACGATACAATCTTGAACCATTATGAGGTAAACACTTATATCCGGTCTCACAAAATTAAATACAGCAACAAAAAGAGTATGGTAGCGTGTGTTTCAAACTGAGAGAGACTTGTTCAAGTATCTGATAATCAAGATAAATGACAACAAGAAAGAATGGCAACACAAGTAAAATTGAATATAAGATAATCAATGTAAAAAGAATTACAGCATCTTCAATACTGAAGCCCTTAGTCCACTTTATGAGAGTCCCGGATGCAATTGACGTTTGCTTCACCGGGAATGAGAACGTAAAACCAAGTTCTCTTAGTTTGCCAGGTGGAGGATGAAAAACTTCAGGTTCCGACTCAACAAACTTTGCAAGAGCTGCTGCTATAAAATCAAATAATCCCTGTAACAAATAACAGAATAAATATATATATCAGAGTGTTGGCTGAGTCAATACTCCTACAGTGATTTTCGCATAACTCACTTACCTCTGAAGAACCGGTCATCAAATGAGGAGGAATTGAAACTTCATCAAACTCTTGGCCAATAACACCTTTTTCTTTCCCACCTAAATGTACACGAAGAACACGGAAGTTTGTGCCACCAAGATCTAGTGCATAAAAGAGTCCTTCCTCATCCCTGTAAATAACAAAACAGGGTGAAAAATGATTCAAAAGGGAAGAAATCTTTAAGAATTAAAAGTTCATATTTAAGAAATTTAACTTTTGCTATCACAAAAAAATAAATAATTGTATTCTTTTGCTGTCAAAGGGAATAAAATGTAACATTCCATCATCCAAACTATCTCTATCAGGATCTTGACACCAGAACCTTCACAACAACACAATATAAACAACCAAATGCTTTAGGAATAATCTATTACCATCAAGTGCGACAGAACCATCAACAAGTGGATGTTATATCACCCTGACCAATTCGCTAGTAAATTCCTCCCATTATCAATCATGTAAATCTAAATTCTAAAACACTAAAAAACAGTGTAATCTGAATCATTACATCGGAAACTCATTCTTAAGTTACAAAACCATAGAGTGTTAACTAATAAACATCTACTTTTTTATAACAAATATGTCAATACCAGTTATAACAAAAAACAAAATCACTATAAAAACAGCTGATACAATGAATGAATTAATAACTTCAAATCAGTTTAAGAATTAAACAATAAGGCATAAACAAATCAACTACTTCTCAACTGATTTAGTCATTCAACCTTCATATCAATAGTTAAACATAAAAAACATATCATCAAGAATACATTAAAAATAAAAATGAAATTTTAGACAATCAATTACTATTATCTCTAATTTTCAATAAAAAAATCCAAATTAGAAGGAAAAAAACCACAAATTAGAGATAGAAGATGAAATCAACGAACCCAGTTGGAAGATTATCAACATAGCTGATTAACATACTAAGTTTGCTACCACCTTCAGATGCAAGACCAGCATGCATCTCAACATCCATAGCATCACCTAACTGTCTAAGCTTCCCAATTGGGGTCCCACACTTTTCTTCAAACTCCTTCACTATACTCACCGCACGTGACCACTTCCTCGAGTTTATCATACGGTGGCGGACAACCAACGCCGCCGCGGCACAAACGGCGGCGGCACAAACAACCGCAGCTCCTACCGCGACCTTACCCATCACTCAAATCAAACAAATCTTAATCCCAATCCAATAAAGTCGGAAACTTTATAGTTTGATGAGAAAAACCCAGGATTGAATTTGAGCGTGGATGTAATTATGATGAGAAAATCAAAGATTCATTCTTGTTCTTATTTTGTGTGCATGGTGAGAAAATGACAGTGCAGTTAGGGGTTAGGAAAGAGAGGTGAAATGAAATGACAGACAACTTCAACAAACAGGAAAATGAATAAACAAAACCATATGTCATAATAAAAAAAGAACAAAAACAAAAATCTAGATCTGATTATGTGGGAATGGAAATTTGGTTAATCATATAACAAAAATGAAAATTAGCTTTATTTTATCCATTTTTTACTTTATTTAAATATGACAAGTAAATGTAAAGAAATTAATAGAACCAAAATAAATAACTTTGTTAAGTATATTGAAATACTATTTTTTATAAATAAAAAATTAGAAAGAGTGTCCAAATAAATTTTTCTGTTTATTTTTATAGAAAAATCTTCTGAATTTGGTTATTAGTTATAAAAGAAAATACATTTATTTCACTTTAATAGGACATGTGGGATTCGAACTCTTCATGTTGTATGCAAGTTTGTTAAGCACTTTTTCGATAAAATTATACGGTTTACAATTTTATTTCCATACTGTTTATTTTATTTTAAATATACTAACAAATATGTTATTTTTTTATACGGATGAAATGGTAAAAAAAACTTACACATAATTGAATATTTAGTTTAGATTTAAGACATGATATATAATTTAATAATATTTATATTTGTCAGTTGAACTGTTAATTATATATTAAATGTATAATTTTTTAATTAAACAAAAATGTGATTCATTTTGAAGCCTAATTAATTTTCATTTGAAGAAGATAATTTTTTTATAGAACATATGTACACTTATGTACAAAAAATAATAAATTGAAAACTAAAAAATAATGAAATCCCTTTTAATTGTAATTTAATTATAATATAATCTTAAAATTAGAATTGCATCATATTTTTTGGTTTGTTTGTTTGTCTCTAAAAAAATTGTCTGTTTGTTAAAATTTTAAAAAGTACACGACAACAACAAACGAGCATGTAAGAAAACAAAATTGTACAAACAGAAATATACAGTAAAGAACTAAATAAAAGGATTTTAAAACAATTAATACATTTATACACTTGAAATGATTAAAAATACTTATTTTGGTGCAATTATGTTTTATTATTATTTTTATTAAATTAAATTTATTTTTACAAAATTGACTTATAAAATGAGAAATCTATTTCTTACATAGATATTTTGGTGGATATTTTAAATCGATAATTTTGAAACAATGTTAATTTTTTTTTAGTCTAAATGATATTTATAAAATCAATTTATAAAATAATATTTTTTCAATTATAAACTTTTTTTCAAGTTGTATTTATATCCTATTATTGGAAAGATCTATATCCACTCCGATTATTATCAATAATTTCAATTTGAAAATTTGTTGAATACATAAAATACATTTGCAGTTTGTCTATCTATGTCAAAGCAGATTATAGACTTTAAATTTTCGAACAAATTAAAATTCATTTAAAAAATTGACGTTTTCTAGTATATTATTTTCTATATATTTTTATAAAAATTGAATTCTCTACTAAATGCTTAGCTAACTCAAGCTTGTGTCATGACCACGTCATGTTAGTATTAATTTTGTTTTGTTCCAACCAAAAAGTAAAAATAATTTATTATTTTGATTATTCATTTGAAATGTTATAACATATTCTAATTTTTTTTTATGATTTTAATCTTACTTTTAATTTTACGTGTGGAGATATTATTAAGATATCAATGATATACATCAGTTGATTTGATTTAACATAAAGAGAAAAAAATAAAAATAAAATTTTTTTTATCATTAAAATGTAAAAAAAAAAACAATAAAAGAATAATTTATTATTAAAAAATAAGTTAGTTAAAGATTTTTTTATCGTAAAGATTAAATTGTCTCTTTTTAACCATTATTAAAGACTTTATCATTTATTTTTTTATCATAATTTAATTAGACACTAATTTATAAAAAATTTCATTAGATGACCAAAAAATATTTTATTTTTTTCTGAGACTAAATTATGTCTTTTTTTTTTTTACGAAGTGATCCATATTTATTTACAACAAAAATAGGAGTCCCTATAATTAATAGTGAAGATATGTCCGTTCCGAGTTGCCTTATCTGGGCGAGCATAGTGCGTTGGGCTTCAGCACTTCTTTATATTTAATCACGTGTAAAGCGGGCCACACCAACAGAACAAAAATATGCTTCAATATTTATCACGTGTAAAGTGGGCCACACCAGCAGAACTAAAATATGCTTGAAAATTGTATTCCACTTTGTTTTTTTTTCTTTTGTTGACTAATTCGACTTTGTATTTATTGACCTTGAAAAACGAATTACAGTACTTAGTAATTGCGGAAATAATAAATATAATAATTAAATGGTTACAAAAATATAAATATAATTAAATAATTTTTAATTATTCAAAGAGCTTCGAAATTAGTATTTGTGAACATTGACCGTAGTATAACTATTTTTCTCCTTTGGAATAAGCAACTTTTTTTCAGGCCACTTCCTTTTTTCATAAATTGAACTGATTGTTATTTTCTTTACTAAAACTCTCTTTGTTTGTAATTATAAGTACTCAGTTAAGAAAAATATAAGTTATTCTTTTTTTTAATTATTGTATAAAATTATTATGATTTTTTTCAAACACACTCTTTTTATACTACAAAAGGAAAATAGACAAATGACAGGGTTTATCAAGTTTTATAAACCCTTTCAAATTAGTCAAAACACTAAAATTTTACAACATGGGTCATATAATTTTGTATTTAATTTAATGGGTTTGAAAGTTCCTCTAATTGAAACAATTTCTCTTTTATTTTACATGGTAACACAATTTTTAGGATTTTTTTAATTATATTCTTTTTTTGGAATTTTTTTCTTTAAATACCTTACTTTGAAATACTAAAATGTTATATTTTTTGAATTTTCAAAAGGTCGTAACACGAAGATGCGACCATGTACTGTACTGAAAATTTATCTTTTTTAAGAGGTCACATCATGGGATTGCGACCATTTATTATTCTATATGTGGGTTGGTTGGACGAGTTTTGACAAAATTCTGCTCTTATTTTTGGGTTGGGTTAAGTTTTAAACCCGTAATTTTTTTATTTAACTCGACCCGATTCATAAAAATGAGTTGGATTGGGTGAACGGGTTGACGAATCGACTCACGCCCATGTATACCCCTACTTGTTTTTTTTTTAACTCAAATGTCATGACCACCCCTATGTTTCAAAGAAGTTCCGCCACTTAACCTATCATAATTTTTTAATTAATAGTAGTGCTTCATTTATTTATTTTCAAATATAATACAAAAAAAAATGTTTAATAGATTTAAAAGTAAAAAATTTAAACTAAATTCATCATAAGCATCATTTTTGCTTATAAATAGTATTTAACTCAAATGAATAATATTTAATTCAAAAATTTTGTATTTAACAAATGTAAAAAATTTAAACTAAATTCACTGTAAACATAAGCTTTGAATTCATACATTAATTATGCAAAACTATAAAAAAATATAACATTTATATAAATAGTATTTAACTCAAAAATTATATTGCTTTTTTGAAAGAGATAATTTAAAAATTAGATACGAATTTATGACTAGGCATAAACGAGATTGCAAGGCCAGAACAAATTATCAGTTGTGAACACATGCGATTGGGCTATTGGGCTGCCAAACAAAATTTAAAAAAAATATATAACTAGTTATCAGACTGGGTCTACGGATCGACAGATTCAAATTGTTGAACCCATTACCCGAACCAAATATAGGCAGGTTTCAACGGGTTGGATGGAGTCAAACCCGAAGGTGACCGAGTACGAATAAAAATCGGGTTTAGGTTGTGTTGGGTTATTGGGTTGGCAGGTCGACATTCACCCATGTATACCCCTAATCGCATCTCCAAGATGCGACCTATTGAAGGAAGAGAAATTTTAGCATAGTATGTGGTTGCATCTCCACCTTGCGACCTTTTAAAGATCCAAAAACACATAACATTTTGGTATATTAATTTCAAAGTATGTTATTTTATAAAAAAAAAATCTTCAAAAAAAATTCCAATTCTCACTCTCAAATTCCTTTTATCTATCTGTATATAAAATAGATAAATAAAATCTCATTTTCTCTTCTAAACTCCACCAATAACAATTTGAAACAACGAATTCGACACCACCGTAGACTTTTGGACTATTTATTTATTACCACATTTTATATTTGAATTACAAATTTTTAACTTAGATTTGTTACTTTAGGTTATTGTGATTACATTTTTAATTTTTTTAAGTACTTTAAAATTTTTTATTCTATATTTTGCTTATACTAGAAATTATTAAAATATAATATAGGCATAATAGCTCTTGTGTCCCTTAACTTAATTTCAGGTAACGTTTTAGTCATTTATTTATTTTTTTTCCCATTTCAGTATTTTATGTTTTTAAACGATTACAATTTTACTCTCTAAGTGGGTTTCTATTAAGGCAACTTTAAAAAATTATCTGCTCCGTTTTCTTCTTGTTTTATTATCTTTCACATTTCGAAAACCATTGTTTGATCTTTTCCCCTCTCACCATGAAAAATCATATTCACGATTCTCAAAACTCGAAATCTATGGCCGCCTCATGTTCAAATGGATCAAATTCACATTCTACAACTATGGTTCTTTCGTTTCCAATAGAATTCGTGAGATTCCAATTTATGTTTGTGGTCTGAAACATGTGATGCGCACAGTGACTAAATGAGGTCCAAACAAAGGAAGAAAATTTTGGAGTTGTAGGAATTTGTTGGTAAGTATTAATAACTTTATGGTTTTCGATTATTTTATTTGAGGTTGTTAGATTGAATTTCAGGATTTTGGTTTTTAGATTGATTTTCTCATATTAGGGTTATTAGATTTTCTTTCTTGTTATCGTTCAAATGGATTTTTGTAAGACCATTAAATTTAATATTAATTTATGGAATTAATATTAAGGGTATTTTGGGAATTTTTGTTAAATATTTAATATATGTATGTTTTGAGTGAATATACATATATAAATATTTATTTTGGAAGAGGAATTAAAATTATTGGATGTAGAATTAAATTAATTTAATTTCAAGTAATTAAATTAATCAGACCATTAAGTAAGGATTAATGGCTAATTGCAAGACAATTAAAAGCTGGAAATCAGAGAAGTGGCAAGTGAGGTGGCACCATGAGAGCCTATAAATAGGAGTGAGAAAGATGGTGAAGTCAGAACACCATTCCTTCCTCCTCACTGCCCATATTGCATGTACCAACCCCATTTTCTCTCTCATTCAGTCTCTGTTCTCCCCAGTTTCCCGAATTCAAATTGAAGAGAGGGAATTCCTCAAGATTCCAGTAACTGAGAATCCAAGCCTCAAACCTAAAAACCCCCAGTAGTAAAGTTAATCCCCATCTCAATACGAAGATAAAGAACCCAGTTTTGCAGCAGCAAACTCAGGGAACAGCTTCGCCGTTTTTAGACGCAGAAAAGGGAACGCAGCAGGAACAAGAGAAATAGCAGAGCACGCAACAAGGGTAAGGGTGCCTTCCACCTTTTAGCTGCATTAGGGCCATAAATGTGTGTGGTTTCATTTCTGTTTTAGAGGAAAAACTGTTTTGCATGTCATTTTGAAAAATGAGGAATGCATTCTGTTGATATGTGATCATTCTAAGATGGATGTTGTTGGCTGTTTTGCTGATATAACATGCTGTTTTGCTTATGTGTGAAAGCTGAAAAATGGTTGCATGTCATTTTAAACATGGTTAAAATACATGTCATAAAACTGTTTTGAAAATGGTTTTAAAAATGCAAAAAAATGCATTTTGTTGGTGTTTTGCTACTGTGTGATGATTTCTGTTTTGGTGAAAACATTGGTCATGTTCTGATGTTTGTGAAAGCTGAAATGCTATGTGTAACACCCCGAGTTTAAAACACAGCGCGAGTGTATTTTTTTTTTTAAAACGAATACATAAATAAAAGAGTTTTCAGAATTACGTTTCAAGGAAATTAAAATCAATTCAAATGAAATATCATTCGACTTCGTAATAAAAATTAATAAGGTAATTAAAACAACATCACAATTAAATCGAATGAGATATTTGTGGGAATTTGATCTTGATAATATACTAAAATAAAGATACATCGACTGGATTCTCAATCCACCAAAATATTTATCAGAGTGCGGAAGAGTTTTACAATAATTCCCAAAATGAATATTTACAACCATTGAGCTCAAAAACCCTATACATAAGTCTACACTGATCATACACTAAGCTACAGTAGCTCGGTTTCCACCGTATCATCCACAAGTCTTATCTTCACCCAGATGCCCATCCCTTTGCGTAGCCCACAAAGTAATGATCAAGGGAAATTAACGACTTTCCCTGTCGTTAGTGTGACCATCAGGGGTACGGGTTTGAATCTCATCTGAGGGCAGAGCCCAATTTTCCACAATAATTGTAAAGGGTCACCAACCGAAATTAACAATTACCACATAGCATTTATATCAGCAATCACAAACATATTCATGGCATATCATATAACAATGATGATAAATAAGGATGCTCAATTTTGAAATACATGACATTTGTACTTTTCAAAACAGCAACCAAATAAATATGAAAATTATGTTGTAAGCACAAACATCAAATCAGCACTCACACCAATTCATCAGAAATTCCAGAATCTATAAAGTACTTACACACACAATTTTTAAACATCACATACCCAAAACGTGACCCACCGGTCAATCACCCAATGCAATATGTATATGCTCATATATACAATTTTCTTGGAATTACCAAGGTGCAGTCGCTCAACAGACCAGCACAATTTAACGGCCCTCAAGACCAGGGTGCAATCGCTCAACAGATTAGCACCAGTGCAGACGCTCAACAGTCCAGCACTCGTGCAGTCGTTCAACAGACCAGCACGTTTGACATAAACCAAGGTACAATCGCTCAACAGATCAGTACCTAGTGCAGTTGCTCAACAGACCAGCACTCGTGCAATCGCTCAACAGATCAGCACGTGGCTGCGCATTTCAGGGTACAGACGCTCAACAGTCCAGTACCAGTGCAGTCGCTCAACAGACCAGCACTTATATACCAAGGTACAATCACTTAACAGATCAGTACCTAGTGCAGACGCTCAACAGTCCAGCACTCGTGCAATCGCTCAACCGATCAGCACGTGGTTGCGCATTACTCTGTGGCCCATCGCGGGTACCACTTGACTATGCAATGCATGAATATGCAGTGTTTCACTTCTCTGGAAACAGTATGCAAAATCAGGAAATTCATGTCTTTCAATCATATTTAAAATAACTCAGCACAGTCAAAATTATCATCATCACAAACATGACCAAACAGCCAAGTAATCATCAACATTTGAAATGTTTTCCCAACCTCTTGAAAATTTCAAACACAGTGTTAAAAACTGAATTTTCTGGAATTTACGAATCTGTATTCGAATACAGCTTCTATGTATTCGAATACATAAGCCAAAAACAGAACCAGAATGATCATCCTCAGAACATCAGAAACCGAACCAGAATGAGGATCATCAGAAGCAAAACAGACTGATTCACACCAGAATCATCAGAAGCAGAAACAATAGAATGATTCATACCAGAATCATCAGAAACAACACAGAATGATTCATCCAGAATCATCAGAAACAACACAGAATGATTCATCCAGAATCATCAGAAACAACACAGAATGATTCATCCAGAATCATCAGAAACAACACAGAATGATGTTGGAACCAAGTTGGTTCTAAATAATCTGGATTTTGATGTGTACAAATACACTTGATGGAATCTTATTTTGAACTTGAATTACTACAGTAAAAACCATCAGAAGATGATTGTATTAGAGGATACATTCTGAATTTACAGAAGATGCATTTCTGGAATTATCAGAAGATAAACCACAATGTCCAAAACCGACCAGAAGACAACTTTGGAGGCTTATATCAAACAGAAACAAAATCAGAAGAACATATGGAAAACACCAGAGGGAAGCCTGCCATAATATGAATTGCTCCAAACAAGAATGATTCAAATATCAGAAGCAATCAAGAAGTTATACTGATCAGAACATAGCCTGGCAGTGTAATTTCAACACAGTCCAGACTTGTCCAGAAGTGACCAGAAGATATCTTTGATGGACTATATCAGAGGGAATAAATATCAGAAGATTCTTTGGACCATACTAATGTGAAGTCTGCCATGTGTAGAGTTGTTCCAGGCCAAAAGTTGTCAAAAGCAAGAAGTAATCCAGGAGATAATTTGACCAGAACATGGCACGACAGTCGAATTTTGAATAACCCAGACTTCGCCAGACTTCATCCAGAATTGATCAGAAGAAACACAGAATGATTCATGCCAGAATCACCAGAAGCAGAAAACATGATGATTATCAGAATCATCAGAAGCAGAAAACATGATGATTATCAGAATCATCAGAAGCAGGAAACATGATGATTATCAAAATCATCAGAAGCAGGAAACATGATGATTATCAGAATCATCAGAAGCAGAAAACATGATGATTATCAGGATCATCAGAAATAGGAAACATGATGATTATCAGAATCATCAGAAGCAAAATAGAATCAGAATCAGAAAACAGAACCAGAATCATAATGATTAATACCAGAATCAGAAAACAGAACCAGAATCAGAATGATTAAGATCAGAATCAGAAAACAGAAATCCTTCCTCTATATTCGACTGCAGGGGCTCGTAGTCGAATACAAGTTTGAAAATTTGAGTAAAACATAAGTTTGACAGGTTGTATTCGAATACACCTTCGAAAACAGTAACATTTTCCTAAGACTTCAACACATTTCAAACTATTTTCTTTTGAAAAACCAACCTAACACCAGAATCATAATTACCCCTCTTTAGAAACCTCTAAACTCAGAACATTTTCATTAAACAACAAACAACGGATTTTTCAAAAATAACACTTCCACCATTTTAAATCCATTTTCTTTTGAAACCATCATCAACACCAGATTGTTTAACAAAACACAGCAAAAACACATAATCACTAAAACCAGACAGTCAATCACAAAACAGTCCCACACAAACTAACTCAAGCATTTGGATCATCTCCAATACAACACCAACCAAATCATCATTCAAAACACAACAAAATGATTTCTTACTCAACACAACAAGTAATATATCATCAACACAACAACACAATCAGTTCCTTCACTGGAAATAGCAAGAACATCAAAACAGTTTGATTTCCAAAACATAACACAATGTTTTTCACAACATAACCCAATAATCATTCATCACACATGCATTTACAGCCCTAAATGCAAATCTAGAAAGTTGGAAGGTGCCCTTACCTTAGTTACGTTCCCTTAACTCGTACGCTTCTGCGACAAAAGTCGACGATACTCCCGTTTCGCGTTCGCCGCTACGAAAGTTAGTTCTTTAGCTCCGTAACGATCAGAGGAATAACTTTCGTACTCGAAACTTTCTGATTCGACACTCAGATTTTCCAGAAAATGGCTTTTGAGTAAACTGTTTTTCCTTTACTAACACAGAAAACAGAAGAAGAAGAAGATATAAAGCAGAATCTGTTGTAACAGAGGAAAGAAGAAAAATCTTCTCACTTAAATATCTCCATAAATGTTGTCTGACACAGCAGAGGAAGGCAGGAATTGTTTCCTTCATCACAAATATCTGCGCCACCTCACCCAATGGTTATATTAAAATATCTTTTTATCCTCCAGCACTTAATCCATCTTGTCGCAATTAGCCGAGAAAATCTTAATTATCGGTCCGATAATTTAATTACTCGAAATTAAATTAATTAATCCATTATCCAATAATTTTAATTCCACCTCCAAAACAAATGTTTATATATATATATTTACACAAAACATACATATATTGAATCTTTTACAATTATTCCCAAATACACTTAAAATTAAATCTGAATTTAATTTTAAAATTAAGGGTCTTACACTATGAATGTTAGTCTGATGTTTGAGGAAGCTGAAATGCTTTGCATATTGTTCTGATTGTTTGAAAAGCTGAAATGCTATACATGTTATTCTGATGTTTTGAGAAAGCTGTGATGCTCGCATGTTTGTTCTGATGGTTTCAAAATCTGAATGATTCTGGTGAGTGAACATTCTGTTTTCTGGTTCTGGATGATTGGGGTTGGATCCTGATTCCATTTCTGTTTTGTGTGATTCTGGTGGTGTTGATGATTTAAAAGGAAAATGGATTTTAAATGAGGGAAGTGTCTTTTGGAAAAATTGTTGAATCTGTTTTGTTGTTTGGTTGTTGTTTTAAAAGAAAACAGTTTGAAAAAGGTTGAATCTCAGGAAATTTTCACTGGTTTTCGAAGGTGTATTCGAATACAACATGTGTGTATTCGACTACAACCTGTAAAATTTTTGTTTTACTTAAGTTTTCAAACTTGTATTCGACTACGAGCCCTGTAGTCGAATACAGAAGAAGAATTTCTGTTTCTGTTTCTGGTTTTGATGATCCTTGTGTGGATCATTCTGTTTCTATTTCTGGTTCTGATGATACTTGTGTGGATCATTTCGTTTCTGTTTCTGGTTCTGATAATTCTTATGTGGATCATTTTGTCTCTGTTTCTGGTTTTGATGATCCTTATGTGGATCATTCTGTTTCTGGTTCTGATGATCCTTGTGTGGATCATTCTGTGTCTATTTATGCTTCTGATGGTTCTGATGTGAACCATTCTATTTCTGCTTCTGATGGTTCTGATCTGAAACATTCTGTTTCTACTTCTGATGGTCTTGATGTTAACCATCTTCTGATGATTCTGATGTAAATCATCCTGTTTCTGCTTCTGATGATTCTAATGTTAATCATTCTATTTCTGCTTCTGATGATTCTGATAATCATCATGTTTTCTGTTTCTAATGATTCTGATCATCTTCCTGTTTCCTGCCTCTGATGATTCTGATCATCATCTTGTTTCTGCTTCTGATGATTCTGATAATCATTCTGTTTGCTTCTGATGATTCTGATATTAATCATCATGTTTCTGTTTCTGATGATTATGATAATCATCTTGTTTCTGCTTCTGATGATTCTGATAGTCATTCTGTTTTGCTTCTGATGATTCTGCTATGAGTCATTCTGTTTTGCTTCTGATGATTCTGGTGTGAGTCATTCTGTTTTGCTTCTGATGATTCTGGTGTGAGTCATTCTGTTTTGCTTCTGATGATTCTGGTGTGAGTCATTCTGTTTTGCTTCTGATGATTCTGATTCTGGTACTGTTTTTGATGTTGATCCTTCTGGTTCTGTTTTTGATGTTGATCATTTTGGTTCTATTTCTGATGTTGATCATTCTGGTTCTGTTTCTGATGTTAATCATTCTGGTTCTTTTTCTGATGTTGATCATTCTGGTTCTGTTTCTGAAGTTGATTATTCTGGTTCTGATGTTCTGGTGTTGATGATTCTGATTCTGATTCTGTTTTCTGATATTCTGGTGTTGATGATTCTGATTCTGTTCCTGATGTTCTAATTTTAATCATTATGATTCTGGTTCTGTTTCTAATGTTCTGATGTTAATCATTCTAATTCTGGTTCTGTTCCTGATGTTCTGATGTTAATCATTCTGATTCTGGTTCTGTTCCTGATGTTCTGATGTTAATCATTCTGATTCTGGTTCTGTTTCTGATGTTCTGACGTTGATCATTCTGGTTTTGTCTTCTGTATTCGACTACAAGCATGCTGTATTCGAATACATAATGTTAAAATTGCAGATTTTCACCAGTTTCAGCTTCTGTATTCGAATGCAGATATTCGAATACAAATTCGTATTTTTCCATAAATCAGTTTTTAGCTTCTGTATTCGAATACAAGGAAGCTGTATTCGAATACAGATTCGTGTTTTCCAGAAAATCAAGTTTTAAACTCTGCCTTGTGAATTTTTAAAGTGTTAAGAAACTTTGAGAAGGATTAAAATGATTTAAAATGGAGTCCTTGATATAGTTTTGAAGAGGAGAGGATGATGTTTTGAAAACCTTTACTGATGTAGTGAAAAATGTTGATTTGTGCACTGAGACTGCCTCTGTATTCGACTACCAGGGGGCTGTAGTCGAATACATAGTGTTAATTTTGCACTATTTTGACTCCTGTATTCGAATACAGAGAGGCTGTATTCGAATACAGATTTGTATTTTCCAGAAAACTCAGTTTTAAACACTATTTTGTGAATTTTAAGAGTTTGGGGAATAATGGAAAGACTTGAGATGATTAAGTATGGAAATTGTGAGATAATGTGAATTATTAATGATTGCTTGACTGTTTAATCATTGATGTGTTGATGATGATATTGATTATGTTGAGATGTTTTGAAATATGGTGGGATGGCATGAATTTTTATGATTTTGCATACTGTTTTCAGTGAAGAGAAAACACTGCATATTCATGCATTGCATAGTCAGGTGGTGACCGCGATGGGCCACAGAGTTGATACAGTGACCGTGATGGGCCGCGAAGTTAAGTAGTAACCATAGTAGTGGGCTACGGAATGGCCGCGTGTTCGTGGTGGTCCATTCTATCTGTGCGAGGCTAATACACGTGAATGTAGTAACCGTGATGGGTTGTAGAGTGGCCGCGTGTTCGTGGTGGTCCATTCAAATATGCGCAACCACGTGCTGATCTGTTGAGCGATTGCACGAGTGCTGGACTGTTGAGCGTTTGCACTAGGTACTGATCTGTTGAGCGATTGTACCTTGGTATATAAGTGCTGGTCTGTTGAGCGAATGCACTGGTACTGGACTGTTGAGCGTTTGTACCCTAAAATGCGCAACCACGTGCTGATCTGTTGAGCGATTGCACGAGTGCTGGACTGTTGAGCGTCTGCACTAGGTACTGATCTGTTGAGCGATTGTACCTTGATATATGTCAAACGTGCTGGACTGTTGAGCGTCTGCACTGGTGCTGATCTGTTGAGCGATTGCACCCTGGTCTTGAGGGCCGTTAAAGTCAAACATATTGTGCTGGTCTGTTGAGCGACTGCACCTTGGTGATTCCAAGAAAATTGTATACATGAGCATATACATATTGCATTGGGGGATTGATCGGTTGGTCACGATTGGATTATGATGATGAGTGGAAATTGAATGTGTGTGAGTACTGTTCAGAATTTGAATTTCTGATTTAATGATTGTGATTTGCTGATGTGTTGTTTGTACTTACCACATATTTCATAATAATTGGCTGCTGTTTTGAAAAGGCATATATGTCATTAAATTTCAAATGAGCATTATTATTTTCCTCATCATTGTCATATATTATGCCATGAATATATGTGTTGTTGTGAGATATATGCTATATGCTTATTTGTTAATTTCGGTCGGTGACCCTTGCTATTATATTGTGGACTTTGGGCTTTGCCCTCAGATGTTACCCAAACCCGTCCTACCGACGGATACACTAACGATGGAAGCGTCGTTAGTTTCCCCTGATCTTTACGTACGGAGTCTACGTGGACAACGCAGAGGGACGGACGGTTGGCTGAAGACGAGACTTATAGAGGATACGGTGGAGACCGTGCTACTGTAGCTTAGTGCATGATCAGTCTAGACTTTTGTATATGGTCTTGAGTTTTGGGAAATGTAATTTTATTTTGGGAATTAATGTATTACTTTTTCCGCTGTATTATTCTGCACTCTGACACTGATTGGGTGATAACCTTTGAAATGAACTGATTTTATTTTAATTCCCTTGATATTAATTTTGGAAAACTCATTTTAATTATTTATTGAAAAAAAAAATACACCCGCGCTGTATTTTAAACTCGGGGTGTTACAATTTTCATGGGTGTGAGAAGAAAATCAGAAGACCAAACGATGGTTTTTGAAGTGTGAAAGAGAAGAAAACAAGAAGAAAATTGTTAACATTGTCTTAATGAAAATCCACTTAAAAGGTGAAATTGTAATTATTTAAAAACATAAAATACTGAAAGGGAAAAAAATTAAAGACTAACACGTTATCTGAAATTAAGTTAAGGGATCGCAAGAGCTATTATAACTATAGTATATTAGAAAATATATATTTCCCCAAAACAATTTCAGGTAGAAAGATATTTCATATGAGTATTAATAATAAAATCATAATTTCTCAAATTAAAAATAATAACAATAATAATCAGATTTTTTAAATTACTAACTAAAAATTTAGGGAGGTTAACCCCACACCACAACATGAACACATAGATAGTAGGGGCTTTAAATCACCTCAACCTAACTAGTTACTCGTAGCAGACATATATGTAGTAGTTTTTGAAAATCCTGCAAATTAATTTGTGGAGTTAAACACCCCAGAAATTCGTTTTAAACCTTTTACAAATTAGTGAGTTTTTTTTTAATATTATTACTATTAATTTATTTTAGACAGTCAAATTAAAGACAAAGATGTACAGATGATATTTAAAAACATCTACATATAAAATAGATACATTAAATTTACAATATTATTTTCTTAATATATGCTACAAAATAATGTGAACAAAAGTAAAAGAAGTTTATAAAAGAAGAGACAAATACGATAATCAAAAAACTGATTTGAGTGTTATAAATTTTGATCAATAGTTTTTTGGAATTTTTTTATGATTATTTTTAATAATCAATCTTATTTTTGTTTTATTAATTTATATAAGCATACATTTTCAACGAAGAATCGTTTTAATTTAAATAAAAAGTTTCTAAATAAATCTGTGACTAAAAATATACTTATCCTTTGAGCAGATATATAGGTGTTAAAGTTTCTTTGGACATGGTTGTGTTTGTTGTCATCCCTACCTTTAGGTCAAAAATCTATTTGGAACTTTTTGCCCAGTGCACATGCCATCCCATTGGAATCTTTTTTCTTTGGCGAATCCACTGGAATCTAAACATTCTTTTTGTTTTTACATGATTAGAAATTGTGTCGAAAATGATTAAATCATGAAAATACAGCCACAAATTCATAGTTCATCCATCTATATATGCGTATTCGAATTTTTTTTCTTGCAAGCAAACTCTTTGATATAAATATAAATGAAACTCTTTAATCCAGATAACATCATCATAAATTAAAGCAGATTTAGCTAAATTTGTAAGCAAAAATATTTGCATTTTATTTTACATTAACAACAGACGATGTGGAAAGAAGATTACACATAATTGTCATCCCTGCTCGTTGGATTTGGATCTAATCGTTGGATTTGGACCTTATCATTTGACCAACATTGAGTAAGAATATTAGATTCACAATGACCTTTTAAATTGATTGATAATTTAGCAAACGATGAAAAATAAAAAACATGACACTTTAAAAAATTTGACTAATTTTTACTTTATTTTTGTCATTGGTGCCGTTGCTGACCGATGTGAAATGTGCTGTTTTTTTATATATCCAATTATATTCATTGCAAACTAATTATATTAATTTGATCTTTATTAACGAACTAATTAATTTGATGTTATTTGTGAAAAAGAAATTGAAAAATTTTACTCCATACCCCTACAATTATATTTAAACTCTCAAAAAATTTTTAAAATGTTAAATATACCCTCCATTTTTTTACTATTTTACCAAATTAAAATTTACCTTTTTTTTTTTACTTTCCAAAGATTTTCGGATAAAAAAAATAAGATTTCCGACAGAGAAGGCTTGGAAAACTTTTTTCAAGTTTTCAAGGTTTTTATAGGAAAACTTAGAAAAAGTTTTCTGGTAATGTAGCGAACATTTAACACTACCGAAAAACTTGTAAAAAAGTTTTCCAGTAGTTACAAGTTTTCGGTAACTACTTCCTCACAAGTTTTCCTTTATTTATTTATTTTTTTAAGTTTATTTTTTTTTTAAATTTTTTTTAATTTAAAAAAAAATTTGAAAAAATAAATAAATAAAACACCGGAAAACTTGTGAAGAAGTTTTACTACTTTACCAGAAAACTCTTTCCAAGTTTTCCAACAGAAGTCTTCTATACCTCAAGTTTTCTGTTAGAAGTCTTCTGTATCAAAAAACTTTTTTCAATTTTTCCAATAACTACCGAAAAACTTTTACGTACCGGAAATTTTGTTTTTTTTTTGTCCGGAAATCTTTGGAAGGTAAAAAAAAAGTGAATTTTAATTTGATAAAATAATAAAAAAAGAAAGAAAAATATATTTGACATTTTAAAAATTTTGTGAAGGTATAGATATAATTGTGGGGTATATAATTGTGGGGTATAGAATAAAACTTTCAAGAAATTGATGCTAGCTACTGGAGTCATCAAAACGATTTTGTCAAGTTGATCCAATCCACGAAAGTTATAATAATGACCCAACAAGATATTGGGCCTTATTATCTCTATTCACACAACCAGCAAGCAAGTCATCCAAGTTTGAATCGGCTCAAGCATTTTATAAAAGCGTGATTGGGAAAATGATTATAATCGCTAACTTAATTTGAGTTATTATTAGGGCCCCATTTTATCCAATAACACACGCCAGTCAATATTTACTATTTAGGCTAGTATATACTATTTTGCCTTTTTTATCCAATGTTCACTTTAGACGGTTTATCTTTTAAAAATTCTTTTTAATATTTTATGGTTTGTAATTTATACAAAATATTGGGGGAAGATTCATTATATTCAATTTTCAGTTTTTTATTTATTTATTAAAAAGTAATATTCATTTGTTTAAATTGATCACAATTATTGATTGAGATTAATATAATTCAAAGTCATTAAAAACATAAAAGATAAATTTACGAATAAATTCACAATATTTAAGTTAACAACATAAAACAACAAAATAATGAGCCTATTTTGTTTAAGATTTAAAAAAAATGATTTTGATTTTATATTTTTAAAAATAATTTTTATGAAAATTTACTTTAAAATAGTAAAAGTTTTTAAGATCATTTTTTACTAATTAAAAAAAAGTAATTTTGACATTCAGTAACTTAAATATTCATTTTAGAGATTTTAACATGATAAAAATTACATTTTAAAAAAATGTATCTTTCAAAAATAATTTTTACGAAGAATTTCTCAAAATAACTTTTTATTTTAATCATTTTTTGAAATTTATCATCCAAAAAAAATTGTAGAAAATAGATGAAAATTTTAAATTTGAATTTTATATTTCATTTGTAGCTTTATTTTTATGTTTTTAAAATATCATAACAAAAAGATAAAATACTATAAAAATTATTTTAATTTTTTTTAAACAAACGGACTCATTGATGCCTACAAAAGCAACAATATGAAAGTGTCTGAAATTCTCTCGCGGGTGCAAATTTGCGATGTTGACGACGCCAAAATCATTATTTAAATATTAAGTCTGTAATGGACATCAAACGATGTAAATATATTAATTTAAATCAAAATAATACATTAATAAGATTGAAAAAATTAAACAACGCGACACTAAAAAGATTGACAAAACAACATCATACTAAAAAAATAAAATAATAAACACATAAAATACATCCATGCGATAAAAATAGCTTATTTGTATAAAGAAGAGAAATATTATAAACACAGAGACACCTATCGTTGGCTTTTTTATTTTTATTAAAAAAATATTAGAAAAAAGAGAAGAACTTAAAAAAAATGTTGATGTAACTCATCGCCTCAACATTTTTTAATAAAAAAATAAAAAAACATTTTAATTTATGCATATTTAAAAAAAATAAAAGACCTATGTAAAAAAAAAAAATATAAATGTTACAATTAAACAAAATAAAATACTATAAATATTGTTTTTACTTTTTTATGATTGACATGTTATACCATATTTATTCAAGTTGGTGGTACGAAGTTCTTCAATTCCAAACAAAGTATACCAATGCCAATATGAGAACAGACCACATCCTTTATCGGTTGGCTAAATGCATTTTTTAAAAATCTATTTAACTTAAAAGCATAATATGAGAAACTACTTATTTTTCTTGTTTTTTTAGCAAAGGAGAAACTACTTTTATTGCTTAAGTTGTTTCTTAGAAATCAAATCAATAACATGTGTCCTAAGTTAAAGCCACATGTTAAAGAACGAAAAATAGAAAAAATTGTCTTAGATTTGTGTGGTCAATTTTTCAAAGCTTTAAAAATTGTTCTTTTTAACAAAAAAAATTACTATTTTTTATTCTTTAACATGCACATTTAAATAATTACTCCATCCACAATAAATTATAAGTAAAAATAATCAAATTATGCATATTTAATTTATGCAATTTCAATAAAAAATTAAGTCTATCATTTAAATTATTCTCCATGGCTAAAAAATGAATAATGAAAACAAAAAAGTTAAATTAAATTAATAGTATTTTAGAGATTTTAGCATTAAATATGAGAGAAGTTGTTGATATTTGCTTATATTTTATTTTAAAAAAATTGTGTTAATTTTATCTATATTTTATTTTAAAAAATTTGTATTAATTTTACCTATATTTTATTTCGAAGGGATAATTAATTTAAGTCAACTATAAATAGAAAAATAATTTATTTTTTCCTATCCAAAAAAAGAAATAATTTATTTTTTCGTTAAAACTAATACTTTAATAATGTTCTAAATATTTTTTAATCAATATAAAATTATCAGACAAACAATTTTAATCAATACTGAAATGTTATTAAATATTTTTGAATATTTTTAGGAATCAGATTTGTGACATTATAAAAATTTTCACCACAAAAAATGAGTACAAAGTTCGATTTTTAGATTTATATTTTTCTTACTTTTTATCTTGAATTTATAATATTTAAAAAATATATATTTAATTTATTCCATATTAAAAAAATTTAAATTTTTGTAGAGGAATTTTTTACGATATTCTAAACATGTTTACAAAAAATCGTTCGAAATAATATATATTAACATTCTAATAGAAATTTAAAATGCATACACAATAACTTAATGGAGATAAAAAAAATCTTTTTATAAAAACTAAAAACAAAAATTTAAAATCTTATAAAGAATAAAAACTTGTTTAACTGGATTTTATTTTTACAGTGCACTTTTATAATATAATCATTTTAAAAAAAGTTGGCATAAAGAAATAAAAGTAGGATTTGTAAATTTGAGTCAAAGTCGAACAGAAATAGTCAAAGTCGTGTAGAAGTAGCATTTCTGTAAATATTCCAATTGCATGACCTCAATCAGCCCATAATTCAAAACTATGCATCCATGTGAGAACTTTTGGAGGAATCACGGTGGCTATACAAATCAAACTTATAAACTCGATTAAATCATAATTAATTTTGTAGAATAAACAAATATATTATCTTGGTTAAGGAAGTCGAGGATAAGAAAGTCTAGACCATTTTCCTTGAGACGAGGATTGCGACTGAGAAGGGTGATAATTGTTAACATTCCAAAGGAGTATGATGAAATATACAATGAAATGTACTACTCTAAAATAAAATACAAACAAAAAAAGATAACTGAAAAGTTGATGTATCTGATATTAATTTTTTAATTAGATACATAGATTTTTTAACTACCACTTTTGTTTATACTTTATTCCGGAGGAAGTATGTCAGTATGGTCGTTTCCGGTTGATTCTCGAGTCCCTAAGAGAATCTGACGATGATCGTGTTCCTGGAATTTCTGGGTATTGGAAACCCCAACGAGAATATCAGGTACCTTGAAGTGGGTTTTTCAAGTTTTAGAGGTGCTACCATTAACTCAAATTTATAAAAGGCAGTTGATGGATATGTTGAATATTGATGAGAACACGCCATCTTCACCAAAAGGTTGTCAACGAGGCCACATCTGGTTTTTATTTTTTATTTTTATGAAGACCTCATTATAGAATCCTAAACGACAAACCCCCTTCTTGGGTATGTATGGAGAAGTTTGATAGTTAGAAAGCATTAGTAGATTAAGGAAGCTCTCACGACATTATGTATTATGACCTTTTCAAGATCCTAGGTTGAACAAAAAGAACTTACTTCCATATGATCGATGCGGCCTCTAAGGTTTAATGGTTCAACCACTCGACTTTGGGGATACATTGAGTTGCTGGTAACATTCAAAGTTGGGAAGGTAAGGAGAACAATCAAGGTTCCATTTCTCACAGTGAATTACAAACCAATAAATTGTATTGTATAATTGGATGAACCACTATTGCTAAGGTATGCATCGTGTCTTCAACGATGCACTTGAAGTTAAGGTACTATGTTACTAATCAAAAGGTCATCACAATTGATCGTGACTTCGAGACATATAAGAGGTACTTTACAACCTCATTGACAAATGATGAAGCGAAATTGAATGCAGTTGATAAATCTAAGTGCTCGAAGAAAATGGGGGGGGGGGGGGGGGGGG
>JBBPBO010000005.1:2035046-2070384 GCA_037974295.1 Cicer cuneatum
GGGGTAGCTATTAAGCCTCTAAGAGGCATAAATATCAAATATCAATCTAGCTGACTTCAACATTCGTCTCGAGTAGCCTGAATTAGACGAGGACGACGAAAATGACTAATTGGAAAGGAAGCAAGACTGGAACTAAGAGGCCAATACCAAACGAGGATTTCCTTCCTATCTAGTTGTGCGAAGATCATCCCAAAAAGATAGTGAAGATTGAAGCTGATCTCCCTGAAGATGTTAGAGATAGAACTACTAATTGCCCATCTCAAAAAAAATATTAACCTTTTTGCTCAAATTGTCGCTGAAATATAATGAATAGATCTTGAAGTTGCCTTTCACCAACTCGCTGGGTAGCACAGTGCCCCTAAAAACAACTGCTTGAGAAGGTTGAGGCAATGAAGAAAGTCATGGAAGATCTTCTAAAATAAAATGTCAATTATGAGGCCAAGTATACACCTCAGCTCTTAAACGTGGTAAATGTAAAAAGATCCAATAATAAGTGACATATGTATGTTGATTATAACGATTGTAACAACGCCCAACCTAAGGATATGCCTATCTTTTTTCCAATATCGATAAGCTAGTTGTTAACTTATCTAGGTTCAAGTTATTACCGTTCATGGACGCGTATTCACTGTGTAATCGTATACTGATGCACCCAGTCGATCGAGACAAATGACATTTAGGATTGATAGTGACAACTACCGCTAAACATGTTGCCCTTAAGCATCAATAATGTTGGTTCCACCTATTGGAAAATGATAAATAAGGTGTTTAAAAATCAAATCGGTAATATGTTCGAAGTGTACATGAATGATATGATAGTCAAAATTCGAAGAAAAGATTGACCATACATGTCCTCTTGCAAGAAGTCTTTGATGAAGTATGAAAATTTAAAATGAGATTGACTCCATATAAGTGCACTTTCCGAGTCATATTTAGAGAAATTGAAACAAATTCCGACAAATGTAGAGTGAGTCTTAATTGAGATGCAGACTCTGATGTCAGAAAAAAAAATTCAAGTCTACACAATTTTGACGTAAAAAAACCAATGACCAATTCGCAAAAGACTAAAATACTAATAAAAATTTATTAGAGACTAAATTAAAAGGTTCCAATTTTATAAGTAACAAATACATAATTAAGCTTAATTTATTATATTTGTCTGTACTTTGCAGACATAATTTTGGTCTCCCCGTTAACCCTGAATTGCTTTAGTGCTTGATATGCTTACTAGCTAGATTACAAAGTGGCACTATAATCGTTAATAGCGACGTGTTCAGGGAAATTTTGTTTTCATCTGATTCGCTCCAGTCACCTAACTACTGCTAGTCTAGTACCACAACCTTGTTTTGAATCTCGATTCCTTACAATTTTTTCAAAAATTAAATAATTTGAGTATCAATATTATTTGCAATTTTTAGTTTAATATTATGGACAAATTTTAATATGGACAATAGTCTATCCTAAATCAGTTTTAAAAAATGTTTAAAATTTTAAGTATCACAAACATTGTTTCTTCGAAGTAGACTCAAATAATATTTACATTTTTATGATCGAAATAGTTACATGCCGATTTGATTATAATAAAAAAAAATAATTATATATCGCATATTCATTCATTTTTTTGTCAACTGCTATTACAATTTTCGATAATTTTTAACTATTAATCTATGATGAACCACTTAAAAAAATAGTGAACCAAATAATTCAGTAAATATTATGTATACCTAGTATAATTCTTTTTAGTTTTCACATAATCATCAAATTAAATTTATTTTTGATGAGATATTTCTAAATATAATATAATACTACCCATAGTCCTTTTTATAAGAGACAATTAAATCAACAAAATTTGATATATTTAATTTATATTATAAATTAAATACATCAATTTTTTAATTGAATTAATTATTTTTAATAAAAAGAACTAAATAGAGTAAAATATAAGAAAATAAGATCGTTAATATACTGTCTAAAAAGGTTTTAGAAAACTCATGTAATTATTTGGTAAACATTTTGAGATGGCAATAAAAACAGTAAACATACTTAAAATGTTGAAGAACAATCATTCAGTCACGAACAATTATTAGTGAACATCCAAGGCCCAAGCTACAATGAGGACCCTATATTTTCCCATTAGAAGCCATGATGTCCATGTTTCAGAGAAAGGACATTAAAAACAAATAGGATAGCTAAAATTGGTACAAAAATAATTGAGTACACTGTAAAAAAATAGAACAATGAAATAGAAAGAAAATATAAATATAAAAAAAGATGAAGGCTAGAATGCAGTGAGCAGCATAGGTAGGGTGTTGGGAGAGGAAAACGAACAATGTTGATTCATCAAAAAGTTATCTTTTATTGGTCCAGCTTTAATGTATAAAGTAATATTAGGAAAAATACAATAAAGAGCCACGTCTATAATTTTACAAGTCCATTTTTGTAAAACTCAATTATGGTTCAACATCAAAATTTAAAATGATATTAGCATGTATGGATCCGGTCATCTATCATTTAAACACATTTTAATATATTTTTTAATCGATACTATTAAATTATATAAATTTCATTTTAAATTTAATAGAACTTACATAAATTTTAATTAATAAAATAAATATATTTTAATAGAGGCTTTGATATTGAAAATAGAAAGTTAATAAAGTGTGACATTTATCACATTCCAAGATACAACCCGGTTGGAAAAAAGATGTATTGTTCGGTTTGTTTTGACGAGCGAATCACACACTGAAGAGAGAAGCATTGTTATACTATAGTAGCAATTAACAACTGAGAAAATAGAATGAATGAATAGAGTGATTGCAGAAAGCAAAAGATGTTGATTGATATGTTACAACAAGGGAAGAAGATGATGATGGTGTTAGTATAAATTAGGAATGCATTCACAAGTGTGTCAGATATTTTAAGACACTGAGGACTGAGGTATCTATCTTTTTAAGGACACATCGCTCATAAGGACAGATGAACATACATTTTTTCATTGTGGGGCTGTTCTCTTCTCTTCTCTACTTTTTCTGAGAGTTCAATGGACAATTTTGGGAGTTTCACTTTCCACTCTTTTTCCTTTTCCAACTTTTGAACTGTTTTACCTTTCAAGAATTTTATTCTACCAAGGTGGGTTTGTTTAGTTTTGTTTATTACTTATCACACCACCCCTTCTTTCTTGGGGGTGCATTTTTTTTTTTTACTACAAAAATATTCTATTTGTTTAATAGTAACATGGTTTGTTACTTTCTTAGTTCATGTGAATGTCACACTCTTTAATTTTATATATTTCATTATTTTAATGTTGTTTGATTTTGCTTTCCATGCCTTCACCCATGTTCCAGTTTTCAGAGGTGTGTTTTTGTCATGTAATGTAGATTTTCACGAGGCATTTTATTTTTCTATGGTCTTAAATAAACTGTGACTTGTTTTTGTTTTGTTTTGTTTTGTAGGTTTTCACTTCAACTTGCAATAGTATTCCAAGAAATCAAAGATTGCAACCAATGGGAAGAGCCACAAGGTGGTTGAAGAGTTTGTTTGGGATAAAGAGAGACAAAGAACACAAAAATAATTCAAATTCTTCAAGCACAAAATGGACTCCTCCTCCTCCTCCTCATGCTTTTTCAGAGAGAGATTCAAGAGGATTGTGTCATAATCCAGCTACTATACCACCTAACATTTCACCTGCTGAAGCTGCTTGGGTTCAATCCTTCTACACAGAAACTGAGAAGGAGCAGAACAAGCATGCCATTGCGGTTGCAGCTGCCACGGCGGCAGCAGCAGATGCTGCCGTAGCAGCTGCTCAAGCTGCCGTGGCTGTTGTTAGATTAACCAGCCATGGTAGAGACAGCATGTTTGGTGGTGGACACCAGAGATTTGCTGCTGTCAAGATTCAAACCATTTTTCGGGGTTACTTGGTAAGTTTTGTTGAAATACAATATTGCTGTATGACTATTGTGATTTACTGTTCAATAGTTATAATCACAAAGTTATAAATAACATAGATTCTTTAGACGAATTTCTTCCAGTGCGTTTTACCGGTTCTTAGTACTAGTGCATTTACAAATCACAGCTGGTTTTGGCTCAAGTTGAACTAGTCATATACAAATTTTATTTTTTATTTTTTATTTTTTTAGTTTTTAGCTTCAATTAGAACTTCAAATCAGAAATCTTGATGCTCTAATCTACCTTTTATTAATAGTTATTTTCTTGTGGCATTGTGGATTATTATGACATTTGAAATTGGTTTCTATAATAGGCAAGGAAAGCACTAAGAGCCTTAAAGGGATTGGTAAAGTTACAAGCACTTGTGAGAGGGTACTTAGTAAGGAAGCAAGCAACAGCAACACTACACAGTATGCAAGCTCTAATTAGAGCTCAAGCAACAGTAAGGTCTCATAAATCTCGTGGACTCATCAACACAAAGAATGAAATACATAGATCTCAAACACAAGCAAGAAGATCCACGGTACACTACTACAGATCTCATATTCTCTAGTATCACATGTACAATATTTTGTTTTCACTTTGCATTTGTTGTGATCTATGAAACCAGACATAGATAACACACACAACACTTACACTTGACACATATAACAATTTAAAAATAGAAGACTTTAAATGTAACTATATGTGTCAATGTTATGTCAAACACTAACACGTGTCAAATACCAGACACACCTTCAATCTAAAATGGTGCTACACAACTTGTAATTGTTTGTATGAAATGTTTTGCAGGAAAGGTACAATGAGAGTAATAGGAGTGAATACACAGCATCAATTCCAATCCACAGTAGAAGACTATCATCTTCATTTGATGCAACTATGAACAACACAAACAGTTATGAAATTGAGAGTCCAAAAATAGTAGAAGTTGACACTGGAAGACCAAAATCAAGGTCTAGAAGAAGCAACACATCAATTTCAGATTTTGGAGATGACCCATCATTTCAAACACTATCGTCTCCTCTTCCAATCACTCCATCTCAATTATTCATTCCAAATCAAAGAAATTTCAACGAATCAGATTGGGGAATAACAGGTGAAGAATACAAATTTTCAACAGCACAAAGCACACCACGTTTCAAAAACTCTTGCACTTGTGGTTTTGTTGCACCTTCAACACCTAAAACAATTTGTGGAGACAATTTTTACATCGGTGAATATGGTGATTTTCCTAATTACATGGCTAATACACAGTCTTTTAAGGCTAAGTTAAGGTCTCATAGTGCTCCAAAGCAAAGACCAGAACCAAAGAAGAGGGTTTCACTGAATGAAATGATGGAATCTAGAAGTAGTTTGAGTGGTGTTAGAATGCAGAGATCTTGTTCACAGATTCAAGAAGCTGTTAATTTTAAGAATGCTGTTATGAGGAAACTAGATAGGTCCACTGATTTTGATGGAAACTTTTCCAATCAGAGGAAGTGGTGAATTGTGAAGAAGTTAAGAAGCATTTATGAGAGAGCTAGTTTTGTTATGGTTTAAGTATTTATTACTATCACATTGTTTTTAATAGGAAAATAGATTAGCTCTCTAATTTGCAGACATATAGTGTGTAGGAAACAGGGAACTTTGTCTTCCTACATTTTCATTATAGTCAAATGCAAGAGTAATTAATTATCTTGAAATTGTTTTTTTTTTATAATTTGTTTAGTTTAGTTTAATTTTTTTATTACATATTTAACTATGTGCACTATTTGTGTGTGCTAAATTAAGATATTATCCATGTAACTCAACTTGACATTTTTTAATTTGTATTTTTTCACATAAGATCTAGCAACACTTTATTTTCAACACCCACTTTCTTAACTGATAAGTTAATGTGAGTCTTACCCTTTAAAAATAAATTTCATAATTTTTGTAGGATCTATATGAATTTCACAAAAAATACTAGCTTGAATTGTGTTGTGTTGTGACTTCACACAACCTAAATCCACTTCTACATACTAGCGTTAATTTGACACGCCTTTGTTGAAGAGATGCAATTTTAAGTTAAACCTCAATTCAAATTGTCTGAAAGAATGGTAGTAGAAAAACATGGCTCAAACTAATTCTATAATGATCTATTATTGAAAACAAAACATTCTATTTTACCCACTATTTTGAGAGGTGTAAATTAAAGCTTAATTATATTTGAGCTGTAAGAAAATGTGTACTATGTACCTCTAAAAAGTGAAGCAACACCATTAATATATGAGGAAATTAAAGGCACATTAAATAGTTTTCCAACAATTTTGAATCACACGCAATCAGAAATTGTTGATGATTTCAAGTTAGTATTAAAATCCCAAGTAATTGTAAGAAAGAATGATTGAGAATTCGGTTTTCATTGAATGATGTGGGGGAATCTTTAATGTCAGGGAACACAGTTTATGTCTTCCTGCTGCATCACGTACTATGATTTGACATTTGCTGTTATGTTTGTGTTTCCACACTCATTTTTATCTAACTTTATAAATTCTGCTTATTTTTTCTTCAACACTTCGCTTAAATCTTCATTTACACTGCAGATAAATTGGATAAAAAAATTTAAATCAATTTTAATATAGGTTGTACTCAGAAAAATTAACTATATTGTGATTGGGAAAATGCAAATGCCATTGTGGCAACAATATTGAAAGTGTATCAACATATCCATTTATTATCCTCCCCTTTGATCAAATACACATATAGAAATTTAGAGCGGTGGAAACACTGTATATATTTTTTAATTGTTATTGAATATAATATTATAGTTTATAAATTGAGAATAGAGGAAATGCAATTAAAATTATGATGTAATAAATTGAAAAATTACAATAGTGACATAAAATTACTTTACAAATCACATTTGTTAATAATTTTATAGACTAAAGTGGTTAATAAAAAATAATAACTAAATTAATTAATTAAAAATAACTAATAAAAAATATTTAATAAATTTTATACATTTAAAAATTATAATAATAACACTTACATATTTATCTTTAAAAAATTAATTAAATTATAGTGAAAGCACAATATACAATATAAATCTTTTTCTGTTGTATGATTAATATTTATTGTATTATTAAATACTAAAAATATTTAAGTGTAGGCCATTGCCTATATTCCTACACTTAGCCTTAAATAGGTCGGTCCTTGCCTTTAATCACTTTCGTATCCGAGTATTTTTCTCTCACGTTCAACTTATTCATTATATTTGCATTGCTAATTTGCTATCTTGGGTGTGATTAGAAACTTTGTGCTTACCATATTATATATTTTATCCAAAATATTTAAATAATAAATCCCCTAAATTCATTAAAAAAGTTTATCCACAATTATACCCTACCCCACAAATCCCCTAAACTCCAGATTTATGCACGATAGTTTTTTAAAGCAAAAGTTCGAAAAACTATTCATTCACGACATTCTATATGTATTATAACAAACTCAATTTAAAAATCTCTCTCCGATATGAGATTCCGGATGTGTGAAAAAATCAAATTAAGTTTTTTAAAATGTACCAACCTCATCTCACCAGATTCTAAATATGTTCTAGAAAACACAATTTGATATTTTATATAAAACATGTACAAAAATCACAAATTCTATTCATGCAAATTTGATATATCTTTTTCCATTTATTATGATGGAAGTTTGTGGGTAAATATTTTCAATTGTTGTTGAGAGATTTTCAGGTGCCTCACTTTAATGGGCCGAGCCATATCGCTTTCAGGTCTCACATTCCCTGAGCTTGATCCCACCAGAGAGATCCAATATGTCTAGCTCAAAACAATTAAAAAAAAGTTATTACATGCATTTTATGATTCTTATTGGTGAGAAATAATTTGATGGTTCGTTTGATGAAAGTTTTAAAACCATTGATTTTGCAAGTCATCGTAAATATTTTACGACTTTAAATTGTATTGTTATAAAAAATAATTAAATAATGCAATAGGATTTGAGTGTAATCATTGGGCCCATGGTGTACTCTTCTTACAAACAGGTAAAAAGATAGCCCATGTGGGTCTCCCACGATTACAAGGGATGTACGCCTTATATTCAGTCAGTTTGCATAAATTTTAAGTTACAACAAAAAATTTCTACTAATTTTGATTCTGTGTTAGTGAAATTTTGTATCTAAGACTAGGAGTCAATTTGTCATATTTTTTTAATTTTTAAAAAATAATGATTTTGAAGATTTTGATTGTGTTTATGTTTTTAAAAAAATTATTGGAAGCTTAAAAAAAAGATTTTTCTAACAAACAAACACAAGTTAGCCTGTTTCTATTAATTAACTATGCTTGTTTTTATAATTTTAGTTAAAATCTCTAAAAATAGTTATTAACTTTACAAAAACTAATTTGTTGATACAAATGCCTGTAGAAAGATCCACTAATGTTAGGGTCAATCCTTTGGCATTTTCTCTATTCTAGAATTCTATAATGAAAAATGAAATTTATAATATTACGGACAACTTTAATTCAGTAGTATTTTTTGAATTTTTTATTTTAATATTTTTTTTTAATATCAAAATGTCCCACTCTCAAATTTATATACTGAATTGCTGTACTTTTTAGGGTTAATAAGAGGTCGCTTTCCCAAATAGCGATATGAAGAGAAATTTTTTTTACATAATAGGAGGTAGTTGACCCAAGAGGCTACCTGCCGAGGGATTTCCCATTTTTTTCCTTCACATTTTAACAATTTATATAATTATATTTAATAAATTAAAAATAGTTAAAATATTTAAAAAATAAAAATACTAATAATAATAATAGAGTAAAATAAAATACATTAATAAATAATAATAAATAATAATAATTATAATTAAAAATGACTAAAAATAAAAATAATTATAATTAAAAATAGTAAATATATTATAAATTTAAAAAAAAATACATTAAAATGGAAGAAAAAATACTAAATAATAATAATAATAATAATTTAAAAAAAATTATATTAATAACATGAAACAAAATATATTAAATTAAAGAAAAAAATACATCACATTTGAAGAAAAAAATTCCATCAAATTTATATTAATCACACGAATCCATCAAATTTATATTAATCACACGAATCCATCAAGAGTGCTTATAATAATATAAATAATGGGTGGCAACATCCTCCGTCCAAGCATGTTTTCTGCATCCGACATATTGCACAAAATTTTGCAAGGGAATTCAAGGATAATGCACTGAAGAAAAAAGTTATTTTTATGGGTAATAATTTAATTCTTTCTTTTTAATCACTGTAATTTTTAATAATTTTTTGACAGATTGCTTGTTGTGTCAATATAGGTTATTCAATAAATGAGCCTACGTATAGACATTACCGATGTGAAATCGGTATAGTAAACTAGGAGAAAATAAGATGGTTGGACAACATACCGCGATAAAGTTGGACTAAAGTATCCAATGGAGGTAGTCGTTGGGTCACATAACAACTAACCTTGTGGAGTAGATAAACGACGTATTAAAAGGCACGCGCAACCTTCACATCACTACTTTGGTTTAATCAACGTATTATAAGAAGAGGACATTATTTCCAACAAAAGGAAAACTACACACATCAACTCTAACTTCTGGTTAGGTATACACGAAAAAATTCTTCCGAAATAAATAAATCCAATAGTCATAAATTTGATAATTTTGATCAGAGAAACCATACTTTCATGGTCCACGAGACAGTAAATCCAAAAGAAGGGCTACCAATTGGTAAATATCAAGCTTTACATATGTCATGTTCACATCTTCTAGCATAAAATATGATTATTGGAGTCTTATATATGATGTGTACAAAGTGGAAACAATATTAAAAATCTACAAAGAACATTTCCAACCTATACCAAACAGATGATATTGACCAGAATACGAGGGTGTTAAGGTATGTCACAATTTTGAAATGCGAAGAGCCAAAAAAGGTTGTCCAAAGACTAAACGCATTCAAACAGAAATGGATGCTAGAGAAAAATTACCAAGAAAATGCGGATTATGTCGAGTTTTTGGTTATACTAGAAAAAATTGTTCATGGCACATCTAATCAAATTTGATGTATTTTTTTTCTTCAAATGTGATATATATTTTTCTTTAATTTAATGTATTTTGTTTCATGTTATTAATATAATTTTCTTTTTTTTTAAATTATTATTATTATTTAGTATTTTTTTCTTCCATTTTAATGTATTTTTTTTAAATTTATAATATAATTTACTATTTTTAATTATAATTATTTTTATTTTTAGTCATTTTTAATTATAATAATAATAATAATAATTATTACTATTATTTATTAATGTATTTTATTTTACTTTATTATTATTATTATTATTATTAGTATATTTATTTTTTAAATATTTTAACTTTTTTTAATTTATTAAATATAATTATATAAATTGTTAAAATGTGCAAAAAAAAAAAAAAAAGGAAATCCTACTATGCAAAAGAAAAATTCCTCTTCAACTGGTCGGGAAGCGACCTCCTACTAGCCCTAAAAAGTAAGACAATCCCGTATTTAAAGTTGGGAGTAGGACATTTTAATATTAAAAAAAAAGAGATATTAAAATAAAAAATTCGTATTTTCTAGGTACTTTAAAGATAAATAAACAACCAGCTAATTTTATACTTCTTGAAATGCCAAATTACAACCGGCGGTACCTTTAGACAAATAGTATAAGGACGCATATCCTTTCTTTAATTTTTTAGGAAAAAAAAATTAAAAACATTCCTCTTTATAGAAATGACAATGTTTACCAAACATTTTTTTTTCTTTCAACAAATTAAATAATATAATTATCATAAGAAATTTACATCATTCTTGTAATGTGTCGAGTTCGAACTCAAGATATGATATCCAATCTAACAATATTAGTAGAACTAAAATTTAAAAGAATTATTTACCGAACATCTTTATTTTGAATAACATTCTAAAAAATATAATTTCCTACAATAGAATCACCTCTTTAAAACAAAAGGACAACCATAAATTTACACACACTGAGGTGTAAAGAAACAGAGAATGGAGAATCTGAAAGGCACTATGAAATTGTTATTATATACATGTGTAATATTATTGATAAAAAAATTTATGACATGAGAAAATGAATATAATTTTCTCTAAAATAAAAAGAAAGAATTAATCCATTCAGAACCATCAATATAGCTAAGTGAAATAAATGGTTTAGCTTCCTCATCAGTGAGTTCCCTTGACCATGATACCCTCCCTGCATAGCTAGCTCCTGGTCCTGTGCATTTGTATTGTCCATAGAATACAGTCCTAGTATTGTTGGTGGACCCAATTATAAAATGTATAAAAAAACATAGCAACAAATTAGAAATGCACTCACATGCGCATGCCAATGTGATGAAAGTTTAGTGTTAGGATGCTTACCTTATCTATATAACCAAACAAAAAACAATTAATTTTGTGGCATGATTCTTACTCTATGAAGTGGTACTTTGGATGGTGGTATAAGCATAGCACATAGATTTGCACTAGCTACACATGTAGAGTTGCTAAAGTGGGAATTTATATAAGGTAGTGGTGGTACATTACTTTAATATATGTCTACTAAGTGGGGATGGATGTGTATGTATATTGAGAAAGTATATATGATGGACTTACATTTCACGGTTGGGATCACCCCAATTATACCATCCTTTGGGAATGATGATATTGTCCATGTATGTGTAAGCAAAGACAACACGAGAAAATGGACCCCAAGCTCTTCCAAGGTATAGTGCACCTGATCCCGTGACCTTACAGTGAACAAATGAGAATCCCGTGTCTTCTAATAAACTGCTCCTTCCTTGTGCTGTTAATGCCCCTGTATTTCTTGCTATAGCATGCACGTGACACCCCTATATAACATATTTACTTTAATTAGTTCAATATTACAGCTGTAAATTATACATACAAAATGAAACTTACCTCAAAAAGAGAGAGTGCATTGCCAAATATGAAATCAACAGACCCTTCAATATAACAATCTTTATAATAGTGCCTACCCAAATGATCATACAATGTGTCCTGTGCTCCTAAGAATTTGCATCCAACAAAAATAGCTGTATCTGCTGAAATTCTCAATGCCACTGCTTGTTTTCCAACTGCTCCTGGTGCTGGAACTGGTGTAGTGTTCTATATACATATACATATACATTAGTCTTTGCTTGTAAATTCATACACATTGAAACAAACTTATGTTACTTACTTTGAATGTCATGTTCTTTGCTATGAAATAAGGTGAATTAACTGCAAAAGTTGCAGAACCATATGTTCCTAGTGTTTGCCCTTTTGCAACAGGATTAGGAGTTTGAGCAGTGTCACCCCATTGAACTATTGTTTTATCTGCACCTGCTCCTTCTATTGTTATGAACGCTTTCAAAGCAGGAATATTCACTTTCTCTCTGTATTTATTTATTTTTTTTTATAAAAGGGAGATTATTATTTATCAACAATAATAAACACAAGAGAATTTTGCAAAAGGAAAAAAAGATACTAATTTATGGTTGAAAAATTGACATAGTATTTAGGAAACACTAAACCCCACTTCTCACATGAAAAAACTAAGGCCACAGAATGTGACAAAATTCTAGTGTAATAATAACAAAAAAAGAATATAATAATACTAGTACTTACGTGTAAACCCCTGCATGAACCTTAATAACAACTCTCACTAAATTGATAAAGGGAAGAGAATCAATAGCAGCTTGTATCGATGAAAAGCCACCTTTACCAGATTGTTTATAAACATTCAAAGTGTAAGAAGGAAAAAGCTTATTTTTTGCTGTACCAAAAACAGTGTGTTTGAGACCACCAACAAATTTCACCCATTTCATGAATTGTTGTTCTGATTCTTCCACTTGTGTCATATTGGTTGATATTCCAATCCCTGTTGAAGGTTTTGGTCTAATTCCCTTGGTATGACATTCTGTTACACTAGAATTTTGAAGAACAAGAACAAGTACTAAAACATAGAAAATGAAATTCATGTTTGACATCATTCTTAGAGAGAATGTAACAAACAAAAAGAAAAATGTGATTTGGAAGTACATAAATTAGCTTGTGTCATGGTTTTATATAGAACTTGTTTATAGCTGGGACCATTAAAGTGAAGATGAATCAGAGAATCATTGACAGAGCGATAGGTCACGGGTGCATCTACTGATATATACATATACATGTACAAAAATCAGAGATGAACTAATTGTAATGAACAGTCAGTTTTGGTATTTGAATGTGTGCATTTTTGGTATTTGAACTTTGTGTCATGTCTTTAGTGTAGTTACTAAATATTTCTTTTTTAGTAATATTATAGCCTAATTGATCAATAAAAACACATATTAAAATTAATAAAAAAATTATTTATAATTTTAATATATTTAAAGACTATTGCAACACTTCACACATTCAAGTATTAAAATAACTGCTTGCTATGCTGTACTTTTTGCTTATAAAAACATTCTTTTAAAGCTTTTTTTGTTTTGTTTGGGTTTATGTCACTTTTCCTTTGTTGTTTGTCCTGGTTTGTTTGGTTTTGTGCTGCCCGTGAGCCCCTTTCTTTCTGTGTGTGTGTGACTCTTTGTGAAAATATTCTTGGTGAGATAACATTCTTGGGTTGGATCATGTCACAAGTTTTGGAAATAGTTAATTTCCACATAAACTTCTTGTACTATTGAGAATAACCCAACATTGAATTCATGAATTTAGTTTACAAAGAGACGTATCCTCGTTTTCCTAGTGAGTTTAACAAAAATTAATTAAATTTAATAAAAAAAATTAATATTTTGGTTCTGCGTAAGACATGTAAAATTACAGTAATTCAACGTAATTTTGTCAATCACACATGTATGTATTTATTGGACACCACTATTTATATCCAAAATAAGAATTCCATGTTGAATAGATACAAGCCCAATATACAATAAAAATATTATAATGTCATGATGAGTGTTTCTAGCAATATTTAATATACATTCTGCGGTTGTTAAGTTCTAACTTTTGTGCAGCTGCATGCTTGTCGTACCAAACTTGATATCATGGCCGTCCAATAGTTGGATTCTAGTGTGTATAATTAAGTTCTTGTTGTTTAGTTGATATAGTTTTTCTATTTGAACACTTCTAATGGTTGAGATTAATTACCAATTCTAAATTTCAAGTGGTTGGTGAATCAGAGAAGCACCTTGGGCTCACAAGAAAGACTTGTCAGAAGGAACTAGACAATGTGCTGAGGCTATAAATTATATCTTACAATGATGTGAAAAAACTCATGACAAAGCATAAGTAACCACTATTTGTTTGTATTCTAAAGGACTATCAAAATGTCCTTTCTTTTGTTTTGTTTTTGTTCTATTGCTGTAGAGAAGTGTTACTATCAATTTCCTTTTGGTAGATTATTGATTTACTTTATCTTTTTATCCCATTAGCATAACTTGAGTGCAAGTGTTTGATCTACTACCACAAAAGTTGAACCATTTAAGTAGTTTTCGAGTTTTATCTTTAATTGAAACAATCATTAATTAAATTTTATTTAAGACTTAATTTAATTCTCAATTAACCAAAAATATTTCGTTTGAAAATAGAAGAGTTAAGAAAAAAAAACACTATATGATTAACATGTTTGGTGCCTTCTCCAACTAGATTATATATTAAAAAAAAAACCCATATAGCAAATCTTATCTAAACATGATTTGAATACTTCATAAAGAATTCTTTAATTTATAAAAAGTTGGTCATAGTTTAATGGTTTCAACTTCTTTAAGAAGTACTAATACAGTGCAAATTAAGTTTATAAAAAATTTCACGGAATTGAAAGTTGATCATAAGCTTTAGGGAAAGAAAAAGTAATCAAATTGTTAATTAATTAAAGCGTCCAATAACTAGTAATTAAAAAAGTGAGAAACCACTAACATATTGATCCGTGAATGAATGCCTAATGCATCAGTTCAAAACAACTAATTCCAACCAGTAATGCAATTGCACCATCTGTACCTACCAGACTATATATCATACTGATGGTTTTATTTTTATCTTCGAATCTAATCACCTAAGCTTCTCATTCAAATTTAACTGAAATATTGTTTTCAAACCATCCTTTTTTCCTTAATTTCTTTTAAGTTGTTAAGAAGAAATTTATTTTCGGCCTAAAATAATATGCAAAAGTGTATAAGAAGAAGAAAAAAAACAGAAAAGGGAAGAAAAAAAACTGAGAACTTAAATTGATTAGCAATTAGCCAATTACTAGTAGGGTTAACTTTGACTCATTTTCGCTCAACTTACAATCACAACACTAGATGAACATAAAACGGAAAATTGCATTTACATTTCTGAAGTCTTTTTAAATGACATTCACACTCTTTCTAATTTTTTAAAAACACTCATCTTTTTTAGATTCACTAAAAAAAAACGTATCAAATATTTTTTCGTGACACTTGCGTCTTTTCATGTCGTTCATTATTTTTTATACTTTAATTTGCAGAAATATGATCATACATTTGATATGTTCAATTTGAAAGATATAGTTTTGTTTCCAATGACACAACCAATAGGTACATTCTAGTGTCTTTTTTGGTAAATGACAGATAAAGACGTAAGTGTGACAGAAAACATACTTGACACATTTTTTTATAGTAAATGTAAGGAGATAAGTGCATTTTGGAAACTAGAGAAGGTGTGAGTGTCGTTTAAAGTGGCTAGAGAGAATGTCAATGCAATTTCTCAAACTAAAAATTGTACTACTTAGCTTACACACAACTGAACATTTATAGTTGTCTGAGAAAAACAATTGTCTATAGGAGGCTATAGAGTGGAAATAGGCTAGATCGAATTAGACTTCACAAGGTTTGAGTCTTATCTATAAAAAAATCTAAAATCTAAGTTTGATATATGACTTGTCATATGTTTATTTAAATTTGAATCTGACTTTGATTAATGTTTGGTATGTCTTGTTAACATACTTAAAACTTTATTTTATTTTAACATATTTAAATAAGTAATAAAATATATCTTTAAATAGATTAATCGACTAATATGTCAATGAAATTAAATTTTATTTTGAGAATGAACTCCAATACAAAAAATATAATTTGAAAATATATATCTTTAAAGAGACTAATCAACTAATATGCCTCTGAAAAGATACATGTCCATTTTAGCATCAAAATAAATGAACTCCAATACAAAAAATATAATTTCAAAATATATAAAATGTTAAAATTGATTTTTTTTAATTAACTAGCAGCAAGTTGAATCAGTTATTGCTGATTCTGGCTCAACGTACAATATCAACAATTAATGAAAATAACAACTTTTATTTTTTTAAAAAAAATACGCATGAAAATAAAGGCTATATTTTGTTTTTGGAATATAAGAAACAGAATTAAAATTGATAAAAAAAAAAAGGCCCAACTAGACTTGGTTACAAGTGTGGTTATGAGCATTACAAGCTAACATATGTAGTGTTTCGTTTGCAGATCGACACCCACGTGGTAAGTGAATAATGCAATTTTTCCAATTTTTAAATTTAACTTTTTGAACTCACACAACACAATCTATCACACAATTTATTGATGTAACATATATATTTTTATTTATTTTTTTTATTATTGACGTATAAATAAAATTTAGTTGTTAGACTTTAATTGAGAATTTGTTACCAATTTAATTAATTTAAATATTTTGTTGTGTTTGTGGATGTATTTTAAATATTAAATGATATGTTGCGATATAATTTTATTATTTTTTAACTGTGTAAGTATTTAAGTTTAATTACATTTTTTTAAAATGAAAAAATATTTTATTTTATTACCTGTGAACTCAACTTGCTAATAATCGGGTTATTTTGGTTCGGGTTAGTTCAGTTCGAGTTTGATAGAAAAATCATAGTTTGAAAACTCAACCCAATCCAAATAAAATTGATCGGTTCGTGTATCAGATTTGACAAAAAACGACCAAACCCAATCTACGTACACCCCTATTTTGAAGTGTCCCACCAACAATTTGTCCGGGACCCAGAATTTTTAAAATCTCCAAAATACCCCTATTAAATTTTAGCATTGTTTCTTTTTTTAAGAATTTTTTTATATTAACATCAAATATGACTTTTAGAGTTCATGGAGAGCTACTATGCAAGTTACTTATTTTTCAGTATGATATTACGGGATGAGCATAAAGATATTTTCATATTCTATTTGATTTCATGGAGAGCCATACAACCTTCTTTTTAACATTTAAGGGTATACTTTTAAATTTAAATTGCTTTTTTTTGTAGGCCTTATATGATGCTCTACTTATGCAAATATGTCTCATTGGAAAGAAGCCATTTATCATAAGGTAATCATTCATTTGTATCTGCATTCTATATTGAAATTTAAAGATAATTTTATATGGATCTTGATATATCCCTTGAAATAGTTTGATTTTCCCTTCTAAATTTTCAAAAGAATATATAATTGCAACCAAAATGCTATGATTTGATTAGTTTTACGGGTTTTTTCTCATTGAACTTTTTTTAAGCCATGTTTGATCTTATTTTTTTTAAGGAATATCTAACTATCTTGAATGCTTTAAGACTATTTTGTTAAATTTAGAAATTGTTTCTTCTATATGAAATGCACTAAAGGTTTCTAGATTTGTTATTTTATTAACATGAGTTTCCACTATATAACAATATGATAAGGTCTAAAATTAAGCTAAAGAATGAAGGGGTTGATTGAAGTATTTAATTGAAGTATTTAATTTCTATCAAGTATCATTTCGTGGCAGGAAATTGTTGGTACATAAAAACTCATTTCTTATTGTCATGAGCCTTTTTACTGGTCTACTTCTTCTTTTGGCTGCATATGGTATCTCATTTGGAAGTTGGTGTCTTTGTATTGTTGATGAGCAACTACAGTAGAAGCATCATTTTTTTGCAATACATTGTTAAATTTCTTAATTCTTTAAAGGTTTTTTATAATTTTTTTGGGCCTTAATACATTGATAACTCTAATACCATATGAATTTTAATATCTATTGGAAATTTAGAGTAATACCAACCATGTGTAAAGTTTTGATTATTAATGCAAGCTAGAGTTAACTTAATCTAATTTTTTAGACATAACATCTTATTTAATTTTCCTCAAAGGATTATTTATCTTGGTACACGTTTGTTTTGCTTACAATCATTCTCAAATTTGTGTTACACATGTACTATTTAATTAATTAATAAACCTAATATCAATTGTGATATTTTTGTTAATCTATCTATATATAATAATATTATAAGCATTTGTTTTATGGCAAGTTTGCCATTTGGCGATCATTAAAAAATTAATTTTTATTTTAAGTTTTTAATTATAGTAATAAATTTCTATTAATTGAATCTAACTAATCTATTAATTATTAATTCCATTTTTATTTATTTATTTTTATTGAAAATTGAAAACTTACTGAGGAGTTAAAAAAATAAAAGTTTTTATTTTTTATTTCTACTTAAATACCAATACAATTAATTTGCACAACCTCTTCATTTTTTGGTGGATTTTAATTACTTGCACACAACTTGCAACTCCTTCTCTATTTTTTCTCAAAACTAGAAACCACGAGGACTATGCATAATGCATAGAAGAGTGGTAAATTATTTGATTTTTTTTTTCTACAAATCTAATATTAATTTTATAGTTATCAATTTTATCTCAATTTCATTTGTATCTATCCCCCTCTTCATTTTTGTTTTGTAGATCTCCACCACTGTGAGAGGAATCGAGTTAATGTCTTGGTAGTTTCTATATACTTAGATATTTTTTGTGGTTGAAAAAAAATGCATTTCAAGTTTGTTTATTCTTATTGTGTGTTCATCCTTTCAATTGCGTATTTTTGTCCATCGCTTCCTATATACATTTTAATTGTTAAGATCATTAATAAGTAATTATATCATTGACATGTGTTCTAATTGATTTTGCGCGTAATGAAGATTTTAATTTTTTTCTCTAATTTTATGGTCTTATGTGGAAGTGGTACAATAAAATTTATAGATTGTTTTGCGGCTGTTTTGCGGCAACGCCAAGAAGATTGTTGAAGGAAATTGAAGGTTCGACTAATGAGTAGCTCTAAAATTTTATTGTTATTGTAATGTTTAGATTTACAACAATGATAAATTTGATACACATATAGCTCTGACAATAGTTTTATTATGATTTGGTAATGCTGTACTACCAGTTTTATTATGTTTAAGAATTTTATTGTAGTAAAATGTGTTATTTTAATATTATGATTTGGTACTCATATTTTACTATTCAACTTTTGTTTAAAAATAGCTTGAATTTTTTATATGCAGACACGAGTTTGTTCTTTACATTTTTCATAATGGTTATTTGTATTTTTGGGTAGTTGGTGTTAGATTGCACAAATGTTAATAGAGATATATTATATATATTTAGATGATGAAATATGAACATATCTTTACCAACTCTCTTCATCAAATACATACTCTCTACACTTCTTCTAAATAAAAGTTTATTGTTCTCTAAAATAAAAATAAAATTTATTATTAATATAATTTGTCTGCATACGATGTTGGAATTACACACTAGTAATTTTTATGGCGAAGAAAAATATGAAACGTAAGGTGATTTCAGTGGTATATAATTCTTTTATAATTTATTTTTTTACAAAAATCAATATCATAAAGATGACTTTACGGTAAAAAAAACCCAAATAGTAAAGATGACTTTTCCAATAATAAAAAAAATATAAACTGTAAAATGAATTTTATAGTTGCTATCATAAAGACGAATTTGATAGTACAGAAAAATATGTGCGTAAATATAACTTCTTCTGCACTCTTATAAGTGATATATATATATATATATATGAATAGCTGTCAAAAAAGTCCTTAATTTCAAAATCTTTTTAATAAACTTTTTATTAGGTCATAAATTTTAAGTTTTTCTTAATAAAATTATTTTTTTATTCTCAACTCTCTATTTTTTTAGTTTTTGTGAATTTGGGTTGGAGAGGCATATTGCCCATTTCATTTCAAAAATTCAGAAAAAAATCAAAAAAAGAAAAATTAAAATTTTTTTTATTTTAAAAAAATAATTGATTTTTTTAATGGGTCTTCTAAGCCACATAATTTTGTGGGCTTTTTGTACGTTTGAATTTTTTTTTAATGAACATTTTTATTATAAGGTTTTGGACCCCTACAATATGTGAGTTGGGGCAAATATAGAGATATATGTGCTGTCAAAATGCACAGTATTTTTATCTTGAAAAATAATTTTTAGACTTAGGAACACAAAATTTGAGAGAAAGAGAAAGAAGATGAGAGAATATTGGGTAGATAAGAAACTCGACCTAAAGCATCCATGAGTATATCTTCATCATTTTAATTCATTTATGATTTTTCTTCCCTTTTTCCATGTGTAACTTATTTGTTTTGATTAAGCTAAGATGAATGAACTCTCTAAAATCTCGGTGTAGTCTCGATACTCTTAAGATTCCTATTCAATTTAAATTCAATACATGTTTCTTATAATCACGTGCTTTTCTATGGAAAAGTTGCTGCAATGTATGTAGATCGCAACAGAAGTTGAATATGAAATTATTTATCTAGATATCAATACACTCTCATTTATGTTCTTCATCTTAATGTTTCATACTAATTCGCCTAAGGAGTTAGGGTTCTAATGCTAATTTTCCATTCTAATGCCATGCTCACTTCAGTTGCATGAGATATATCTAGAAGCGATGAATAATGCTTTTTATATATATATTTGCTCTATATCAAAATATAAATAAAAAATCAAAAGAAAATTAATATATTCTGCCTAAATTAAATTTAATTCAAATACATAATTTTTATTTATTTATTTGTATTTTGAGATGATAGAGTAGTCAAAGATACTCATGAATTACGTGCATGTAGTGATTCACGGAGCTTGGTAGGAATATTAGGGTGACTTGTGTCTCTACCATTTTTTTAATAAAAATAACTATAAAATAATTACAAAAAATACACTATATTTTTCAATTTAACTTTTAATTAATTTAATTGTTTTGAGTTTCATCTAAAAATATAAAAGTCAAATCAATGATAGAATAAACTAAAAAAAAATCAATTACAAAATTTAGAATTTGAAAAAGAAAACTTATATTTTTAAAATAAATATCTTAATTTTTATTAATGTCAACTTGATTGAACATAAGTAAATCAATATGCTATTAATCAGTTTGAGTTTAATTGTAAAAACTCAATCAAACTAATTATCTTATTGGTTTATATTTTTTCCTCTCCAAACATACAAACTAAATCAAAATATTATACCCGCAAATTTATAACATAAAATTTTAATATACAATAAAATATCATATTTAATTTATTAATTAAAATTTTAAATATTCAGCACCTTCAAAATATTTATTCAAACTCCGCCACCGTATATAGCATAAGCAATTAATAATAACAAAATTTCATAAAAATAAAATAAAATTATCTCAGCAAAAAAATTCTCATAACTTTGTGCATGAAAAAAGAAGAAAGCTCTAACAAAATTGAATTTCAAAAGTTTTTGTGTACAGAAAAGGAAGGTCTAGACCCTCCAAGAAAACTCCCTCTTCTATTTATTAGAGATGCACAAGGTCCTCTTGAAGTTTTCTTTGATATTGTTGCCTTTGGAGTACTGTACAATATTTTGCATGATTTCACTTTCTTTCTATAATTTGGTCTCTCTTTCTTAGCAAGATCTTCTATGCTCTGCACCCTCCCTAAAGAACTGAATGACTGTGCCTTCCCTTGATAAAACATAGATAACCCTCTCCTACACATTTCACAATGAATTGAATTGAATAAAAATAGAAAATTTAAATTAAAAAAATCTAATAAAAAAGTGTAAAAAAAAAAAGCATGCATGATCATATTAACTACAAAAAAAGTTGAAATATAACGACAGAAAATTCAAAGACACATATACAATAAGTTTTGTCTCTAATTATGTCGCTAAACCAAGTATTAGAAACATCAAATATGATAAACAATTTTATTTTTTTCATCTATAATTTTGGTTGTTATTTTAATTTTTTTGATAGTATAGAGAAAATTGCTTACTTCAAAGGGAGATGGTTCATGAGCTCTGATAATTCATATAAAGGGCCATTTGAATGCGATGACGATGAAGATGACAAACTAGAAGTTGAAGAGGATGCTTCTTGATCATCCAACTCTGACGACGAAGAAGATGAACAAATAGAATTCATTGAATCTTCTATGGAAATTGAATCATTTACATCTTCATCGACATCTTCCTTAACAACCCAATTTGTGTTACCCTTCACATTCATTTCTAGAAATATTAATTTGCTTTGTCTTGTCCCTTTTATGTGTCAAGAAGGAGAAAAAAAGAGAAGAAAATGGAAGAAAATTTCCCCTTTGTTATAAAATGGAATAGGCCATTAATACAAATGTATGGAGTAGTTATCTTTAATTAATAGATAAAAAAGAAATATTGAGTGGTCTTATATTTATATAGAACATTACCAATTGATGAAGATTTGGATAACGTTGTTGTTGTTTTTATATATATTGAGTTGGCATTTTATTTTTGAGAAAATATATTGAGTTGGCTTAGATATATAAAGTATATATTAATTTGAAAATATTATATCTTATGTCACAGTCAGATAACGTTGTAATATTGAATTAATATATGTGCAAATTAAATAACTTCTCTCACATTGCAAAGATAGATCACAAAGGATAAGGACTAAATAAAGACAACCATATTCTGAGTCACCCCTATTATAATTAACTTCTCTTTTTATTTTTGGCGCGTGAAATAGTGGACCCCATCTTACTAGTATTTGATAACTATTGCTTCATAAAGCCATAAGAGATAAGTGAATTTCAACTCGACAACCTAATTCATCATTTATGATATCTATATACAGTAAAATTTAAATGCAAGAGAAAATATAATAAAAAATTAGAAAAAAAATACGGATAGGATATATTTAATCCATTTGTAAAATGTGCATTTATAGAGAATGTTTCTTGTCATATACAAGTTGACCATTTTCAAAATTTTTATGGTAAAATAAAATAAAAGTGTTCCACTACTAAAAACAAATTTTTGCATTAATTTCTTTTCACCATTTGAATATTAATTTTATTTTGATTAATGTAACCATTTTTTTATGGTAAATTACGGTTTAAATTTTTTTCATGTTTACTTGATCCCCAAAGTTCCTTTTACTGAGTTTTCTTAGAAAAGAATATTAAATAAACAACAATTTTAATCATTGAAAATATACAATTTAATATATGATTCAGTAAAATATCTAAATTAATCATTATATTATTAAAATAGTTTTTAAAATATACAATTTATTATCATAAAAATTTATATAATTTACTATCAAAATAATTAATAATTATTATAATATCATGAATTAAATTGAAAGACATTTTAATTATTCTATAATTAATTTAAAATTTTTTTTGAATGAAATACCAAAATACTTTAATTTACTCCAAAAGTATTCAACCCACGTGATGTACTACGATGACGTTGAAAACTCACGGATTATATATGTTGGCATATTCCAATTGGTGGAACGTTTTTCCCCCTCATCCAAACATTATCATACACTTTTTCCTGTCATGTTTAATAAATAGCTCATCACTTTGGATGCACATGACATATTACTCGTACCAATTTTTATTTTATTTTTATCAAAATACATTGCAAAACAATCACATGATTATTAACTATGTTATATTTTAAGTCAATCATATATTATTTAGAATATTTTAAAATATTATTAAAAAATAAAATTACAAGATGTTTGAGTGACTTTACTAAAGTCTAATAAAGCAATTCTAAGAAATTAACTATTATCTCATTAAAAAATATATTAAAAAATTTAGATGGATAAAATAATTGTGGAAAAAAAAAAGACAATAAACATCTATGTGCAGAAAATCAGCAAAATCTATGTTATATTTATATTAAAAGCATGTGAAATATTAGAAAGAAATATTTACCCTAATAAATTTTAGCAATATTAAACCTCAAATTAACAATCATGTCAGCACATCGATTATTTTCTTTAAAATATAAGAGATAATAAATTTTATCCTTTTAACCTCAATATCATTTCCCTAGAAAATACCTCATTTGTTTTTGTTCAAAATGAAGGTAAGTTGATATGAAGAATTTGGTTAAATTAGAAACTAACAATTCACCTATATATGATTTGTCAATTTTCCTCCTTGCATTTTGAGCCTATAAGTCATATCTCAATTAATGTGCTACCATATATAACATTTATAGTGTGGCTAAAGTGGTTGGATGTGGACATTAATCTAATAACATGTGATCTAATTAATTATGTATAGGTTTTAATATTATCTTAAATTTATTGATTAAATCTAAAATAATTATACGAAATTTGTTTGTAAAATGAAGACTATTTCATTTATGAATATATATTTATAAAAAATATCTTAATAATTTTTAAAATATATTTGTCTTTATTAAAAAAAATCTCATTATTTTTTTGAATCATTTTGAATCATAGTTGTTATCTCAAGATTTCTTTTTTTTTCGTTAATGGCTAGATCAATTGTTATTATTATTGGTTTTACGTATAGAATCTCAGTGACTCAAGCAAGTTGTTGAAGGTGGAACCATAACGACGTAGAAATCGGTGGTATGGTACCTGTAAATAATTTAACGTTGAAGTTAGTTTATAATTAAAGTGAGTGGTGAGAGATAGAGTATAATTCAATGTTATGTATGAGATTTGATTGACTAGAAAGTTGATCCATGACTCTAGAAGGATTAGGATACGTTATGTTGAAACCAACGTGAAGAAGTAATACTTGAAAGGTGGGGAGTGTTTTGGAGTTTGAAAGAAAAAAAAAAAAAAAAGAGAAGATTGGTACGCACACATGATTTTACATTTATGTAAATAAGAAATAAGCTCTCAATTATTATTATTATCATTATTTTTATATAGAAAAGGGTATATATGTTTGGAAGCATCGTTCTATATAGACTGAGTTGGAATGGATATGACATGTGAAGATAAGAAGGTGGACTTGGGTAGGTCATGACGTGGTGATGTATAATTGAGTAACAATCAAAATGTCACCACAAGGTAATGTTATTGTTATGTTGTAATTGCACTACCAATGTCATGTTTATAACAAATTAAAATGCTGACCTCATATAAATTCTATAATCTTATAATTATTTGTCCCCACCACCCATTGGATTATGACCTTTTCTCATTCGATTCAATGGTTTCAATTTTTCAACTATGAAACAATTGATGATTCCTTGTCACTTGTCTCTCTCGACATCATCATTCTTGTTCCCTTAAGAATTGTACAGGTTTATTATATGCAACTTGAATTAAGAATTGTCAAAGTCTTCTTTACCGTCCACCCCAAGGATGCTTATGCTCCGTCCCTCCAAAATTATATATCATTTCATAAATATTAATAAATTGTTAACACTTTTTTTTTTAATATTCTTTATTATTTATTAGTCTTTTTTTTTTCTTTTAAGTAATTTATGTTTTCCATACTATTTTTTGAAAGACATTTTTGTTTAGTAGTATAATTATTATTTTTCATAAAATATTAACTATATTTTTTTAATTTGTATAAAATGGTTAAAGTGATGTATAATTTGAATCTATAATTTAAATCAATTTGGCCGGTGAACAACGAATTCCAAAATTAAAAGTTACTTCCCCTGATCTTCATAAGAAGTAAAACATTATCAAAAGTATACTCAATAATATTTATTATTAAAAAATATATGAAAAATTATTATTAAAAGTAGAATATTTTTAAAAAAATAACATTAAATTTATTTAAGTGTGACAGCTACTTTAAATTTTTTACAAATGAACATTATATTAAGAGATAACAGGGGATTTCTCGCACCTTACACTGTTTTGGTTGATTTTTATCTCCATAATAACATCTTAAACTTTCTTAATATGTTTTTATAATTGTGTATGGTTTAATTACTGAAAAATTAATCCATCCAAACCTAATTTTTAGAAACAAATTATCTATATTATAATGACATTGAAATATGATGAATGTAAAAGAATCACATATTTAATTAATATGCTGCATTATAATTTTTAACTACAAAAATTTAAAACAAAATTTTTATAATTTTATGAATGTATATGTGAATTTACAAATAGACTTTTGTTTGTGGCAACCTTTCCTCAATTTTCAAATTTTGTTTGAGAAAATGCCGGCGACCCTCTTTTTTCTTTAAAAAAAAAGTTGATAATTTGAAAGAATTTCACTTCTTTAGATATTCCCTGTTTGGTGACATCATATTTAAAATGGTTTATTTTTCAATTATAGCTAGATTTATAAAGCTTTGTACTTGACCAAGGTCCTGTATTCAATTTCAATCAAACTGAGGTAAAATTTGGAAATGAAACAAGTGTATATAATCTAGATTTTAGTGGAAGAGGTGCTGTAGAGCAATGCCTTTGAAATTGATTTGCAGGATGCATTGGATTGAGCCTGTGGTCCTGGAAATATGGAGTACTGTACTGCCATCCAGCTTGCTTCACATGCATCTAACTATGTTTATTACAACCCTTCTCCACTTCTGCTCTTTTTGTTCTCTTTGTTTCCATGCTGTTTTTGCTCAAAAACTAATGCATACATATGCTAAATATGATTTGAAGAAAGCTAGTCAAAATCAAATCAATTTTAGTTATATGTTCAATTTAGTAGATGATGTGCAAGAGAAAAACTCACTTGCAACATAAACATTTTCTTCAATTATAAATTTGAATCAAATTTTATTTTAGATTATCTTTAAAAAGATGAATCTATTTTTATACTATTTAGAGTCAAATATATTGTTTTCATAAAATACTTTTATTATCATCAAAACTATAAGTATAAAACCAACTTGGTTCCAATAATCTCTCTCTTTTTTATGTTGACAAAACTTGTATTTTTTATAACAACTTTTCTTTTTTATGTCTAAGTATTATTTTCTCTTTTTTCTCCACTTTATCAAATATATTTGCTCCCCCTTTTGTCATTAGACAAATCGACTTGAAAGTGAAACTTTTCTTTTTTATTTTTTAATATTTTTTTAATAACATGAATATAACATATTACAAGAAAAAAATAAAAAATAATGTGAAGTTAAATTACTTTGAAGTTATCAAAACATCAGTCAGGTATGAAGGTAAAGTTTAGGTTTTTCTTGATCAAATCAAATCTATCTTCAGCTAATGGTTTGGTGAATCTGTCAGCCCATTGGGGTTTAGAGTCTACAAATTGAATGTTTAATACCCTTTTTTGAACAAAGTCCCCAATTAAGTGGTGTCTGATCTCTATGTGTTTAGCTCTAGAATGTAGGATATGGTTTTTGGTTAGAAAAATGGCAGAAGTGTTATCACAATAGATGGGAATATTGGATTTTAGGATTTTGTAGTCTTTAAGTTGATGTTTTTGAAGTAGCAATATCGATTTACAAGGAAGGGAGGTTTGAATTGTAAATCCGCCCTTTTAAAATTTCTGTTAAAAACTTAAGAAAATAACTCAAGATTGATCTTGGTTGTGAAAACAGAGAACGTTCTTAGTTAGTTGAAATCAATAGTTCAGTTTATTTATTTAACTTGATAATTAACAGACTGAAAGTAAATAGAGATAAGGGAAGAGATATCACACACAGATATATCCTGGTTCACCCAACCCGGGCTACGTCCAGTCCTCACCACGGTGAGATTTTCCACTAAGTGTTTAAAACAAGAACCTTCTTGGTTTTACAGCACCTAACTTAGATCAACCTTGATCTTTGTTTACAGAACTTAATCTAATTCCACCTGGTATCAGATTAATCAAATCACCTATCTGTCTTGATAGGATTTCTTACAATCTACCTCAAACTATATTAAACTCTTATAGATTGAGTTTTACAATAATAATGATTGTTTTGTTAGAATCTGAGATGTCTCAACTCTTGTTTGAGATTCGATTCTTTACAAAGAACTCAGTATAAATGTATCAGAGTAAAACGAATTTAATCAAACTGATTCTTGTAAGTGATGAGAGATTTTCAAGTATGTATGTGAGTGATTGATGATATATCTTGGCACTTGAATGTCTTTGATTTTTGGACAGAATATGAGTATTCTCAACTCGTGTTTGAGATTAGATTCTTGACAAAAGAATTCAGTAGATGATTCTGATATGAAGAGGAAAAAATAGAACTGAATCTTTTGTTTATGATTGAGAAGCTTTCAAGTATGAAGATGTATGTGAGTGATTTTTTCTCTGTACTTGAAGCTGTATTTCTTCCTGAGCTTTTGCCTTCCATTTATAGGCGTGAGAGTATTTAAAAATAGAGCCGTTGAAGTGCTTTTGTCAGGCTTTACCAAAAGCATTATTTCTAAATAAAAATAATCAAACTTTTGACTATTTTTATTTTCTGTTCAGACTGGGCTGTGTGTTGCGTTTTGGATCAAATTTACTTGAGTGATTTACTGATCCTTTAACACTTCTGATAAGTGATAATATTGCTGGTCTGAACTGGAGCTTTGGATCATTTAAAACAGATTGAAAATGATCACAGAATGTTGTTGCAGAAAACTGTAGTTGCTGGAGATTGATGATCAATCTGGAGCTTTAGCTTTTGGATATCCTGGAGATTGATAATCAATCTGGACTGATTTCTGAACATACTGGAAGCTGTCTTGATGCATTGTATATTGTTAAGATTGTTTATCAATCTTGACGGCAGAACTGGAGTTTTTGATTATGTCAAAACAGCTTGGAGAATGATGATGAACTTCTGCATAATGTTAATGAAAATTCTGGAGATTGATAATCAATCTGGAGTCCTAGTATTTGAACTTTATGGAGATTGATAATCAATCTGGAGGTTCAGTTTTGATCATTCTGGATGTCTTCCTGATCTTTTCTGGAGATATCCTCTGATATCGTTTTCTAGATGAAGTAAAATTTGACTGTCATGCTATGTTCTGGTCAGATTATCTTCTGTAATACTTATTACATTTGATTACTTCTGAGTTGGAACAACTCTCCTCATGGCAGTCTTCATCCTGGTATGGTCCAGGTTTTCATCTGATATTTTTTCCTTCTGATCTGGGCCAGCAAACATATCCTCTGATCCATTCTGGATCAAGTCTAGACAGTTTTGATATTTCACTGCCAGGCTATGTTCTGATCAGCATAACTTCTTGATTGCTTCTGATATTTGAATTCTTATGGTATGAAGCAATTGTCCTTATGGAAGGCTTCCCTCTGGTGTATTTCAGATGTTCTTCTGATATTGTTTCCGTTTGATCTGGGCCTCAAAAGTTATCCTCTGATGATGTTTTTTGACTTCCTGGTTTTTTCCATAATTTATCCTCTAGTAAATTCAGGACGTATCCTCTGTTAATTTCCAGAATGTATCCTCTGGTAATTTCCAGAATGTATCCTCTGGTAATTTCCAGAATGTATCTTCTGGTAATTGACTTCATGAGGTATCTTCTGGAGTCTGATAATTACTGTTTCCAGAACTGTCTGGACAGGCTTGTTTGAGATTCTTTATCTTTCTCAATTCGAATGTCCTCTTGATTTGAATTGATCCTATGTGTTCTCTACCATGTAGTGATCATATCCATGTAACTTCCAGAGCCAACAACTTCGATTAAGTGATGGAGAAAGTTAGGTTTTTAGGCTGTTGTGGACTGGCGAACATTCTCCATTTTCCAGAATATGTGGAGAATGTTTTCTGCTGCTGTTTTCTTTGATTCTTGCTTTGTTCACTTATGCATTTATGTTCCTTAAACAAACTTAAGTGAAATCATTAGTAGACCACCATTCATAAAACTTAATCATTTAATTTAAAAGGTTTGTTGTCATTAAAACATATATCAAAAAGGTTGTTTCCTCAACAGTTTTATCTAGAGTAGTTGAGAACTACAGTCAGCTGCTGAAATGTACTTAGCATCTGTTGTTGACATGACAATAATGTTTTGTCTCTTACTTGACCAAGATATTAAGTTGTCACCTAGAAAAGTCCAATTGCAACTAGTGCTCTTTCTCTCAAGTTTATCCCCAGCATAATTAGAATCACAATATCCATTCAATATGTATTTATGAGATTTCTTATAGACAAGGTAAGGTTGGTAGTGCCTTTTAGGTATCTAAGGATTCTCTTAACAACAATTAAATGTGATTCCCTAGGGCCAGCTTGAAATCTTGCACATACACATACACTAAACATGATGTCAGGTCTGGAAGCAGTAAAGTAAAATAGGGATCCTATCATTCCTCTAAAGGTTTTTTGGTCAACTTTTTGGCTTGAATCATCTTTTTCAAGTGAACATGTAGGGTGCATTGGTATAGCCATATGTTTGCAATAACTCGTCTTAAACTTCCTAAAAAGCTTTTTTGTATATTTAGTTTGATGAATGTATATACCTTTTTGACTTTGCTAAATTTGTATCCCTAAGAAGAACTCAAGTTCTCCCATCATACTCATTTGAAATTCAAAATGCATCAATTTAGAAAATTCTTGGCAAAGAGTGTCATTATTAGATCAAAAAATAATGTCATCAACATAAATTTGAATAATAAGAATGTCATCTCATATTGATTTTCTAAAAAGTGTATTATCTACTTGTCCTCTTTCAAAGTTATTTTTAAGCAAGAAGTTACTAAGTCTATCATATCATGCATTAGGTGCTTGTTTTAGACCATACAGAGATTTCCTAAGTTTAAAAACATGATTTAGAAATTCAAAATTTTCAAAACCTGGGGGTTGTTTAATACGGACTTCTTCACTTATATAACCATTTAGGAAAAAAAATTAAAATCCATTTGAAATAATATAATGTTATTATTTGTAGCAAAAGAAAGTAGGATATCAATAGCTTCTAACATGGTCACTGGAGCAAATGTCTCAGTGTAATCAATGCTCTCTAGTTCATATGGTTCTGGTTCAGATAGGTATTGTGCTGACTAGTCCTTCTTCTACCAGAGTCAGTTGGCTTCTGTTTGTTAGATCTTGGAACATAGACATTTTTCCCTTCATATATTGCAAGCATCCATTGACCATACACCATGACTGGGATTTCAATTTGGTTGCTTAGAACATCTACAACATAAACAATTTTATCCTTTGGTACCCAAATCTGGTTGGGTCCTGACTTGTTAGTTCTTAAAGGTTTCTTGTCTTTCCATGTGTTCAACATAGGACAAGATATTTTAGAGTGACCTTTCTTGGAGCAGACAATACATAATTTATCAGAGGGAGTAAACTTAGGTTCAATTACTATTTCTTCAAATCCTAGACCTCTTTTACCATTCCTACTAACTTCATAAATCATAGAAGCATACTTGCTTCTTTCCATACCATTAGCAAAAAAAATCTTGAAATACTTCTTCATGCTTATCTGAGTTACATGTGGTATTTTTAATTGATGTTGAACTATGATTACTTTTAAGAGTTAGATTTTCAGCCTTAAGTTCAACAATATCAGTTTTCATATTTATATTTTCTATTTTAAGTTCAGAAATATCAGTTTTTAAAGTTGCATTTTTTGTTTTAAGTTAAGTAATATCAGTTTTTAGAATTGCATTTTCTATTATAAATTTAGCACTTTGATTCTTTAAAACATTAACTTTTTCAGTTAGGTTTGCATTTTCTTTCCTAAATGTTTTTAGTTTTAAAGACAATTTGTGATTTTTATTTAAAAAATCATTTATAGCAATAATTAAATCAGATCGAGTTAATTGCGAAGGAATAATACTATCCATTAAAAAATTTAACAATGTTGCATTTTTAGAGTTAGATTCGAACTTGGATTAAATTGAAAGAGGTCCTTACCATTTCATTCAAGTGCTCTTAGATAGTTATATGTTGAATATAGTAGATGATGTGCAACATAATGAGAAAACTCATTTCTGAGTTTGCCTTTGCACACAAAGAACAAAAGCCATATTTATTTATGGACCATGACCTAGATCAAGTTGGATCCATCCACCTCATTTTGTGTTTTTTTGGATGATACAATTTGTGTTTTATCCGAATCCTTGCTTTTCTTGCCATGCTCAACTTCCTGCACGTGTTGGGAGAATAATCTTAGGTTTTATTTTATTTCTTATCACAATTATTTGACTTTTTAATTTAATCAATTAATTTAATCCAAATAAATTGAATTATTTGAACCGGTTTGAAGTTTAAGTTTAATTAATTAATTTAGTTATTTTAAATAGTTAAATTGCAATTAATTATACCAAACTAACAAAATTAAATTGCATAGTCACAAGTGACAACAATGCATAGGTCTGAGTGACAAAAGCGGTCTCTTTGTGTGAGTGAGTGAGTGTATATAACCTTAACAGGACAAAAAGCAGACTGTGTTTGCCACTCTGTTGCTCCAATCTGAAGAGAGAGAAACTCAGACAAGAGCCGTTACTCTCTCTCTCTCTCTCTCTCTGCATTACAACGGTAGGTAAAACCTTTTCATACTTGTCAACAATAATAGTTACAAACAACTTGTACAGTAGCTTCACCTTCACAACACAAGACATCAATGGCTACTGGATTCAGTTTCAGCCTCAGCCTCATCTTTGCAGCTTCACTCTTCTTCCTCCTTCTTCTTATAGGTTCGTGCTTAATCCTCTCAGCTTTCTTTCTATTTTTCTTAATTCCCATTATTGTCTCTATTTTCTAATTTTGTTTCAGATAATGTCGGTGACCCTCTTTTTTCTTTTAAATAAAGTTTATAATTTTAATTAGATATTCAATTGTTTTGTTTCTAGATTTATTATGCATGTGGGTGCTTTAAGAACCTTTTTAAAGCTTTCTTCTTCAGGAACCTCCTGTTACCCTGTATTCAATTTCAAACAAACTGAAATGAAATGCTTCTAATTGTAGAAACTACAAAGATGCTTTAAAATTGAGTAAATCAGCTTCTGATTATTGTTCAATTTTGTTAAACAGCTTATGGTTTTGATTACTGTGATAATATATGGAATGAAATATTTTTAATTATTGATTGTTTTGACTAGCAAATATCATGTATGTTTGGGTGATGTCGAATGCAATTGATTTTGTCTCTAGAATTAATTCGACTTTGAAGTTCAGATATGTAACTTTTGAATTCAAATGTATGTTTCACACTCAAATTTATTATTCAACTTATTTTTTACCAAAATCAATTTTTGTGAGTGCAGAATCAAGCACACAAGTCATATAAGGAGTAAGCTAGCATTGTCTGTGTCACTATTCTTTTTCACACTCAAATAACCAATGAATCAGTTGTCTTTGTAAATCCTTAATTTTGTTTAATCTGTTGAAATTCTGTGTCAGATTGTTGCTCTGGGAGTTTCATTGGTATCTGCTATGGAAGAAATGCCGATGACCTCCCTACGCCCGACAAAGTAGCACAGTTGGTTCAACTTCATAAAATCAAATATGTCAGAATTTATGATTCTAATATACAAGTCCTGAAGGCCTTTGCAAACACTGGAGTTGAACTTATGATTGGTGTTCCAAATTCAGATTTGCTCTCATTGTCTCAATTCCAATCTAACGCCGATGCTTGGCTGAAAAACAGTGTTCTTCCTTACTATCCAGCCACAAAGATCACATACATAACTGTTGGTGCTGAAGTCACAGAAAGTTCCTATAATACCTCTTCGTTGGTAGTTCCTGCAATGAGCAATGTACTTACGGCGCTCAAGAAACTCGGGCTGCACAAAAAGATAAAAGTTTCCAGTACTCATTCCCTTGGTGTTCTGTCTCGTTCGTTCCCGCCTTCAGCCGGGGCATTCAATAGCAGCCATGCACATTTCCTGAAGCCAATGCTAGAATTTCTTGCCGAAAATCAATCGCCTTTTATGATTGATATATATCCTTATTATGCTTACCGTGATTCCCCGAATAAAGTGTCTTTAGACTATGCCCTTTTTCATGCATCCTCTGAAGTTATTGATCCAAACACTGGTTTGTTGTACACAAACATGTTTGATGCTCAGATTGATGCTATTTACTTCGCGCTGATGGCTCTAAATTTCCGAACAATTAAGGTCATGGTCACCGAAACAGGTTGGCCTTCAAAAGGTTCGCCTAAGGAGAAGGCTGCAACTCCTGATAATGCACAAACATATAATACTAATCTCATACGGCATGTTATCAATAATACCGGCACTCCTGCAAAGCCCGGGGAGGAGCTAGATATTTATATTTTCTCATTGTTTAATGAAAATAGGAAGCCTGGTTTAGAATCCGAGAGGAACTGGGGATTATTTTATCCGGATCAGACAAGTGTGTATAATCTAGATTTCACCGGACGTGGTGCCATTGATATGACTACCGCTGCAAACGTAACGCGGTCGAATAAAACATCATGGTGCATTGCTTCGACCAAAGCCTCAGAAATTGATTTGCAGAATGCTTTGGATTGGGCCTGTGGTCCTGGAAATGTGGACTGTAGAGCTATCCAGCCTAGCCAGCCTTGTTTTGAGCCAGATAATTTAGCTTCACATGCATCTTTTGCTTTTAATAGCTATTACCAACAAAATGGGGCCTCTGATGTTGCTTGTAGTTTTGGTGGTACAGGTGTAAAAGTTGACAAGGATCCAAGTATGTTTATTACAACCCTTCACCAATTCTGCTTTTTTTGCTCTTTTTGTTTGCATGCTGTTCTTTTGCTAAGAAACTGTTTCATGCATTCGCCTGGTATGATTTGAAGAAAGTTGGTCAAAATCAGTGTTGTCAATTGCAGAATGCGTAACATCAAGGTTTTTTCAAGTTCCGCTGCGCTGCTATGTTATATCACTGTTATAGCCGCTACTTGACAACACTTTGTACTAAATAGTGTGTTGCAGAACAATAGCGATTTTCTACGCTATAGCCGCTATTTGACATCATTGGTCAAATGTAATGGTGTAGATTGTCTTTTGTGTCACTGAAATACTAGTTGTTTTCAATGTGCAGGCTATGACAAGTGCATCTACATGAGAGATGGGTAAGTTCAATATATTACTTTTTATGCTGTTTGTTTCTTTTATTTTGGTTGAACTAACTTCAATTATACATACAATTATCACTTAATATTAAAGCCAAATATGACAATTTGGTTTTTCTTCCATTGTGTTTTTGCAGCAATAATATAACTTTGGCAAATAATACAACGGCGTTGTCGTCAAATTCATCCTCACAGCAGAAAGGAAATTATTCTTCAATTTCTAAGTATCTTTTTGTAATAACTTATCTCTTCATTTTATTGAATATTCAACAATCATGACAAGCATGATTGTTGGAAGTGTACCATGATTTTGCTATGTTTAGATATATGCGGGGGGGGGGGGGGGGGG
>JBBPBO010000005.1:2070511-2094959 GCA_037974295.1 Cicer cuneatum
GGGGGGGGGCTTTCATACTTTGCCATGTATCAGATAAGTGTAAAATCCTTTGGTGTTGTATGAGAAAAATATATAACTGCATTAGCTAGAGAAGTGATAGGCCAAAACTTCTTGCTACAAGTTTGAAATTGTGTATTTAAATTTTGAAGCACTTGCTAGCATGATGCATCATTTTATTATGTGTTTATGAAATTCCATCCAACAAAAGTAGATAAAATTAAGTTTAATGTGCAAATTTTATTTAATCCGAGCACTCACTGAGTCATTTAAGAAAATAAAGTCAGATGTTTATTTTTCTCAATTTGATTATAACACTAAATAAAAGGAATATAATTGCTCACTATTTGCTTAAAATTTTATCTTTTTTGTTGTATCAATAATTTTATTCTCAATATTAACCAAAGTCTTAATTGTACTACTTTTGTCTCTAATTATAACCACCAATTGAAAAAATAGTGTCCCTAAATATAACTACGTTTCAAGTTATTAGGTATATTTATTTTTTTCCAAACATACATTTTATTAATACTATTAATTTGTGATCATTTATGTTTGGTTTGCAATTGTAAAAGTACATTCGGACTAATAATAATAATGAGTATTCACGGACACATATTAATCATCTTCGTATTTTATCTATATCTATGCAGATATCCATTAGAACAAATATTTATGGGATAGGTATTATGTCAAAACCAAAAGTTATGGTATAGGCATTTGTCAAAGACATCAGCGAATTTAAGGTAGGCAACGACATCAAGTTGGTGGTAAACCATGATCAAGGTTGTTGACTACAACACCCATTCATTAAATATTGATGTCTAAAGTTAGTGCATGTATATTGAAATGTTAAAAAACAAAACAGTGTAGTATTGTTTATAAATTTTGGTATTAGAGATGATCTACATTGGAGGTTGTATTGACGCTTTGACACATCTATAAATAGATTCGCCATGTCATTTTTTTATGATAAAAAGGGAAATATAATATTAACTAATTAAATGGGATAAAGAAACACTCCGAACATCATCCCACGGAATTAAAAGGACAAGCTACACGTATGACAATTTCTTCCAAAGAAGAAAAATTATGAAGGAATAATGATTTAGCTACACTGACTTGAAACATAAATGAAGACAACATTTTTATTCTCAGAAATGTTTTTCGTTCAAGCCGAAACTACAAAAGGAAATCCGGCTTCCACAGACACTATCCCAACTGCAGCTGTCTTGCTTAGTTTATTCAGATAAATCTAAAATAACTTTCAATAAAAGAAAAAGGATAATTTAAAATAACGAAGTTATGTCAATAAACTGCGGTCGTATATGTTAGCATGTCAAGATCAAGAAGCTCTAAGGAAATGCAACTGCGATGCTCAGATTTGGGAACATAGCAAGTTTGAGTTTTCACATCAAATTTTAACTTGCCATCAAGAAGAAAGCTACATGTTACAGACCACATTCCTCAATTATAGTAATTACCAGGTTTGAAACAAGTTTGCACGCATTAGTTATCATATGAATATGATAGCATCTCCTAGAAATAGTGACAGATGTCCTACAACAACCTGGCATACAAGACATTCTGCCACGTATAAAAATGAGGTGACTCAACTCCATTGTAACATGAAAGAAAACAACTTGCATTAAGAAAAAGATGGAACATGGAGGTATAAATATGAAGGCTTTCTGCCAGATAAATAAGAATCTGCAAAGAATTCAAAAATATGCCAACCATTATACCATAGCATTAGAATTCAAAACCACTTTAATGTATAAGGTACCCCACTAAAAAAAAGTACAACGACAGAGATTTATAGTCATCATTTCTCAAGCACCAAACACTTCTTCGCTACACGCAGATCCCACAACTTTTTCATATCCAAAATATTATTACACTGCAATCAAGCATTCCATTCCAGGTAGACGCAAAAACTTGTACAGAAGCCAATGAAATATGAACTATAATTAAATAGACATACGAAGAGGATTAAAGACCCTGTTCAATGAGATAATCACCAAGCCTTTCAACTACCATGTTGCACTGACCAGGAGTCATTGGTTCATCATAAATGCCAATGACCAAGGCCAGATTGGTCTTCTTAACAGTAACACCACCAGGACCCTGAATAATGGGGGAAAAGAATAAAATATTTACAACCAGAATGACCAAAATAAGCACCGGGAAAGTATCTAAACAAGATATTGTGAAAGAAACAAAAACAGATATATATATTCATATTTTACAGTTGAATCCAAAAATTGACCATAGAGTTATTAAGATTAAAAATGTTAAGCGTGAAACCCCATTCTTGAACTTGTAAGGTTCTCTAAGAATAGTTCCTGAAACCAAAAAGTTGACAAGAACATTCCTAAAAGAGTCAATTGACGGTCAATTTAGTCACACTTTATATTATGGTTGTAGCTAATCGGTAGCAATTTGATTTTAAATATTCAACTTTAAGGAATGATTTGAAATATATGCAAAACCCAAATGTAATGGTTAGACTATCACGAACTGAAATTAACAATTTCAAAAACGTTTTTGTCAATTTCTTAATTTCAAGGACCAACTCGCCAGCACCCTACAATTGGATGAACCAAATTTGAGAACCACTCAAATGTTACAACGATCATTTTCACTAAAAAAATATCATAGATCATTACACAACATACAAATTTAAACAAATCAAAATTGAACCAAACGATCATTCATAAACAACAGTCTATACCTTCTTCCCTCGAATGACAGCTCCTGGTTCACCTTGGATCACCATATATTTTGTGCCACCAATATATAATCCAGTTGGAGCAAGTGTTCCAGGCTCAGCAAAATCATTCATGATACCAGTTATTTCTTCAGGCTTAAACTACATAAAATAAACACCAACACATCACAGATAAGAATAGATCAACTAAAATTCAAACAGATCTGCATCTCATGAACCTTATGAATCAATCACACATGAAAAAAATGTAGCATATTGATTAGATGCAATATATAATCAAAACAACAGAGTTTAAAGTCAATTTCACTGCTGAGGAACTTCATTTGCATGCGGATCCTTTTATAATCTCAAACAGCAAGTCAATAATAGTAATCACTGTTACGTTAATTTACAATCGCAGTGAACAGAGATCGGTGAATCTAGAATATTCCATAGGAAATGAAACCCTCAAAATTAAGTGATTAATTGGTTAAGTAAGTGATGAATCGAGAAAGGAACAGATCGAAATTGAATATAAGAATGAGATCGAATGATGATTATGAAGAGAATTGAAAACCTGAGGGAAATTAGAACTCTGAGCCCAAACGCTACCGTCTTGACCGAGGATAGCAGCAGAAGTGAGGTGGTTACCTTCGATGTCACAGAGAAGGTGATCATCGACGTACACTTGCCACGACATGTTGAGATTTTCTCGAGAAAATTGAAGAGATTTTCTGGGGAGTGTTTGGGTGCAAAGAAAATGGGTTTGAGTAATGAGTAGATTCTGCGTTGAAATCACGGAGCTACCTATCCTTTAAATCAGTCTAAAGATGGTGTATTGGAACCAAAATGACGAGACTACCCTTTTCATTACCCTATTTTCGCTGTTTCTGGTTGGCACATAATAATGGAAAAAGAAAAAGGAAAAAAGATATTGTTATTTATTATGATCGTGATTCCCTCATAAGAAAATAAATATCAGTTTCTGTCAAAATAAAAAAACCGTTTTTGAAGAAAAAGAAAAAGTTCTGATTTTCTTTTCTTTAAGGTTCACCGTCACTTTTTATAATTAATCTTTTTCTTTTTTGTTTCCTTTTTTTTTTAATTTACTTTCAAGCACCGTCCATCCAATATCTTGTGAAGTAAATTAAGTAAATATGAAAACAAAATTAATATGCTGGGTAAATTGTTCAGTTGATAAGTTAAAAAAATACCAAATAAAGAGAATTTAAATTCAAATTTAAAAAACTAATGTAATTGATAAATGTCTTTTGTGTTCAATGCACATACATTATTAAAAGATTATAATAAATAAAAGAAATAAAATAGTAATTTTATTACATTTTCTTTATTAATAATTGGTGTATTTATTATTATCATAAATATAAATATAAAGTAAAATATATTACTTTAAAAATAATATACATTAATATTAATTAGAATATATAATTAAAAAATAATTAATATTACATTCAAAATTAAAAATAACATTTATTCGAGAACTTTTTTATATTAAAATGATAATCAGAGGCCACGTTGGATTTTAAAGAAAAAATATATTCAAATAGAAAAGAATCCACTAAATTTGTATTCTCACGCTACAATAATTTTTAAAAATAAGATAGTTAATTAAAAAAAATCCACCATCACATATCATAATTTATATATACAAATTTAAAAATTAATTTCTCAACGTAAATGAAATTCATTTACCAACGAATTAGGGTATGATTCTTGACTATTGGTCAATTTAGTTAGAAAATATGATTAGTTGGAGACATATTTTGGACATGTGTTTATATTATAATTATTTGTTTATTATATTTACTCATTTATTTGTTAGTTGAATTGTTTTTTTACACTCTAGTCAAATTGTTAAACATTATCATTTAGAATATGTTAATAAGTGTTCTAAAAATATTTGTTGTTAAAAAAATAAAAATAAAACATAATTTTAAAAAAATTATATTTAGTATGTTAAAATTTTAAAAGTGATATTTTTTACCTAATTTTTTTTATATAAACCATTATTTTCCATAAATTAAAGAAATGTATTTTCCTAAAAAGCATAAAATCATTATCTTTTTTATAAACTCTTGTGTTGACTTTGCTATCACCCATACGAGATGATTCGTGATTTAGCCAACATAGCTACTCTTTATTCAATTTTCATATATTTAATGGAATAATTTTTTTTAACAAAAAAAAATGATATTATTTCATTCAAATTGATAAAAATTACGTCAATTGAGAATAACATAATTTAAAGTTTTTAAAATTAAAAAGGATAAATATATGAACAAATTTATAGCACCTATATTAATAGTATAAAATTGCATAATATTTACAATTATTACAAATGCTACAAATATGATAAAATCGAATACAATTCATCTAGAGTTGTAACGTTGAAGACGTTAAAGTCGTCAATTGAATTTAAAATATCAAATCATTTTAAAATATCAAAGTCTTACATCTAAATATAATATTTGTAATTGATCGAGTTTATTACAATTTACAAAAAAATTATAACACACAAAAACAATTCACTTAAACTTTAATTTACAAAAAAATTATAACAAAAGGTTGAGTTTGATGTGATCTTCAGTTCCACAACAAAAGTTGAGGATCTATTTACTTTGTAGAAATATTTTATGTTTTTATTTTTTAAGTTTTATGTTAATTTTACTCATTAACAAAAAGATAAGAGATTTTATAAAATAACAATAGTTTATATTTATAGAAATAATGAAAATGTCAAAAAAAATATTTATTATTTAAACATATATTTTAGAAGTAAAAAATGTTTAATAAGAAGTTAAACCAAAGTGGAGTGTGTGAATAGAGCTTGTGTCAACTTTAAGAGATGAAATTGTTGAAATGAATCTGTTAACAATTAATTACACTAAGACATGCTCTACAATTATGTATTAGTGTGAAATTTATAAACATATAAACAAGTTACCATTTACAACACGTTTGACTTATCAAAGATGAGATTTTAATAGTACTTGAATTTATAGTTAATTGTCTCTTGACGACAATCTTATATAGTGTTTAAACAATTGATACTCATGACGAAAATTTGCAGGCTTATAGTTGTTTCTCAATCTAGACTATTTATGTCTTACACACTCTTTGTAAAGGAAGAAGAGACAATATGTAATGTGTCTTATATATTAGGGTCTATAACTTACATATAGAGTGATGTCCAATTAGGATTCCTATTATTTTTAAACGAGGCATTCAGTTATATTTGAGCATATATCAATTAATTAATAACTAATTATCAAAATAGAAACCTAATAAGCATTATTATTATTTAATTTGATCATTAATCAATTAAGACTCATAATTGATAAATAATTAATATAATTAAATAAAAATATGTGTCAACAAAAAAATATTAGAATATAATAATTGAATAAAATATTTAATAGAATTTTCCATTAGATATATTATCCCAAAACACACAAACTATATGGTGTACAAGTGAACTAAATCTTATATTATTCACAAATTTGTTTTTATCATTGGATTAATAAATCTTACCATTAGATAAAATGAGATATAATAGATAAGATTTATTAATCCAATAATAAAAAATAAACCTATACATTATATAAGACTATCTTACTTATTCACCTCAAAGATTGTCCAAAATAAGAGTGGTTTAATGAAAAACATCTGCAACACCTAAAACTACCTTGTTTGAATCAATGATTATAATGGTAAAATTGAATCAAAATGATTATTAGCAATCCTCCCACACCGTTTAGAAACTCCTCTCTCCAGTCAAATTTAGAAAAAATTAAGGACAAAACTTATCAATAGTACTATATATGTTTTTATACTTATCTATATTTTTAGTAATATAGATTAGTGTTGTCCTTTTTAAGTCCTTTTAAATTTGATAAGTGAATCAATCATATATGAATATATTATGTTAAAGGTTTAGTTGTTAAGATATATTTTTATATTTCTCTCTTAATTATTCTCGGCTTATCAGTAGAACATTCATATATCTGATAATTGAATTCACGACTTTGTAGAAGATGAATCAACTCCTTATCAACTGAAGTGATGTTAATTTACTATTCTCTTTATTTTTATTTATGCCATCATTTGTCTCATATCATTTATCTATTTTATTTCTATACCTTCCTATTTTAAGTGTATAAATTGAGTGTAAAAAAATGAACATGGGAATCAATAATAAAATTTCTAGAATATTTGTAATTTTTTTTTTGACTTGGTAAATCTTTTATTATCTTATAACTATAGTCAACCCTTTTATATTTTGTGCATCAATGTTCTAATTCTGTCACTAACTATAAATGCGATCCAGAAATATGCACAACAAGAGAGTAATGAAATGAAAGGGAAACATCAAGAAGATAAGTTAGAAATGAAAATTAACAATAGACAATTGTTTAAGTCTCAAATTGTTATTATCTGCAACAACTCCCAATACAGGGTTGCAATGTAGTAAATACAGACCTAAAAAATAAAAATAAAAATAAAAAGATAAAATAAAAAGTATATAATATCCAATTAAGAAACAAATGATGAAATGATCATTGTGTTTAGGTCTACAGACCCTGATCAACGAGGTAATCTCCCAACCTCTCAACAACCATGTTGCATTGTCCAGGAGTTACAGGTTCCTCATAGACACCAAAAACTAAAGCTTGACCAGTTTTCTTTATGGTGATGCCTCCAGATCCCTATTAAAAAATTAGTCAATTAATCCTATGCATAAGAAATGCTACACTTCAAATAATAATTTATATTTACCTTCTTCCCACGGATGACAGCTCCAGGCTCTCCCTGGATGACCATGTACTTCACTCCAGCAAGGTGCAAGCCTGTAGGAGCAAGAGTACCCGGTTCGTCAAAATCTTTCATGATACCAGTGATTTCTTGAGACTTAATCTGAAAATCAATCACAAAAATAAATTCAAATGGATCAGAACAATTTCACTTTAGAAGAAACTAATAGATATAGATATGTATTAATTCAACATTTTTATACCTGAGGGAATGAAGAGCTCTGAGCCCAAACAGAGCCATCGTGACCAATGATGGCAGCAGCAGAGAGGTGGTGTCCGGTGCCATCAATATCACACATCAAATGTTCATCAACATAAGTTTGCCACGACATTTTTCCTTAATAATTTTGTTACCTTGTTTCTTGTTTGTGTTGTGTTGCGTTGCGTTTGTGAGAGCTTCAAATATAAGGGTTGGATTAATAGAATTTTGGATGAAGGACGATGCACTCTCTACCGTTGCTTTACTTCCATTCAATTCTTGCCACTCATTCACCTTCCCCTTCTTTTTAGGACTCAACTACTCTCTCTCTCTATTTACTATTCCTATTCCTATTCCTATCTCTCCCAAAATAGATTATAGATCATCAACAGAATTATTACTCAACTACCATGCTCTGCACCAATTGAGGTACTAAAATATGCTTTTCATTATTTCATTTTTATTTTAGTCATCTATTCATCTTGTTCCTTAATATTGAGGAATGCCAAAAGAATCATATGTTTATTCCATGTGATATTATAATAAAGGTAACATGAAGAAACACGCAAAATACACTACTATAATCCCCTGATTTGTGGCAAATATTAAATTTATGTTTTTTTTTTTAATATCAAATTTGATGTTATAATAAAGAAAAAGAATTAGGTTGCAGTGTACTGCTTTCAATGGGTCCTGACTCCTGAGTCATTGACCTTAATCATAACGAAAGAGATCCGTCGAAAAAACTTATGATCCAATATTTATGAAAAAATAGCAGCATCTACTAAATATAAGTAATCTATAACCACTAAAATGACAACCATGAACAGTATATTCAACCAAACAAATGCGAATTAAACTTTTCTTTTTGACAGAACAAATTGAGGTTTTAGAACATTAAAAATTTCGATTTAACTGTAACTAAACATCCATATACAAATCGTATTTAAGTAAAAAAAATTATGATAAAAAAGAAGTTCGAGTAACAAATGCAAGCCATGAGAGAAACACAGTAAAATTTTTTATTAGTATGTAGCCATTTGCATCGGCATAGACCTGACTTTTAACAAAGAGAATTTGGATTTTTGTTTTTATATTTTATATTGAAGAGGGTTTGGCCATGCAAATTACTGAACTGCCTTACATACTGAATTCAGAAAGTGTACAAATCTCGTAAGAACAAAGGCGAGTTGAATCCATGATGAACATTTGACAACTAATTTAATTCACAGGTTTTTTTCTCATATACTCTCTTACAAATAAATCTCCCAAGAAAACTATTCAAATTATAAGGCTCCCCCAACAGAAAGTTTACTTTTCAATGAACTGTCAAGGTTCATACAGTGTTCTCATTCAAATTCACAAGGGATGTTTAACTCCATATGTCAGTGGTGTCAAGTCACCAACCTATATAAGGAAGATGAAACAGCTTGTCAAGGAAAATTCACTTCCTTCCATTGTTGCACATCTACCCATTTAGTCGATAGGATCTTCCCCTGAAAACTCCAGAACCGCTCTCTTGCTGAACGTTATTAACAGGCTCGCCGCGACTAATTGGTTGGGCTCCAATTCTCCATCTTGCAACCAATTTACGTCTGGAAAATAACAGTTAAGAAGAACACAACAAAACTAGCTCCTAGCTTTTGGTCAAATTTGTTAGAAATCATTCACCAAAGACATGCTGCAAGACAACGTGAGAAACAACTATGGGTATAAACAGTATAATTCGATAAAATAATTATATAGCAGTGATTTTTATCATTTTAATAAAACATTTCTGTTATTTTTAATTAAAAAACATAAAGTAGAAAGGGGGACAAGGTACTTTATGCCTTATGGTGAAATGTTGAAACATCCCAACCAATCCCTCCCAAAAAATTAATTAAAGCTTCATAATTGTACAAAATAGAAAAGGCTTTATATGACAACAACATATGCTTAACACTTTATGCAACAGAAGACAAAAAGGATACACCCACATTGGAGTCTTCAAAATGTTTCTCCCACCTGCTAGTGGATGCAACACTGTCAAGAAGTAGTAGAGATGTCCTGCAATGATACCTAACAGATCAGGCATTAGAGATGAACCGAAAATGACATCCAAAGCAAGCATCGCCCACGGAAGATAGAATGCCTGAAAATTATTTAACAATTGGTTCCTAAATTAGGCAAAGATATGCTTCATCCACCTCATGTAACCTATGCATAAACACAAGGATAACTTACACAATATTGAACCATACCTTAAGTGAAACAAGTCCATATATGTTGATTTGAGCGTTTGGAAATTCTCTACTCCATACATAAAGGAGCATAAAAACAAGTGATATTGCCAAAAATGGGGTCCAAAAAAAGGGGATTGCAGATAAAACCTATATTGCAAAGCAATAAACGATATTAGGGCGCCAAGCACCAAGTAAAAAATGAGACTGTAGAGAAATTAACTAGGAGTGGGAATGGTTTGTTTCATTAAAATTAACTTTTCTGAAAATATTTTCTTAACTTCCCTAATTCCTTTTTTCCTATCAGCCAAAGTTGTTTTCTACAGAAGATTCAAGCCTACATCGACACTGACACCACCTATCCAATCATCAATCATTTCATATCATATTCTCAATTGTTGATCATCTTTCACTTACCACCAGCCATTTCTGACAATAAATCACAGTCATTACTGACTTAATAAAGCCTTATCATGCATAGTTTATTTATCATCCTCACAGCCATCATCATCCATACACCTCCACAATGAAAATTTTCCTACTAACTTTGCATAAATCAATCACTTAAAGTACATAACTTTATCACTACATATATCTATGAATATGATTATGCCAGTTACTCTTAAACACATGTGGGGCATCTTCCTCGGGCAGGATAGCTAAATGATGAAGACAGGTATAAAAGTAGATAAAGCATAGTTTTTCATCTTATTTTTTATCTAACAAAAGGTGAGTCATCCTTTCCTTGTCCAGGGTAATAAATGAGAGCTATGAGAATAGATTCTACGAAATTAAACTTACAGCATTTTGAAGGAAAAAATATCACATATATAATCATAAGTTGAAAAAGTTTAAAATATAAAGATGATCTGAGATACCAATAGTGCAAAGGCTCCAAATAGCATCATCCACAAGAAATCAGCAGTCCGTCTGTCGAATGGTCCCTTCTCAAGTTGGACACCATACCTTACACTGTAGATTATGTGATGGGAACCAGTTCATGTTAATTGTTAAGTAAAAGTAGAAACTGCATGTTATCTTTGAAAAACTTACATCATTAAAAGACGAATACCGAAATTGATGGAGAATGGTCCGAGGAAAAAGAAGTTTGTGAACAGCCTCCAAACCTACAGATAATGAGATGTTATAGAAGATGTGTTATATAGTTTGAGTGGAAACCAAAACACTAAAACTATCAGACAAGGTTATCGATCGCAACGTAAACATCAGTTGCCTACTTATATCTCCCATACAATTTTTATGTCCATATTTACAGCCTATTTTCTGCCAAACGATCAACCTCTTGCAATCTAATGGAAAACCTGCAACCCCAATGCCTCACCTCTTTCTCCATATGTATCAGAATATAAACAAGCAAGCTTCTAACAATATAAAGATAATTAACAAAGCCATGAGGAGTTGGGGAATGCTATTGGTTAGAGAGAAATTTTCAACAGCAGAGCGACAGACAACAAAGAACTACATAATATTTGTAAGGACTCCAAACAATTAAGAGACACGAGCGAAGCAATTGTAAACAGCGTAAAAATGGAATGGTGACATCAGAAGAACTTGTTTAGACAGAACGAGATATTGATATACAATTAGAAACAATCACAAAAAATATAGATAATCTAGTTAGCAACTGTAGGGTAGTGTTTGGCTGTAGATATGGTTATGTTACAAACAATCAGGAGGTAAAAGCAACGCAAGTAAGACTTTACAACATTTCTTATAATTTGGCTAATAATGAATATAAAAAATATCCTCAATGTCCTCTACATAAAAATTATCCACATGATCAAAGGCATTCAGATAGGGATTCAAAAGGGGAACTTTAGATTGAATTCAACACTTTACAAAAACATCAACAGTACATAACATAACACATTCCTCTTTCTCAGTCACTAACACCAACAATCTAATGGAATTCCAACCTGAAAACGAAAGAACACTAGTTCATATATTAGCGCAACGTGAAACGGTTGATATAATCCAAGTTGGTAAACTGCTGTAGCTAACAGACAAGCTGTGCCATAAGCCTTGCTTATAGGTGGAAGTGATTTATAAAACCTGAAATATAACAATTTTTAATACATTAAACAAAGTGATTGATACAACTATAAAACTTGCCATAAACAAAATTACATATATATACATTAATATAGATAATCAATCATATAGCTGCATTATAACAGAAACATGTATGCATAGAAGCATGATTATTTCTCCATCAACTTAAAATTATATAGGTTATGGACAAAAACAAAATTGGATACAATGTGACAGATAAAACCTAGTTCCAGATTATGATTAATATAATATAATAATAATGATGATAATTCAAGAGATTCAAAACTTTCTACTTTAATGGACGATGAATTTGAAAAGGAGAGTGCGATTGAGAGACTTACTCGCCGGGAGAAGACATAGCTGAGCGAGGAAGATAGCTGAAACGAAACTCTATTGGTAGTTGAGAGTTCTGAATTGGGATCTTTCCTTCTGAAACGGTGTCTCGCAGACCCAGAAGCTTCTGCTCAGTTCCGTGCATCTCCCTCGCACGTGCCTACCAAAGCCCGTAATTGGCCCAATTTTAAGTGGGCTGTAGTCATATCTAAGCCAGAGTTGTTTAGTGGTGGGCTTTTCTTGTTGTTCATGTGAATAGTATAGGATCCTTCCTATTTACACCGTCCATGTTTACTCCTCCCACCCTCTTTTACCTTTTTTTATTTTTTAAGTCGTCGATTAGGAGTGTTCATGGGTGCAGACAAACCCACGAATTCGATCATCTAACTCAACCCGTCGACATAATTCATTGAAGTTCGGGTCTAACCCGAACCAACCCATTTAAACTCAATAATGTTCGATTTGAGTAGCAGATTTAATATTTTGAACTCACGAACTCAATTCATTAACATGATATATATATATTTTTATTAATTTTTTTACTATTGAATTATAGTGAAAATTTAGTTGTTGGAATATATTTGAGAATTTGTTGTTAACTTAATTGATTTAAATGTTTTATTGTGTTTGTGGATGTATTCTAAATATCGAATTATATGTTGTGATATAGTTTTATTATTTTGAGATGTTCGAGTATTTCAATTTAATTACGTTTTTTTTAAAATAGAAAAAAATATTTTTTTTATAACTCGCGAAGTCAACCCAGTCCGTTTATAATCAGGTTGGTTTAGTTCGAGTTTGATGCAAATATCACGAGTTGATAGCTCAATTCAATTGAAATTAAATTGACTTATTCGAGTAGTTGGATTTGACAAAAAACCATCTAACTCAACCCATGTAGACCTCTATCGCCAATATTCTTTCGTAAAAGACATATTTTTCCTTGATTTCCCATTGTATCAATCAAAAACACGAGTAATACAATAAACTTCTACTTTCAAAGAGTGACATTAGTCTCTTATTAAAGTATTTATAAAAGTGGTTTGTAGTGCAGTCCTTATTTAACGAAAACCTTTGAAATAATTAAACTTGGGTTGTGATTATATTTTTGTGCTTTCTTTTTGCATGATATAATTTATTTGCATTACTACCTATTCCTATAGTCAATTAGGATTATGTATTATTTTCTCTGATTTCTTTTTGTTTTTATTTATTTATTGAGAAATGGTAAAGTTTTACATTGTTAATAATGAAATTAGGGCAATTGAATTGAATGTGCGGTAAGAGAGCAATCCATTATATTTTTGGTAGCGTAGAAAGGCAATAAACAATAAAGCACTAAAGAAATAATCCATAGATATAGGGGATGGCGCACCAACATTACACGCGATGCGATGATATGCAAGGTTGTAGAGGGGCCCACTTTGTTTGTTTATTTATTAAGCTCAACATTCACATTCTAGTTCTACTAGCACTACCTGACACTCTGTTTTCTCAACGATTCTAGTTCAACAAACATTCACATTATAGAGAGCAATCGACTTTTGTTTGTTTATTATATCAGTATGGATCCTTGCCCCTTCGTTCGCCTTACAATCGAATCTCTCTCTCTCAAGTTACTTCCCACTCCAACTAAAACCCTTCCACTTTCCGGCGTTCACCCCTTCACAACACCCTGCTTCTGCAAAATTCGTATTCAATCTTTCCCTTCCCAAATTGCCCTCCTTCCACTCTCATCCTCTTCTTCACTCTCCCCCCAATCAACAACAACAACAACATTCCACCTCGACTCTACCGCATTCCTTCGTCTCTCCTCCAAACCCCTCACTCTCTCCATATCCGTTTATAACGGCCCAATGGGCCGCAACTGTGGTGTCCGTAGTGCTAACTTATTGGGCCGTGTCCTCCTCCCTATTCAATTACTCACTTCCTCTAATATTTTTCATAATGGTTGGTTCAAACTCTGTGGGAACCGTGAACCGGATCATAAACCATCACATATGCTTCACCTTTTGGTCCGGTCTGAACCGGATCCCAGATTTGTATTTCACTTTGGTGGCGAACCGGAGTGCAGTCCTGTCATTTTCCAGATTCAGGAAAATATCAAACAACCCGTTTTTAGCTGCAAATTCAGTGGCGATCGCAATTACAGATCCCAGTGAGTCCATTTTTCACTTTAATTTATGCTTTTTACTTAGTTTCTTAAATTATTATAATGCCACTCACAATTAACTTATTCTTACAAAATATAATGTCTAGTTGGTCCCTCACCTTACTATTCAACTCAATGAATTATTTCATTTTCATGTTCTTTTCTTGTTGGCGGACATCATCACTTTCTGTCGTTTTCTATATCCTTTTTCTGTTACAAAGAAAGAACCGTGTAAACTGCCAGCGACACACCACGATTATTTCATTTTCGTATGTCGTTTTCTATCATCTGGGCTGGAAATTCCAGTTTTTAAACGGATAAACTTAATTATATTGATGTTACATTTATGGTTACTAATATATATCCATACAGAAATTTAGAAAAATACAACAAAAACAATACATTTTTTAAAATATAAAAAACTGTCATTTTCACACGCATGTTCTGTTTTCATAATTTCAACTTTTAAGTTTTTTTATTTTATTAATCTTTTTAAAAGTTGTAATAGTATTGGTTGTAAGCACTTACATCGATTATTAACTTATGCATTACGAAAAAGACAATCTTAAATGATACGATTTAATCAAGAATTATTGCCTCCTTCATTTGAAACACCAATGTCTCTGATTTTTAATCGTACTCTTATTGCCTTTCTTTTCCTTAATTACCTGCTTAACTTGTTTTCTTGCAATTCAAGAATCCCCTACTCAATTTTACTTTTTCTATTTCCTTTTTTTCTTTTCACCAATACTAAAACCTGTCATTGCTTTTCTTTTTTACCTAAGATTCCATTCCCACGTGACAATATCAGCATGCAGTCACAAAATACAGTTTCATTATCCTATTACAGTTTAACAGTTTCATTGTGTTGTTACATTTGAGAGGCATTTGAAAGTATATAGCTTAATAAAACACTTGTCTTTTAAGACCGCTTATCTATAAGTTCATGTTTCTACTATCATATGAGGATGAAAGTAAAATTCAGCTTATAGCTTATAGTAAGCTATATCAAGAAGCTCATGAATTTAAGCTAAAATAGTATTCATTCCAGAAATAAATATAAGCAAAAAAGGTATTTAAAATGTTGAAGCATCTAATCTAAATTTTATACCAAGTACATCAATTTTTTAAATACCCTTTTTGCTTATATTTTATTTCAGACGGAGTATATAAACTTTGATAGGTTCTTATTTAACATGTACACAAATGCTTGCATCATAGAAAAAACTTAAATAAGTTCTTTTATTTTCAAAATTGAAAACTCAGGTCTCTTCCATCAGATTTTAGAAACAATAATAATTCAGGTAGATGGAGAAGATCATTGAGAGGTGATAGAGAACAAAGTGTACAAGGGAATGAGAGAAAGGGTTGGATGATAGTAATTCATGATCTGTCAGGGTCACCCGTTGCCGCAGCCTCCATGACCACACCATTTGTTCCATCCCCTGGCTCCGACCGCGTGTCACGATCAAATGCAGGTGCGTGGCTTATTCTCCGCCCAAACGGAGCCTCCACCGTGAGTAGCTGGAAGCCATGGGGTCGTCTTGAGGCATGGCGAGAGAGAGGTTCTATAGATGGCTTGGGCTACAAGGTAGAGCTTTTCTCTGACAATGGACCTGTGAATGCAATAACAATTGCTGAAGGAACAATGAGTGTGAAAAAGGGTGGTAAATTCTGCATTGATTCTGCAATATTGGGTTCAAAGTGGTTGCCTGGTGAAGGTTTTGTGATGGGTTCAACGGTGAGTGGTGAAGGAAAAGTGAGTAAACCTGTTGTACAAGTCGGCGCAAGGCACGTGACTTGCATGCCTGATGCTGCTCTCTTCATTGCTCTCTCTGCTGCTATTGATCTTAGCATGGATGCATGCATGCTTTTCTCACATAAACTTAGAAAAGAACTTTGCCCTGGTCATCAACAGTATTCTTTTTCATAACTACTTCCATCTAATAAATTTTATTCATGTTCAATTCTTGCAGGTTATTCTTAACCCCTGATTTTGTTTAAGTACATATTTTTGAACAATTTTTTGGTTCAATTTGGTATTGGAGTGCTTGAAGCTTTAGAGTTTGGTCCAAAGCTTAAGTTAGAGGAGTGATCACAATTCACAATTTACAGAGTGTTATTGGATGTAATGTAAGTCTGAATAGAAGATTTGAACTGTACAGAAAGATTAAATGCAAATGTGTGTTTATAATCTATAAATGTAAGTCCTGTTGATGTTAAATACAAATGTTTGAGTATAATTTATAAATGCAAATGTTTGTTTTCTATTTCAAGATATTATGACTGTGACTTTTTTTTTTGGATATCCTTCATTTTCTCTCGAATTTCCATGAAACTTAGATTATTAGTTGAGTACAATTTTATGATCAATGGGAATATTTGAGTATAATTTTAATCCACCTCAATGCAATATCATTTATGATTTATTTACATTCAATAACATGTGGCATATTATTGAAGAGATTTGTTAGGACCAAAAAAATATTATTGAAAGAGATTTTGCTGTCATGACAATATTGTGATGGGTAAAAACTTGTAATAACATGATTAGATAATAGTATAAAAAAATTATACAATTTGAAACTAGATTCTTAATTTAGCTACACTGTAGAAAAGGTGAAGCTTAAAATTGATGGAAATATTAAGGATTGTCTATACTATCATCAATAGTATAGACATGTAATATGATTTGAAAATTTGTGTATTTGCCAAGTGACAAGAATGAAAATGAAACATTCATTACTAATTATAGAGAATTTAGTTATGATTTAATAGCATTGATGAAGTTAAGGGAATATCTCGTGAGTATGTTTTCAATGTATGTTAATAGTATATCAGAAAAGTGATTAAACAACTTATCATATGAGGCCTGAGGTAATGATATCGCTTTGGGTATTGTTGCAAGTTGCAACTTAAAATTTGAGAATTCTTCGAAAACAGTAGAGTTACCATAAAATAAAAGGCTTAATTGTGTTTTTGATTCATGTAAATTCACCAATGTGCGGTATTGGTCCGTGTAGTTTTAATTGTTTAAATTAGGCCAAAAGCTGTCATATACTTTGACAAGCCCAGTAGAAGGAAAAAGAAGAGAAATTGCTTCCACTGAGTCAGTGGAATAGTTTCAAAACGACTATTAATTTGAATTTTTCCTGATTAAGTTCATTTTCATACTTATCAACTAAGCATTCCACTTGACACAAATTATCTTGTTTAGAAACAGTAACACCATAGAATAGAAAATCTTCCAAATTATTAAGAAAAACCCATGTCTCAAGATGTGAAGAGATAAAGTCTGAAAATAGTTTATAAAGAATGACATTCATCACCTTACATATCGATTTTTTAATAATAAATTAGACTCAATATAAATCAAACAAACCAAAAAAAAAAATCAGCAGTGGCTATCAAGGAAATGATGAAGGAATACTTGTAAGCTTAGAGGTACTAGTTGTAGCCAAAGTACCACAAACAAGAGGTTTTGGAGTAGGGATTCTAAAACAATTAAGATTACCACCAGGGATCACAGAACATTCAGGTCTTGGTCTCTGCATATTCCTACCAGGAATACAATTATCAGAAAAATCAAAACCAAAATTGAAAAGCCTTGAACATTCTTGACTAAACCCAGAAAAGAAATTGTAAGCAACAGTTAGATTCAACAACCTTCTCAAAGAACATATCACATCAGATATATCACCAGAAAGCTTATTATGTTCTAAATTAAGAACCTCTATATTTTGCAAACAAGATATTGTATCGGGTAAATGACCCACAAGTGAATTAAAACTCACATCAAGAACCTGCATTTCTGTGAATACACCAACTCCTTCTGGTATACAACCTGTTAACTGATTATTGATAAAAAGAATCTCTTTTAATTTAGGACTCATGAAACCAAAACTTGCTGGTATGTCTCCACTCAACTTGTTGTTAGCTAAATTGATCACTGATGCAGGTGAGTTACCAAAATTTTGAGGTATTTCACCACTGAAAAGATTGTTGTTGAGAAATATTGCATCCAAATTTTTATCAAAGAGTTGTTCAGGAAGTGACCCCTTGAAGTAGTTGAATCTAAGATCCAAGTAAATGAGGTTTGGCATGTTTAAAGTAACTGTAGGAAAAGTACCAGAAAGTTGATTGTTGCTTAAGTCTAACTCTTGAAGAAAGATAAAATCTTTGAATGATTCAGGAATTGTACCTGAAAATCTGTTACTATTGAGGTGGAAAAGAGTGATATCAGATAGTAAAGATAGTTCTTTTACAAGTGTTCCTTGAAGATTTGCATGGTTGAGATCTATTCCTGCTACAAAAGGAGTACTATTTTCATCTTGAGGATTTTCACAAAAGATTCCTTTATAAGAACAAACATTAGGACCAACCCATGTGTCTAAAATATTTAAAGGGTCATCAGTGATTGCTGATTTCCATCCTTGAAGAGCTGTGTAAGCATTGTTTTGGTTTGGAACAGATGGTCCTGAAGGTACTGGGATGTTACCACCATTTCCAATGCCAATGCCAATGCCAACATTAATGGAAGATTTTGCTTCATTTGGGAGGATTAGGAGAAGGAGGTGGAGAAAAGGGAGAATCATGCTCTTCTTCATTTTGAGGTGAAGATGTTTAGATGCTTTGGTTGGTGTAAGGCAGACACAGAGTGATGGACTTATGGGATCAATTGGTTTTCAAAGTGTCATGGCTTCATTTGTTACTTAGTTTTTGGTTTGTGTTATAATGCCTTTGATTTTAGGATTTGAGCTACTATAGCTCTGTGAGAAAACAAATTTTCACACAAGATGTTTTGATTTTTATGCCTTTTTTTTATAGATTTTGAAATGTTTCTAAATTATATGGAATTAATAAAATCTAAAATCAACTGCGTATTTTGTTATTTAGATCTTCTACATGTGATACACGATGTAGCAAGTACCCGTGTCTTTTAATTTAAATTATAATTAGAACTATCTTAGTCTTTCATTTCTCGCATCCAAATGTTTTTTTGAGTGTGTTTTTAATGCAACGACATAGAGAAAAAAATTTGCTCTCTCTTGATCAAGTGGTTTTCTATACAGCAACAACTGAATATTATTTTGCAAAAATTAATATAAGTTGTTTTTTAAAGAAAAAGTAGCTGTGGAAAGCTGTTGTGCTGCAGAATTAACCATCAATGTTTCATTTAATGTTACCAGTAAGCTTTTCCATTCAAATCAAATATAGAGATAGAGATAATTTAAAAGGGATGGTAAATACCTACTATATACAGGAAAGACTGCAGGGGACTATAATAGCCTTTATTGCTTTTCTAGTCTGCAGAAACAAGATCATTGATAATGTAATTAGTAGCAATATGATCATAGACAATGGTGACTGGTGAGGGCTGTGAATGCTATAAATTCAATTCTGTTTTGGATAGTAATTAAAAAAGTGTTTAATCACTTTGATTAGAGCTCTACAAATTGATGTAGGAATAAAAGAATTATACTTGTGTTAACCAAACGTTATTGTAATTATTTATTAATATGTTTTTTTTTTACTACCGACTTATTTTGAAAAACAAAAAGTTAAATTGAATACATTTATGCATAAACACTATTTTAGTAACATTTTCAAGTAAAATTGATACATTAAATTTACTAATTATTCTTTTTACGAATTTAATTCATATACATAATCAATCATTACAACCGTTATATCATTAAAAATATTTGACTTATACTAGAACTATTTTTAAAATCGTGTCTATAAATAATTGTAATATATTAACCGTATAAAAAGGATTGGATAACAGTTAAACTTTTAAGTATAACTTTTTCTAGTCTCACTTCTATCATTTGTAGTGTTTGTTTACAAGCCTGTATCCTACTAAATGATTCATACAGGGTAGGTAAGTTAGGTCCTTTGGAATGTTAAATCATTCGAATTTCCACCCAGCAATATATCAAGGGAAATCTACAAATAATCGAAATAGTTGGACATGTGCACAGTAATTAAAAACATCACAAAACAAATTAAGACTACCAATGTTTATTACTTCCTATTATTTTGGCCTAGCTCTGATCCTAAAATGTAGGAGTATTCCATTAAAATAATAACTTGGTGCTTAAAGTAATTTAAGAGAGTTTTACGATATATTCATCAATTTGATATGTATTGATTCATCTAATCTTTAAAATTAATAGTTAAATGAAGTTTTTTTTTTTAAATTAAAAAAATATTTTGTACCATTTAAAAAATTATAATTAACAAAATATTATTTATTAAATTTTGGTGAAATAAAATTTATTTATTTTTTTGAATTGTTATTATTCATAATAGTGAATATTGAATATTTTTTTCAATAAAATATAAAAATTTAATATAATGCTTATAAACAATAAAATGATGTTTTTTTTTATGAAATGATTTTTTTTTAATACAAAAGTCAACAAATAATTTTTTAATTCATAAAAATGATTGTTAATTTATTAATTTATAAAACAATGTATAAAACACTTTGAATTATGAATATATGGTAAAAGTTTCCATAGGTAGTAGGAGGATGCAATGTTCAATTTATTTGCCTAAAGTCAATAAATCAATTATTAGAAGAAATGAGCTTGGTGTGAAAACAAAAGAGGGCATTCCATTTTGGCTATAATGGAAAGCAGCTAGTTTCCAAGTTCCATGGTCTAGCATGACTATTCTTCCACTTGAAAACAATACTTACTAGACACAATAATATGAAAATGTTTTAAGACATTTCATTTTATGTGTATAGTTTGAAAATTCTATGTACACACTTAAATTAGGTATTCATCCCTAAACAATTCTAAACCTTATAAAGAAAATTAAACAGCACCTTAAGTCTCACTACGAGAAAGTGACACTTTCAAAATTGTGATACGATTCTTATAAAAAATAGTTATGATACGATGAGCATTGAAGAATTTCTGCACCAAAAAACAAAGGTTTGTTCCTTGCTAATAAATCAGCATAACATAAGAATATTAGGCCTCTCTCTATCTATGTACAAACTTTCTGATTTTGGACACAACTTTATTAAATTATTGTAAGATGGGTTTGATTTGGTCCCATCTTTGGATACTTGCATCTTTGCCAGTGCCCTTTATTGAATTTGGGTTAGTTGCTGCATATATGTTGTCTTGCTTGACCTTTACGTATAGTCTCTCTCTTTATTATTATTATTATTATTATTATTATTATTATTATTATTATTATTATTATTATTATTATTATTATTATTATTATTATTATTATTATTATTATTATTATTAATTTAATTGCAATTTTAGTTTTTTATTTTCGCTAGCTCGCGAAATTGATCTGTCTGTCTTAAAATTGTTCAGTTTTGAGTCATCATTCATATTTTTGAACTACAAAATAGTGTTTTATATTAAGTGATATACAATTTGATGATGTGAAAATGATTGATATTTACAATATTACAAGAAAATCCCCTAAAATTTTCATTTTTAACTTTAGAAATTATTCATTTTAATAGTTTAATTAATTACATGTACATAACTAATCTATTTGAATTATTGTACATCATCGTATCATGTGTTATATCATTATTTTTACATTCAAAATTTTGCAAGAGAGACAAAAATTAAAGATTTTAAAAAAAGTAAAAATAAAAGACTAAAACTATGACTAAATTTTGTTATTATTAGTATTACTACTACCAGCACAATAACAGACAATAACGTCATTATCTATTAGTTATTTTTATTCTATTTATATCATCGTATAATATATGTTTTATTTTAATTTGTTTATTTCAGTTTATAATAATCACTTATCTAAATTTTAATTTCAATATTAATGTTATATATTTTTAAATTTAAATTTTAAATCATTAAAGCGTGAATTTATCCAAATTAAAAGTTATATATATATATATATTGGTGTCTAGCATAGGTTATTGTTGGATTATTAGGAGTTAGGACCTGAGTTAGTTGGATTATTCACTACCTCACTCTATAGATGAGAAAAAAAAATGAAAATTTTATGAGAATTGTTCTATGATACTAAAAATGACTATACCGAATATACATGTACTTGACATCCTGCAATTATATATTTTTGACTCGAGTGTAACAATTACTTGTATATTCTCATTCTTACATGTGCATTTTATTTACGATATATTATTGTTATTTTTTGTTTTATATTGATTTTTTCCACTAAAAGTAACACGCTTCGAAGCAATACAAATACTTTGTTGGAATCATGAATATTTGTCATTCTTTATATGAAAATTCAAATTCAGAATTAAAACCTTAACTTCGAGGATTTATAGGGTGGTAGTGTAATTTAGTTTTTTTTTTTTTTTTGCTGCTATGTTCCATCATATAAAGATAACTGAATGAGTACATGTTTAGAACAGATTTTGGAAGATGTGAACGCGCGGTCAAATGAACTCTACATGTTGGCTTTTGACTTAACTTGAGTATGAACACGAGAAATAAAATTCTGAAGAAGATTTATAGTTTTAAAATAGGTTTCCATGCGATAAATACGTGTCAAAATACTTAATTAAATCATCTATATATATTGGTAAGAAATTTTATTTTTATTTATTTTGCTTTTAAACAGAACTGACATGCGAAAATATCATCATAGAGAGATTCCTCAATATGACCTATTTTTTTTTTTGGTCGCAAGTACAACTACCAAAACCAAGATTAAAAAAAAAAAATTTCTTATCAAAAAAATTGGCGGTAACCTCTTAAAGACCCTACTTTATGTTCAAAGCATTAACGACCACTAATATATTTGTTTGAATTTTAATCGACCAAATAACTAAATATTATTTATGTATTTACAAATGTTAGATATAGTTAAATTGAATATTATTATGGACAAATATTAGATTCTTCGCATTTTATTTACCATTTTTTTTACATATGAAAAAATCACTAATATTTATTAAAATTTTAAAACTGCAACTTTAATTACAATATCCAAATTTTACTTTAGGTTAAAATATTGATATTAATAGTTAAATTTCAGAGGAGATCACAAATTAACAATTATATTCAATTACAAAATCAATGCTATTAAATATATCGTGGAAATAATGATAAACCAAAACACATTATTTAAAAAAAATAGTTATAAAAAAATTAAGGATAAAATTAGAAAAGAAAAAATCATATTCCCTTTATAATAATAGGTAATAGATATTACTGTCAAAAAAAAAGTTTGGTGTATTAAAAATATTGAATTTACTGCTTTGAAATCAATTATGTTACTAAAAATATTGAATTTACATTTTTTTTAAATTGATCGTCTACTCTATGCATTAAATGTATTGTTTTTGCTTTTTTCTGTCTTAAAAGACTTTTAACTCTCATTTAAATATTTGTCTTCTAATATTAATGGGTACATTTTACAATTTTCTATATCAATACCATGGTAAATGATTTAATTGGTTTTAATGTTCTTTTTGTTTATATTATTATAATAAAGACGGGAATACAAAATTAATGTTGGGTTTATATTGTAACCAATATTTCAAATAATAGTAGATCTTTTTTATGTTTCTCTCTCTTTGTTTTTTTACTATTTATATTCTTCTCATTTTAGGTAGTCCATTTATTTATAATCGACAACATTAAAGCAGTTTACCTTTTAAATAACTGTATTATGTAATTTTTTTAGCAATACCTACTTCTATTTGAAATCATTTTAATATGATTGGTTTTTATTAATTTTTTATAACAAATCTTTGTCTAAGTTTTTTTATCAAATATATTTCTTTGTGTATATATATAAGAGGAGGAATTAAATTACACTCAAAAAGATATACTAAGAGTTACATTTGATAAATTACATTGTGTCGAATAAATATTTTTTTAAATCAACCGATGAAAAATAAATATCATATTGATTATATATATAAATTTTGACATTAATCTATGATCA
>JBBPBO010000005.1:2095417-2107821 GCA_037974295.1 Cicer cuneatum
TGACTTAATATATAAGTTCATGACATTAATTAAAGAAAAATAAACTACCCGATCTATAAAAAAAAAAAACTATCCAAACAAGTCAATATATCAAACCTTACAACAATTTTATGCACAACAAAACATAATTTTTACATTATTATTGTTTAATAATAACTTAAATGAACGTTGTAATGACAATCAACCTAATGAAAAATAAAGTTAAATAATTGAAGTTTCATTTTCGAATAGCAATACTTCACAATAGAAATGATTCACTCATTGATTCAATACCATCATTTAAAATAAATGTAGCATGCATACACATAAGTAAGACAAAATAAAAATATTAAATTTAGACATCTAAAAATACATAAAAAAATCTGAGACATTGAAAAATGAATTTCATCGCCACAAACTAAATTTCTTAAAACCACTACCATCGTAAAACCCCAAATTTCTAAAGTGGTTAAAGTCTAATAACAAAATACAAAGTTTTGAATATTTCTAGCGATCAAACCTACAAGTAAATATAATTTTTGAATGACCAAAAGTCACCAATTAGTGCATTGAAATTTAAATGTTGTAGACACACACAACAAAAATTAAAAAACAAACATGCGCCATGTTTTGAGAATTATGATATCTCATTCGAAAAATGCGTGGTAGTCAAGGTTAAATTTCGAGTTTACGTGAAACAACAATTGTAGATGAATTGATTTATCTTTTAACAAACAACAAAGACTTAACAATATACATGGTAAATATAGAGTGTCGCTACAAAAATAAAATCCTAAAAAATAGAGAGATAATTGTGTAAATGACTTTAAATATTTAATCATACAACAGAATTATGTTAACAACAAAAAAATCTTATATTAGAACCAAAGTATAGTTGCATTCTATTTAATTTAATAATGACCACATAATCTATTCCAATTTCAAATCAATTTATATAACATATAATCCCTAAGAAAAATACTTTCAAATCAATTTATGAATTAATTTGAAATCAATTACTTTAAAATTTCTAAATTATTATTTGAGACAATGAATATGAATTTTTTAAATATTATATATACTTACAATGTTAATATTTTTCTTTATAATTTTTGAAACCCATATATATTTAAAAATTATTTCTCAAAGTTTGTTTGAATTTCCATTTATTTTAAAATTTTATATCTCATTACATTAACTTTTCATACGAATATATTAATTTTTTTCACTCAATAAAGTATATTCATTTTTTATATTTCTATGAAATGAAATTTGTATTTAATTTATTTTAAAATATAAATTTTATTAAAAAAATAAAATTTGTTTCTTGTGCTTGCAAAAAACCTTTGATAGACAATGGGTTTACCAGGTAAAATAATTTAAAGTGTTCGATTCTATACGTGAACTCTATTAAAAAATCCTATATTAAAACCAATAATGTAGTTGCTTTCTATTTAATGAAAAAAAGTCCAATATAATCTATTACAATGGTTATCTATATTATTATGCAATCAACTTAATCACATTTAATTTACATAATTCATTTGAACAAATATTGTATTTTATATGAATGTGTCATTTGGCGTGGGTAGTTTTTATAATAGTAAATTATATCAGGATTAAAAAAATAAACAAATTATGTTAAAAAAAAATTAGAATAGGAAGGTGATTACCCGTGTTTGACACATTAATTGTATTTAACTCAATTTTTTAATAGCAAGTAATATTTTTGTATAAAGAGAGCAGTTAGTTACCCAGAAAACAAAGCTTTACATGAGAAAGAAGAGGGTAGTTTTGGTAATAAATCCTTATCCAAGGGCATATCTGCTAATTTTGGTCGCTGGAAACTCTCCACTCTTATTTTGAAGTACACTGTCGCTCCCAATTTCCCCGTTTTCTCATCTAACATCGATTTTCCATTATTTCCTAATTTTCGATTCCCAATTCAGCAACAAAGCAAGTAAGATTCCTCCCATTTTTTATAATTTTCTTTTCCTTTTCAATTTTTAGGGTTTTAATATACGTTAATAGTTAATAGATATACTTATGTGAACCTGGATCGCGGTTGTGTTTTTAGGGTTTGTTTTCCTTTTGTAATTTTCCGTTCGCGATGAAGATCGAGGATTTGGAAGATGCAGAGTGTAGTAGGGTTGAAGAAGAGAATTGTGAGAGGCAAATTGTTAGGGTTGACGCAAAAAGAGCGTTGGTTGGAGCAGGTGCACGGATCCTATTTTATCCAACACTTTTGTATAATGTGCTTCGTAATAAGATTGAAGCTGAGTTCAGATGGTGGGATCAAATTGACGAGGTTTTGCTTCTTTCTTCAATTTTTTTTTTCATTATGTATTTTCTTCTGTAATTTATCTATTGAATAACCGTGGTTTTTTTTTTTTTTTATTGTTTTGAATTTGTGTAAGATGGTAATGAAAAAGTTGCTTTATTTGCTGAAAATGAATGAATGATATTTTGAAAGTGAATTATTATATGGGGTGCTTGTGCTTTTGAATGTTCTTTATGGTGTGCTTTGTTGTTTTATTAAACATTTGTTTGTTGTTATTTCTAGTTTTTGTTACTCGGGGCAGTCCCATTCCCTAAAGATGTTCCTCACTTGAAGAACCTTGGTGTTGGCGGTGTAATTACTTTGAATGAACCCTATGAAACTTTGGTACCTTCGTCATTGTATCATGTAAGTGTTGTGTTATCCCTTTTTTTCTTTTTAGACTGTCGCGTGTTTGCATTTTGTGAGCTAATTGTATGTTATGGGGACAAATTACTTGTTATTATTAGGAATCTGTGGAGTCTCTGATGTCTGGTCAAAGAGTATATCTAGTGGGTTTGTGTTAAGTTAATACAGGAATAATGAATCTGCACATTAGCACACTAGTTTCATGACATCTTTGCTCTGTTTGTTTTTGTTTAAAACCATTTCTAATATCTTGTTTTGTTTGCTTGATTTGTTACAGGCTCACGGGATTGATCATTTGGTAATTCCCACAAGGGATTATCTCTTTGCTCCCTCATTTGTGGATATCAGCAGGGCTGTGCAGTTCATTCATTGTGGGTTTTTTCATTTTCATTTAATTATTATGGGAAGGGGGGTAAATGCATCAATCATTGTGGTTCCTTGTTTTTTTGGTCCTGAAAAGCAGTTTTGCATGTGTGTGTGTCTTACTTTTGTATTTTGGGTACAGATAATGCAACTTGTGGTAAAACAACTTATGTTCACTGTAAAGCTGGGAGGGGGAGGAGTACAACAATTGTGCTTTGTTATCTGGTAAATTCATGATCTTTCTGATTGATAGTTGTGGCATCAGTTGAAGCTTGAGGTGCTGATTGGTTTCCATGTGGTCTACTCGTGTTTTTTAGGTTGAATACAAGAACATGACACCTGCTGCTGCCCTGGAGTATGTGCGGTCTCGAAGACCTAGAGTGCTACTAGCACCATCACAGTGGAAGGTACGACTTAGTGTATTTTATTATTGTTGTTGTTGTTGATCTTCATTTTAAAAGGCCAGTGATAGTGTGATACTTTATAATAATTGTTGTGCTTTTTACAGTCACGATTTCTCTCCTTGGCATTCAGTTTTTGTATAACCTCTGCATGTATTGTAAGCAGGCTGTTCAAAACTATAACAAGCGAAGTCCTTGTCCTTTACCGTACTCTCCATCTGGGGACACAGTTCTAATAACCAAAGATGACCTTGAAGGCTATCATAGCACATCTGATACTAGTGTGGAGCTGGCCATTGTTCCTAAAGCGCCAAAGACTAAACCCATGATAGCAAGACTATCTTGCCTGTTTGCATCCTTGAAAGTATCTGGTAGTAGTGTACCAATTACAAGGCGGCTGCCAGTTTCAGAGTCACGTGCTTGCTAAGCCAGCTTGACACCTCAGTGTCAAGCTGGTGGCCTGTACAGTAGATGATAATGGAAATAAGCGAATAATTTCCCACAAAGTCGGTGCAGTTGTGTTACATGAAGAGAGGGTGCATAGAAAGAAAGATAGAGGGATGGTGTTTACAGGTTAAGAAGGAACATCATGTATCTTGTACATATATTTGCTTTTTCATGTTTGTTAATCCAATTGTAATCCTTGTTCAAGTTTAAAGCATTATTGGTGTGAAACCAACAGGATTTGTCAGGTGGTGAGTAAATGGTTACTTGTCTTCATTGATGCAATTTCTTTGCAGTTGCCTAATTTGTACCATAGTTCAGCAGGCTGTGCTGATTGGCGCCCTTGTCTTATCTACTGCTTTATTTTCTAGTGCACAAGAAAAACATCCAAATGGGTGTGTTGTTTAGATGTAATTAAGTGTTCCTCAGTATAGTGTGTCTGAAAACGCTGTGTTAACTTCACTCCTTCCTATAAACAGTCCTATTAAACTGTGTTAACTCCACTCCTCACTTTAATCAGTCAGACTAAACTGTGTAAGCTACAATGTGTTACTTGATTGAACGGGTTGAATTATTGTTTATTTATATCTATACTTGATCTTGAGTGACTGGTAGAACTGGCTGGTATAGTCTAAGTGGTATGTTTTTTTGCGTCACTAAGAGATAGCTTTTTATTGAACGAGCAGTCTTGCTCCTATACATGTAGTAACAGGACTCATTCCATGTGCAGTTGAGTTTTGGGTCAGTGAATGGAGTAATTAAATTTTGTTCAAATTGTTTAATGCCTCAGCTTGTAAACCTGATACTCTTATTTTGCCTCGTCTCTACTTGGAGTTAACATTCCAAATGGAAGGAATGATTTGCTAAAATATTTGAAACTTGTATAAGGTTCTTCTGAAACATGCCCATCACCAACTTCTTCTGGTACGTTATCAAGGGGTCAGGTCCCTTGCAACAGTAGTCAGGATTCTTATAGTATGGATCACATTCTAACTGAAGGAGACCACGTTCCAGTTGCATTGGATCACATTCACGAATTACGAAAGATAGAACACAAGGAAAATATATGAGGATTTGTATTAAATGTTGCATTGACACAAACCTAACCATTCACTTCTAAGGTATACTGATAAAAAAAATATTGGAGCTACTGTTTAGGAGGAAAAATATATCAAATACTATATAACCAACCAACTCGTTCCTTTATCATAAAACAATTGAAAAAACTGATTTTGAATTTTACTATCCTCGATCAATGTAATTTCAACTAATTTGAATAAATGGATATCGTTTTTTTAATATATAAATGCCAAAATAATTCGACTAAAAAAATGTCAAAATAATTAAAATATTGTAAACTCTTTAACTAAATTTCTTCACTGTTTTTTTGTCAAACAAAAAACATCTTCACTTTAAAATTTGTTTTAAGCTCTAACATATGTTGGGCTGGCTTTCTATGAAGCTTTTTTTTACTCAATCATGGTTAAAATGTTGTAATTTAAACATTTCCCTAAAAAAATTACACCATATTAAGTGAAAGCATACAAACAATGATAGTTAGAATAAAAATTTAGGTATTGAATAGAACAAAAATTAACTCAATTTAGCTTAAATCCTACATAATTAATATATGCAATTAAAGAAATGAAATGCAAAGTGGGGTCTATAAAATAGAAGCAGATACAATGTTGGGCCCCATGTGGAAGAATATAAAAAAGGTGGATAGGAGGCAAGTTATATTCGTCCTTGCACTATGCCACCATTCTTCCTGCGACTTCTTTATGGGACCAAATCTCTCTCTCTCTGGCATACCAAGAAGCCATGAATAAAACTACTACTACAATATATCTCTATATATTTATAATTTATGCTCCCTTCAAAAGCATCCAAAATCTTCCATAAAAGTATAACAACTGAATATCACCTTTTTTAGGTGTTCTTTAAATTTTGAATAGAATGTGGAAAGGTATATTTTCAATTTCAAATTAACCTATCATCTTATTCTATTGTTGTTTACTTTAATTAGAACATCAATAAGAGTACTAACAATATTTTAAAGATATTCTCCAAGCATTTGATGTAAGAGATCCATAGCTATAGGTATTATTAAAATATCTTGTTCCACATGCATGATCATGCATACACATAGCAAATAATAATATAATACTAAAAAATGAGAAACAAATATAATCATTTATTAAAATTTACTAAAAATTGCAAAGTATATATTTGAACCAGGTTCATATTAGACAACACTAATATATTTCATCCTGAAACAAACAAAATTAACTCATTTTTTGGAGTGAAAATATTATAAGCAAAATTTAATAACTTCTAATAACTCATATTTTAATGGCTCAATTTATTAATCATAAAAGATATTTTAGTTAGTAAACTAAATTTTTTATTGAGTTTGTATCGTTCACGTGATCAACTATATTTCTTAATATGCGTACACATTGATCAACTTTTGTTTATAATTTATTTTCGATGAAGTTATATATTAATGAAATATATATAATAATGAATTGTCTTAATTTCTCATATACATGCATTGAGAGAATTAGTCATAGAATACGAGTTAATTTAAAGTATACATATTATTTAAAAAGATCCTGACATATGTAAAAGAACCTAAAAAGTTTATTCTTGTCTTGTATTTCTCTATTCAATATTCCCACATATCTTTAACTATTATTCCCTTAAGAAACAACTATGAAGTTACCCTCCTCTTCATATCTTGATTTTTTAGCTTTATTGCATGCATGTTACATGTCCAATTCGAAACTACTATACTATATAGTCCAAAGCTAATAATACAGAAGGAAATTAAAAGTTGGAATCTAACGCAGAATAAAGCAAATAAAGATGTGTTGTGTATGTCTCCTAGCTAGTACCACACTCTCTTTTCTCAAAGAAAAAAAAATTAGAAAATTAAAAGAACCTTGGTTATAAAATGTAACTACTACTTGTGTTGTAGTATTCAAAATTAAAGATTACATGAAAATATTCGATAAGAAATTTGAAATCACTTCCCACTTTTTATGAAAGCATTTCAAGATCAAAGAAGTCATGCATGTAAGTTGAAAATCATTAATAATAATAATAATTTAATTTCAAAACAAAAAAAGTTTGCGTTGATGTTTTAAACACATAGATAGAGAGTACGTAGTACCCTTTGGTGATTTAACGGAAGGGACCCATAAAAAACTAAAAGATGTTCTTGAAACTCATCTCCTAAAGTTAAATTTCTTTTTATGACGCAAACAAGTAAAAGCTCCAAGGAAGTAGCGATTCATTTTCTGCAGGTTCCAGTACAAAGAATAATGCATGCTTGAGATAAAATAACTCAAAATATATATTCATACTTATTAAATTAAAAATATACAGACAAATACTAAAAAGATACTTAGTTCGGATACATTAATTGAAGTAAAAGTTGAATTACTCTTTGTATTATTTTTAATAAACTTTTGTTTATAAAAAAAATATAAAAGAGGCACATTATTCACACATGTTGGTCTCAGTGGTAAGAAATTTACTTCTCTTTCCGTGTAAATAAGTGTTAGAAAAGCTAACATTAGAGATCAATTTGGTTCTCTTTAGGTGCAAACAAATATTGGAGACGGAAAACTATGAAATTCATCTCTAATTCGATTGTTAATTAAGTGTTGTTAGACGCTAAAATTAGAGTTCAATTTCATTATTTATGTGCCTTTAAATTTTTTTTTTTGGTAAATCAACTTTTTGGTTTAACAAGTGTTTGATACTATAAAATGATCAATTTTTATTTTGGTTTTTTGTAATAGGAGTAATTTTTTGTTTTAGTGTTGTCATGCAAATATTTCTTTTGTTTTCATCTTTTTTTTTATAAGAAAAATATTATTAAAAGAAGTATAAAACATAATTCAACCGGTACATCAGAAAATGCAAACCGGACCTAACATCATAGTTAGAATAAATCTACCCAATTTCTATGAAATATTGTAAGAAAAATTTCTTTGATTTTCATCTATTTAAAATCTAAGTAACTAGTATTTTTTTTCGCCAAAAAAGAGTACTATAATATTTTTTGTGTTTGCTTCCTTGGAGGGTAAGTAAGGGGAAGGGTTTGGTTTTGACCAAACATTATGTTGTTTAGGCTATTTGAAAAGAGAGAAACAAATATGAACTATCATATTGTAGAACATATATTAATTAACATCAAGTAGAAAAATTAGAACAAACGCTCAAAATACGTCTCCTTTTCTATTACTATAATTTAGTGATAAAATAAGCAGGGACATATTTATATTTTTCTTTTTAATTTTGATTTAATATTTTCTAGTACTAACTAATTAATGTAAAATTCATTTGAGTCTATATCTTAATTTTTAATGTATAATTTATAAAAATAGATTTCAACTATATTTTTATGGTAAGTTTAAAAGATGGGAGTTTGTTCAAATATTAAATTAAGTAATTTTGAAATTTTAATAATTTCAAATAACCAAAAATTTGCCGCATAAAAGGAGCCACCTCGGTTCTTGAGGTCCACGTGAAGTTGTTGATAATATATATTCTAAAAGTGAAAGCTAAAGTTACATGATTCCTATCCAATCTTTAAAAAAACGACAAAAATACATAAAAAAAGAAGAAGATAGTTTGGTACAAATTAACATATATGTTTTACTAAAATTTCACAAAATGCTCATAATCAATCACATGAAAAATATCTCAATAGCTTTGGTACTAAATTTGTCCAATCATGAACTTGTTTTGATGCAAAAATATCATCTTATCTTATGCTATGCTGTAAATAACACTAGAAAATGTCAGAATACATAATTAACTCAACAACATATTGTTTACAATATGCACAAACTCATTGGTATATATATATATTATATATTTTTGATGTAAAAAACAAGGAAAAATAACTTTTACAAAGATCTTAATAATAATAATAATAATAATAATAATGTTGTGATGATTTTCATGCAATGCAATATTTAACTTTGGAGTCTTAAGTCGTTCTCCCTCACGAGGGAGAGCAGCTTTGGTTGTGTTTCTTTTCTTTTCTTTTTTGTTCTTTCTTTTCCCTTTTGTTCTTTGTGACTTTGTTTCCAAGTTGTTCAGATGATTGGAATGAGAACCACCGAAGTCTATAAACTTAACATATATAGCTCATTGGAAAAGAAATGTAAGAAAAAAATGGATATGATCAGTAGTTTGCCTTTTTGTTTGAAAGAGAGAGAGAGAGAGAGAGAGAGAGAGAGTTGAGGTACGGTTGAAGCATGAATGATGATGAAAATGATTTTGTCTGTAATATTTTTGGTTACTCATGATGATGGTTGGGATTGTCAGGGTCAAGTGGCCAGTAAGATGAGTATTTCAACCATTCAGCTTCTTGTGGGTTTGTAATAGATGATTCCTGCGATTCATTTTCATAATGAGTTAGGGTTTGATTTTTTAAATGACACAGAAAACAATGCAATATTGGAAATTGAGTGGCCCTTCTTTTTCCACATGATAATAATATAGTCAAAAAGCCAATATTTAGCATTTTTCCTTGCAAAAATAGATGCATGATTGTGTCACACTATACTATACTATATGAGAATGAAAAAAGTACCTGTTTGATATCTGAAGACGATGAAGTGCACCCCATAATGACTTCCTCCAAACAAGAAGCAGACCTTCCACTTCCACCTATTTTATGATGTTGTTGTTGTTGCTGCTGCTGCAACCAATAAAGCAGTTGATTGTGATATTTGAATTAATTATGTCTCAAATAAAGTAGAAGAAGTTAACAACAACATACCTGGAAATGATCATTTTGAAGCATTATTGTTGAGACATGGTAGGAATTGTCATCAAGAATGATTGAAGTGTGGTGGAGAGGAGGTGGAGATATGATAGTTGAAATTGGATTAGAAGGCCTACTCATATGGAAAGATGTGGTTGCATTAATCTGATGTTCATGATGTTCTGATGCTTGTTGCATTATTTCTCTTCCTCTACAACCTTCTCCTATTCCAACCTACAAATATATATATATATATATGTGTAATTCACTTTTTTCAAAGTTTTCTTAGGTGGGTAAACAAGTGTTTGGTGGTTGGCTACTGACACCGATTTATCATAAACTCCATATATATATATATATATATATATATATTTACAATTGTTTTTGCGGTGATTGCAAGCAACCAAACCAAACCAATGGTTATTAATTATTTCAACACCTTTTAGTTAACCCTTTAATTTTTTGCAACTTACCAACCGAAAATGTTTAAAATTTCATATAATTATAAACTTAATATAGCTGCAAGTGAAACATCAATTTCATTGCTTTACCAATTTATGTAAATTATACTAAAAATAAATTATGTACCTCATCGAAGCTTTTTCTAAACGGAATGAATCCGAAATGATCAGATTTAAGGTGTTGAATATCCATGGAAGTACTGAAATTTGTTAAAGAAGTTGGAACAGCAGACATTTCATCTCTATGATTAATGTGATGAACAATTTCCTTAGAAGAATTTGAACAACTTCCACTTCCACTATCTCTTCTTCCTTCACTTGCTTCACCATTAATATTTGTTACACTTTTATGATCAGACCAATTACACTGTCTTGGTTGTGTCTGATAGAATATCTTTGACACAACAAGTTCACCTTCTTTCTCCTCTTCATGTTGTCCTAAATGGTATTGATGCATCACCCAGTTCGTCTTTTCGGGTTTTCGATTCTTCCCGAAATTAGTGTAGAGGACTAGAATTTTCTTACAACCTTTTTGTTTTCCATTCACCATAACTGGTCTTGTTTTACCAGTTTTGTGCCATCTTGTTTCTCCTCCTGTATTTCCTTGTATGTCACATTCTTCTGTTTGAATTTTTCTCCTTTTTCTTGTTCCTGTTGTATATGCCTTTGATGGTCTATGGAAAAAGTGTCTGCTTAATCCATCTCTTGTCACACCTGAAAATTCAAACTTAGGTGAACTATACATATTTAAATTAAACCCTCTAATTAGTCAACTTTATTAATTTCTTATAACAAATTTTCTTAGATAGTATAAAAAATTATAACTTAGTGCATATTTATATTCACAATGAATTTGACAGTGATTTTATCAAATTCACCGTAGTTAATAATAATATTGGAGATAGACAAATATAAAAATTAACCTGGGAGTTTTTCAGGATGGGTGTAACAAATACCATCTTCTCCTTCAATAGTGAGAATGAATTCATCAATCAAAGGGTGTGATTTGATATTATTTTTGGATTCAACTTTGGCTTCAAGATGTTCAATGAGTTCTTGATCTGTTGGATCAAATTTGACTCCTGCTGGTAGACCTAGCCAATCCTGTTCAAATTAAAGGGAGCATAGAGTTCAAAATAAGAACAATATTATAGAAAGAAAAAAAAAAAGAAAAAAAAGAGAATATAATAAAAAGAAAAAAAGATGAAAACTAACTTTAGAATTAAAAAATAAATGTGAAAGGGTTAGAATTGAAGGGAAGAATAAAAATGTTAATTAATACACGTACAGGCTTGGCGGCTTGATCAAACTTGTGTCCACAACCAGGGCACTGTTTGGATCCACACAACTGATGTTCTTCAAGCTTAGCATCTATTAGATCAGAGCAAGTAACGTTGCTCATCTTATTCATCATCATCTCTTTATTAATATAATCACCTCTTCTTCAATTGATATTCTTCTTTTACTATCAAATAATCCAACACAACTTAGCATATCCCTACAGTAAAATAAATCAAGATATATAAACATGGACAAATTAATTAACTTTTATCATATAGAAATTAAAAACAATAAATAATATATATTATAAATAAAATGGAAGTATACAATGAATTTGTGGAGGATAGATAAGGATGAGAGTATAAGGAGTTAGTTACTTACAAGGAAAGTGAAGAAAAATTAATATTATGGAATGAAGGAAAAAGAGAGAAGAAAGAAGAAAGAAAATAAAAGAGGAAATTGTGTAAGTGTTAGAATAAGATTGGAAGGGTGGTAGATATAAACTAAGGTGCTTTAAACATGGAATAAAACACCAGAATTTGCTCTCTACTTTTTTAGTCTTTAACTGAAGAGAGTGAGAGAAAAATTGAATAAAGGAAAAGTTGTTTGTTTCTTCACTCACTCACACATACAACCATACCTTTATTTTATTTGTTTCATCATTAATTATATATATAATTTGTGAACCGCTTATATGTACCCGGTTTATCACAGAGAAACACTCACTACAAACAAAATAAAACCCGGTTTGTTTTTTCTCACTAAACCAAACTTCACCCTATATACCATATACTACGTCGTACCTTCAATTTTACGTATTTAAATAATCAAATACATGTATCTTTTCTTTTACTTATACTTTACTCTACAGACAGTATTTACTCATTATGTATTTCTGCCACTCCTGTATTTTTATTTGAAGGATAAAGTGCATAATTTCTTTTTTTTTTTTGTACATGCATAATTTCTAGTTCTGTACGAAATCTTGAGAAATAATAAAA
>JBBPBO010000005.1:2108228-2209915 GCA_037974295.1 Cicer cuneatum
TTTTTAATAAAATTACAAACTGTTTTTTTTTTTAATAAAATTACAAACTGTTATTAAAATTATTATTTGAATCTATATAGAGAATAAACCACAAAACAGCTACAGAGATGTTATTAAGTAATCAAACAATATACAATTATACGTGTTAGGAAAAGAAACGAGAATGAAATTCATGCTCAGTGGAGTAATTAATTAAACTTGATTCATTTTTATATTGTCACATGTACTTTATGATTCATAATTCAAATATGCTTGTATATCTAGATCACTTGTAGTTATGTGCCTATCTAAAAAAAATATTTGATCACGACAAGAAAAAGCCTTATTCCATTACTTTTTTTTACTTATATTTTATTATTGAGTAAATACAACTTTTTTTTTATAAAAAAAACTAATGTTTCTAAGTGGTATACTCCTCGTAAATTTGTCATTTATGAGAATATATCATTAATAACAACATATTTTTTTACATAATTTTAATGAAAATTTACATCAATCTTACCAAATTCATATAAAATTCATGTGATTTAATAAAACGAATGTGCTAGAAATTGTATTAGAAATAGCATTGGTAGCATTCCTCACCCTTAATTAAGTACAACCGGATAATATCATTTTTGTACTACTGCATAGACTAATTAATCTCTTTGCGAATTTAAATACATTTTTTAATAGCAAAATATATTAATAACAAATAGATAAAATGAACACACATTTTAATTTTAAGAAATAAAAATGTGTTTACAAATTAAACATGGTGCCTCAATTTCTCATTTTCAGTTTTCACAGCTATTATAGATCAGTATTATTTATTATTTATTTTACTAGTAAAAACTCACTTGAGTTAATACCCGTCAATGTTGCAAAGTAATAAATTCACAAGATAACCCGAATTACCGTCTAATTCTTTTCACAGAAACGATTAATGTAAGATGTAATGTTTATATATTTATTACCAAAATGTTTGTTGTAGAGAGAGAGACATCACGCACAAAAATAGGGGAAAATGGATGATAGAAACTCACATGGGTTTTGAGCTGGAGTGCTGATGATTATGCTTTTGGCATGAATGTTTTGTGCACAACACACACACACACGCAGGAAGAGAGAGATATGAGGAGGCAATATTAATACTATTTGGAGGTTGCTTGATAATCAAGGAAAATAAGCAAGCGTACTTGATGGACCACCACCTCTTCTAATTATAAGACCTTATATATATGCTATATAAATTACATGTTAAAACATTCATTAATATTATTAAATAAAGACCCTATAAAAATAAACAATTGCTTTATTTTTTTAAGCAAAATAATTTACTGTTCAACAAGTCATAAAATAAGTTAATTATAAACATTATAGATTTTGGTCATCTAAATTAGAAAAATTAGACCCTTAAATTACAATATTAGACTCTATTAAAAAGGAATAAAGTGTACAATTTATGTAAATTAAATGGACAAAAATGTTTATTAATTGTAATTTAAGAAACTAAAATATAAAAATAAAAAAACAATTTAAGGGACTAAAGTGACTAATGTGACTAATGTTTATAACTTAAGGGATCAAAATGAAACAAATAAAATTTAAGGAGTCAAATTAAAGTTAGTGAAATTGGAGTCGAATTTTTTAAAAGATCTTAATTTTTAAAATTTGCAGATGAAAAAAAACGTAATAAAAAAAATAGACTGCAAATTTCATCGGTCAAAATCTCTTAAAAAATTCGGTCATAACGAAAACCAATAACACAATTAATAGTGTGTTTGTTACAATTTTTTTAATAAAATAATCACTTTTGAATTTGTGTTTGTTTGTTACACTTTAAAGAAAAATAAAAAAAAAATTTAAAAATTGCTTTAAATAATAAAATTTTTTTAATAGCTTTTAACAAAAATCATTTTTTATAATAGCTTCACATTGTTTTTAAAAAAAAAAATTAAAAAATAATCTCAAAAATATGAAATACTAAAACCACTTTTGTTATAATCTATTATATGTTTGGAAGTTATAAAATTGATTTAGTCGCAAAGTGTGTAAGATAAAGAGTAAAATAGTGAAACAAAATACTAACAATAATATCATAATATTAACTTCTAACATTAACTATAGTTAAAAAAAAAAAAAAACTTTGGTCCTTAAGTTATTTCTATTCCGGGGTCATGTAAAGTATGAATACACAACTTACAATGTGTTTTGATATTTTCACATAATATAAAAATAAAGAATAGAACCTCAGCATCATGTGGGTCCTGCATCAGCATGAAAAATCTTTGGTCCTCATAAAGTATCTTAATCAGATGATGGTTAGCCTTCACGTTTATAACTAATTCTTTAGTGTAGTCAAGAGGAAAAAATCATGGAGGGGCCCTTTGATGTTATTTGCAGTATAAATATATAGATGGCTATCATTGTCCCTTTCTCTTTGCAAATTGCAAGCTTTGATTTTATTTATTTTAGGGAGCTAAGTAAATTAATGAGAGGCGGGATCTTAATTTTCACCTAAAAATATCATAGTCCTAAGGAATATATATTATCTTATCTTAAGGGATCTTATATTTAAGAAATTTGGATGGACCTAGCAAATTAGCAAAAGTACCAAAAAGAATTCCGCTTGTATATTTCAAATTTGACATATTTCTCTTTCTAAAAAATTTAAGTATAAATAAAAAATAATCTGCTTAGTGGTAAAAGACATGTATTAGATTTAATGGGTTATAGATTTAATTTGCACTAATGTTATTGAAGGGAGGTAAAAGTAAATTCATTTGTATTAATCATAAATTTTTTTACATTTTAGATTGAGACATCATTCCTTCACTCTAAATTTTTTTATAAAAAAGAAATATCGAGAATAGTTAGTTTAAAGTTATTTTTTTTAGTTCAAAATCACTCATTTGCATTATTTTTTTGTTCGATTTCCTTCTTCTTTATTCATTGAAAAGAGGTAGTTTAAAGTTTTTTTTTAGCTTAGAATCACTCATTTGCATCATTTTTTCTTTTCTTTTATCTAAATATATGTTGTTTTCATATAGACTTGGTTTTTCTTTCGCATTTTATTGCAATTTTTTTGTTTGAGTACAACGTTACTTTGTTTGTCGTCTTTGTGTGACTTTTTTTTTAATCTTATTGTAGTGTTTGTTTGATTTAAATTTATATACTAACCATTTTCTATTAGAGATTCAGTCAACAATTTAATTGTCAACACTACACATTCAGATACATAAATATTTTAGTCATTTTTATCATATTTATTGACATATTTCGATTTTATGTTATTAACTATGAGTGCTATGAATTGGTTTACACTTATACTTTTTAATTTAAATTAATGAATATTTTTTTAGTAAAAAAATAATGAAAATAAGAGATTAAATTACTTTAATTATCCATTTAAATTGATCCATTATACTAACCAAACGAAGGAGCCCACATATCTTAACATAACTCTATATATCTTCTCCGTATTTATTCCACCAACCTTGTTTGCAATTGCATTACATAAATATTCCTCTGTTTATGATATTTGTCACTATTATATTAGTATATGGTTTTGTTTGTGACACTGTGATCCAAGGAATATAATCATTTATACTAATTTTAGGTGTTATACTAGAAAAGAAGAGATTTAATTTTATACACATCCAAATATTCTAAATACACAGCCAAAAACAATTCGACCATACTCTTGTTTCCGCATAATTCATCTTTAAGGATATTTCTTTCTTTTTTATGACAAGTTTAAGGATATTTCTTAGAGTACAACTCTTGGTACGGTGGATATGTATATTCCACATTACAAATTTTGCAAACGAAGATTTGGATATTACAACTTAGAATTTTTTTAATCAGAATTACAACTTAGTTTATTTACCAGCAATTCTTGCAATTGTAAGAATATATTTTTTTTTTGGTGTTAACTCTAATTTTTATGAAAAAAGAACTTTGATAATTTAGAGTTGTTTGATTAAGAGATAGGTAAAATCTAATTAAAATTTGAATTAAAATTTTTTAAAATAAATTATTTTTAATTAGAATTTATTAACTACTTGAGAACAATCGTTTGATTAGTCACATAGTATATATACATTATATTGTTGGTGGAACTATGTTTTTATTCAGTTATAAAAATGAAATTATTTTTTTGGTACACGTAAAAAAGTTCTTCTCAACCTAAATATTTATTATTGTCATATATAATCATCATAATACGGAGACAAAAGATGGTATCATGAGGGTTATTATGAAATAAGTATAAAGTAATTATGTTTTCAAAAAAATAAAATTACAAAGTAATTATTTTGTCACAGAAACAACATGATCTTATTTCACATCTCATATAATTAAGTATATCATATATGGCTACTAGTGTTGGATATAAAAGTTACTTTAGACCAAAGCAGAAATTTAACGAACTAAGTTTAATTAAGTTTAATGGTAATTTTAATCGTTTAATTTTATCAATCCACCTAATTGGCCTCTTGTCTTAAAATCTAATAGTTTCGATTTAATTTTTATATTTTTTAATCAAAAAATAGTAATGTGACATATTTTAAACGTAACATATTATATTATGATATTGAATAATTAATACCTATAAAATTGCAACCAAACTCTCTAAAATCTTCAATTTCAACTTTATGAAATTATTCATTTTTGTTTAATAATTAATAACATATAAATAATCAATGTATCTAAATAGTTTCAAATCATGAGATAATATATCATATTATATAAAAAAATTCAAATATTTATTTTTTTTGTTATAAAATCTGAAAAAAATACTTAAATTGTCAGATTTTAAAATAGAAAGAATAATTCACAACTAATTATGTGAATCGATAAAAATAATGAACTAAAATTTCAATTTTGATATAAAAAAGATGAGGAGTTATGAAAAATTTGATCCACTTATTTGTTTTGGTATGGACATTCCTTGTGAAGTTTAATTCTTTATTGGGTGAAAGGTATTGAAATATTTACCACCACATTGGGATGGAGCACTGAATTATGTAATTTTTTCCTTCTATTAGTGAGATATCTAATAGTATATGACATTGTGACCTGATGGAGTAATTCATGGGTAAGAACTTCGTATGTCTCTCCAAAATAATGAAATTAATTGGCAAGTACAGAGGTGGGTATGACCACTGATAATACAGATAAGAATGATGTTGATTGGTTTATATTATCTTATAATAATTGAATTGATTATTATAATTGATGGCTTTCTTCAATTTTACTCGTCAAAATGTTGTTTTGACTAATTGGACCCAAACTACCTTCTTTTCGGGCCAACTTAGGAATAAGTTACAGCAAAAGCAAGAAAATATCTCAGTCCTTATTAAACATATTATTGGGCAGGAAAATGCTAGAATATATTTTCGGCTACAGTAATGATGTTTATATCTTTCTGTAAAAAAAATGTTTATATCTAAACAAGTAAATATAATTTAAATTAATTTTTTCAATTTTTTTTAATTCACTGGCTATGTTTAACGAGAGGTAATTAATAACACTTACAATATCAATGAATAGTGGAATGTAGGTGTATGGTTAAATAGGTTTGTTAATTTGTTGATTTCCATGAGATATATGAGAAATTTTATGTATATCAATTATCACCACTACCATCTAAGATCTACATAGAGGAAGGGAAAAATCATCCGATCCATGCAAATAACAAGTGTATGAGTTTGTAAAGAACAAAAATATTTGCACAAGCCTTGTGAGATAAAAATAAAACTTGTACTGTATAAGTATATATAATGAGATATAAACAATCAGTTATAGTAAATTTAGTGCGTTATCTTATGTATTGTTGAATATGTAAGAAATGTAAATATTTGCCTTAAAATACTTTAAATTATTATTTATAATATAATCGAACCTACCTTGCAAATAGATCATCCCATAACAGTAGTCATCATAAAAGCTGAAAAATGCAAGCAAAGTACAAACTATCTAGGAATATATTTATTTAACTCAAAACAAGATCCTGATCAAAATAACCCAACAGCTTAAAGTTAATACTAGAAAACATCCATGAGATGTGCTTCTAGGTCATTCATTCAATGGTTGTGTAACAAAAAATAATGAGATACGCAAATGTTGCTTGCGCACATACACTAATTTATTGACTACAACAAGGATATTTAGGATTTCAATTATACATCTTTTAGCCGCACAAGACTTGATCGCATGTCAAGAAGAATTGATTTGATGGATAAAAAAAGCAATCTCATTTTGAATGAAACTTCCTGCTCACTGATTCATAGCTTGGAACATATAAAACTGCAGAACATAGAGAAGCAAGGTTACTTACCACACAAGGTAGAAATCACCAATTTTTTTTATAAAAAAAAAAAAGAAAAGAAAATACCATCTCCATATGATGCCATTGTGAGAGGGGAAGAAATGAGCTTTTGGGAAATTGAAGCAACGTCCTTCAAAGTTATTTCGTCCACTGCCTTCAAAAAGTCATCCACGGGTTTCCTGAGCAGGGGAAAGACAACTTTTAGCTACAGACAATATATCCTTTCTAGCATACAACAAATGCAAGCAACAATTGCAACACGCAACAGTTTACACTAAAGCTCACAACTTCGCTTTTAGGTTCTTTACGTACACAAATATGGTGTCACTATCCAGGTTTAGCAGTTAGCACAGAGCTTCCAATTCTGAAAGCACACTAACAAGAACTAGTACCAAAGACTAAATTTACAATCTAACAGAAAATTCAACAATGGCCCAAACTAAGTTTTTTTGTATCTACAGATACAATCACATGTTGAATGCTAATTTTATTTTCTAAAAGATCAAACATATTTTCACCACCGTTGCATCCATAATCTCGTTGCTAAAAAAGAAAACAAACAGAAAAAAACAGTACAAGCAACAAAACACATCTGATTAATAATTCAATACATCCAGAAACATAAAGATACCAGTGAATTTAATCATTAAGCCAAGATTAACAGAAAATTTAGAATGTCATTCATAAGCCATACCTATCACCATATGTCAAAACTTGTCTTCCTATATCTTCTGAAACAACCATCTGAAAACATCAAGTTCGACACCGATCAGATAGTAACAAAGAAAAACAACAACAACAACAACAACAACAATAATAATAATAATAAAAGCACAATAAGAAAAAGAAAATATAGAATTTAATTGTAAAACAGATTTTCGCAGTCAAAACTTTCAAGTAAATTTTTTATTTGAGATGGATTTACATACTCTTGATTCCAAATTCATCAAAATTGCAGACTTTGTAGCTTGTTTGGCACGATCCAGTTGTACCTGGTCAACTGCACAAATAATGTATTGTAACTGTAAGGCTACCAATCAAAATGTGATAATCAAGATGCAAAATACTAGTGGAGGAGCATAACAGCATACCTTGTCCAGAAGTAGCAACTGCAAGAATCTCATTAGCTGCAATATCAATGGCATTTGACACAAAATCTGAACCCTAATACATAAATGAGAATAAGGTCAGGTCGCATATGATAAAATAAATAAGGAATACTAATAAAAGACTCTGCAGACATTCATAATATAGAGTGGACTATATCCATCATATGCACATACAAGCTGAATGGTTCCAGGCATTTTGACCAAGAAATAAACAAGCATATGTCTGTTTGGTTTAATACATAGAAAGCCGGAAGGTGAAAATTTTGGAAGGCAAAACACTTGCCGTTCCTTGGCAGGCCAAAAATATGAGAAGGTCGAAAATAGATAGTATTAATTTTCACTCAGTTAATAACTTCAGTTAAAGAGGTTTTCATTCATGTACTCAAAAGAAGTTATCATTCCTTCCAACAGCGGTTTTCCACCTTCCCACTTATTACCCACTCAACAAAGTGCACACTGAATTGTTGTAAATTTGTCATCAGGTTATGCAAAGATTTATGCTATGTGCATATGGTTTATATTTTATATTTGGCTTAACTGTATTTTTAGTCCTTCAGATTTTCAATTGTTACAATTAAGTCCCTTCATCCTGAATTGCACAAAATATTATTTAGACTAAATAAATGAACCACGGATAATACACTGAAGTGCAGTCTCAAAAACACAACACAGATCTGTCCAAGGATTACTGTAACCTACCAAAGCAAATTTACACACTAAGCCACCAATATTTGTTAATCATTATGTCATGGCTCCAAAAGACACTGAAATTGTGGTTAAGGGCTCCTTTAAGGGTTTACATGAAGTATCTTTAGTTACATTACATATAAATTGAACTAACATAAAAACTCCAATATTTCCAGAAAATATGATTTCATTGTGGACAGAAATTTAAAGGGACTTACTGTTGTGACTTGGATACCAAAAATGCCGGTATTATTGTAAATATTGTTGAATGCCGAAATTGAATGAACTTGTGGATACTCATTCAGAACACGAAGATCTGCACATCATAAAAGCAAGAATGTTGAGGTGACAATATTTACAAGAGAATACATATTTTATTTTTCTTAGGGGGACATAAAAATCTAGGCCATCGCAAATTATAGAGTCGTATACAGGACTTTGATATGTAACTGACTAAGTGGGCATTGGTAGTTTAAATTTCTTTTCCAAGCTTCAACTAAAGAGCCAGAAGAGATTGAATACTTCAAGATAACTTACACAGCCGTGAATACATCCCTTTACCAGGTCCACCAGCTGAGAATGATCCACCGCCGCCCAATAACATCTGTATTATGTAAGATAATTAAGTCATATGCTGACATACCAGAAACTCGAATAACATAAATATACTTTAAGGAGTTAACCAAACAATCCATTCTTATCCATATTTCTAGCCAACATAAAATGGAAAAGAAGACAAATAAAAGACATAATCAAGACCTGAAGCACAGTCAAAACCATAGCATCCTTCAAGTTATGCCAGCCACCAGGAAGTTCAAATGCAAGAGCAAAATGGGTCCTCTGGCCATTAAAGGAATGTTAGACTTGACAGATGTGTAAGCCCAAACTGTCAAAAAATAGAGATGTAAACAGAAATACAAAGCAAAATATATTTTTTTCTAATGCATACCCCTGATTCACTTTGACAACGATAATCACCACCAGTGTATACTGATTTTGGTTCCTCTGGACGTGGAACACTAGGTAAATCAGACAAAAGAGGTTCGGCAATGGATAATAATTCCTCATGCTCAACACCAGAAGCTGCAAGTACCATCCGAGGTGCAGTATAATTTTCCTGGTGTTTTATAAAATTTGAAGTCTCATAAGCAAGGTAGATAACAGTTTTAAAAAAACAATATTTTTGAGAGACAACTAAAACTATATTATACATAAACGTCAACTTTGACAACTTACAGCAACAAATTCCTCCAGAAGTGTACCATTTAGTCTATTTACTGCTGATTCTGAAGCTAAAAGAGGATTAGCCAATGCACCAGAAAAGCCAGCAGAATGAATTGCTTCCAATAGCAAGTCTTGAGGGTTTTTGGAGGCTTCGCCAATCTCAGCCTTAACTTTCAGAAGCTACATATAATTGTGGTAATCAGTATTAATAACAGCAGAAAATTCAAGAGGTCATGAATGACAAATGTAAGCTTTGGGAAGGTATAAAGTCACTATAAAGCAGCCAATCTTTATATAACATTGCCCATATGAACCATGACTACTCACTCTGAAACACATTCGAGTCAACTATAAACTAATATTCACAGACACAGCAACTTTTTGCTCTTCTAAAAAGCAGTTAAAATTTAAATATAAAAAACAGACGAGTGTAGGGTATCTAAGCTGATTGTCTTAATACATAAACTTTTTTTCTATGAACAAAGTAAGTTTTTCAATAATTTATAAATTCAATCACACATGTGTGTTTAAGACAGTAGAACTAGCTCCAGGTATGGCGGTCCAATGAGGCAAGCCAAAAACAGAGCCCTGAGCATAATATATTTGAGGTGCCCATCTTTAAGGTTTCCAAAATATTAACTATCACCATTTAAAGCTTAAGCCACACACTAAAATTGGGGTATGCGAACTAAACGGTAATTTGAGACAGGAATTACATATATATAAAGGAAAATAAAACCCAACAACACATAGACACACACAAATAGGACCTGTGATGTAGTTTGACAGTAGGCTGTGAAGAAGTAGCAGGGCCAAAGAAGCAAGAAAACACAAGAACACACTAAAGGCAATATGGATAATATTGCTGACAGAGACAGTTTCATCTCTACTGAAACACACTGCTAAACATTATTTTCTAAAATAACCTAGCATATAAGCACACTAATTTTTTCATTAACAAATCACAATTAATTTATTATTCTAATAATCTAATTCAACTTTCCAGTCCCCCATTGGATTTCTATCACACATACATGTATATGTTTCTTTTGAGGCCTTCTATAGGTCACTACTGCTAGTACTGCTTCCCATTTAGTTCATGTTGACATAAAACTAAGGTCTATATCATTTTTCTAATATCTCTCTTAGAATTACTCCTTCATGAAGGACTATTTTTGGCTTTTGGTACTTTCTCACGACAAACTTTGCATTCAACTCTTAACAGTCTGATGACTATTAATTAGACAATTTTTTTCCTGAAAGCTGCGGGTTTGCCTAATGCCTTGTCATTTGGGGGTTTGGCAACTAAGCCGACTTACACTTTCAAGTTCCAATAGAAGTACTTTTGAGTTATGCACAAAACAATCAGAAAAAAAGTTCTAGAAGTTCTCATAAGAATTCAGGGAAGTTACCTGCTCATTAACCTCCCAATCAAGGAATGCAGGGTTCCTCACAATATCAACAAGCAACTCCACCATTTCCGGAACATATGTCTTCAAAGCATCAAAAGTGTAACCCATTTGCTCTCTAGAAGCTGAGGCCTGCACATTGCCACCAATTGCCTCCACCTCACGGACCACTCGAAAATGACTCCTGTTTGTAGTGGTCTTGAAGGCCATCCGTTCAAGCAGGTGTGTAGCCCCAAAAGTTAATGGGGTCTCATAGATTGAACCACAATCTACATATAGACCAATTGAGGCGGTAGGAGTCTGAAAAACAAGAAAAATGTCTGTCAACACTTTAAAACTTCAGAATTTTAGCAACAACACATATAAATGCACAGACCAGATAATGCATAACAAAGACCGACAATTATTACCTCAGTCCCTAATTATAAGCACCCTCTAAAAAAATTGTCCCGTAATATAAGTCTGATTTCCAATTACTAGATGCATTTTCCAAATATATCTCCTATTAATACTACTAAGTACTAAGTTGTATTGGAAAATAAAAAGTTAAAGTTTGACGTGATCATAAACAAAAGGTATTAAAGGAACATCTACTATACACAAAATTGGCACATTAAACACAATATCTACTTGTCTTAATAGATTCTTAATATATGTGAGAAAAGTAAAACATGCTTATAAAAAGGAACAGAGAGAGTAATTCATACCGCCGATGTTTCAGAGGCGACTTTGAGTCCATTTGGGAGTGTAGTAATAACTGTTTTCCCAGGCGCAACATGATCAGGCAATGGAGAGGGAAGTGTAACACCAGGAAGTGGGAAATCCAGTGGTGGCACAGAAGTGGATCGATCTCCAATTATCCATCCAAGTAAACCACCCAACCCAGAAGAGGGTTGTTTCGTTGCAACAGAACTTGAACTTGCAAATCTAGCATTGATAGGTACCCTATTGTACGAACGGGCCTAAAACACATTGGTTCAATAGCATATATAAATTACACAACCACAATCCAAACCATCAGAAAATCAATCAACCTTATGCCATATTTTAAATCTAAAAACGAAATTAAAATAATATTCCAGGCTCGGTAAATCCTAAAATAATAGTATAGGGACAAATCAATTGAACTGAATTAAAATATGTGAGTGTAGATTTTGTGGCAATCGAAAATGAGGGGGGATGATGATGATGATGAGATCTAGGGCATGCAAATAAAGTATTTGAATTGAAATTGAAAGAAAGATAGATGAAATGAGAGAGTATAAGAAGAAAAATACTAACCCTAAAGGCCCTAAGGCGTGAAGCAGCGTTCCTGTACATGGTGAATCTCAACTCAACCTCGTGCAACAGAGTTTGATTCGTTTTTAGGGCGGAGAAGAAGAATGAAGACTCTTCTAGTTATTGGACTATTTACTTTTTTTTATTGTACACCGGAATGCTCTTTTCAAGCTTTGCTTTACACACCCCCTTTTTCTGCAAATACACCATCTTATTTTTCCCAAAACATTATGTACATGTACCCACCCTTCTTTTTTTGAAAAAAAAAACCCAAAAACATACTATTAAACAAAAACTAAGCACAAGGTGTGTTTAGCAAATTATAGAATTTAAAAACTCTTAAATAGAAACCGGCACAAACACTATAACTTGAACACAAAAAATTTAAGAGAACATAAAACTCTTAGGAAATAATATAAAGAAGAGATTGAAAATTCTAAAAAGTCAAATTGTAAAGAAATATCTTCTATTTTTAACAAATAAATAAATAAATTATTTGCTCCCCTTCTTAGACCACGACTACTAGTATAAAAGTAGTCCTTTTGCCACAAAAAACATAACATAGAACTTAGGTCCTTCACCATTCATAAGTTCTCTGTAACGACAACCTCCTTCCTCCTCCTTTGTTTGTTGTTGCAGAGGTTCTTACCTTTTGGTTTACCTGGGATTTTCACCTTCTATTTTAATAACTGATAAAAAAATTATTAAAAACTAAATTATATTTATACATGGTGACAAGTTAGATTCATAATTTGTAGTTTAACTTTCACTGACAATTTAGACAAAATGAACCAACATACATTAACAGTTAGAAAAATCAACATGACCGATTTCAAATTAATAAACCAAATTGAACTTAAAAATTAAATTAAGAAACAAAAATATATTCAAATCAATAATAAATCATGGTGAGTTTTGAAACATATTTCAATAGAAATTGTGCAATTATTTTTTACACGAGATAATTCATAAAGTTCACTCATCTGCTTTGACATTAAATTTATATGTTATTTTATGTGTATATTTGTTATTTTTACTTTCATTCTTGCGCTATTTCTTGTGACCTTCCTGCCTTAAAATGATTAATAATAATTCACTACCCCGTCAATGTCAAAGCATCTTTTTCCTACATTTTCTGGATGGTTCATCAACTCCGTGTGATTCAAGGTTTTTGCACCATCCATCTTGAACGTGACTTCATAACTCTTTTTCGTGATTTTCATCTAACCAATAAATTCATTGGTGCATGCCTTTTAAAAATAACCTCATACTTCTCTATCCACTTAAGCATCTTTTACTAAAATTAAAAATTGTGAGGTATTACGCACAAAATTCCACATGAAAATAAAAGAATCGTGCCGTCTATATGAAAGTCTAAGTCAGACACAAAGATTTACATATTTATTAGTCAGACAGAGGGATACTATGTCGATAAAATTGATGTTAAGATAGTTTACAAACAAAACTTCTACTCCTCTAAACTACATATCCTCCTTCAAGGCCAACTCAAAGATAAGACCTAAAATAATAGTTTTATGCCTAAAAAAAAATTATTTAATAAAAATGTCTCTAAAAATATTATCTATTTAATTAAAAGGTTTCATATTATAGTAATCTCAAATATAAAACTATTTAAACATTGTCTAAAATTAATACTCTCAATAAATATTAAAATAATTGATTAAATTATCGATTTTAAAAAAAATATTATACAGAATGGTTATACTAATTTAATAAATTTTTATCCTAAAGTATTTAAAAAATATTTTTTTAATAATTTTACTAAAATATTATTATAGATTATGAAAAACTTAATATTAAAATTTGGGAAAAAAATTGAATAAAAAACTTTAATCTTTACATTTTCAAAATAAATTACACAAACTTCAAAAAAAAAATTTATAACAATTGCCCTGTTATCCCTTAATATTGAACAATTTTAGATTTTGAGCCGTGGCGTTTTCACTATTCCCTGTTGACCAAACAAACAATAAAATTTTCACCAATTCCCCTACTTAAATCTTCACATATTTTTAAAAATAGTAAATATACTTTTGAATTTTTTTATTATTTTATTAACTCAAATTTACTTTTTTTTACTATTTAAAGATTTTTTGACCAAACAAATAAAGTTTTCCGAAAATTACCTGAAAACTTTTTATGAGATTTTCGGTACAGAAAAGTTTATGGAATAATACGAGTAGAACGAAAAAGAATAAGTCAATTTTTTTTGCAATGTTTAGCTTTTATATAAAAAAAGAAACGTTAAAATTGGATCAGTGAATCATTTTTTCAGTCATTCATGGAATGATAAATCACTACAAGCGACGGAGATACTCGATTTAAATAACGGAAAATCCAGTATTTTAAAAAGGTATCTAAAATGACTGGAAACGTAGAAAGAAGACCGGATATAATTTGATCATTCTGAGTAAATCCAAAATCTTTATAGACCGACCCAATCATTAGTTCCCAACCATGAGTCGAGTGGAATCCTATACATAAATCTGTTAATAAAAGAATAGAAAAAGCTTTTATTGTGTCACTTAAGTTATATACAAATTCTTGAACCCAAGAGTTAAGAATAATTTAAAAAAGATTTTTTGATATAGAATATTTTTTTTATTTTTTTATAAATTTTAACATATACTGATAAACCGCTATCGGCGTCCACTAAAAAAAAAAGATTTAACAAAAATAAGAATTTAATAGATAACAAAAAATAAAAAATTATTTTGAAAAACTTGTGCTTTTAAGTTTTTCGGTAAATACTGGAAAACTTTATAAAAATATTTCGGTCATGTGTTGTACTTCAAAAATGTTGAAACAAATTTTTTAGTAGTTTTGAAAAACTTGAAAAGAGTTTTTCGATAAACACATGTGTACCGAAAAACTTAAAAAGAAAATTCCAAAATGTATTTTGTGTATAAGAGAACTTAAAATTGAGAGAAAGTAAAATAATTTATGGGAGTAAAATAGATAAAAAGTTACTCACTTGAAAAAGTAAAATAATGAAAAAGGTGAAAAATTACAATTTTTTTAATATTTATAAGAAGAAAAAAAAAAAGAAAAAAGTCATTTCTTATGTTTGTGGGAGTAGAAGGTAAATTTGGGGTAGTGGGTAAAAATTTCAACAAAGAAACAATTTGACGCCACCTGTTTGAGTTGAATTTATTTTCAACCATAAATTAGTTTATTTAATTTTTGTAAGAAAAGGACTCGTAATGGTGAAGATAGTTTACTATAAATAAGAGCAGTTTGTAATCCAGTGGTTTATACCTTTGAATGTGATACATTCACGCGTTCTCATTCAATCCATAATCCACAATTCAATACAATATACAAACACTGTTCTCTCTTCCCTGTTGTTACTGCTACACAGTGATGGGTTCTTCTCCAAATTCAAAGCCTAAAATTGTTAGAGGCTCTGCCGGTTATGTTCTCGAAGATGTTCCTCATTTATCCGATTACATTCCAGAATTACCAGTACGTCGTCGTTCTAATTCTTCTTCTTCTTCTTCTTCTCTTTATGTTTTTCTCTTACGCCCCGTTAAAACATGCTTCTTCTCTTCCTACCATTAATATCACTGTATTCAATATATATATATATATAATATAATCATCATTTCATTTATTTGTGTTTCTGTTGCTTACTAATTTTTTATATATATAATAATTTTTGTTATTTGGTATTTCGCAGACTTATTCTAATCCGTTGCAAGACCATCCTGCTTATTCAGTAGTCAAGTATATTCAATTATTACAATTTGATTTTGTAATTTCTTTTGATTGATCATTTTATTAATTTATTTTTATTTTTTCCACTTTCCAGGCAATATTTCGTGCACATCGATGACAGTGTTCCTCAAAAGGTTATATTTTATTTTATTTTGGGGTAAATTTTCGGTTATCTTAAGCAAAATTATGTGCTTCATCATAAAGTGGTTTAACTTTTGTCTAAAGGACCATTAACTCAGCTGATGCATATCCAATCCCATGTATATGGAGAAATTTTGATGTAATTTTGACGTAGTATCATAGTTTTAAATTGCAGTTGCGGTTATGCTGCAAACCTTTATATTACAGAAAAATGCAGCTAAAATTGTCGTTGCATTGATTTCAAAATCCACAATATTACGGCCTCAATCATTGTTGCGGACTATAATTTAAAACCATAATGTGTATGAGAGTACTAAACTAATAATAATCCAATTAAAACAATACACATGCTGCAAAAACTAAATCTAGATCAATAACGTTGACCTTATTACGGTATATCAAATATTAATATCATATAAGATTCATCTTAATGTTGTATGATAGAACCGGTGTCTTATAAAGTGTTAATGAAATGTTATGACTTATGACAGATAAGAGACAATTACGTGGCGTGGTTTAAGATCGATTGAATCAAAAGATCTTTAAACACTATAACTTCCTATAGGACAATGCAAGTTAAAACAGTGGTCCAGGATTTTCTGATAAAGAGGTTCTTTTAAAGTTGCAGGAATACTAGTCGCAACTTAAGCACAATTGCATTTATTTATGTAGTTTATTATTTATTTCTCTTTTTGTTTTACAGATTATTGCTAACAAAGATAGTCCGAGAGGGACACATTTTCGGCGTGCTGGACCTCGTCAAAGGGTATGTAACGCATGTTTCCATTCGTGTGAGTTTATATGTTTAGCTCCCTTCTTGCGTTTATTTTATGAACGTATGATTAAATTGGATATTCAGGTGTATTTCGAATCAGATGAAGTTCAGGCTGCTATAGTGACATGTGGGGGTTTATGCCCTGGACTCAACACCGTTATTAGGGAGTTAGTATGTGGATTATACCATATGTATGGTGTGAAGAAAATTTTGGGAATCAGTGTAAGTGAATCTTCAAACAAAAGCATTTGTTTGGATTTCATACAAGTGAAGACATAATAATGAGCAAATTAAAAAATAATGCAATTACAAATGTACAAAATTATGCTTTTTTGTTAGTTTCTTAGTCTCATAACTAAAAAAGTTGTTGATTGTGATGTGAAGGGAGGATACAAGGGCTTCTATGCTCACAATACAATCCCTCTATCTCCTAAAACCGTAAATGATATACACAAGCGTGGGGGAACTATCCTTGGTTCCTCGCGAGGTGGACATGACACCACTAAAATAGTCGACAGTATTCAAGATAGGGGAATCAATCAGGTCTGTATTTTTTTCTATTTATTACCAGAACATATATAATATCATGTTGACATGTTGTATTATACTATGCAGTATATACATCAGACTTAACATATTCAGCAAAAATAAAGACTTATAATAGCTTGGTCAATTTCAGGTTTATATAATAGGAGGAGATGGAACTCAGAGGGGCGCATATAGAATTTTTGAGGTATATAAATAACCATGAGAATATTTGAACACTTTTAGGCATAGAAATATAAATGAGTTTTTCACAAACATTCATTATTCATTAGCAATCTATGAAATTAATTTCATCAAAATAGCAATTTATTTAACAATACTTTCCTGATTATCCTCACAGGAAATTAGAAAACGTGGTCTCAAGGTTGCAGTTGTAGGAATCCCCAAAACCATAGATAATGATATTCCGGTATATCTTTTTGTCTTCCAATTCAAATAGATTGAATCCATTTATTGCTTGCAACCAGACAGCCCGGTTAACATGTAGATGGTTTTCTGTTGTCTCTGGCTGAATAGGTTATTGACAAGTCCTTCGGCTTTGACACAGCTGTTGAGGAGGCTCAACGTGCTATAAATGCAGCTCATGTTGAAGCTGAAAGTGTTGAAAACGGCATAGGTGTTGTCAAGTTGATGGGACGGTACAGTGGTAAGTATCCTGATATCTTGTGTAATGCCTCGACTTATCAGCTTCCTTAACTTCAATCATCTAGTAATACTATATCTTGTTTCTTACTAGACCTGAAGAAGCATATTAGATGGAAATTAGTCTCCTGCTTTTGCCTCCACTTATTTCTTATCAGCAAGAATACTTATGAATATATAAAAAAATGATGCCAGTAGAAAAATATGAGTAAGACACGGACTTCTTACAAAACATTTCTGGGTTCAGTACAATGTGAATCATTATGTCATTTAACAGACTCTAAAAGTAGGTAACCAACAATAATACAAACCGGCTAATATTGTGTCAATCAACTCTTTTGTTGATGTAGTTATCAAGCTTGAGAGTCCTTAATATATGTTTTATTTTGGGTACATGTTGCAGGATTTATTGCAATGTATGCTACTCTTGCGAGCCGGGATGTGGACTGTTGCTTAATTCCGGAGACACCCTTTTACCTTGAAGGTCCAGGTGGACTTTTTGAGTTTGCAGAGAAAAGACTAAAAGAAAATGGCCACATGGTTATTGTGATTGCTGAAGGAGCAGGACAGGAACTTGTTTCTGAGAGCATTCAAGCCATGCAGAAGCAGGATGCTTCCGGAAACAAACTTCTTCAAGATGTTGGGCTATGGATATCACAGAAGTTGAAGGTGTTGATTATAATTTATTCTGTTTGTGCTGGTTATTATCTCAATGTCATTTTTAAGTGTATTATTCTCTTGATTTATTTCTTGAATACAGATTGAAATTTGACATGTTTGCATCCTTACATTACAGCCGTGTCCATTAATTTAGGCTATGATTACCTGCTAATCTGTCCGGTCCTTCACCTACTACCCCTACCTATCCTAGTTTGCATGTTTGAAAGAAACTTCAGTGTCCGTTTTGACAAATTTTTAAATGTTTTATGTTGTTTATATTTTATTTTGTTTCTGATTTTCAATTAAAGATTTGAATGTGAAACCTTATGAAAAAGTTGTACTAAAGAAGCATTTCTATTTCCATATGCATCCAATTATATCTCACTATTAAGCATCATTGTTATATTAGTTCCTAAAATATCTTCATAAATATCTTTGGGCGAGATGTCATTGGATGCATATATGAAACTTTTTTGGACTGTCAATGCACATCAATTTAACTCTTTTGTAATTGAAGAATGTCTATGAATGTATATGCTACCGCTTATACTTGAGCATTTTCTGATGTTGCAGGATTATTTTGCTGACCAGAAGACAATGGGTATAACTCTCAAATATATAGGTTGGTAAAGATGAAAACTAAAGAATTTTATGTATGTATATGTTAATATGCTAAAAGAACCAATGTCCGAAATATTAATTATTTCCCTTTCTTTTTCTAATTGACAGATCCTACCTATATGATTCGAGCTGTTCCAAGCAATGCTTCTGACAACGTATACTGCACACTTCTTGCTCAAAGTGCTGTTCATGGAGCAATGGCTGGTTACACTGGTTTTACCAGTGGGCTTGTGCATGGAAGACAAACTTATATACCCTTTAATGTGAGTTTGTTTACCAATCGTGGTATTTGTTGATTCTGATTTTGCATAATACATTGTACAAATTATTTATTAAAACTTTACTCTTTTGGTTATAACACTGGTTTTTGAAGTTATGATAAGATGAGATGAGATAACAAGTAATTCTATACAGGATTAGGATATTATATAGCATTACATTTTGACTGCAAGGTCTTGTAATCATGCTTAACTCTCTCGGATGTTGGTTGCTTTGTGGTACAGAGAATCACTGAAGGACAGAACACAGTAGTGATAACTGATAGAATGTGGGCTAGGCTTTTATCTTCAACAAATCAACCCAGTTTTTTGATATCTAAGACTGTCGTTGAAGAGAAGAAAGAAGAAGAAGCAGCAGCAGCATTTAATCAGTAGGACGACCATTGTTCATATAACCAGTTTGTCATCTAAAATGTCGGGCAGTATTTATCACTCGCTATGTCTGTATATGTTATTACCATTATTTTAACCTCTACCTTGTTGTAATTGTAACTTGTAAATAGTATATATAATGAGTCAATTTTTTGCCTTTCCACGTCCATAAAGTCAGTGGAAAGCTAAATCTTACATTAGGAAGATATATTATTCTTTTGTAATGTTTTGATCTGTATGCTAATCATTTGAAAGAGTTCAGACTCATCTCCAAACAAGTTTTAGTTTTAATTTCTTATCCAGACTCACCTAGTGGTAGATTTAACTTTAAGTATACAACTTGCTCGATTTAGACGTGTTTACCAATGTGAACAAAATTGTTTGAACTTGGAAAATTACTCTAGACAAGTAGATATTTTCAATTGTTAACTGAACCTAGCCTCGACACAAGTTAAAGTTATGTTTCCAGCTTCTTATTCGCGTTGATGGCTTCAAGCTTTATTTGTTTCATATTCACGCATAATTAGCTTAGTTTGGACATAAATACTTCTAGTAGAAATTAGAAAACGTGTACAGCTCAGACAACTTTGACCAAAAAAAGGACCGGTTTCCTAATTTTTCCATTTACATGTTTGGTTCCTGAATATATTTTCTACTTTATTTTTTATTTTTTATTTTTACTTTTAAATATAAAATTGTCACTTGGCGAATGCTATACTTGACTATTTTGTATCAAAATTATCTTCAAAACTCGGTTCTGACTAAAAGTGATAAAAATAGTCCTTTCATTGAATTGAAAATGCATTATACATCAATTATACTCATCCAATCATATACTTAAATATCAGCGAAAAAAATATTATCTAACACCTTTATATATCCTATATAAAATATTTTATATATAAAAATATATAATGTTGTATTACATTTTTGTGTGCTCATAACAAGTATTGTGCACACACTTACCAAGTACCATGAAAGAGTTTTTTTCAGCAAATAATCAACGGCCAATACAATACAAACAAGGAGGAAGGAAAAAATGATACTGAAAATCGAACTTCTGCATTTTATTCATAAAGAAAACCGGAGATTTACTACTGTAGTTTACATTCACTTTCATTGTACACATAAAGTAGCAGCAGTGACAGCTAATAGTAACATAGAAATACCGGTTCCAGGATGCTTCTTTTGTCTCTCTTAAGATGTTTTATCCATCAGCTGAATAGGAGTCAGAATATTTGATTTGCTGGTCTCTACAATACAACCATTCATGACCATTTCCTCCAACATAAAATGTACCTTTTCTAAATGAAACATGATATCTAGCTCACACTGCAGATTTAAGCAGATAAAAAAATTAAAAAAAGACAATAATCAGTGTTTGGTTAAATCTAAGTTCAGGAGATGGAAGGAAGAAAATAATACATTGCAGAAGTAATGTGGGGAGACTAATTACTTTTAACAAACACAAAACTCCACAGACTCTAATCACAGCACAACTTACCACGTTGCCAAAATGTCGATCCATGGTTTCGACTAAGAGATGGATAAATTCCAAAATAGCAAGCTCATTCTGCAAAATTATCCACAGAAGGTAGAATGAACAATCAAGTAGAAGCAAGATTTCTAATGATATCATATTTAACAACGATAAAAGTGATACATGGAACATTTTGCATGAGCTGAAATGTTTAACAAGGCTAATGACTTCAGGTATCTCAGTTTAAACAGTTTTTCTTAAGCCAAGCAATGTCCAGCTGATTACATTTGAAGCCACGATCACTGGTCAGTAAGATCAAAGCTAGACTATTTAACATAATCTGCTTGTTTCAAGTTATTCACCTTCTTTGTATGAAACAATTAGAATGAGAAATATAGAAAGAAAAAAAAAAAGAATTACCTCACCATCATCAACTCCAACCAGGAAAAACAAAGATGCATAGCGTCTATATACAATTTTGTAGTTGCGATGCTCAACAAATGAACACTGTCCATGACAAAAATGCATCAGCAAGATCAATTATAGTAAACAGAAATAGCAATAAGACAACTCAATCCCATATGTTTTTGGGATAAGCTAACACATTAATATGATTAAGAGAAAGTTAAAAAAAAGTCTCATATTACATGGGAAGGACTACGTAAAACATATTAATCATTAACCTAACATCTTAGGCAACCAAGTGGTTGCCCTCAACTGATTAATGAGTTTCAATTAAAGACGAATCAATTGGGAGTACCTGTGTTAGAACCCAAGCTGAACAATCATTGACATAATGTTACTTACTTCTCGGCCAAACTCCGGATTACTAGAGCTTCTTTTCTCTAGGAACCAGAGGGTTAATTCTTAACACAAAAAACCAAATATCTTACGCCATTTGGACTAATATAAAGGGATGAAATAAAGTGGAATGACACTAAGTTTCTCAATTACTCAAATAGTTTAAAATAACAAAATACAATGCATTCTATTGCGTATAATATCTCACTAAATTTTGTCGGGGGTGCGGAATGAAACCAGCTATTTTCTCTATGGCAAAAAATATTCACAAAGAATAGAATGAAAAATTTATTTCAGATGATTCCGTCCAATTCCAATTTGGATTAAACAACTCGGTTGAAATGAATAAAATTAATTTTGAATCCAAAAAAGCCCTAAAATTGCGGTTGAATAATAATAAACTACAAAATTGAAGATGTGAGGAAAATGAAAGAAAAGAAAGGAACCTGATGCTCATTGCGAGCGAGGCATTTGCGAACGATTTCACCTTCAAGGGTACGTCTTTCTTCGACAGTGAGGTATTCGTAGTACTGAGCAAGACGAGTCTGACCTTGCTTGTTAACCATTAACACGAATCGAATCCCCATTTTATTCTTCTTCTTCTTCTTCTTCTACTGCGAAGATCTCAATTGCACTTAGCAGATCAAGTTAAATCCTATTTGGAGACTTATTTTATTTATAATTTATTTTAGTGCATCTAAAAATTAATATTTTTATCATAAAATTAATTATTTATTGTTGTTGTTGAAATAATTATTAATTATAGGTCTCTTTTAAATAATTATCAATTCAATTTAATCAACACATCAACCCACACAATCTTACAAAAAAATCTAACAATCACAAGCGCATTTAACCGTATATAGAACTATTAAAAGATATTATTTAAAAATCATATATATATATTTACATGCAATTCATGAACTAAGCAAATCAAATATTATAACTCAAATTTAATTTATTTAGTTAACAAATTAATTTGCAGCACACTTAATCTATAAAATGTGAACAAGATTCAACAATTTAGTGAATTAAATTTAACTTTTAATTATCAAGTCAAGTCTCGAACTATATTTAAGTTGATTTGATTTTGCCGGTTATGTTAGTTATTTACTAGATACTACTTTATGGAAGATCAAGTTGAATACAAATCAAAGTACGATTAGCGCTAAAAAGATTATCGCAAAAAGGGGGCATCCGGATAGTTCATAATTTGTATTTCACATAAAAAATAGATTAAATTACATTTTTAGTCATTTATGTTTGATCCAGTTTATGGATAGGTCCTTAATCCTTTATTATTTTTTTCTTTCAAATTAAGTCTTTTAAGTGACATTTTTCTGCAACGTTTTTCTTTATGTTATTGTCTAGTTTTAATAAAGGCTAATTCTGTGAGCTCTATTTAAAAAATGTCACTTGACCATTATGATGCTGACATAATTCTGTTAATTTCAATAAAGGCTAATTTTGTTAGTTCCGTTTATAAATATAAACAATTCTCATATTGGTCTTTTAAATTTTAAAAAAATACATAGTATTTTAAGTTTAAACCCGTTTTTGTTGAGCTACATGTTTCATTTTCTTCTTTTTAATAATCTTCATCTTCACTATCTTTCTCTTCGACTCTATTTTTAAAAATCTTAAAATCCAAAATTTGTAATTTCAATAGAAAAATTCAAAACATTAACTTTGTGAATTAGAGAAAAATCAAAGAGAAATTCGTCATAATTTCATTTGTAAACAAATGAGTGGTAGCATAAGCTTTTTCGCTATGCATAGGAGTTTAGAATTTGCTAAAGATATGTTTTTCTTGAATCTTATAACAGAATCAAATGTTTCAAATGTGATTGTGACGCTAAACACTCATCAATAGTCTCTCACCTTCGTTAAACACTCATCAATTTTAATGTTTGTTTCATAATTTACATTTTGTACTCTTTTAATTTGTTGTTTGCTTTCATAATTTACATTTTGTACATGTTAGGCTTAAAACTTTTAATTTGTTGTCATACTTTTAAGGTTTCAAGCTACATGTTCTTCTTTCTACCAACAATACAAATTAAAATCTCTATCTTCTTCGTCATCAACTTTCATTATCTATATTACAAATTTAAAAAAAAAATCAATTAACATTTTATTTTTTTTTAATGGAACTAAAGAAAAATAATATTTACACAAATAAACAATAACATAAAAACTAATGTTGTTAAGAGAGTGTTACTTAAAGAATCTAATTGAGAAAAAAAAACATAAATAATCTATCTAAAAACTAGATCAAAAATAAAAGATTAATCGTGTAATTTAAAAAAAAGAAAAAAAAAACTTCTAAATTGTAAAGGTAAATTTATTGGGGATTTCAAATGAATAGTTATCTTCCTTCACTACAAAGAAAAATGAGTTAAATATATGCATTGACAATAGAGAGACCAAGAAATTTTGGCAGTATATATGCTGAGATATCCGCCCATCATTACAAAGAGGTCAAAACCCTGAAAATCTTATTAATAGTAAACTATAGTAACTGGTAATCATGAATCAGAAATCACAATCACATACAATTTAATTAACCTTTCCTAACATTATACAATTTATACAACTCTTCTACCCAATGTTACTGCTCTACCCAGTTAAGCTCTACCCACTATACAGAAGAGAAATGTAGAGGTAAGTTAAAAAAAAAAAAAAAGTTTCAAGAATTCCAGAAGACGTTAGTGTCAGTGCTATACAATGAAGAATCTTGTATTTCCTGGTTAGCCACATGACAATCAATAAGACGCGCTTGAATAATTTTGCAGAGGAATAGACCTGAAGGAAGCATCCACCATTCACTTTCATCCCTGTATTAAATAGTCATACAAAATAAATATATGGGTGGCTATCAATTTTCATTATCTGATAATAATAATAATAATACAATCATTTGATACTTACATACTAAAACTCCAGGATTGAACGTTGGAATGTTTGTCATGTAAATGAGCTATATAATGAATATATCCACAAATGAAGGCAACTACCTGTTTCAAGATATTCATTTCACTGTTATGGTTAAAACAAATGCTTGGAGTTTATTTAACATCACTTGAGAGAAAATTGAAACATCATGAAAAGTTACTACATACTCCTTGGTCTCATATTATCTGTAGTTAAAGGATATACATACCTCTTAAAAAATCACTAAATATACCAACTCTCATGATAAACTTTATTGACTAAAAAAATACATATATATTTACAAGTTTATCCTTCAAGAGAGAAAATTTGTTTATGCTTTTATCATTGTATTTATTACAGGTTACAGAAAAATAGATAATATAATTAGAGGTATGTTGGTAAAGAAATAATTACCGCACTTGAAAATTTGAAAGAATTTTTATTAAAAAGGTCAGAAAAATCTCAAGAGATCCTATCTTTAGGGGTGGAGGTAGTAATATCGAACTAGAACTTGAGATACAATCATAAAGTAATTAATAATTTCTTTAAAACTCTAAAGTGACAAATAATGGACAGTTAACATGAGATGAGGAGAGTATTAGAAGTCAGTAACTGGTCACAGTTAACATTTGTTTGCTATTTAAAATTAGTTAGAAGCAGGTTCAAGTCTATAAAAACTTACAACATTAACTAGGGAGGTCAGATTCCACAAAGCATATAGACGAGCAAGGCCAGCTGATCTCCTAGGTCCTTGACTAAACAAAGCACTGATTCCAGATGGAAATGGAAATAACACGCCGAGAGGGAGGACAAATAAAACCAAGAAGAAGTTCATCAGCGACAGCGAGTACATCTGAAGTAAGGTAAGCAACACTAAAATAAAATCCCCCAGGAGCAATATAGAGATAACCAGACCGACTAGATCCTGCAGTGATATGAAATAGTGTTGGTAAAATCGATAAGAGAAAACGCACCAGATTTTATAAAAACACGGTGAAGTTAACAAGGGAAAAAATTGTAATACCTGATGACCAACAGGTTTTGTATTGTAAATAATAAAAGCAAGAGGAAAATATATAGTTTTCTTCTCTTTAAGTGTTCTTAGGCTTCTGCCATTCAATATTCCACCAGACATCCTTCTAGGCATCACCAGGTGTTCATTGCTTGTCAAGTGATGCACTGGAATTCTGGGACTTATAAGAAAACTGCACACAACAAAGTATAAGAATTCATTAATCGTAAATTTGTAAAATATTTAACAAAACAAATTGTTAGAAATAGAATATATGAAAATATCTTATAGTATTATCGGTATCATGATATTATGAGTATCTTGTAGGATTAGTTTCCTATCTTAGATTATCTGTAGATTAATTTTCATATTTCTTTGCTATAAACATGATTTGCTTCCTGATTTTTTCCTATTTATTTAGCGTTGAAGTCTTGTATTAGTGTAAATAATGATTAATGCTTAGTCTTTTGAATCAAATTATTATCAATCATATTACACCATAATTATATCTCAAAAGTCCTCATTCTTTCTTTTCTCCTTATTTTATCTAAAACCCAATAACTTCAACACAAATGATAAGTTAGCATTACCCCGACTGCTTTTCGGATATTCTTAAATCATCATAACTTCCCCCTGTGGATGACATGTTTTCATTCTCAGTAGCATGCACCACAAGTCCAAATTGGCAATATCCAGAAGCTGTGGGCTGACACCATGCAAGATCAACATGTACCCCATATGTAGCCAACCTAGGATTTGCATATACATCAAGCCAGCCGATAATATGGCTGAAAGTTATTTTTAGATGTCCCCGGCGAACTAAGCGTAATTGAGCATTAAGACCAGCCACTAATCGATACCATATAGTTGGTGGAACGGACTAAGAAGAAGAGACAAGTATAATAATCAGTTGGCGACATAAACATCCAGGAGTATTTGTCAACATTTCACATAAAAGCTAAATTTTGAATTAGAACAAACCTGACTCATGATGCTGGTAAGAATATTATCACTATGAAGAGAGAAAGGACTCGTGTAACTTCCATCTCCCCCAAAAATTATAGACATGGGAAATCTTTGATGAAGACGAGGAGGAAGATCGGGTCTTTTTTCATCACCACCAAGAAAGAAGTCTAGATATGCCAGCATCAAATCAGATGTTGCAGCTACCTGTGACATCATAGGTAAAGTAACTATACTAGCGAATACCATCAAACAAGTCATAATAACTTAATGTGGCAGGAAGAGATGCCAAGGAAGTATTTATAGATAATTAAAAATTATATAAACATACTGTAAAATAAATTAAATTCACTACAGGGAAGTAATGAGGTGTTTGGGGCATAAATTTATTAAGCCGGGATCCTCAATTATGGTAAGGGAACAAATCCATAAAATTAAATCTGAAATACCTTCAACCCTTCATAAAGGGCTCGTGAACAAATCCATAAAATTAAATCTGAGGTACCTTCAACCCTTCATAGAGGGCCCGTGAACGGCATGAGCGCAAACAAGCATGATCATACTCTGACCGAACAAATTCTCGAAGTTTCTGCAATTTCTTTCTCCGACACCTTTGCAGCCATGACCAAGCAAGGGGATATGCAGTGACACAAAGGATACTATATATAGACCCTTCCCACCATTGATAAGTAGCTAAACTATTAATCTCATCCACAAATCTGTTGAAGGCATCTTCATATCTGCGCAACATGAAGTGGTATAAATAATAGTTAAAAGATCAATTGTAATGCATAACATGAACCAAAAACATCTTGCACAGTACACAACTAAATATTGTTGAAAAAATGAATGAGGATACACTATATTTTACAGAGGCATACACAATATCTTTTACTTGCTCTGGAGGACAATGAGGAAGATGCCAAGGTTCACCGAATGTATTTGGACCCTGGAAATATAACCTATGCACATGACTTGGAGATTCCTCGCTTCTATTTGTTTCAATAATCTGAAAGATCATGGGAATACGAAGTTAAAATCAAGTGTAACGTAGAACCAAGTCCCAAAGGTGGTGGTGAGAATTAATGAAAGTCACATGGAAGAAGTTGGTTATGGGACCTCATTCAGTGATTCCAGAAAGGGGAAAGAGTGGTTCAGTCGAGTGTCATTTCGAGCAGGAGCAAGGGCTGGTAAATCATCCACAGCTACATATTTCATCCGTGCAATGCTGAGAACTAGAGCAAGCACAATAAGGAGACCTAAGAGAAGAAGACCGAAAAACCATGGCCCACCAAAAGTGTATACCAACTCTTCAAAAGCTGTATAACAGTTTGGCATGTGATATCTATCAGATGTGCACTTGTATGGACAAGGAGTCTCTGCCACGCCACCTTTTGAAAAGGAAATAGCAAAACTAATCAATTACAAATTATGCAATAAATTTTTATCTTGCAAAATTAAGATTAGACCTCTGCACCTGCCAAAGGTTTGAAAGACTATGAGACTACTCAGCCTCAGGAAACCTTCTAGGTAAATGTGCACACAAATATAACTTTGTCTTCATTCTTCCTTTCAGATGTGATGAAAGCAAATTTTATTATTAAAATTACCTCGAACAGAAATATATATAGCCCGATGTGGAAGCTCATGAGGAGGGCAGTTATGACAAAGTTCTCTATCAGACCCACTGACATTTTTGTATGTGCCAACAGGGCATTCCTGTACCATGCAGTTAAATGCAAGCAAGTCTAAGCAACTGAGAAGTTTATCTTCAAAATTTCATCTCAACTATAAATACAAGCAACATATTATATTGGTAAAAAGAAATATGTGACTGAACAGCAAAAGATCACAAAGAACTGAAGTCCGCTATGTCCGCCCACCTAATTTTCTAAAACCCGTTCCAACTACACAAATAATTATTGAGAATTGTGAAGGACTATGGTTCATCTACCTCACAAAAGATACCATAAAGCCCTCTAGGACACGCATTTCCACTGATAGATCCATTTTTTCCAGGAAGACCCTGACCTCCACCAAAACCACCTCTGAAACCAAAAATAAAATCTCAACCAAAATGGTCTAGATAGATAAAAATTTATGAATACATGTAGATTCACACACATCACATTAGCTATAAGCAACCCAAAAAAGGAGTTCTAGATGACATATGTTAGTTATAAACTGTCAAGTTCTTGTAGAAAATTACTCGTGTTGGATTTGTTAAAACAAAAATTGATCTGCTAGATGACCAAAATAATTCATGAACTGGGCCAATAAAAAATCTTTTCACTGACAGAAGATGCATAAAATAAATGCAGTAGACTGAAGTATAAATTTTTGTATACCAACCCAGTAATAATGCTACCCTTAACACTTGCAAAAGGGATATATTCATCTCCAACTGGAATATTCAACCAATGAAAGTGAACCCTTCCACCACCTCCACCCCCACCACCGCTAGGACTTCCTTGCCCTCCAACTGTTGATATTGTGGAAGAGTCGGCGAGAGCCAATGTCTGAACAAACAAAAGAACAGTTCCACCAGAGCCTCCACCAGGGCCAATGCTCGACGTCCTACCATCCTGCTGCCTTCTTATGTCTTCTCCAAAGGATTCTCCATCAGCTCTAAGTGAACCATTTAAAGTCAATCTTGATAATGGGTGCTCCAATGAACCCATCACTGTCAAAGTCAAGATAATAATAATAATTATATAAAACCACTATTTTGCCTAGGAATGTTAATAGAAACAGTATTTTTTTAAGCCACAATCGTATTTTAATTTTAATTCGGATCTTACCAATAATGCCGCCACCTGCAGTTGCACCGGCTAGACTATCATTTCCACTGCCACTACCGAGTTCACATGGTAAATCAGCATCCCCATATGTGGTACCGCCGTCAATGAAATTTCCGTTGTAATATCCATCCCCACCATATCCTCCATGCCCGCCTCCACCACCAATGCCGTTTTCGAAATACCTTCCTTTACCCAACCCTCCAGTACAACCTACAAGAGGTCCAAATAACAATTTAATAGAACATCGTTAAAGTATTGAAATTGCACCATCCCTTAAGTGATACATGAAATTCGTTAGAGGCAATGACAATACCGAGCCCAGATACACTGATTACTCCAGAATATTCGACCTCTACACTTCTAACCCAGTGAAAGTGCACAACAGAGCCAGTTATGGTGCCTTCAACACTAACATCTTCAACCCGACATATCTGCAGACGGCAATAACAATCCTAGACAATTATTGTCCTTTATAGAAAGAGATATGACCAGTACAAATATTAAATTCGAGTGAGGTTAATGAAAAAACCTGAAGAGTGAAAGCCAATGAAGAATTCACATTACAATCTTCAGGAGGATGGAGCAATTCAACAGGGCAATTTTCAACTTCACAGTACAGTTGTGGTGTCCTTGTCCTACCATTTTACACAAAATGAAAACATGATATGAAACCCAAGAAAAAAAACTGCATGCTACAGCTTTCTGATTAAGCTTTACATAAACTTACACATTATCATCACCAGCAGCCTCCAAAGGGCCTCTTAAAACAGATCCAGGTCCGACCTTTATATTTCAAAGATGACAATTATTTAGTTAGTACAAACATAATAATACATTAGAAAGCTTAAAGGTCGAGAAATCAATTTCAAAATCCCAAGCTGCATAAATATACAAGAAACGAGAAGACAACATACAAGTTATTTATGCTGATCCTTTATATGAGCATGTGTGGCACCCTTACTAGATAGTCTTAAAACATACATAGATAGTCTTAAAACATAAACATACTACTATAAAAAAGAAACATGTTTCCATACAGTTCAGGTAAGTGGTTACACGCAAAATATATGCCATGCACTACAAAAAAAAAAAAGGGTCACAAGCTAAATCCTCTTAAGCCCGCCACTTCACAAACCGTCCCTAAACTCCTAGTGTCATGGAGGGAACACAACCAAAATGATTTCCCCCTTGAAACATAAATACTCTACTATTATCTAAGATCTTTCTAATCCTGAAAGTTAGGACCATGAATATTTGACAAATAATGATATTCCTGAGAAACTAGAAATCACTCTTAGCCAAATTACAATTGCCCATGTCCTCCATTGAAGAAAATAAAAACCATAGAAAATCTATTCTTTTATTTCTTAATAAAACAAAAATAATAGGAGACAGACAGACAGAAAGGTAAGGCACACAAAATTTGAATTAATATGCTCAGAAATAGACTACAACAAAAAGTTAAAAATATGGAAACTAAGCAATATCAATATTAATTAATGCAACAGCGTAAAATTGTTAAACCCCAACATAAAAGGTTTAGAAACTAGGAAAATAGTAATTATATAAGAAGACTTCATTCAATTAACTTGATCATCAGAACTTTCTACGTGAAATAGAACTTTTGCCTGAATATTAGCTTATTATTCTTAATGTGCGGCCAACTCAACTTTTACCTGTCAATTTTTGCTGCACCTAAGTAGCCCTAATTTGGTCTTTAGCAAATTCACTAGCAATACACTTGCACACAAAATATCCACCTTAAAGCTTCAACCGGCCAAGTTTGTAACCCTGTTTATATCACTAATCCTATTGCTTAAAAATTTCTAACTCGTATGTTTGGCCTATATTCATGATACCAATTTTGGATTAAAACAATTTCCCATCTCAAATTTTCAATCTACCTAGTTTGACCCTTCCTAACATTATCAAACTTTTTAACAATGTTTAGGAATTTTGTACAAGTCTTCAGCTGCCAACCTAAATTCATAATACTAAATACCACAACAAATGGAAATTTTAATATTACCAAAGCTCTTTTACAAAAACTTCCATCAAAGTGAGCCTTGTGACTGTCTTGTGTTTCATATCAGGTGTGCATAAACATTTTGTGAACATGGAGAAAGTGAACAATCTTTAATAGCCAACATTAGAATTTCAGTCTTTGACTTACACTGATGCTATAAAATAGTGACAAAATCAGATGTTGTGCTTCAATCAAATTTCCAGGTCCAGACAAGTTCAAATAACCTTGTCCATGAACTCCCAAATTTGCATTAGAATGAATAATAGATGAGTCCTGGTCACCACCACATGGTTAAATGTATTACAGAGTGAGCAATAAAATTTAAGGCTCTGATTCAAATGAGAAGAATAAATCGGATAGCTACCTTGAGAACTACTAAGTTGCTAGCTTCAAGTACGGATGTCGCAACAATTATATCACCATTAGCATCTATAAGCATCTTGGAATTCAACATCAGGTGAATCTTGACAGACATACGAAGAGCTCCAAATATCTAATTAAAAAAAGGTACGGTTAAAGAATGTGAAACGGAAGATTTTTTTATTAAAAAAAAACAGATCATAAATATTAAACCACAAAACAATGTTAATGCCTATCTCAATTAGGAGATATGAGAATTTTTAGATTGTTTCAGCTTGTAGGAAATGGTTTCTGACATAACATGGAAAAGAATAGGAAACGATCACTAATTTGTACCTAGCTAGTCAAAAAAAGGAAGAAAGCATCGTATAAAAGCAACATGATTCAAGTAAACAGTACTATGATTCCATGAAAAATAAGCCTTGTAGTTCTGCTTACTTTGATCACAGAGTCACTCATCAGAAGCTCTTCTGCCATCAACTCAAACTCTGATGTACCGTAATGAGCAAGCCCAAAGCTTAAAGCAGCTCCATAGGTCAACCGAATTAGTCCCCCAACCTGCAAGTTAATGAAAAATAAAATTTCTGCAATACTTCAAACTCAATTATTATGATTTGAAACAGGGCATTAAAAGCCACAATTTATAACCCTCCAAATGAAGTAACCTAAACTTCCTCTAAAAGTTCTAATATTAAAAAATATATCAAAATTTGATTCGTCTATAGTATCGTTTATCAGTTCATGATAATTATTTCAAAATAAATACCCCAACAGAAAAATAATAACGATCGGCCAATAAAAAGGCAATATGTCAGTCCTCCAAATCCTGTAGCTTAAAAGCTCATAAAATTCCAATAATAACTAATGGTTTGCAACTAATGGTTATGAAGAGTTTACTTCTGTCTTACATGGTTACACTTATATTACACGTCTCACTTTTCTCTTCTCTTCAAAACAAGGGCTAACGCATTATTATTCCATCACAACAAGGGCAATGAGCACAATTTTTCAATCACCTGAACACGGCTCCAGTATAAAGGAAACAATGCCTTGGCCTGATTCTGGACATAAATATTTGTCCAAAGAGGCACCTTAGGAAACTCTAACAGAAGTGTATCAGTTTGTGTAGACAAGTTGTGATTGCAAATTGTAAGACTGCGAGGCACAGCATCATAATATGTCCCTGCAGCACCAGCGTTGCCAGCACATCCGAGACTCACTCCTCCTGCAAACAACAGGACAAGCTTTTTTATAGCATGTATGCTCTATAGTAAATTCAGTTAGCTATTAAATGAATTTTTTCCGTCTAAAATTTAATTGGAAGTGAAATAGAAGACAAGAACACTGAATCTTCAAAACAACAATGACAGTATCACACCGTGAACCAAGAATTCTGTATTGTCATGTCTGCTGAAGACGTTGATAGAAATTCTTCCTCCTCCACCGCCTGCGAATCCACCACCTCCAGTAGCACTAATCATGCCAGATCCAGTCCTGCACTAAGCAGAGGACATTATTAGTTGCGTCACAACCTATTTTATTAGCTCAAGCAATCTGAAATAACACAGAAAAATAGAGAAAACCAGAAGCTCAATAGTACTTAATATATTTGCACATTGGAGACTACTTGATTGTATGCAATGATGCAAGTGCAACCGCTCTGCGAACATTCATTAAACATTCCACACCCATAAGCAAAACAAAAAAGCACATCACCAAGCACACTACCAGTGTTGTCAATCGGAGATCGCGGAAAATTGCGGTTTGTTCAAATTCCGCTCTGCAATAGTGCTATAGTGCCGCTACTTGCCAATATTTTATACTAAATAGCATATCTTGCCAATATTTTATACTAAATAGCGTATAGCATTATGGCTCTGCTATTTAACAATGCTGCCCACTACACAAGCAATCCATGCAAATTACATACTCACTAATCACTTGCTATAGGAGCATTGAGAAGGAGGTTCTAGGTCCAGATTCCTACGCCAAATTTACATATAAGAAAAAATAACTAACCACTCGCAATAAATATAATCAATCCCATATAATACACAATCATTGAATATATACCATAAAACTAAATAAACAAATGCAATAACAAGATTAAAAAGAAAGGAAAAGAGTAACATACATCCTATGAGCTTTAATAAAAATACTGCCACCAGAACCCCCTCCACCTTTGATCCCACCATCACCTCCATTAGCCAAAAGATCCCCGAAGAGTTCTATTGAATCAACAACTTCAAACCATATTCTTCCACCACCTTCACCACCAAAACTCTCATTTTTACTAGTACTCCCTCCCTTACTCCCATAGCTACAAGGCTTATGAAGCGATGACCAAGAATAAGCATCACCACCCCAAACATCATCAGGAAGCTTAGTATTATCAGAAACACAAGTGGCACCTCTTCCACCATGTCCTCCACCAGCACCCTGTGTCCCCGACGGGGTGCCGCTTGTCTGAGCCGGTGGTTCGCCGGCGAAACCGGTAACATTTATAACCGACCCATCAAACAAGCTTACATTTTGAGACGAAACCGAAACCGTACCAGCAATTATAACCGAACCGTTCTGCAAAGTGAAATCCCTACTCATGTTAATCTTAATAACGCAGCCCAAATTAGGGCAACTCAAATTCACGCCGGGAAGTATGTTTAGGGTTCCGTTTCCTTCTATATAAACATCACTGTTGAAAATTAAACTCGAATTGAGATCGCATGAAGTGGTTAAAGAACCAATTCCTTGAAGACCATCTTCGCACGAAAGTGAAGGAGGATGAGGTTCCGGCGGAGGAGGAGGAGGCGACGGAGGTGTGTAATCGCTGTAAAAAGAATCGAATTCTGAATCCGTAATTGAGAAATCATGGTGCGAGTGTGAAGCAAGAACAAATAGAAAAAGAAAAGAAAAAGAAAAGGTATAGTATAGAGTGAAAGAAAGGGTTTTGTCATTGTGAAGAGTGAAAGCCATTAAAAAAGGAGGCAAACTCGTCACAGAGTTAGAGACAAAGATGATGATGATTATAAGGTAAAGGGGTTTTTGGGAATTTGGAAGGAAATTTGAAGATGAAACGGTTATTGTGTGAAAAGGGATTTTTGGGAGAGAAAGAAAGAAATTGAGGAATGAGGAAACGTAAGGAGTAAGAAGAAGATAGTGAAGAAAGAAAGTGAAAGTGAAAAATGGAATTGGAATTGTAGAAAATGGAAGAGAGGGTGAAGAAGAGAACAAAGAGGTGGGTTGCAGCGTGGTGGGACAGCACGCACGGCACGTGCACTTTCTTTCTTTCATTCACTTGTTTCTTTAACATTCTTCTTTTTATGTTCACTCGTTAACTTGTTTCTTACGCTATTTGGTTCTTGTCTCGGGTTTTGGGCTTTCTATTTCTGGTTAAGCATTACCGACCCATCATCACTGTGGGCTGTACGGCCCATCTACTCTGATTAATAAAAATTGAGAGGATTTTTTGTCGAATAAAAAATAAAATAAAAATTAAATCTCAATTTTGAGAGGATTTTTTATTATTCATTTTCCATCCAAACTCCCATACACGTGTTGGGATCCTCAAACACCTTTCATTCTTCATACACCACTCTTGTTTAAAAAAAATATTAAAATACATTATTCGAAATACACTATTGCACTTTTTTGTAATACATCTCGAATTAATTAAAATACACATTGAACTGTCGAATTTTGCTTTGAAGATAAAAAACATGATAAAGTTTAGGTACAGAGTCCAAGACGATCACAATGTCCCTATGCATTTATCTAAAAAACAAATTGGGATATAACACTACTTACTATATTGGTACTTGAATACAAGATAGTAGAGACTTGCATTTTAAGTTTTGATATATAGATATAAAGATAGTAGATGCTTTAAAAGTAAAATTATCATATAATAGGAAACATATAAAACAGTACGTGATTCATATATACAAAATATGTGTAGTATATTATTATTTGTGATAAAGCTCATTAAAACAATAATATTCTTGATGAAGCTTTCAACCCTCTTTCGACTACGTGGCTCGAAGAATTCTGTTCCATTTATGAGTTTATTGGACACAAAATGTGTTCATCTTTCTTGTGGTAAGAGCTCATATGTTATACTAGTATTTGATATGATTATTTTTAACTTCTCTTTCTTGTTATTAGACACTTATCTTAGTGTAAATGTTATGGGAGCTTGTTCCTCTAATTTTGTTTAGTTTTTTCTTTTCCTTTCAATAAAAAAGAAGCTCATTTAATAACTATTTATTTTTATACTATCATTTGTTTATAATAACAATAACAATGACAATAGCCGAAACATCACAATAGGAAAGTGACTTCAAATTTTGTTATTTTTTTATAATATAATAAAACTAGAGTGATTTTAAATTGGATATGTTTTTAATAATTATAAAATTACAAAATTTTAACTATACAAAAGTTTTATTTATTTTTAATTTCTATTATAATTTTATATGAACTAAACATATTATTTTTTTTATAAAAAAATAGCTTTTCAAAATAGGGACTAAATAAGGAAAAAAAACTATAGGGACTGAAATAAAATTTCAAAATTTTATAAAGATTAAAATTTATTTTATCTTTTATTTTTAATTATTAAAATTACATTTTTTTTATTATAGTTCAATTTTTAAGATTAGAACATAGTCTTCAAAAATATTTAAGACAATGTACCAATAAACTTATTTATTATTATCAATTTTTAAATATTTTAACAAATATACTCTTATAGAAAAGTGTAAAACATTACATTCGTTCACTGATAATTAAAAATCAAACATTAAATAAAGATTAAAAAAATTATTTAAATTATAAACGAATCTTAAGTCACAACATTTTCTCATAAATGAGATTAAAAATGTCTCCAATATTTTCCTAATAAGTGAGATACAACATTTTCTCATAAATGAGATTAAAAATGTCTCCAATATTTTCCTAATAAGTGAGATTAAAAATAGTAATTATTTTTGTAAAAAACAATGGTCAATGACAAATGAAATATGTTTGAGGATACCACGTATGGGAGTTTTTATGGAAACCGAGGGGTATTTAAAAGTTGAAAAATGTTAATATGTGTTTCAAAAACATATGTTAATGATTTAAATGAAGATATTTTAATTTCTAGTGTGTTTTTAATACCTCTTTTTCAAATATTCATTTTTTTAATAATTTTTTTTTTTGCTTTTGGTATCTTTAACTATCCCCCTAAAATATGTGTTAGCATGACCTTAAAAGTTTGAGGATAAAAGAAGCAACAGTGAAAAGTGACCACTTTATTCTTGTATGTGATTTTATTTTATTTGTTATTGAATAAGAAATACTTTCAAAATAAATTTATTCTTATAAAATTTTAGTTTTAATGTATGAATTTTTTAAAAATATTTGTTAATCCCTACAAATTTACTTCCTCTGGTCTTATATCTACATTTACAATTTACATCTACAATTTACGTCTATAATTTACATGTACAATATAAACAATTGTCTTGCATCAAGTAAATAAGTAAATAGTAAGTGACAAGTTTTAGGCAAATGTACTTAGTAAATTCACATAAAGATAATAAATTACATTACAGAGATATCCTTGAATTCAATATAATTGGTTAATTAAAATATTTTCTTCAAAATACAGCCACTTCACAAAATTTGAAATTGAAAACATGCATTTTACATTGTCATCCCTTACTCTATCTCACTAATACATAAAAATAAGTTACAAATATTTGCATAGACAAATATTAAAAAAAATGAACGATAAATATTTATAAGTGATATACATAAAAAATCACATGATAAATATTTTTTATTGATACATAATAAATATTTGAAACTGATAAATATTAAAAAATAATTAGACAAATATTTTCATTGTCACATACAAAAACACAAAATAAATATTTATCATTAATATACATAAAAATATATCGAATAAATATTTGTAAGTAATATTTAAAATAATTTAAAAAAAAAAACATAAACAACACGTTTATATAACATCAAAAAGGCGCCACTCGTATGAGAGAACTATTTTTTGCTAACAGATATCTACAAAATGAGACCGACGGAGTATTAACTAAAAGTCAAAGTTGTCAATTCGATCCAACTCAACCTAACACTGAAGGACAAATTGAACTAAATCAAACTTAATAAACAAAAAAAAAAATCTTAAAAAATAAAAGAAAACAACTATCTTTATTTTCGTACAAGCCAAATATAAACGTAATAAATAATTAAATTAAAATATTTGATTACAATACAGTACCCGAAATACTTAAGAAGGTATCATATCATAATCGTGATTAATTATTTTAATTAATAACTTATACAGCTTCCATCAAATTAGCATTGTTTGTTACAATGAAATCGAAGAAAGAAAAGTATGAAAGTAAGAGTTTGGAGCAATGGCCTCCAACAACAACCTAACAGTAGCTTCTTGTTTTACCTTAGCTCCATCTTTCTCCACCAACACAACACCAACAATCTCATCATATTCACCACCGCCTCCGACAATAAACGCCACCACCGCCGCCTGAACTGGACCCAAACTAGGATTATACGCCGCCGATTCCACATAACTTCCTTTATATATTTTCCCACCACAATCCAATATTGCCACCCCAGATGGTGAATCGCTATAAGGCGCGTGAGATTTATTCGCAGCTTCTAAAGCTGCAATCTTTAACTTCTCATGAATCGAATCACCATTGCTAACCCCATTGGGTAGTTTAAGAAGCGTTAAACCGTTGTTATGCGGTTCCAAGAACAAAGGAGCTTGTTGAGGGAGAAGATCGTGTGGTCCAAATCTGAATGGAAGAAATTGAGACAGTTTCGTGAATTTAGGGTCGGGATCAGATGTTACAATGATTTGAATGTCTGGTGCTCCGCGAAGTTCTTGGAAGAATTGACGGCAGTGGCCACATGGGGCGGCGGAGACGGCGAATGATTGAAGATTTGTTTCATTGTTGAGAGAGAGATTTGTGAGGAGAAACTGTTCGGCGTGGATGGAGTGGTGAAGGGGTAAACCTGGGAATTCAATGTTGACTCCAATGAAGATCCGACCCGATAGTGTGAGTCCGACAGCAGCGACATGGAAATTGGAGATGGGTGGGCGGGCTAGAGTTTGGGCAGATGTAAGTAGTGATGGGAGGAGTTCTGTCAGACTTTGGGATGACCTTGAGGCCATTGATTTGGCTTTGCTTGCTTCCATTGTGAATTCGGGTCGACCCATTTCAAGAGATTGGATACTAAAGGAGAATCAGAGACTGTTTCTGTCTTCTATAGGTTTTGTTTTTATAGACTTTCATGCTTTCATTGGTCGGTGAATCTCAAATAATATGCTATGTTTTTATTTTTTATTTTTAGATATATTTCAGTATTTTTTTTACGTAAATAATAGAAAAAATAGAATCAGGTATGTACTTGGAACAATTGGTGTATAGCTTTGGGCTTGGGTAAATAAAATAATCTGTATTAGAAATCAATCTTGTAGAATGAACAAATCGACCATCGCACCGGGAGATACGTAGGAGCAAGATTACACTCTTGTCAAGCACATTAACAAAAAAATTCTTTTTTTGCTCCTCTTTTATTTAAACACGTATTTATTTCAACAACACATTAAAAATAAATAATTGATATTCATATTTAATAATAAAGATAAATAAATATATTTAAGTTAATACTAATTTTGCACAATTAATTATAGGTAACCGTATTTTAACGGATGTCGTAGGGTGCTAATACCTTCTCTACGCATAATCGACTCTCGAACTCAAAATTTGGTTTCAAAGACCATTTTTTTTAGGGTTTCCCAATGTTTCCCCTATTTTAAATAAACTTTGGTGGCGACTCCATTGAATTCGAGAAATACTCGAAATTTAGGCCGCAACAGCTGACGACTCCACTGGGGACCCTTAGAGAGTCAATCTAACATGATTAATTGTGCATAATTTTTAACTCTTTCTATATTTGTTTGATTTTCATTTTCTAATACTTTATGGTTTTATTATTAGTTGTCATTATAATATTCTTTTAAGTTAGTAAATCATTTATTTAATTATTTTATTTATTCATTATTATTATTATTATTATTTTTTGTGCATGTATATATGTTTTATTAGCAATGTAGAGTTATTGAATTATGTTTATTCTACACCCTACACACACTTATGAGCGTAACCTTATACACGGGTTTGAACAAAACTTAAGTTTAGTTTCGAGGTTGCGTAGTGATAGCTTTCTGGATGTACATCCTGTTTGGTTAGCATGAAGATGTCACCTAGAGTTTGATCCTATCAAAGGTATCGTCACTCCAAATAGTTTACCTATTGTTGTTGACAATATTCGAAAATAGGATTATTGGCTCTAGGAACCACATTTAGAATCATAGAGCCACCCTTGTGAGAGTTTCACTACATAAACCAATAGTCCATTTCATCATAAGATCATCCATATAAACCAAAAATAACTCATACATTCAAAACTTTATTTATATATATATATATATATATATATATACATACATTCACAATAATTATTCTACATAGTTTCATTCATATCTCATGATTTTTTTTTCTTTCTTCTTTTCTAAAAATAAAAAAAATAAATAATTAACTAAATAATTTCATCTTCATTCCATTCATACATACTCATAAATTTTTTTTAATAAAAAAACAGAAGAAAAAAAATCAATAAAGATGTTTCCTCGACACCCTTATCGGACTCGCGCAAACTCCAAGATCATGGATGAACTTGAGCAAAACCAAGAAGTAATGAGAGCAGATATTAGCCAATTGAAGGACAAGGTTGATCGAATCCTATAGGCTATACAGGCTTTGGCAAAAAAGGAGAATACATATGGGAATCGTTCAACTGCAAATGAAGAACGCCAAACCACTCATTCTCACCCACCAGGCTTTACCCCAACTACCCATCAATTTCGTGCAGCAGCTATGCAATTTCCTATGTATGGTATCCCACCTGGTTATACTCCACCCTTAGTCATCAACCCCATGGACAATAACCCAAATCACCCAACCATCAATTCCCAAAGCTTAAACCAACCACAAATCCCATCTTCTCTCGGCTACGTGCCACCCCAAAACACTCTACCCTCAGAAAACATTCCATTAAGTGCACCCCAAGCACCCCATTTCGATGCTAATGGAAATTGGCAACAACCTCAGTTTATTGGTGAAGATACACAGTCGAAAGAAAAATTACATGTTTTAGAAGAGCGAATAAAAGCAATGGAAGGTAGTAATGCCTATGGTCTTGATGCTTTTGATATGTGCTTGGTTCCTGATGTAGCAATCCCTTCAAAATTCAAGGTACTTGAGTTTGAAAAGTACAAAGGTGCCACATGCCCTAAAAATCATTTGACCATGTATTGTAGAAAAATGGCTTCTCATGCTCACGATGACAAACTTCTCATTCATTTTTTTCAAGACAGTTTGAGTGGGGCATCACTAAATTGGTATATGCATCTCGAGCGAAATCGAATCTGTTCGTGGAAAGACTTGGCTAATGCCTTCTTGAAACAATACAGGTACAACATTGATATGGCCCATGACATAATGCAATTGCAAAATTCGCTGAAAAAAGACAATGAAACCTTCAAAGAATATGCACAACGGTGGAGTGAAGTGGCATCGCAAGTAGATCCTCCTTTATCTGAAAGAGAAATGGTTGGTATGTTTATGGATACTCTTCAGTCGCCCTTTTATGAAAAAATGATTGGAAGTATGTCATCAAACTTTTCTGACATGGTCATGATAGGAGAAAGGGTAGAAAGTGGTATGAGGAGTGGTAAGATTGTGTGTGGAACGAGTGGTGTAAAGAAGCCACAGATGGGATTCACAAAGAAGAAAGAAGGGGATGCTAACTCTGTAATGGCAAACCCAAAAGTCTCTTATTCTCCATCTATGAATTCTTATCGACCTCCAAATTTTCATCCCCCAATACCCCAAATTCCATATCCATATGTGGCTACGACTTCACCAGCTCCATACCCCCAATATCACCATTCAAGGCCACCTTATTATCAACAACCCATGGTCCAGCCACCCCCTCTCACGTTTCCTCAACAAAACCAATGGAACCAAAATCCAATCCCGAATCAATACAAACCACCAGTTAATCGAGAAAAGAACATAACCCGTTTTGACCCGATCCCCATGACATATAGCCAATTGTTGCCTCACCTACTCCAGAACTCAATGGTAGTCCCGAGACCCATGAAACCTATGGAACCACCATTTCCAAAATGGTACAACCCAAATGCCAAATGTGAGTACCATGCAGGAGCTGTAGGAAATTCTGTCGAAGATTGCCAATCACTAAAATCTAAAGTGCAAGAATTGATTAATACAAAATGGCTTACCTTCAAGGAAGACAGTCCCAATGTGGGGAGTAATCCCTTGCCGGGCCACGGAAATTCCTCTATCAACGTCATTGAAGATGAGATAGATCAATGTGTAATTAAGAGTATGGAACATGTGAAAATCCCAATGAAAATGATCTTTGGTGAGTTAAACTTGATTGAGACGATTGACAATGAGGTAGGTTGTGCAAAAGATGATCATGTGTCGACCATAGACTTTTGCATGGACAATAATAGATCTTTCCCAAGACCATTGGAAATCCTCTATAGGAAATAAAATCTTATGGCAACTCCGAATGGACCATATCCAATAATTGTTCAGGCACCAACCCCTTTTCCTTATGGAAATACCAAGGCGGTACCATGGAATTATGAAGTCACGTCTCATTTGTTTAATCATCAATTACGTGATAGCTGTGGACCTAAGGAAATTGATGTCACCAACATTTCAGGAGTTGGTGGGATGACTCGGAGTGGTCGAGTATACGCCCTTGAACAACCTAAGAGAAAAGAGGTCCGTGAGGAAAAGGGTAAAGAAGCTATGAATCATGCTATAAAAGGGTTAGAGACTAGCAAAAAGATGGTGCTTGAAGAAGAAGCTAACGAATTTTAAGTTTATCAAGCAAAGTGAATATAAGGTGGTGGACCAGCTAAATCAAACCCCTTCCAAGATATCTGTTCTTTCTTTGTTATTAAACTCTGAAGCACATAGAAGGGCACTCATGAAAGTTTTGAATGAGGCCCATGTTACTCACAATATTACGGTTGACCAGTTTGATGGAGTTGTCGGTAATATCACTGCTAACAATTGTTTGAGTTTTAGCGATGGCGAATTACCAGCTGAAGGGACAAGGCATAATAAAGCACTACATATCTCTGTGAGATGTCATGATCATATCTTGGCACGAGTGCTAGTTGATAATGGTTCATCAGTAAATGTCATGCCGAAAACGACACTCTCAAAACTATTTGTTGATGGAGCATGTATGAAGCCTAGTGCTATGGTGGTGAAAGCGTTTGATGGGTCTAGGAGACAAATTATTGGCGAGATTGACCTACCGGTTCGAATTGGACCCCATAACTTTGGGATAACCTTCCAAGTGATGGATATTAAACCAGCATACAGTTGTCTTTTAGGGAGACCGTGGATTCATGCTGCTGGAGCAGTGACATCCACTCTCCATCAAAAGCTGAAGTTTATAGTGAACAATACGCTGGTAATAATATATGGGGAAGAAGATATGATAGTCAGTCATCTATCTTCTACAGGCTACATTGAAGATACAGAGGAAGCCATAGAAACCTCCTTTCAAGCATTAGAAATTGCCAATGGTGTCTTCATGGGTGAAGGATCTCACTTAAAAGAACCAGAGTTGTCTACCACATCATTGAAGTCTACCAAATCCATGTTGGAAGGAGGAGCTTTTTCTAAGTTGGGGAAATTGTTAGATATACCAGAAAAGAATGATCGATACGGGTTGGGATATGTACCTACCAAAGTTGATAAAGAAAAGGCAATGAAAGGAAAAAACGAAAGCAGGATGGCTCGTTTGGAAAACCATTCACAGAAAATTCCTATTTGTGACATTCGTCAAACCTTTCAAAACGCCGGAATAATTTATGCTGACTAGGTGGCTGTGGTGGAAGAAGAGCATGTGGTGATGATACCCTCAAATTAGTGTACCCTTGTCTTCCGAATACTATCCTCAACAATTGGAAGATCGTCAAGTTTCCCGTGTCTATTAATTCATGCTCAAAGTAATTATGTATTTCGACTCCTTTTGCTATGCCTAAGGCTATAAGGATAATTAATTCAGGCGCATGTATTTCAATTCCGTACTTATTATCAATAAATGCATTTTGGAATTCTCCAACCGTTTCTTTTCCTTTTCTTAAAGTTATAACCTTTATTCATATTTTTTTTCTTTCCTTTTTCTTAATTTTAATAATGCAGAGTCAAAAATGAATACGTTGAAAATAGCAACGCTAGAACCCCTTCTAGTAATTTTGAACTCCCAATTAATCACGTTGTAAGGATTGTGAAGACAATTGTGAGCCTCCCCCAGAACTAGAAAGATTAATGAAACAGGAAGCTAAGATAATCCAACCCTATCAAGAACCTGTTGAGGTGATCAATTTGGGGACTGAATATGATAAGAAAGAAATTAAAATTGGCATGTCTTTGAAATGAAGTGAACGAGAAAAGTTGGTTAAACTTTTATTTGACTATGTGGACGTCTTTGCATGGTCATATCAGGATATGCTTGGGCTAGATACTAACATAGTTGAACACAAGCTACCACTCAAGCCTAAATGTGCTCCGATTAAACAAAAATTGAGGAGGATGAGGCCTGATATGTCATTTAAAATTAGAGAATAGGTCAAAAAGCAATTTGATGTTGGTTTCTTAGCAGTAGCAAAATATCCTCAATGGGTGGCTAATATTGTCCCAGTTCAAAAAAAGGATGGAAAGGTTCGAATGTGCATTGATTATCGGGATTTGAATAAAGCAAGTCCTAAAGACGATTTTCCTTTGCCTCATATTGATGTCCTAGTAGATAGCACTGCTCAATATTCTCTTTTTTCCTTCATGGATGGTTTTTCATGATACAATCAAATCAAGATGGCTCCCGAGGATATGGAAAAAACCACATTCATCACACAATGGGGAACCTTTTGTTATAAAGTGATGCCATTTGGATTGAAGAATGTTGGGGCAACCTATCAAAGAGCAATGGTGACGTTGTTTCATGACATGATGCATAAGGAGATAGAGGTTTATGTGGACGATATGATTGCAAAATCCCGGACCAAAGAAGACCACGTGGTTAACCTTCAAAAGCTATTTGTGCGACTAAGGAAGTTCAGACTCCGTTTAAACCCTGCTAAATGCATTTTTGGCGTGAGATCAGGCAAGTTACTGGGGTTTATCGTTAGTCAAAAAGGGATAGAGGTGGACCCAGATAAAGTAAGAGCAATACAAGAAATGCCGGCTCCACGCACGGAAAAAGAAGTTCGTGGGTTTTTGGGAAGATTGAATTACATTGCCAAATTCATATCAAATCTAACTGCAACATGCGAGCCAATTTTCAAGTTGCTGCACAAAGACCAAAAGGTTGAATGGAATGAGAATTGTTAAAAAGCTTTCGAGAAGATTAAACAATACTTGTTAAAACCTCCAATCCTGGTACCTCCAGTTCCTGGAAAACCACTTATTATGTACTTAACAGTGCTTGATGGATCAATGGGTTGTGTGTTGGGGCAACACGATGAATCTGGTAAGAAAGAGCATGCCATTTATTATTTGAGCAAAAAGTTCACTAGTTGTGAAACAAGATATTCACTGCTTGAACGAACATGTTGTGCATTAGCATGGGCTGCTCATCGGTTGAGGCAATACATGTTATGTCATACAACTTGGTTAGTGTCTAAAATGGACCCAATTAAGTATATCTTTGAGAAACCTGCTCTTACTGAAAAGATCGCCCGCTTGCAGATGTTGTTATCAGAATACGATTTAATGTATGTTACACAGAAAGCTATCAAAGGAAGCGCACTAGGAGAGTACTTGGCCCAACAGCCTGTAGAAGATTATCAATCAATGTAGTGTGAATTCCCCGATGAAGACATAATGACTTTATTTGAAGAGACCGAATCATCTGATAAAGAGAAATGGACGTTGATGTTTGATGGTGCTTCTAATGCATTAGGGCATGGGATTGGAGCCATTTTGATTTCCCCAGAGAACCAGTTCACTCCATTTATGGCTAGGCTGTGTTTTAATTGCACAAACAATATTGTAGAATACGAGGCATGTGCCATGGGCATTAAAGCAACCATTGAATCAAAGGTAAAGGTTCTTGAGGTATATGGAGACTCATCATTGGTAATCCATCAGACAAAAGGAGAATGGGAAACTCGAGATTCCAAACTGGTTCCGTATTACACGCACATCAAAGAGTTGACAGAATACTTCGAGAAGATCACTTTTCACCATATTCCTCGAGAAGGAAACCAATTGGCCGACGCCTTGGCCACATTGTCATCAATGTTCAAAATAAGCATCGATCAGGATGTGCCGGTCCTAAAAATTCAACAAAAGGATAAGCCAGCATATTTTTTATCAATAGAAGAAGAGCCCGATGGCAAGCCATGGTTTTACAATATCAAATCCTATGTTAAGAATAGGGAATATCCATTGGGCATTTCGGAAAATGACAAGAGGGCTTTGAGGAGGTTGTCAATGAACTTCTTCTTAAACGGTGACATGCTTTATAAGCGAAACCATGACATGGTTCTCCTTAGATGTGTGGATAAAACGGAAGCAGAGAAAATCATTCAAGAGGTCCATGAATGTTCTTTTGGAACTCATGCAAATGGGCACGCAATGGCAAGAAAAATCTTAAGGGCTGGCTATTATTGGTTGACCATGGAGTCTAATTGTTTTAGTTATGTAAAGAAATGTCATAAATGTCAAATCTATGCTGATAAAATACATGTACCACCAACCTCTTTGAATGTCTTAACATCACCTTGGCCATTTTCAATGTGGTGGATGGATGTTATTGGGCTCATCGAACCTAAAGCCTCAAATGGGCACCGGTTTATCCTAGTAGCTATTGATTATTTCACAAAATGGGTTGAAGCTGCTTCCTATGCCAACGTGACAAAGAACGTAGTGGTCAGATTCATCAAGAGAGAACTTATTTGTCGATATGGGCTGCCAAATAAGATTATCACAGATAATGCGACCAATCTGAACAACAAAATGATGAAGGAGTTGTGTGATAGTTTCAAAATTCAGCACCATAATTCTTCGCCTTATCGGCCGAAAATGAATGGAGATGTAGAAGCAGCAAATAAGAATATCAAGAAAATCATACAAAAGATGGTAGAAACATACAAGGATTGGCATGAAACGCTTCCCTTTGCATTACATGGCTATAGAACGTCTGTTCGCACCTCAACAGGGGCAACTCCTTTCTCATTGGTGTATGGAATGGAAGCGGAACTTCCCATTGAAGTTGAAATCCCCTCAATCAAGGTCTTGATGGAAACAAAACTAGAAGAGGCGGAGTGGGTTCAATCACGATTTGACCAATTGAATCTCATTGAAGAAAAAAGAATGATAGCTCTGTGTCATGGTCAATTGTATCAAAAAAGACTTAAAAAAGCCTACGAGAAAAAAGTTCGTCCTCGAGAGTTTCAACAAGGAGACTTGGTGTTAAAGAAAATGTTGCCCATAAAAAAGGATTCTCGTGGAAAATGGACCCCGAATTACGAGGGACCATATGTGGTAAAAAAATCTTTCTCTGGGGGAGCTCTTATACTTGCAGAAATGGATGGAGAAGAACTTCCACTTCCAGTACACTCAGACGCAGTCAAAAAATATTATGCTTGAAAAAATATAGGCTCGCTAGGTCGAAAACCTCAAAAGGCGACCTAGGCAAAAGTTAAAGCATCCCGATAGATTGAAAACTTGAAAGAGCGGTCTATGCAAAAGTTAGGGATATATAAAAGAAAAAAAGGGAATAAAGATAATCAAGCAGTTCAAACTGGGGCAGTTATTCTTCTTGGGTGCTGACCAACAGGAGTCCTAAATTACAAGAATGATTAGTGTTTGTTATCCCTTCAACTAAACATGAACACACTCATCCCTACATTGTAACCCCTACCTCAATTATTTTTGTTCCCAATATAGTAATGTACTTTTTTTTCAATGTTGTCTTTCGATGTTGTACATTACCTTTTTTTATTTTATTTTATTTTATTTTTTTTCTTTTATCGTCCATTCCCTAAGCTAATTCAGTCTCATGGTTGTTTGTTCTAGCATTTTTAAAAGAAAATGTTATTTTATGATAATAAATATTGGAATTTGAAGTAGGAGTAAACAAAAAATATTTTAATTATTTTGATATTTGAAAATATATACACGGAAACTTGATAGATTCTTAACATGTATGGGGGTGTCAACACACAAAAAAGGGCAGTCATTTTAGACAATATACTTTGTTTTGCCTATAAAAAAAAGTCACACGAGATGTATAGAGTCATCATACAAAAAACGGTTGTTATCTTTATTCATCCATTGAATCTTATGGGTGCACAAGATCGTATAAGGATCGAGGAATTAAAAATGAACAAAGATTTTATCTATATTGCAAAACACATTATTCATGCATTTTGCATTCATATTTTTTTTTACCTACTCAAGCATGACTTATGCATTTTCATTAACTCAACAACCTTTTGCAATGCATAATGAGTGAATTATGCATATTTAATATTTATACTCAAAATCATTCTTTAATTCTTGTCGATCTACGCATTGGTAACCAATCCGAAGACGATCATTCTTTAATTCTTGTCGATATATGCATCGGTAACCAATGCGAAGACGATCATTCTTTAATTCTTATCGATCTACGCATCGGTAACAAATACGAAGACGATCATTCTTTATTTTTTGTCGATCTACGCATCGGTAACCAATCCGAAGACGGTCATTCTTTAATTCTTGTCGATCTACGCATCGGTAACCAATCCGAAAACGATCATTCTTTAGTTCTCGATCTACACATCGGTAACTAATCCGAAGACGGTCATTTTTTAATTCTTGTCGATCTATGTATTGGTAACCAATCCAAAGACGATCATTCTTTAATTCTTGTTGATCTACGCATCAGTAACAAATTCGAAGACGATCATTCTTTAATTTTTGGTCCATCACATTCGTAATTCGAATACGATCATTCAGATTTAATTTGTTTTCACAACTTATTTACAACTTATTTAGATAAAATTTAGGTTCTTATATTTAATTACCTTTTACAACAATATAATATTCATATGATAATATTCATATTATATAGTAAATACAATTAAATAGGGGCAGCGGTAGCACCTCAATTTTGTCCAACTAATTAAAAATATTTAAAAAATAATAATAATAAAAATATTTTGCACTTATTATTATTATTATTATTAGGTAAAATTTTTTTTTTAAATTTGGTCTAATTTTGAATTTATATGTGTTTCCGTTATATTACAATTAACACATAAAATAAAATAATTAATTAAAATAATTAAAAAAAAAAAATAGAAGGTTGCACTTTCTTTCTCCATTTTTTCTTCTTTCCTATTGTCACAATCATGCTATATCTTTACAACCATACTTTCTCTTTATTTTTTATTTTATTTTTGTTTTTATTATTTTCACCATTTAAACACTTAATCAAAAAGCCTAGCCACTTATTTCCTTATATATTTGAAGTTCTCTTTATTTTTATTTTTTTTTTGTTTTTATCTTAATAAAAGATTTTATTTTCACCATTCAAACACTTAATCAAAAAGGCTAGCCACCTAATTCCTTAAATGTTTGAAGTTGCTTAATTTTTGAGCTGAAAAATTCAAGACCCGGTTTTACATTATAAACACTTGGACTAAACACTTAGTGCTATAAATTGAGAACAAAAAATTGCTAAAGAGGAGAAGATTTTCTAATCACTAAAGAAAAACAAGAAAATAGAGAGAGTAAGGAGTAGAAGAGAAAGAATAAATCAAAAAAGAGAAAAAACAAACACATCATTAGGAAGGAAAAGCAAACAGAAAAAAGAGATTAAGGTATTTCTTTCATCTTTATTCTACGATCAATGTATTTGTTATTCAAATTATGAATGAAAAATGAAACTTGTTGTTGTTATACAAAAATTATGTTTTGATTTGTGGGAGTATAAACAAAAATAAGTTATGAAGAAAATAGTGGAAAATATAAGACTAAAAACTCAAAGATGGTGTCGCCGAAGAAACAATATGTTTGGCCGCCTTGCTCACCCTCTCGATCTACTTTTCTTTCTTGTTTTCTTTCTCTAAATCTCTTTCTCCCTTTCAATCCTCATACTTCTCTATTTAAATCTTTTCTCTTCCCTTTTTGTTCTTTTTTTTATTTTACTGTTATCTTTTCTGTTCTTTCTATTATGTTTGCCATGAAATGAAATGTGTTGTGCCTTGCTCTTATTATGTTTGCTATTCTCCTACTGTACCTGTGTTCCAGCCACGCTTCCTCCATTTTCTGCATGGTTTGTCTATTCATCCTATTGATGTAACCACTACTAGTACCTTTTGATAATATCCTCTAGTTTTTTTTTAATTTAACTTTAACAATTAAACTTTTTTTTTGTTTTTTAAAACTATAGTTATACTATTTCTAAAAATTTGAATTTAATTTATTTATTAGTTCAATATCAAATTCTATAAAATAAAATAAAATAAGTATTGCATTTAAAAATTAGTTAATTGAAATATTTTTATTTTTTGAATCTCATCTTCACAGATAAACTAACAAATTAAAATTTATAAACGAATTAATAAATAAAAATCATTATTAAATATTAACTAGACATGGCATCCTTTAATCCATGAGTAATAGAATACGAATTATACAACCCGATAGTCTTAAAAAAATTATTTTTAAAAAGAGAATAAATGAATCTAAAAGTAACTTTTTAAAATATTAGATTAATTAGATGTGACATTTTTTTAATCTTTGAGCTGTTAAGACACAAGTTGTACTACTTCGTTGTTTTAAGACTCAATTTTAAAATCGAAAATAATAAAAATATTTTCAAATGGATTAACTGAATGAAACATCCTTTTACTTCTTGAGTTTTGAGACACGAGTTGTAAAACTTGATTGTCTTAAAATTCACATTTTTTTTTTAAAATGCAAATCAAACAAACTCCTTTTATTTTCGTCAAAATTAACCTTTTAATAACTAAACACGATTTATTTAAAAACAATCAACACATCTGCATTTTCTAACCAAGAACTACGTAGCTTTGATTTCTCCATCGCACTGGGAGATACGTAGGAGCAAGATCACACTCTTGTCAAGCACATTAACAAAAAAATTCATTTTTTTGTTCCTCTTTTCTTTAAACACGTATTTATTTCAACAACACATTAAAAATAAATAATTCATATTCATATTCATATTTAATAATAAAGAAAAATAAATATATTTAAGTTAATACTAATTTTGCACAATTAATTATAGGTAACCGTATTTTAACGGATGTCGTAGGGTGCTAATACCTTCCCCACGCATAATCATAATCGACTCCCGAACTCAAAATTTGGTTTCAAAGACTATTTGTTTTAAGGGTTTCCCAATGTTTTCCCTATTTTAAATAAACTTTGGTGGCGACTCCATTGAATTCGAGAAACACTCAAAATTTAGGCCGCGACAATTATTAATAAATATATATGGACCATGCATTTTATTTTATTTTTGACAGAATTTATGGAATATGTATTAAAAGTATGTACACCGAATAAAAAAAAGTAGAAACAAAGAATATATGTGAATTTAAAATTTTGTTTTAATTAAAACCCAATATATAAGTAGATATTATGTATTTTTTAACAAATATAACATTAAAAAATAAAATATTTACTTTTAAATTTATTAAGGTAATTAGACTAAAATAATAGATATAGAATATTTAGATTAGATTGTATAGCAAAAATAGAATAAGTTTTATAGAAATACACAAAATATTTACTTTATTGGTTATTGGCCTTAAAGACTTTTGAGTGTAATATAAAACTCATTACAAAAGAGAATTGGAGACAAAATTTAATAAGACTTCTTTTTAAGTATTTTTCTTTTAAGTTAAATAGCACTTGTGGTCTCTTAATTTAATTTCAATTAACATTTTAGTCATTTATTTATTTTTTCTCGATTTGGTCATTTATTTTAATTTTAAGTGACAATTTGATTTTTTATGTCTTAAAATGTCAACAATGTTATCCTGTTTTTTACAAAAATTCATCAAAATTTTCAACCAAAACCCATAAAATTAATTATATTCTTCAATATAATAAAAATTTCATCAAATTCGAAACTCAAATGTTCAAATAAACTCATATTTCCATCTCTAACAACATCAAATAATGAATGAAAATATGAGTTTATTTGAAAATTTGAGTTACGAATTTGATGAAATTTGTATTATATTAAATAATATAATTAATTTTATGGGTTTTGATTGAAAATTTTGATGAATTTTTGTAAAAAAAAAAGGATAATATTATTGACATTTTAAAACATAAAAGATCAAATTGTCATTTAAAATTAAAATAAAGAACCAAATCAGGAAAAAGAAAGATAAAAGACTAAAACGTTAACTGAAATTAAGTTAAGGATCACATGTGCTATTTAGTTTTTTTAAAAAAAAGATAAAAGAATAAAACGTTAACTGAAATAAAATTAAAGAATCACATGTGATATTTAGCATTTCTTTTAAGAGATGATACAATTTGAAGAAAATTAATTAACTTATATAATGACAATTTTGATATGAACATTGTTCATAAAGCATCATAGTTGGGAGATAATAATAGAAAGAAATTGATATGAAATTGTTCTTAAAACATCATTTTTTTATGCTTCTCTTTTTTGTCTCTTTAATATGTGTTTCATTCACTCCTTGATGTACTATTGTGTTTGCCATTGTTTATATATAGTTGCATGTATTTTTGCTGCATACTTAGTTAACTTTATTTTTTTTTCCTGTTTGCACATTGAAAAAATCTACCTCACACTGTGTTCATTTTATAAATGCACACAAATCATTTATGTTTCATTTTTTTATTTTTTGTAGTGACCTTGTAAAGTAGATAAAAAATTTATTTGGATGTTTTTGGTAATTTATTGTATATCACCTGAAAGTATGACATAGTATTTTTTTTTTACTCATTATTAATTTTAAATAAATGTGATACAATTAGTGAATATGAATTGAAAAAAATATTCTATACAATAGTAGTAATTTTTCTAAAAATGAAATTTTATATTTAATACAATTATAACAAAATCATTTAAATAATAATAGTAATAGTAATAATAATAATAATAATATCAATAAATAAATTTCCTTATCCATCATAGTCCAAATTTAATTAAGATGATATGTGATTGAATAATGTGTTAAGTGTAAATATTTTCTAAATAAACTGCATCTGATACAAACAAAAGTTATTGTGTTAATATATTATATCAATAATAAAGAATAATGGTATAAAATAAATTAAACCAATCAATCAGATAGTTTGTATCATATTCTTGAGCAAAAAAAATTGTAAGGATGAGTATTTGGTAAATATTACCAAAGAGATACTTATCATCAACATGTTTGATTTTTTTGGTATATTATTGAAAGTTGGCTTTCTATGCATATTTCGTGATTTTATAAGAACCAATTAATATTAGAAGAAACAATAAAATTACTAACAACGTCAACATTACCTTCATTAAAAATTAAAATATCTTTATCAAACTTTTATATATAAAAGTACGCTTCCCAGTAGCACGACTCTTGACCCGACATAAAAAATTAGTTTCTCAATATTAAACGGGGTTTATAATCGTATAAACGAAAATTAATCATTTATGTAATTTGATTAAATACAAAAAAAAGAGCTTTCAAAAGTAAAATGTAGTTTTTTATAGCTAATGACTCTTACAAACCACATACCAACAACTACAACTATAATTGACACTTATTTTAGTAACAACATCATATCATATCTAAGAGAGAAGAATATAAAGAAAAATGGAAGAATAGAAGAAAAATTTCGGTAAAAAAAATAATAGAATTACTTTTGTTTAATTTTTGTCTTTTTGAACTTTGAGACTACGATGCTCTATATATCCAAACCTCGGGGAGAAGTTTGACAACAAAAGTTGATAAAAGTTTTTTCTTAAAAGTTACTTATAATATACTGAATCAATCACATAATAAAATTTTGAATGAATGGTAAAATTTATTGAAAAATCAATTTATATGCTGATTAACGATTCAAATTTCAATTCATTATATTTTCCTTTTATTTCCTAATCATATCATGATTAGCAATTCCGATTTTCATTCATTATATTTATATAATTTGACTGCATTTAATGAATTTTGTTGACATCCATATTTATATATTAACCATAAATTTCATCTTTGTAATCTGGTCTAATAGTTTATAACTCATTCGTCATATTCTTATAGTAGTGTACTCAGTACGAAATCCATAAATGATTATTGATCATCGATACATAAAATACTACTATTACAAATGAGATTATCATATGGATAATAATAAAATTAATCGCTTCTAGATTGCAAGAGAGTACATAAAAGCATTACAAAGACAAATAATTGAATTTTGAAACCTTGGTGAAAATAAAAACAAATAATCTTTAATTCTCCTTCAAATTCAGGACTAATCTTTTAGTATCTTCAAGATTCACCATCTAAGCTTTGCAGGGAAATACTGCAAAAACACAATATGGAAACACAAGTACCCCTTTTAAAAAACAATGATCAAATTATAAAGATTGATGTTACATACACCACACATATTAATTCATCCGAATTAATTCTATCTTACCTTCTCAATAAGCGATAAATAGTATGGTTTTACTTCTTCGACATCGATTAGAACTTTGCTTTTGCTGTAGAGATCATATTTGCTGTACAAATTTATATCATATAAGTTTTAAGTTGTGTAATTAGCGTAATAAAAAATATGTGTACAAATTAATTAAAAAAAAAAAATGTTACACAAGCATACTTAAATATGTGTAGCCACTTCAAATTCTCATGATCTTCTTCATTCATCAAGTGAGTGTATGCACCTTCCCTATGCAAAGCTGCAAGGTCATAGATTTTCAGTATTTAATTTTGCTGAACAGAGAATTGTTAGTTTTAATACCAAGTTTTCACATTCTGATGAAAATGCTTACGGTAGAAGGAGTGGTATCTGATAATGAACAATCCTGCTTGTGGCAAAGTGATGCCATTTTCTTTAGCAACCTGCACATTCGATGTGTATTAGATCATAAATTAAGTATTAAGGAAAATATAGAAAATATGATTCGGACCATCAAATTAAGATTAGACCAAAAATGTAAATTTTATTATATAGTGTGACGAATTAGTTATGAACTAACCAAATACATATACTCATCATGTCCCCATGACATCGTCACATTATCTAATCCACATCCTTCGGTATAAATCCCATTTTTAGTGCTATAAGCAGGACATTTAATATCAAGGTTGTCCTTGAAATACTGCATCAAGAACAAAATCTAGGTAAATTCATTATTTTTAGATAAAATAATCGCGTTAAAATTAAGTTTCTAAGAATAAATTTATAATTACCTTGTGGAGAACATTTGATTCATCAAAGGCACAGCCTACGGGAAATGTGTCCCCTGTAAAAATGTCATTATTCGTTAACTAATCATTCGGTCAAAATGTTGAATTCAATTTTAAAGGTATCAAATCGGAAGTATAAATTAAAATAAATAATATTATAAAGAAGATTTAAGTAACAATTTCTAACCAACAACAGCCCATTGAGGTAGTGCACCAAATTTAGGAAGCAGGAGAATTTTTCCTAGATCTGAAAAAAAAAAAGTTAACAATAATTTGTTATAATATATTGAGACCTCAAATATCCTATTTGAAAGGTGTGATTAGACTTGGTCAGATGAAGATATGGTTGATTATGCCTTGAAATTGTAAATGACACTTTAGAGTTTAGTCTACCATATCATATCTAGAAGGAATATTAAATTAAAAAAATACTGATAAAAATTAAAAAATAAAAATTTAAAAGGGTATATATATATGTACCATGGATGAGAGCTGTCAAATGCAACCAGTCTTCATTAGGATAATCTTTTCTAATAGCCTCAGCTGATTGCAACAAATGTTGAATTTGGGGTTCATCCAAATCAGGATCACTCTCATCCACAACCTCATTCAGCAACTCACAACATTCCCATATGCTCATTTCTGCTTTGTTAAATTTCTTGTATTCTTCCCTCATTTTATTGACCTACATTAGAATTTATTGAAAAATTGGAACTTTGGTCATAATTACATTTGATTCATGTGAATAGACACATGTTTGATGGAAATAATAAAACTTTGCTTACAAAATCATATGTCTGGTTTATGTGTTGTAACCTATAGAATTCCTCAACACCTTTTTGCCTTTCGCTTTCTTCATCATAATTTCTGCCAAATAATTACAAAAATAATTCAAAGGCCCATGTCAATTTCTTCTTTTAATTTCAAATAAAAAAACATGGTTATAATAAACAATAACAAAAAAAATTGAAATGGAATAGAAGTTAACCTGAAGGAATGGCCAAATGAATTAATTTCAGGGGCAAAAAATTCATTTTGAGAAGCGTTGTTTGGTATAGGAAATCCACCATCGAGAACAAGTTCATTTGTGTCTTCAGAATGAACATTTTTATCTTCAAATTGTGACCCTGAAACCATTTATGTAATGTGACATTATTTATATGATGAAACTTTGGTGCTAGACAATAAACAATAATATAAATAAAAAAACAATGAATGATAACAAATAATATTAAAAATACAAAAAAAAAATGAATGAATGAATCATACCAGAGTTAACTTGCTCCACGAGTATGGTCATTTTCTCTCAAGGTGGAGCAGAAAAAATATGAGAAAGAAGAATATGTGAAATGAAATGAGTGAAATAATTAACTATGACATTATAGTGTTGATAAGAAGGGTATATATAGTCCCGGGAATTTAGAAGCTTAGTTGGAGTCCTCTACAAAAAAACATATCTCGAGACCAATAAGTTGAAACCGTGCTTATCCACGTGCTTCCAAACATGGTAATGGTACGGTTGATATTTTCTTTGTTAATCATAAAGGAATTTTTCTTTTTTTGGAAAAATTATAATCATAAATGGTTAATTACAACATGGACATGTTATATATGGGATTGCCACCATTCAATTTGTATTTGCATTATCTGGTCTATTTTAATATTAATTCTCATTTAGTAATGTAATTTTTTAGATAATTTTATTCATGTAATTATTTTATCAAAAATATATTGTAAGTAATTTATTATATTATCTCCATCTCTAAATATAAATCTCTATTTCAAATTTTTGTGAATATTCATATATAAAAAATCTTAAATAACATTTATTAATGACTAAAAAAGACAATGAGCATGAGTCAGCATTGCGTGGATTTAGACGCATTATTGCGGATTGTACACATACAAGTAGGCTTAAAACGATAACATTTTCCTCCTGACGATGCATCTAATCGATACCAACTCATCTTTTGACTTTCTATTAAAATTCATAACTAATACTAAGAGTCTATTTAGTTTTTCATTCACACTACTAAATATACTTTTGTTTAGTAAAATGTGTTTGATTATATTTTTGGTAGAAGCATTTTTTTGACAAAAATCATTTTTTTAATGTATATTTAAGCAAAAATAACAACGTTGATGTTTTTACATTCTCAATTCTTTGATTAGAAAATTTAAATTGCTCATTTTTCATTTTTTACTATTTTATTGTTTTTTTATACTAACATACATTTTTACTTTCTCTGGCGTAGTAATTTTTTTTTTTGATCGCCTATAACTTTGCAGTTCCTAAACTATTACTTTAAAAGAAAAACATATACTACTATTATAATAATAATAATAATAATAATAGTAGTAGTAATGATTGTGTTTTAAGATATTATTTTGTAACTATAGTATTTTTTATGCAATAATTTGTTATTTTTGTCGGTTCATTAAATTATTTCAATTTTAATTTAAAATAATTATTTGTTTAATTTATTTGCTATTAATTTATTTGCTATTGAGATTTTATTTGTAATAATTATAGTATTATTAAAAAAATTAATATAAACGTACTATTCATATTATATTATAAAATATATATATTTTTTTAGTAAATATACATTTAAAAATATTTTTAGGTATATAATCCAAACAAAATTTATTTTATAAAATGATGTTTGAAGAAAAATATGCAAACATAAATCACATTAGAGAAAAAACACTTTTAAATAAACATACATTTGCCAAACGAGTTTTTTTAAAAGTATATTGGCAAATGTTAATACAAACACATATTAAATTTTTCCTCTAAATAAACTTTTTTGGCAGATTATTAGATATATATATATATATATATATATATATTTTAAAATTTACTGCTATTAATATTATTAATTTATTTTATAATGTTAAAAGTTAATATTAAACATATTTATACATAAATGACAATTTAATAATAACTACGCACGAAACATTCACATTAATACTAATTAGTTAGACTTAAAAAATCCAGTAAACTTAGATCTAAATCTCCACTAAAAAATATATTCAATTTGACATACTTTAAGTAAGATTATTTCCTTTAAAATAATATACACATTAATTATTTCACTCACTTTTTTAATATACGTAAAACTTTAGAGTTGATTGTAAATAAAAAAATTCTGAGAGTACTATCTGGTTTTAAAATATTAAAAAGAAGAAATCTATAATACATGTGCGATATCATGAGCTCTTAAACATGTCAACAACCTTATCTCTCCTATTTCTTTTGTTATTTACTTGAGAATCTAATAAATAATCGAAGCATAAATTAAGAATTCTAAAATATCTCTCTCTCGTTTATGCACCTATTAATGGTAAGTAACCAGTCATAATCTCTGCTTTTATCTAAGTATGAATCGAAAACAAAAAAAATATGTGCAACCAAATTATAATGGAGTATTACATCGGGTTGAAGGCTACTTACTATATTTTTATTAGATTGTACGGCTAAATAGTGAAATATAAATAAAAATTTGATGCGGTTAGTTTTAATTTTTAATTATATCTATTAACTTTTTTTATTATTATTTTTTATTATATTTTATTTCGAGTCTATAATCTAGGACGCCATTGATTTTATACATATGCCTCAAGGTATATATCAATGCGTCCATTTTATGCTCTCTTCTATTTTATACTTTTTGGTTCTACACTGAGTGGAGTATTTATTTGGAAAAAAATATCATAAAATAAATAATATTTTTAATTCTCAATACATTTTTTATTATATCTTTTAATTAATAATATTATATTATTTTTAATGTAATATTTATAATATTAATAATATATTAATATTTAATAAAAGTAATTACATAAAAATTGCATGTTTTTTATTTTATTTATACGTTTTTTCTAATGTGTGATAAATTATTAAACACACACTCACTTTGACACAAAGTGGTATTTAATGTTCTCTCCCTTTAAGTGATTGATACTTAAATTCTTAAGAAGAATTGTTAGACACTTATTAGTAATAACAAATCAATAATTTTTTAAATGTTTATTTGTTGACAATTTTGATAAATGATATTTAGTTATTCTAATTTTTTAAAATAATATTAAATAATTTTTATTAAATAAGAATTCATTTAGTTGTTCATTTAAAATCAAATGTATCAATAAATATTGATTTTGCATGTGAAAATCGTATAATTCTTCTTCATACAAGTCTTGCTAACACGTGTATTAAGAGATATATTAAGGAATCTAGAGTATATTTTTTACTTAAAAAAATAATTGTAAAACTTTTTAGGAGTTAAATGTAAAAATTTTAACATAAAATTTATACTTTTGATTATTATTATTATTATTAAAATCATTATTATTATTATTGTTTTTGTCTTATAAAAAATAGTAAATACTACTACAATTAACTCACACAACTATCAAATTATGGATGTTAATTTGAAACAAACATTCAACCTAATAATATTCACATTTGTTAATTGCACTAAAATTTAATAACTTTACTTTTGATTATTTAACATGCGCTCGTGTTAGTTTTTTTTTGAAGTATAAAAATTTACAAATAACTTTTTGATTCACATCACAATTGTCAATTTATATTGTAATATTTTGATTTGTCAATGTATTGTACAAGTCCAAAATAAGGGATAATTTTTTACCAATTATTATTAATTTTTAACTTATTTTGTTTATATTTTATGACAAATGAAACACGTCCAAGTCTGAACGGCAAATAAATAAACTAATCTCTTTTTTTTTATGTAACAAACAAAATTTATTTTATTCTATTTGTTGTTTTGACAAAAAATTATTTTTTTAATTACTGTTTCTGTTTCATTTTAAATTTTTTATTTTTCATTTTTCTCCGTTTCAAAATATTTATAATTTTATAATACGGATGCAACATTAACTGCCTTTTTTTAACTAATATACACTTATTTATTGTATTTATACTTATTAAACTTCTCAACTAATTACTGAAATTATCAAAAATATTTAAATAAATAAAATTTATTTTATCATTAAAATCAATAAATTTTTTTTTTTTAAAATCACACACAACTCAAATTAAATAATTAAATGAAATAGATAAAATATTTCAGTGTTATTAAGAAAATTGAATTTTTTATTTAGTGAAATAAATATAGATCTCACCACTTTGTAAAATGGATCTTTTTTAATATTACTCAAATTCACTAATATTCTTATATGATAAAACCGAGCTAGAGTTCATCTTTGGTTTTTGGTTTGTCCAGCGCTGGCCTCCTTCCATGTGAACCAGCCTTCATCTACGTCTCCTGTAGTATATGGACTCTATTTAATTGGGTCAAATCATTGATATCATTAATAAATAAATAAATAAATAAATAAATAAATAAATAAATTATTTTATGGCAGTTCCTTATCCCAAAACGCGCCTAAATTAATCAATTCAACTTTTTTGTTTGTTTGATATACAAAAATTTTAGATGAGTTAAATAACGAGGATTCATCACAATTATGATTAGAATAAGACTTACTCGAAGAAAATTGACATAAGTATTTATCAACTATCCACTAAATAAGTATTCACATTCGCATAAATTACACCTACAGTCTTATCGATAACTCAATATGTATTTTAATAAAATATTATATATTTAAATCGACCAATTTGAACAAAATTAGAGAGAAGAAAATGTCTTATGTTTTAAAACAGACTATTTTCTTTTTGGTCTTATTTATAGTTGTTTAATTTAATTCTTATCTCCAAACCAACATATTAAACGAGTTTTGAGCTCATTTAAGCTTTTAATCAGTTTTTCTTTTTTTTTGGAATCCAACATCCTTTAGGCCTTTTTTCAATCGCCACTCCCAAATCGCTCCAAAACAAATCGTACTTTTTTTTCCGGTAGTACAATGTGCGTACTTATACTCCACACAAATATCACATGCATCCCCGTATACAAACAACGTCCGTACTTATGTCACACATTTGTTGGTCCACTTTTTATTTGTCGGTCGAAAGTATAATATTGGAATAAACCATTACAAATTAAGGCCCAATATGGGGCCCAATGCGGGCAATACCACATAGCACCTCGTGCCAACAAAAAATGTTAAAGATTTATGTTTAGGCAATCTTCATTCAACCTCTAATTTTTATTGTTTTTTAATCAAATTTTAGTTTTTATATAAAATATACTACTCAACTGAGATATTGCAATAGATATGCTATCACAAGTACGGACAAATTATAGATTTTAGAATCCTAATAACAAAAGAATGTGTCTTCATTCATTTTAACTACAAAGTATAGATTTCAGTACATCCAAAAGACTTTAATTATGTATTTAATTAATTAATTGACTTCTTCTCACCAATAATATTTTTTGGATTGATCAAATCCAATGTGTTTGTTTGTCAAAATATATATCTTTAGGCCCAATTTGATAGACATGATAGAAATAAGTTATTATGTCATGTCTGAATTCAGTATTTGATGAATCAAAATAATATAAATAAGTTAATCAATAATTTTATGCTATAACGTCTCTTTAGTTGAAATTTTTATCTTGAATATGAGCTAGGAGAAACCAGCAGAATAAGATAAAAACAGTAGTTTACTCAATTACCCTTATAAAATATAACTTAAAATATAAATATAAAAAACATTATAAAATATAATCTAATATATAACTAATAAAACTTGATATTAAACTTAAAAATGAAATATTAATAATTAATTTAAAAATATTTATAATTTTATTAAAATGGTAGTTTTATCTTTTTATATAATTTAATAAATTAGTATTCACAATTATAAAAATATGAAAGTTAATTGAAATTTTAAAATAAATATAATTTGTTTAGAAGGTATTTTTTCCATTTACATATAATATATATCATCTATTTATTTACATTCTAACAAATAAAATATAACTTTTTGGTTACTTATGATTTTGTTTTTAAAATTTAAATTGTTTATTTAGTAGTGTCGATAGATACTTTTAATATAAAATTATTTCATTACTTATTTAATTTTTTTGTTAATTTATAATAATTAAAATATAATAAATTAATTTAAACAAAATTATAATATGTAATTATTCACAATGGTTGTTATTTAAATATAATATATATTATATCATATCATGATGAGATTTGATATCAAATATATGAGAAAATAAATATTATCATATTATTTATTATGTGCGTATCTAACACGTGATATAATAATATTTATTTTGTCACTATTCTATCGTATATTATTTTATCGTTATTTAATTTTATATTATATTATATCTCTGTGTAGATGAACCATAGTCTTAGATTAATTCATTCAAATATATTAATTGAGATTTTTAATATCATAAAGAATGAGAGAGGAAAGTACCATATATTTAATGCAAGTAACAAATTGGCTCGATTTTAATTCGACATAACCAACCAAATATTATGAGCTGCATTTGTGTGGAGGAAAAGCCTAGCAAAATCATGTCATGATTGATGATGATTGTGACTACTTGAAAAAGAAAATTAATAAAAATTATTTAACAAAAATCAACATGTACATAAATAATTAATAAGATGTTCAAATAATAATTAAAACACTACCATAAATAAAAGATGTTAAAATTCTTTAACAATTTAATCAAAAGTTTGATTATGATAGATGCATATAGAAAAACATATATTAAAATATATAAATTTATTACATAATTATTAATTATTTCAAATAATTAGTCTCCACACAATTTTATGATTTCTTAAAATAGATACACGATTTAGGTATGTATAATGTCTATCTACGTTGATAAATTTTGAATATTCAACTTATACTATTAGATTACACTTTTTAAAGACAAAAATGGAATATGGAGAGAATGGTCCTAACCATATCATGTGTGAATATATACCCTTTCATCTCAAGCCATATACTCTTACTTATACATGGTATACATTATTAAGGTTGGATGCAGAAATCCCTGTTATTGGTATACTTGTGAGAAAGAAAAAAACTTTTGCTGATAAGCTATATATTATTACATCTAACTTTTAATTTTGGGGATGCATCAAATTTTGTTTGTTTTTTCAACAGGATGCATCCAAGTTAGACATAGGTATATTTTCTGCAAAACGTAGCCAACATTTGCCCTCCCAATCCCATTGATATATAGACAAGGGTGAATGCTCATTCACTTCTAGTGCTTTGTATGTTTTCAAAAACTTTTAATTAATATGTTTGGGTTAATCAATTTAAAAAAATATTTTTTTAATAAAATACATCTGAATTTACCAATCTAAGAAAAAAATTTGACCATGTATTCCCACACTTATATTTCTATGCCACATTTTACAAAAATTATTTGCTTTACACTATTTTATCAAAAAAAATATTCCACCACCACTATTTTCAATTGTATTTCAAAAAATTTAAGTTTTGAGTTTTCCGAAACTTAAATCTTAATTTAAATTTTTTAAAACACAAATATATTATAAATAATTTAAAGTTTAATTTTTTAGAATATTTGTGTTTCAAAAAATTTGAATTTGAATTTTTTTTTAAAATACATTTTTGTAGTAAAAAATTTAAAATAAATTTTTTGGTACAACTACTTTTCAATTATTTTGTTTTGAATTTTTTTTATGTACCAAGATTCTTTTAAAAAGTTTTTCAGTTTTTTGTTTGTTTTTGAAAAGTCTTCCAATTTCTTTTTTTTTTTTTGGGAAAGTTTTCTATTTTTTCAATTTTTTTTAAATATGGTTGTGTTTCAAATAATTTGAGATTAAATTTTTTGAAATACAAACGTATTTGAAAAAATTATTTTTTGAAATATTTTTGTATTTAAAATAATTCAAAATTTAGGTTTTTTAAACATTTGTGTTTGTGAAAACTTAAATTAATTTTTTTATACACACTTTAATAATTTGTATTTTGAAAAAAAAATTATTATACTGAAAGAATTTTCAAAAATTTACGAATTTCAATTTCTTATTTTTACAAAAAAATTGTGATTTTTTGTTTAATTAAATAAGGGTAAAATGGAGTTCCTATTAAATATAGAATAGAAGTATAATTCTGGAGTATATGGTAAAAATTTCATCTAAAAAACATTAGGAAGAGAGAAATATCCACTTATAGACAATCCAATAAGACCATATGTCTTTAGAAAAATCTACCACTCACCATTTCACCTTTATCTTACATCTTCGAAGCACATGAAAATACCATTTCACTTTCTGCTACTTGATAATAAATTTTTTTTGAAATTATTAAAATTTTAACAATTTTCAATTTTTCTAGAGAATTACAAAAAAAAATGCATTTAGAAAGTTTTGTGTTTATCCAAATTTTCAAAAATTCTGAAAAAATTGCATTTTAAAAGTTTCACATTCATCTACAATTTCAAATTTATTTTAAAAATTATGAAGAAATTTGCATTTTGGAATTTTCACATGTATCCAAATTTTTAAATTTTTACAAATTTATTAAACTTTTAAAAATTTCATTTTAGAAGTTTCATATTCATCTAAAATTTTGATTTTTTTTTAAAAACTTTGGGAAAAATTGCATTTCAGGAGTTTTTCATTCATCCAAAGATTTGAGTTTTGTTAAAACTATTGGAAAAATTTCATTTTAAAAGTTTCACATTCATACAAAGTTTTAAATTTGTTTAAAATTTCAGAAAAATTGCATTTCCTAAGTTTCACATTCCTCCACATTTTTTAAACTTCAGAAAAATATGAATAAATGTGAAACTTCCTAAATATAGTACGAGGTAAAAAAAATGTAAAATGATATTTTGATGTGCTTTGAGGGTGAAAGGTAAAGCTAAAGGGGTGAGTGGTAGATTTCTCTTATAGTTTTAACTAATATTTGAGGTCCATAATGGTTGGGGACATATAATTAGGAAAATTGGATTTTGTACCTCCAATTGGACTTATACTCTCAAAATATAAAAAATCCAAATTTGTCTCCTTTATTTTCATTCAATCAAAGGTAAAAAAAATAATTTTAAAATCTTACCCCTCACCAAAATTTTCGGTAATTAAGTTTTTTCCACCAAAAATCCGGTACACAAATTAAAATTACCAGAAATTTCTTTTTTACAATTTCAGGTGGTATAATTTGTGTACCAGAAATTTTAAAGCACAAAATTTCAGTAGTATAAATTATATACCAGAAATTTCTGATACATTATTTATACTGCCATAAATTGTGTGTTGAAATTTCAGGTAATTATTTTATTCAACCAGAATTTTGTGCCTTCCGGAAATTTCAAATTGATTCTTTTTTTCCTACCGGAAATTTGATATAATTTCAAAATTTATTCTATCGAAAATTTCAAATTTTCGGTACGTAATTTTTTTTTAACTTTTTTTTAAAGTAGGAATGGAAAAATAACCATTATGTATATATTTGACTCAAACATTCATAACTGATCAAATATTTGAGTCATGTCATGATAAGCTGTTATATAATGAGCAAGAGAGGTTGACTGACAAAATCGAGTAACATTTATCACTACTCGTTCTGACATAAAGACCGAAAAGAGAGGAAGGAAGTCAAAATTAATGCTTGGTTGTCAAAATCAACTCCAAATTACTCAACTGCAGCAACAATGGTCAAATCTTCATTAACATTAGCGGATAGCGGGAGGTGTGAAAAACTTTTCATAACATGGTATGCCCAAAAGACCTCTAACATCTTTAAAAGTAACAGTCACTTTACCAAATGGCAGGTGAAATGAGCTAGTCTATGCGTGTCATCTCTTAGTAAAAACATATATGAGATTACTGTCAATCATGTGCAAACTATATCATTGTAGAGGACGTAACCAAAATATAGTAATCTGTTGATCTATCTGAGTAGGTAATACATATCTGATATCAATAAATTTATCTTATTTTTTGCCATTTGAAACAACTTTCAAGGCAGGTCTATCCTGTTTAATTAAAATAATGCACAATAAATTATACGATTATTTAGTTTACTACATATATACTAAGAAAGTTCACTATTGAAATAATTCTTATAAAAATGTTTTTTTTCTTCAGTTTTTTTTCTCTTTCTCAATTAGTACATTTTATCATTTGACCATTTTCAGTAAATGAAATTAAACTCTAATGAGTTCCTAAAACCAGTAAATCAACTATTTCAAACAATTTGAGTTCCTAAAATCAGCTTTGCAATAAACTATACTTTAAATATATTAAACTATACATATTATGTTATATTATACTATACATATTATGTTATATTATACTATGCAATAAAAAAAATTATTTACTAACATGTCCATTTCACACTCTAACTTTAATGTGGTGCTCATAGTCTTTAAGGACGAAAAGATCGTAAGGACATCTAGGAAATAGAGGTTGTTTAGGCTGCTAATGGGGATGCATGTTATTCTGGTGCTGCTGATGCTCATCTTAATTATCAAACACAGGATCTTGTTGCTCAAACTCAGGCTGAATATAATAATTCTCGTGTTGTTGCATCTTTTCGTTCCTCTTTCTCCTTGTATCCACGACGGCTCTCCTATTAGATTGTGTAGGAGGTTGAACTCGAAAATGTTCTAATGTGTTTTTCACTCCTCTGATCCTCGCTGGAAAAAAATTGAATGAAAAAATGTAAAAATTAATAAATTAAAAAATAAAACATGTACTGGAAATTTCAAGAACGAACGAAATTTCTGGGAGGTTTACCGAAAATTTGAAATTTCCGGCAGTTATTTTTCAATACCAGAAATTTCAAAAATAAAATTTTCAGGAGTTTCAACCGAAAATTTGAAATTTCAGATATTAAAAAATAACTACCGAAAATTTTGTTCCTGAAATTTCTAGTAAGAGAATTTTAGAGAAAACAAATTACTTTTTCCGTAAATTTCAGATTGTGTGGTAGAATCAAATATTTTTAGTTTTTAATGTGGAAGGGTATATTAATAAGTTCAAGCATTATTTTTTTTTTAAATGGGGGGTACAAAATCCAATTTTTCCTAATTAGTTCTGTGTATGCAACCGTTGATTTTTAATGTGTTGCAATACAATTATTAGTAGTGGTGTTTACATCCAAATCAATCCAAAAAAACTCCGAATCGATAAAAACAAAAAACAAAAACTGCACAGAATTGAATTTTATTGAATATGTTTGAATCTTCTTTTGTGAAAATTATTTGGAGCACATCAAATTTTGAATTCATTTTAAAAAATCAAACCAACCCAATTATCTATTTTTTTTATTAGTATGAGTTATTGAATTATACTATTATTTAGTTTTAATTATTTTTTAATAATATTTTTTTTTTAATTTGATATATTTCTATTACTATTTCATAAATTTCAAATATAATCGATTAATGTTAGCCCCTAATCTTAATTTTTAGGATATTATATATAAAATTACGTTTCAAATTTAGTACTTCCATGTAATTTTATAAGTTTAGTATTAAAATAATATTTTAAAAGTTATAATTTTGATCAATTGAAAATGGATCCAATTTAAACTGCATTAATTAGGATGAGATTGAATCAAATTTTCTTAAATTGTCATCCAAACCAAACCACAAGTGTTTTAATATTTGAATCGGATTATTTTTTGCATCAAAATCGATCCAAACCACATTACGAACACCCCTAATTACTTATACTACACCACTAATTTTAGGAACCGACTTGGTTGGGTTCTACACATATTGTTAGAGAAAAAGACACTAGAAATTAAAAGAAACACCATAAATATACAAAAGTATAACGTAGATATTTCTAATATTGGAGAAAAAATCAACAATTGTTGTCTAATAACAATAAGAGAAAAACATTTTATAAAAATTATTACAACATATAAATTTCTCTCATACTACTTTTCAAAACCTCTTGTAAGTTCTCACTTTTCAAAACAAACATTCAATCTATATCTCAACACACTATAACACAAACACAAGAGAAGAGGAAAAAAAAATAGATAAAAGTTTAAAATGTCTTCGACTAGTACAAATTATAATAAAAAACTAAAGCTATATATATGTCCTTGAACTCCTTACTCCTTTACAATTTTAAACAATATAAAACTATTTTTCTGTATATAATATCAATCAAATCTAACACAAATTCATTAAATCACTTGCATACTTACACGAAGCTATTAGACACTATTATATACGGGTCTCAGCTCCTACATATGGACTAAAAATATCAAAATATTATTTAAATCCTTAAAGTTGACAAACATTAGTGTAATTTCATGTATTTACTAAAAATAGATATAAAAGAAATTTGATAAAAAAATATAAAAAAATCTAGAATAACTTTTTATACCGTGGAACCAATTTAGAGACAGTTCAGAATATTTTCAAGTTAGTATTTATATTTTTAAATCGGTCAATCAGAACAAATCTATTTAAATTAGTTAATCTAAAGATAGTTAAAATTGTCAAAAACCAATTAGTTTTATGGGTTTTTAAAAATGTAAAGGGGTGAGAGGAGAAATGTAGCGATATTTTTAAATCTAAGACAGGATTTTATTGGATCTGGCCCAATCTTTTTCTAGTTAATAAAATTTGATTTTGATTAAAAAAGAAAAATAACATACCCAAGAGACGCTGCGCTTAATAGGTGAGTGAAACAATTGGCCTTTGTTCCACACAAAAATCGTAAAGAAGCCGCATAAAAATTTGGCTATAATATTAAAGGATGAAGTTTAAATCCTACGAGAAAGAGTTACAAAATTATTGACGATTTGTCTAGCTGTTGTTAATAATAATTTCTAATATGTTTTTTTGAAAATGGTGAGATTGAATTTCATGTATCTTGGTGTAAATAGGCCCTAATGGTAACGGAAGCCCATCGATATGCATATGGAAAATTACAAATCTTACTGCAAGCAATCTCCGCTATTTGAATCAGTTGGTGTTGGAAATGAGGAAAATTGAATTATTTTGTGAATTAAAAAAATAAAAGTCCCACATAGAAGGGATTACACATTCTAATAGTGTTTATAAGGTGGAGGTATGACACTTGGAGTGTGCTTCAAGGGGTACCCCAATTTTGTGAAAGGGCGACTTGGAGTGTGCCCCAATTTTGTGAAAGTCAACCTAACCGTCTCCTAATGAGAGAAGTCTAAGCTTACACATTCTAGTAGTATCTGGCCAGGCCTGAGCTTGGGCTTGGGTGGTGAATTATTATTTTTTAGTACAAAGAAAATTAAAAATTTATTATTAATATTTTCTGAAAAAAGAAATGCTTGCGTTTTTACTTGATTGGTCTCCACCGAGTCAACACTTTATTTTTTATCCAGTTATTCATTCCCTGCATTTCGCTCAGTTCAGTTTTGGTCCCTGCATTTCGCTCAGTTCAGTTTTGGTCAAAACCTTACCTTGGTTCCCGGTTGTTTTTGTGGCTGAGTACTGCGTCAAAACCCTGAAAATTTTGGAGTCAACCTAACCTAGAAAAATGAGGCACGATTTTAGTGTGAGTCTGGTCTGATGGATCTCGAAATCCCTCATATCCAGTAGCAAATCTCCTCTATAAATAGAGGGTTCTACTCAGTTGGAAATCACACCAAAATCTCTCCTTTCTTCTGAGGCTTTTCTCTTCTTCTCCCTCTGTATTCTTACTTCTCCATTTTCTTTCTTTCGAGTGGTCTTAGTACCATATTACGAGTGGCAATCATTAGACTGTCATAGTGAGGGTGTAATTCTAGAACGGTTTTTTCACGGTGCAGTAAAACTCTGATACAGAGTAACGTGGTTGATAATCTGTCTTGCACAATTTGGGCAGTGCCGCGAAACGTCTTAAAGAGAGTGACCTAGTTGGTCAAAATTCGAAACCAACAGTTGGTCATCTATCAATTCATAATCCAATGGTCTATATATGCAAATGAATTAGTTGCCAAAAGCCACGAAAAATGTACAAGTCATTTATGTGCACTATTGATGCATCATGTTGGATAATGATTTGCAAGTTCATAATTCACATTAGTATATAAAAGCTTTATAAATTTGAGTGCATCATTTGTGAGAATAATTCTATACTGAAAGTGCATATTCATTTTTTCTTCTGTTTTTACAAAATTGGAGTAAAATAATTGAGAGAATGAAAAGTAAAAATGAAATCAAATGTCAATTAGAATTTCTACGTGTTTTATGTACCTTCCACGGTAGGCAAGCAAACAGTGTGCAAATAAATTTAGTGGTAGAGGCTTCATAGATTAGCTTTTGTCTTCGTTGAAAATAAACATACGATAACCATTTAAATGAGGGCAAAGTGATATCTAGATTAACCTAATTCACACTTAAATTATGGGAAAATTAGTAGCTTACGCCCTACTGTCTAGACTCATAATTCAAGACTCGAGTTTCACTTCTCTAAAGAAAATTCAAGATTTGATGTAAAAAAAAGAATTCAAAAGACTTTTTTTTTACTTGTATAATTCAAGGCGTCAATTTGAGTCTCATGAATAACCAAAGAGAAATGTTAACATGTGTTTATGTAAAAATAGAAATATTATATTAAAAAGTTAATAAAAAATGTGTATTCAAGTCTTTATTTACAATAATATTCACTCATTTGATCGTAGGTGATACATATAAAGTTTAAATAATCAACATGAATCTGAGTTTGAATTGGAAAGAGATATTTATATTTAATGTCTAACATACTACAAATAGAATTATCTTAAATAAAATAAATTTATATAAAACAAAACAAAATAATTTAAGAAATTTTAATCTCGTTTGTTCTATTCGTAATTTTAATCCCTTAATTTATAATGTAATTTTAATCTCTTAATTTTTAAAAATTTAGACATTTTATCTAACATCCAATTTAGACTATGTGGTAACTAAATGAACTGATGTAAAAATATATATTTTTGTAATTGTTTTTTAATTATTTAAAAGGAACTCTAATAAATCTACAGTATATATAAAGGGAATGCAAAATTTTGAATATATTAGCCTATTTTTCTTCTAATTTTATTATTTACTTAAATTATTTTGTTTACCATTTTATCATTCTCTCTGTTTTACTTAAATAACTATTCAATAATTGAATTTTAAAAATATATATACTTTTCTATAACAAAAAATAGTATTAGCAATATATTTTTTAATCCGCATTTTCTAACACATTCTTTTTAATTGATTAAAATTTATTATTTTATTTATAATTTTATTTTATATTGTCAATTAAATAAATAAATTTTTGTTTAATAAAAGAGGACATAATGACACACGTAAGAGTCAATCTAGACGTTAGTGTAAATTATTATTTTAGTTTTTATAAAATGAAACAAATTCAAATAAATAAAACTATATCTAAAATTTAAAAATTATTATTAAAAATAAGTTAACTTGAAAAGCCTAACCCATAAATATATACTAAAAGTCACCAACAAAGCTTCTCTTATTCATTTTTGGGTTAGGTTCATCACTATGTAGAAATTACCATCGCAATATTTTACACGTGAATCAAGTGATATGGAGTACTCAGAGAGTCGAAAATTAGAATGATAAAGACATTAAATGTTTGATATTTACTCAAATATTAATAATATGAATAAAGTTAATTAGCGGTTGAAAAGAAAGTTAATTAGGATGGTTTTTCTAGGTTACTCGTGAGGAGGCGTGTATAATTTACTCAACAACGGATGAATGAAAGCTATCAACATAAGTTAATTAATTTTTACTTTACTTGCAAATTTGATAATATGACTAATTTTGATTGGTTCTTGAATAAAATATCCCCGACTCTTGAAAGATAGCTAATGACTTATTTAAATTGTTTTATTTGAATTTATTTATATGTAAAATTGTTTGAGAGAACTTGTATAAAAATAATTTTATTTTATCTTATACTGTAAAAATAACTTATATATTAATATTTACAATATAAGAATTTATGTTATATATTGCTAAAGCTAAATAAATTATTTATTTGAAAAATTGCATTTATCTCTCCTGAGATTACGTAAAATGACACTAACACAATTTAGTTTTGAAAAAACTTCCACCTCCATTGTACACACTAAAAAACTGCATTAAACATTTTTTTGTTGTCAATTATATGACACAATTAGAGTTTTCGTTTTAATTTCTAAATGTACGACTATACGTCGGATATTTGCAATTTTAAAAGGTATAATTATGTTCTTAGTAGCACAATTTAAATATGTATTGTAATGTTTTTTTTATAGATGACAAATAAAGTTGAAATAGTGACCTAAAATAAATGTTATGCACAACTTTTTAATTAATATAAGGGAAGTGAATATTTTTCAAAACTATAAGGTGTTAGTGTCATTTAAAGTAGCCTCAAGGAGGTAAATGCAATTTCCCCTTAGTTATTCAAATATTGCTTGATTCTCAAACTTCTCAATTATATCTTACATTGAAACTAATATACCAAAATATCATTTTTTTTGTTACATACATCAAAGTTAATTCAGTTGAATAGATATGCCAAAATAAATATAGTACGTTATTTATTTTTGCATATCTATTCAACCGCATTAACTTTGACGTATTTTTTTTTCATTAAATGTATTTTGTTTCAATTTATTAATATAGTTTAATTTTTTTAATTATTAAATTAACAATTAATCATTTATTATAAAACTAATAATATATGATCACATCCCATGATGTGACCTCCTATCGTAGGAAAAGCAAAATCTTTTAGGTGGTAACATATTCGTCTTGCAATCTTTTGAAGGTCAAAAACATTAAGACATTTTAATAAATAAGTTTCGATATAGAATATAATTAAAAAATTTAAATTAATAGACTATATAAAATAAAATCATCCCCAAATGGTAGCTTTGTATTTCTCTATCTATGATTAGTTTTCATTGAGATGATTAGGAGTGGAAATAGGCTGAGTCAACTAAGTTTTGCTAAGCAAAAAAATTAAAGGTTTGTGGTTTATCACATGTTTATTTTTTAGGCTTGAGTCTGACTATGATAGAAGTTTGATATGTATGGTCTTTTAGTCAACTTAAAAACTTATTTCATTTTAACATTTTTTAATAAGTAATCCAACATATTTTTAAATAGATTAACGAGTTAATATGTCAATGCAATTAAGCTATATTTTGATATTTAACATCACATTTTGAATAATATGACTTTATATACATTATACTTAGATTATATTTTATAATAATATATTTAAATATGTCAAAAACGAAATAAGTTAATATGTGTAAATTACTAAAAGTGGAATATATAACAAACATATCGAAATTTAATATAATAATTATAACAGTAAAATAATATTATTTATATTTTTTAAATAGGTATGTCTAATAGGCCTATAAGGCTTATTGTGAGACATATAGCCTGACCTTTTTAATTAAATAGACTTTTTTAGAAGCTTTAGTTGTATTTGTTTAAGAAAAAAGTTTAGTCTGGCTTGGGCGGGACGTAGGCTAGGCCGTAGGTTCCTGTCGGTCGGTCTAGCCTATTCTCATTCCTAGTGATGGTAATATCAAAGGTATCAACAATAATTGAGGCTTCTTTTTTTAAGAGAAATACTATTTTAGAATAAAATATAAACGATCAGTATGTATTAATAATATATATGTTCTTAATTTTTAATTATATACATCAAATTTTTCTATTATTATTTTTGTTTATATTTTATTTTAGATAAAATAAGATATAATTTCATTTAAAATAATAACAATCATAATAAAGATGATTTTCTCTTATATTCTCTTTTTATTTAAAACTCTTTATTATACCTATATTATATACAAACGATTAATTGTTAATTTAATAAATAAAAAACAATTAAAAAATCAAATTATATTAATAAATTCAATTAAAATACATTTAATAGAAAAAAATATATCGAAGTTAATGCAGTTATATAGATATACAAAAATAAATAAGTTATTATATTATTTTAACAATTCATTTCTATTTTGCAATTTATGCATATATATTAGTAATTTCATACTATTTTGTTAACAATTCTCTCATACTTTTTTTTTACTTCTATTTTTCTTTAATTAAAAACAAAATAAAAGGGAGTTGTTAATAATAAATTAAAATGAAATTGATAATTTATTAAATTGCAAAATAAAAGAATTGTTAAATAGTATAAAACATGATTGATTTTAGTACATCTAATCAATTATATTAACTTTCATATATTTGTTTTCATTAATTGTATTTTATTTAAAATTATTAATATAATTTATTTTTTAATTAATTTTATAATTTTTTATTTATTAAATTAATAATATAAAATAAAAAAAAGAATTTTATATATAAATTTATAACGAATTTTGAATGAAAATAAGATATAAAAATAAAATTAATAAAATATTTTTTTGTTAAGAATTTGGGTGGTTTATAAATGAAGAGACAGGGATCACGCGAATCTCGAGAGCAGAAGAGTAAGATGACGCGTGTTAATATTGAATAGACAAATGGTGCGATGTAGAAGGATTAGGGCACACGAGTATGGTCAAAAGAGGACGCGTGGATAGTGCACGAATCCGTACATTTGTCACAATCCTACAGGTACGGATAGTATTTTTTTTGTCGGTTAGTGGAGTGAGCTTCAATTCAATGTCCTTCGCATACTCTATCTGTCCCTCCACATGCCACCCATCACTTGCACGGATTAGCTGCTGTTCCCGATTTTCTATTTCTAACATGTAGCAACAATGTTCACTTACTTTTAAATAAACAATATTATTGTTATTACTACTGTTTATGTTATCAGCAATATCATTTTAATACTTTTGTTTTTGTTTGTGTTTATTTATATATTTTAGATTCATCTTAATAAAAAAATATTTTTTATTAAAGTTGTTTTCAATATAGGTCTATATGAGCCGTGTCGAAGAATTAAAAAATAATAATTTTTTGACTTTTAACGAATATAATACACCATTTTCAAGACGAACATTTTATATTTAATTTTTTAATATATGCACATAGTTAAAAACTTTTGTATTTAATTAAATATTAAATAGCATCCGTGTTCCTTTAACTTAATTTCAGTTAATATTTTAGTTTTTTATTTTTTTTCTTTTTGATTTGGTACTTTATTTTAATTTTAAGTGACAATTTGATATTTTATGTTTTTTAAATTGTCAACAATATTATCCTTTTATTTACAAAAATTTATCAAAATTTTCAACAAAAACCCATAAATAATTATATTCTTTCATATAATACAAATTTCATCAGATTCGTAACTTAAATATTCAAATAAACTCATATTTTTATTTTTTAATTCACTTAAAATTAAAATAAAGGAGCAAATCGAAAAAAAAATAAAGAACTAAAATATTAACTGAAATTAAGTTAAGAAATGCTATTTAGCTTTAATTAAAATATTCTTTTTAATAAAAAAAAATGTATAGTGTAAAAGCATTACGGTCACGATGATTTTTAATTGCAACACCTCTAATAAAAATTTTTAAACCAAAAATATATGCAAAAGTAAGGGGAGTCTACGACAAAACTCATGCAATAAAAGATTACAAATTACTTAAAACAAAATTTGGAAAGACCTAACCTATTATGATCAAAATCATCTTCAATTAAAGAGGGAATAAAGTCTCACCATATTAGAAAAATAAAAGTAGAAAATACAAGTCAAAATCAAGTAAATTTTGTAACGATTATGAAGTTGTTAAAGAACAATATAAGTGTTAGAGAGCTTGAATAACCGGTTGGAACACTTTATAAGTAGCTTGAATAACGGTCATAACACTAATAAACTCAGCATGTAAAGCGAAACATATATCAATGTTAACCTCAAAACCACTCTAAAAACCAAAATTATAATCTTAAACATTACCACCACAAATAGTCAAGCCACGAGCACTCTAGTCTTTCCATTGGTGATGCATTTAACTCAATCAAATGAAGGAGTAAGAAAATGGGCCTTCCCGATAATGGGAGCCTTAAGACTAGAAAGAAAGATCATCCTCAATTATCTTATTGTGGTGTTCTTGGTCACATCAAGGATATATGATTAAAATTGCACATCTATCCACATACTACAAGAAAACTATGCCTAAAAGTATACTGCATAAAGTGAAATGAATACTCTAAAGTTTTCCATTAGTGAATGAAAAATAAAAAGTATCTTACAAAAGGTTCATATAAGCCTTTAGATAGTAGACATTTCTCAAACTAACAATAACAAGAAAATAACAAACACCAACTAATATAATTGTGTTGTACATTCCTAATTTTCATATTATTCTCATATTTGCTACTTCACTTTTGCAACATTCACCTTTATTCTTATCATTCACTAATAATACTTTCTTGATTTAGGATAAAACCATGCAATAGATTATTGTTATGTGTAGTTTGAACCACTGATTATGCGTTGTTCAAGCTATTTCTCCCTCTTTTGATTAGTGTGACTTGTATGCTAATAATTCAACTTCTTTTTTTTTTCTTCCAGTTTTGTGTAATCGTGTTGAAACTGATAATGCCAAATTATGTTATTCATGATTAGGCCAATTTTGAGATAAAAATCTAAAGATAGTTAGCTATAAATCCCGTTTTACTATATATGCATCTTTTGATTCTCACTTATGCACTATTTGTCCCTGGGCAAAATTTTGAAAATTACCTTTTATTGGCCATGTTCATTGTTCTGCGTCTGCATTTGACTCATCCATCATGATACTTATGGTCTATTTAATCAACCTACTCACAGTGCCAAGTATTACTTCCTCACTATTGTTGATGATCACTCATGACAAAAATTCTAAGGTTATTCAACTCATTCAAATTTTTTACATATCTGTTCACACTTAATTTAAAAAGTCATATGACATTTTATTCTAATCTTAATCATTTATATATAATTGTGTGATTAAAATTTAACTTTTTTTTATTTATTTTGACTGTAAAGTCAATTTTATTTTATTTTATATATATATTTGACTCTCCATCTAACAACCTTAAAAAACCCTCTTTTATTCTACTACTCTTTGAAAATAAATTTGCACTGACCTCCCGTTACCATTTTCTAACGAATTGACGTCCCTCCACCATAAACAACTAGAATTCATCGTAACCATGAAATCATCAACTAACTTTTAAAGCTTTATGCCACAAAATTTTCTTTTCTGTTTTAAGTCATATCTATTTAATACTTTTGCTAGTTGGTCTCAAATACAAATTTGTGTCTTGGATAAAGTTTTATTTAACTACGACAAAAACAAGACATGATAAAAAAAAAAAAAAACAAAGACTTTAATACTCCAGTAGGACCTTATATCGTTTTTTTGTCAGCTTCGTGATTAAGAAGAAATAGTAATAGGCTTAGATAAAAACTATGTCCTGTTTTATATTTTTAATAAATGTTTTAATTTTAAATTCAATTTATATATACTTTTGTATAAAAAGTTTTTATATAATCAAACAATCCCAATAATTAAATATATGATAGTATATTTTAATAACAACTGATAAATCAATAATATATAATAACATATAAAAATTTAAAGATTAATAATACATAACAGTTAATTTTTTTAAATATATTTTTTGTCAAAGAATCACTCATACTTGTTAAATGTTGAGATGATAGAAATCCCTGACCACTTCATAATAATATCTCGTAGTTACCGATTAAACTATATTTAAATATGTTTTAATAATTAATTATATTTATTACCATTATTATTAGTGAAGAGATATTATGCGCATTGCCAGTATTTTCTGTAGCGTGTAATATGCTCCACCGCTTTAGTGAGACTAGGGGCGTTAAAAAATAAATAGCGGTGATTTTATGTATGTGACAAACCAATCAATTCGCCTACAGTTTCATCACATCAACATCTGTTCACTACGTGGAAAAAGCGAACACAACCCGTGTGTCTGTGACCATAGATCCAAATACAAAGCTCGGTAACGTACTAAAACCCCCCACTAACTTTAACCGCAAAGAGATAAAATGGAGTTGAAGTCATTGATTTTTAACCGAACCACAGTTAGTAAAACCAAACCAGGGTTAAACTCACCGTTTATAAAGAGATACTAAACATATCCAAAATCCAAATCCAAATCCAAATCACTACAACCTCTATCAACAACAACAACAAAATCACCATGTCGATGATGTTAGGGGAACCACCTCATCGCACAAATCCAACCGTACACGTGCCACCATGGCAAATGATGAACGATTCAACGGCGGAGATCTTTTCACCTTTAACCGCCAATGACGATTACTCTCCGTACTATTTGCAAGAAGCGCTTAGCGCTCTTCAACACTATATACCCTCCAACGAACACGACGACGATTCCGACTCGGACGTTATTCCGAGTCACGAATCGGTGGATGTTTACTCGTGCGATAATTTCCGCATGTTCGAGTTCAAGATTAGGAGATGCGCACGTGGCAGGTCACATGACTGGACGGAGTGTCCGTACGCTCATCCCGGCGAAAAAGCTCGCCGCCGTGACCCGAGGAAGTTTCACTATTCCGGTACGGCGTGTCCCGATTTTCGCAAAGGAAGTTGCAAGAAAGGTGATTCGTGTGAATTCGCGCATGGAGTTTTCGAGTGTTGGCTCCACCCTGCTCGTTACCGGACTCAGCCATGCAAAGACGGAACAAGTTGCCGCCGGCGAGTTTGTTTTTTCGCTCACACGACGGAGCAACTCAGGGCTCCGACGCAGCAGAGTCCCCGGAGCGTTAACTCCGCCGAATCATACGACGGTTCTCCTCTCAGGCTCGCGATTGAGTCTTCCTGTGTTAAATCACTTCCTTTCATGTCTTCTCCCGGTTCGGTTTCTCCGCCGGTAGAGTCTCCACCGATGTCTCCGATGACATCTTCGCTTGGAAGGTCTTTCGGGTTTGGTTCTGTAAATGTGAATGAAATGGTGGTTTCTCTGAGAAATTTACAACTTGGTAAAATGAAGTCGTTACCTTCTTCTTGGAATGTTCAAATGGGTTCTCCTCGATTCGGATCTCCAAGAGGACCCGTGATCCGACCCGGATTTTGTAGCTTGCCCTCGACTCCTACACAGACGCCAAGTCGCAGCGGTGTTAATCATTTTGATCTTTGGGACCAGAGGTGTGAGGAGGAGCCTGTGATGGAGAGGGTTGAATCAGGAAGGGACATAAGAGTGAAGATGTTTGAGAAACTTAGCAAAGAGAATTCTCTTGATAGATCGGGTTTGGGTTCGGGTCAGATTGATGGGGCTCCGGATGTTGGATGGGTTTCGGAGCTAGTGAGCCCTTTCTTTGGCTGATTGTTGCTGCTGATTTCATTTTGGGGTCGTCTTTGATTTTCACTTTTGGACAAGATTTAATTTTCTAAGAAGTAACTTGTATTTATGTTAATATATATCTTATTATTGTCAAGGTTATGATGGGGCGAAAGGGATGAATTGAAGAATTTAAGTTCTTTTTTGGAAGGTTTTCTTGGAAAATCCAGACGACCAGTAATTGTTGATTTGCAAGATGAAAAATTATCCTAAGCTTACCTTTTTGTTGTATATAGGCTAGCAATATTATTCCTGTATTTTTAACTTCAATGTTAATTATTATTATTATTGTCTTCTCGCTAATTTCATGTTGGTGATGTACATGTTTGAAATTTCTTATCCTTAGGATCCAAACTCATTGTGTTCAATTATGTAAATTATATATGCAATCTCTATTATTGAAGTTGTGGATTTGCTTTAGTTCTATATACTTTTTTCGCTAAACTCTTAATTTGGGTTTTTTATCCCATAGTATCTGCTTCGATTATAAAATACATTATTATAATCTTATGGTGGCACTTCTTGATGTGTCATGTGATCTGAGTTAGGATTGATAAGTTCGGCACGCTAAAAGATTGAACTCTTCGTTAGTTTTTTAATATACTTCTATTATTATAATTCATGTTGTTAATATTTTATCATATTTAACTGAATGCAATTTACAATGTTGTTTTCTTTTTTATTATATGGATATGGATTTAATAATAATTAAATAATGCACAAAGAATCTTCATATGAAAAATGGATTGAGATGAAAACTGAAATAGGATGTGGCTAATGTGCAAGTCACGAGGCAAAATCCAGATGTCCACAAACATGAGAAACGGCGTGCTTTTGGCAGTTGCCATAGTGGCTTCGACCAGACACATTTTCTTGATTTCATATAAAGATGACTTTTTAGTGCTCATCTTTTTTAAAATGATGGATAATACTCTTCAAATGTACTAATTTATGTTGGATTTTTGTTTTTATTTAATTGTAATCAAATTTTAATTATTTTAATTATTATTTCAGTAGTAAAATTGATATCAACGTCTATTTTTAATAAATGATAGAGTTTTAAATATTTTCAAAATTAGTTTATATTATAATTTATTAAAATATAATCTACATTTATTAATGTCAAATATTTAATTATTAAAATTAAATTTTTTTTGTTAAATTTTTTTCTTGAAAGAGAATACACAAATAATTTTATCCTGTAATTCCCAACATAGACTTTGTGTAATCTGTACAAATATGTTTAATGACTGTTTTTACCATCTTAGTTGTACTTTATATGTTTTTTAATCAATCAAATCATTAGAATGGGATTTAAAATTTTGAATTTAATTATAAATATTTTAGAAATTCAGTCAACTCAAGTAAGTGTTTTAAAAATAATGGTTTACTTTTATTTACATTCAATCACAAATGAACGGATTTTATTTACAAAACAATTTATCTGCCTTTGGTGTTTTTCTTTTTCTCTAAAAAAATCATATTGAATGAGCTTTTCTTCCTAACCTAACAAATACAAATCATAGATTATGTTGAGTACTACTTGTTTGAGTTGATTGAAATATGTTGAAGTAGATACATTATTTAGCATCCTAATAAAAGAAAAAGACCAAAACTATATATAAAGTTATAATTCTCTTTCATTTCTTTCATCTTCATTTATGTTTCATTTGGAAGGAGGTTATATGATATTTTGACTAAGGTTTTGATGAGTTTGAGGTGGATTCGAGAAGTGTCGGAGTCTGGAATAATTTGGTCCCTTCAAATGTCTCGATTATGTGTTGGAAAATGCTTCAAAATACTCTAACTTACTTGATAAACAAAGTATTACTTTTTTCTTTTGGAAGCAGAAGGATTAAGATCCAAACAAGTTGCAGTTGCAGATAAGTTTGATGAATGACACTTTTAAACTGCTAATTTTTTGGGATGAAAACGTGAAATAAAAGCTTAAAATTAATGATAACAAACGCAACATATTCATGACTGGGGCCAAGCAGCTAAAAAAAAAAGTCAAAAACTATTTATTTATCTTTTATATAATAGAGGACAAAAGCCAAAAACTACTCTTCGCCTAAACACGGCCTATAAATTAATAAGGAAAGGAAATATCACTTTTAATTAATAGGAGAGAAAAAAACAAATACATTTTCTCGCGTATTTTTCAAATAGTTCTTAATATAAAATAATTATTTTGTAATTATAATAAATTTTAAAAAATTATAATTAATTAAATTAAAAACTATTTAAAAAAATATGAATAAGTTTGGACCTCGTTAATAAATCATATATATACTTCCAATGAAACTTTGGAATAGACAATAGTGAATAATGATATGTCATTTTCTCTTACTTAGAATTTTTTTTTTTAAGTCATTCCGACTAAGTCTTATCCATAGGAAAATTGTCCCCAGGGAAAATGACTTCCACCGTTGACCGGTTTATTTGTATTAGTTGACTTGATAAATTAATAAACTACCATACATATTAAAAATACAGCCGGTTTGATACTTTTTTTCTTATAAAAAAATTATTTTTTCAAAGAAATTACTTTCGAGAGTTTTTCAATTGTTTATTATAAAAAATTTTAAGTATGAGAATGTAAAATAAACTAAAAAGTGCTTAAATTATAAAAATGTTTTGGATAACTTTTTATTGAAAATATTTTTAATAAATAGTTTTTTCTATAATAAAAAATACAAATTAGGTTACTTTAAAAAAACTCCAAAAATACTATAAATTTATAAACGTCAAATTTTTTATAGTCTAAAGAACAAACTTAAAACTCACATCTCAGAAAGAGTTGGAGGGAGAGAAGTAAAATAATGGATCACATATATACGATCAACCAATTAAATTTATCTATTTTGATGCTTAAAAAAAATTATTTGTGAACTCAATACATTTATGATTAACTTGATTTGGTTCGAGTTTCTTATAAAAATTACTTATTAAAAACTTAACCCAATCCTAAAAATATAATCAATTAATTGTTGTAAAACAACGACAAAACAATTCATAACTATCCAATCCTATATGGACATTCAAACATGTATCAAATAACACACAAAGTCTAGAAATAAATATACCAAAAACTAGAGGTGTTATAAATCACCCACAACCGATGAATTCCGAGAAAGAGAACCACCGTACATATCTATACTCTGTGTACTTTAGTCGCCACCTCAAGTCCTCTGTGAATAAAAATTTACACTTTTTAAATAAAAAATATTAATATTTGTATAGTATGGCAACTCAAATGTTTATTATAAATATCTAACCATGAGTATACAAAAATATATAATAATTTGGTCGGGTCTTTTCATGTACGAATATATCCTTTAGCATTCAATTATTTTATATTTTTATACTTTTACATCCCACTTGCTATATTTTTTTTGTTCGCATAAATCGAAGAATTTTTGTTCACCTTAAAGGTTAATTATAAATCTTTACTTCTAAAAAAAGACAACTCTTAATTTTAGTAGGATTTTTAAATTTAAACTTAAGTTAACGAGAGAAAAATATTAACAACACAATTTTTCCATATTTTTAAAATATATTATATAATAAAATATATACATGATAAAATACACACATTTTGTCTTTACGCTAATTAACATTTAATTTGTCTTGTATTATAAGTAAAAATTAATAATAAAAAGAGCATGTACATTAAATTTTAGCCTACATAGATTTATTTATTTTAATTTCTTTTTTATATTATAAGGCAGAAAAAGTAGTAATTACTTGGTCTGAAGTCATAACAGGAAGGAATCACCATCAAAAGGAGTTAAACACAAAGGAACAAATTGGTGGCATTACCCCAAAGTTAGGAGAAGACTGTTGGTTCCGTGCCAACAGGTTTTGCCTTTGAAAATAAAATATTTTGTTTGAAATGAATTATTCTTTACCACTTCAACCACAGACAAGATCATGGGGGTTGTTGTACATTGGAGATAAGATGCTGATGGAATTGACTAATAAAATAAAGATATATTAAACTCTATATTGATATTAATCAAAGTCCGTCACACAGATAATTTGTTGAAACTTGATAAAGAATATTAATATCCTTGGCAGAATCTTAATAAGATAAACCCACTTTCTTGTGTTTTGGTTTGAATTTATCTCTTCACTAGATTTGATCTATATAACCCAATATTTTATTTTCATGTTCCTTAAACTATCGTAAAGGAACATAACTCGTACCGCTGCAATTTTTTTTTCTTCCATTTAACGATATGAATATATGTCCACTACCAGTATATCACCTATATGAAGATTGTTATTTTTTCATTTTGGTGATAATTTTTTTCATTCAAATTATCTTTTTGGCTTTCTAAGAATCTATAATCCTAAACTAAGTGGTTGATTTTAAAAGATTAATAAATTTTTATTAAGGGTGAATTGATCCGGAACAATTCCATTCAATCCATAATTAAAATTTCATTAGTTAGATTTTATTTACCTAATGTTTAAATTGGGTTACCAAAGTTTATTTTTCAATAAGAGGATAACTACTAAAAAGAATCTAGAATCCTAGATTTTAAGGTAAGAATAAGAATAATCTAGGCCATAACCATGTTCACCTATAAGATTATTCTATCTCTCTCTAGAAAAAGGAAGTAGTTGGCTTTTACTTGCCCTATACTTGTTTTAATGGTAAAGGAGACAGATTCGATATAATGTGCAAATTTAATGCATATTCAAGGGTCCTCCTATATAAGAAAAGTATTTATGACTTCTAAGGTTGCTTCCAATTAACACGCAAGTATTCAACGGTTTCATAATATTGTCTTCTTTTTTCGATCAAGTTGACAAAGTTACCCTTTTTTTTTTTTTTTTTATAATAATTCAACGTATAACACTTGTAAACATTAAAATGAAGCTTTTATGATAAATGATTTTTCTTAAAGTATAACTAACAATGGTTTATATACAGCTCTTTGATTTGCAAAAATAATTATTAATTTATTTGTTAAGTAAACAATTGTATAATCAATGTTTGCTTGTTTCTTCTTTTTACTGAATCATGAGCTAATATTAATAGAGAATTTATAGTCTTTATTACTTACATTTTTTATTCATGGGCGCCGCCGTACAGTTGGGTATGAGCCTAAACTAAGGTGTGTATTATTTTTTAGTATCTAAAAAATTATTTATTTATTTTTTTTAATAATAAATGCATGAGTTTTTATCTCACTTATATGTTGAGCACATATTGCCCTCCATCGAGTCAACATTCAACGTTTGATCTAGTCTTCCTTCCTGAATTTGTTGCATAAGTTTGCCCCGATCAAAACCTAGAAATGCTCGTGTTCTAGTTTTTTGTGGATTCACGCATCCATTTTTTGCCTAGTCAAAAGTTAGAAAATTTCGAGGTGCTAATTTATGTGGATCTGGTTTGATGGATTGCACAATTTTCTCTCCCTCAGTTGCAGAGTTCCTCTATAAATAGAGGATTCTTCTCAGTTGAAAAAACATACCAAAAGTTCTCCGAAATTTCATACTTTTCTCTGCTTCTCCCTTTCTTTCTTCTCTTTCGAGCGGTCATAGAGTGACAACCATTTGACTGCCATATTGAGTGACAACCATTTGACTCCCATAAGAAAGCTGTTGAATTAACCCAATGGGAACATAATGATTACTTATGTAAGAATTATATTATGAATGGAGTTGCTGATGATCTGTATGATTAATACCGTTCCAACAATATTGCTAAACAGGTTTGGGATGCTCTAAAGAAGAAATATGATACTGAGGAAGTTAGAGCCAAGAAGTATGTTGTTAGCCGTTACCTCAAATATCAAACGACAAATGAGTGAAAGCTCAGTCCCATTAAATCCAGAAAATAGCTCATGAGATCATCTCAAAAGGTAAGTCCCTAAATGAACAATTTCAAATTATTGTTATTATTGACAAACTGCTCCGTTCTTGAAAAGATTTTAAAAATTCTCTCAGACATAAAACAAAAGAATTCTTTCTGGAAAGTCTGATAATCCACCTCAAAATTGAGGAAGAATCCTATAAGCAAGACCAAAAAGATGAAGTTTTTCTTGTTGCTAATAACAAGGAGAAGAAATTCATCGAATCAGTTCTGAAGCCAAACGACAACAACTTAAGAATCAAAATTGCACTATAAATAACATCAACAAGAATGAGAACCTTCCAAAAGCCCTAATTATAAGAAAGAAACCACCTCTTAGAAATGCCTTTTTTATGCTCTAATTGTGGGAAAGAAGGTCATATGACACGCAAGTGTATGAACAAGTCAAGCCCTGCTCAATAGGCTAACTTGACAGAAGAGCAATTCATTGCTATGATAACTTAAATCAACATTGTTGGTAGATCAGATGGGATGGTGGATAGACACTAACATCTCACACCATGTCTGTTATGATCGTGATATGTTTAAAACATACATTACTGCTGAAGATAAGAAAATGTTGTTGGGAAATTCCCACACCACTAAGTTGTCGGCATGCACACTCCATAAATAAGGAATAATCTGGTTTCTGGTTTCTGGTTTTCTTCTTAATAAAGCAGGGTTTACTTAGTCTATAGGGGCGGATTTGTACACCATTTCTAAAAATGATATTTTTGTTGGGAAAAGTTACGCCAGTGGTGGCATGTTTAAATTGAATGTTGAAATCAATAAAATGTTTCATTCTGCTTATATGTTGTATGATTTTAATATTTGGCATGCTAGACTGTGTTATGTGAACAAACGTGTGATTTCAAACTTAAGTAAGTTATACCTAATTTCAAAGTTATCTTTAAATAATTTTGAAAAATGTGATTTTTGCAGTAAAGCTAAAATAATAAAGAGTACACATAAATCAGTAGTTAAAGAATTTGAGCCTTCATATTTAATACACTCTGATATATGTGAACTTGATGGGACGTTAACAAGAAATAGAAAATGTTATTTTATTACTTTTATTGATGATTGCTCTGATTATACTTTTGTATATCTAATAAAAAATAAAAGTGAAGTGTTTAACATGTTTAGGATATTTGTAACAGAAATTGAAAATCAATTTGGTAAAAATATTAAGAGGTTTCGTAGTGATAGAGGAATATATTATGATTCTAGTTTATTTAATGAGTTTTATAAAACACAAAGAATTATACATGAAACTACTGCATCATATTCACCTGAAATAAATGGTAAAGCTAAAAGAAATAATAGAACTCTTATTGAACTAATTGTTGCTATTATGCTTAACTCTGGTGTTGCATCTCATTGGTGGGGGGAAATTATTTTGACTGTTTGCTATGTTTTGAATATAGTTCTTAAATCTAAAAACAAAACATCACTTTGTGAGATGGTGAAGAAAAGACAGTCGAACTTGTCTTATTTTCGAACTTGGGGATATCTAGCTTATGTCAGAATCCCCAGTCCCAAGGGAGTTAAACTCGTCAGTATAGCCTATAAAGGTGTATTCATTGGGCATGCAGTAAATGGTAAAACATATAGGTTTTATGACCTAAATGCAAAAGTGATCATAAAGTCAAATGATATTGACGTCTATGAAAATAAATTTCGTTTCAAATGGAGAAATAGTGGAGGCAACGAACCAAGTCACGTTTCTATGACAAGAACCACCGAAAGCAGCAAACAAGGCGAAATAGAAACTCGAATAAGTAAGAGAGTCAGAGTTGCGAAAGATTATGGACCCAAATACACGGCTTGTTCTTTAGAATAGGATCCTATAAAACTTAAAGAAACTTTGTCATTTTTTTATGCAGATTTATAGCAAGAAGCTATAAATGATGAAATGGATTCTCTAGAGTCTAACAAGACCTGACTCTTAGTAGATTTCACCTGTCACTAGAGTTAATAGATTTTGAAATAGAAATTGAAATCTGATGGAACTGTTGATAAATGCAAGGCTCGCCTTGTAGCCAAAGGTTTCACCTGTCACTAGAGTAACATCAATTAGGGTACTCATTTCACTAGCAACTATTCATAATTTGGTGATACAACAAATGAATGTCAAAACAACTTTTTTAAATGTTGACCCGGAAGAAGAAATCTATAATATGGAACAACCTGAATGTTTTGTAATTCATGGATAAGAAAACAAGGTCTGTAACTTAGATAAATCTTTGTGTTGTCTTAAACAAGCTCTTAAGCAATGGCATAAAAAATTTGATAAGTTGATTATATCAAATGAGTTTCAAGTGAATGAAAGTGACAAATGTATTTATTACTAATATGAAAACGACATTTACACTATCATATGTCTCTATGTAGACGACTTACTCTTATTTAGTTCAAACATTCATGCTGTAAATATTGTGAAATCATTGTTGAGTAACAACTTTGATATGAAATACCTCGGAGAAGCGAGCGTAATCCTAGGAATCAAAATTACTAGGTCAAAAAAGGGAATTTCTTTGGATAAATCTCACTATGTTGAAAATATCATAAAGAAATACAAATACTTTGACTATAAACCTGCTTGCACACCATTTGATCCAAGTGAGAAACTTTTCAAGAACAATGGTGAAAATCTTAGACAAATTGAATTCGTGAGCATCATTGGCAGCCTCAGTTATATCACTGACTCTACTAGACCCGACATTCACTACGTCGTGATACTGTTGTGCAAGTTTACCAGTATACCTAATGTGGTGTATTGGCACGCTATCGAAAGAGTCATGAGATACCTAAAAAGACCATGAGTCTCGGATTGCATTATCAAAGATTTCCTACCTATTGGAACACATTATCGAATGACTCCAAAGCAACCAGTTGCTATATTTTTAGTATAGTCGGTGGTGTTGTATCTTGGAAATCGAAGAAACAGATGATATTGGCTTAGTCTACTATGAAGTCTAGAATGATAGCATTAGCTACTGCTGTGAAGAAGCGAGTTGGTTGAAATGCTTGCTAAGTGAGATCCCTTTATGGAAAAAACCTCTGCCAATTGTGTTGATCCACTACGATAGTACCGCAACTATTTCAAAAATTGGGAATTGTTATTACAATGGTTATAGACTTTAAATACGTCGTAAGCACAACACAGTTAGAAAGCTACTTTCTAAATGAACTGTTATAGTGGATCATATACGCACTGATGAGAATTTAGCGGATTATTTGATAAAAGGATTAGCTAAAGAGAAAGTCATAAATACATCCAAAAGGATGAGACTATTGCCTGTAGATCTATTAGTCGCTCATGATGGTAACCCGACCTACATGATTGGAGGTCCCAAGAATTAGGTTCAATGGGTAATAATAAGTCATAGTGATATGAGATGAACATGTTATTATATATGAGAAAAACATGATTTCTAAAGCGATGAAATGATGAGATAATAGAAACTCTTAATGAGATATATACTCTATGTGGAGTGGAGTACCTAGCTACAAGAATACTCTAAATAGACTCACCTATGTGAATCATGAAGTGGGGTTGTTTCCTCTGAAATTTCGAGGCAAAATTTCTAGAGCGTCCGCTATACTAAGATAGACGTGCAGAGCCATTAATGCATGGTCTTTTGAAAATACACCCTATGAAAATGTTGTGTGTGAGTTTGATGTCAGATATAGAGTTCAAGACTATGAGTCACTCTTGTTGAATCTGAATCTTACTTGTTATGCAAAGGTTCAAGTCATTTGACACATCTGTTTATGCACGATCTTATAGAAGCGTTTGGCTACTTCATAAACCTTTTTTTTTAATTCAAATTGAAGATTGTTGTAAATGATGATGATATTAATAAGAGATTATTGGAAATGATGATGATATTCATGAGAGCTTGTTGGTGAGAATTGAAAAAATAAGGAAGTCTGTGAGTGACACAGACTAGTAGTGTTTATAAAGTAGAGGTATGACAATTGGGGAGGGCTCCAAGGGATACCACAATTTTGTGAAAGGGTGAGAAAGCATGCAAATTGACCACTACACATGTGCGTCACCGCCGCTGTCTGTCTGGGCCGGGCCTGGGCTTGGGTTGTAGTGTATTATTTTTTGGAAGTTTTTACCTCATACCCCCCTTTTATACCTATACTCCCACACATTTTTTAAAATACCAATAATACCCTGTCTATTTTTTACTATTTATGTAAATTTAAAGTTTTTTTTTTACCCCCCCAAAGATTTTCGGAGCTCGAAAAACAAAGCTTCCCGGTAATTACCGGAAAACTTGGAAAAAGTTTTCCGGAAAAAATGAGTATTTATAACTACCGGAAAACTTCCCTACAAGTTCTCCGGTAGTTTTTTTTTTTATAATTTTTTTTATTAATTTTTTTTATATAGATATGGATAATCCTCTAGTATTATCTAATAAAACATGTGTTGATATTACCAACGTTTTTAACACAGAACAGGAATAATTATAATTACTATCGTAAAAATCTATTATTGTCATTATCGTCGCGTGATGGTCGAACGATTCTGCCGTCTCTACCTCGTACACCAGCGCCCACTAAGATAAAAAAAATAACAAGAAAAAAAAAACAGTTAAAAAAATTCAAAAAAAAACTTCCGGAAAACTTGAAATTGAAGTTTCCCGGTAACTTCCGGAAAACTTCAATTTCAAGTTTCCCGGTAGTTGAAATTTAACAAAAAGTTCCGGAAAACTCACTGGGAAGTTTCCCGGTAGTGCAACTTTTTCTGGAAAACTTTTTTTCAAGTTTTCCGGAAGTTACCGGGAAACTTGAAAAAAAGTTTTCTGAAAAAAATTGCACTACCGGAAAACTTCCCAATAAGTTTTTCGGAACTTCTTGTTAAATTTCAATTACCGAGAAACTTGAAATTGAAGTTTTCCGGAAATTTTTCAAAATATCTTACTTTTTTTGGAAAACTTAAAATGCGAAATGGTAAAATTTCAAATTTTATACTTTATATGAGGACAAAAACGTCTTTTCCATGTCCTTTGTGGGGTATAGGTATAAAAGGGGAGGTATGGGGTAAAACTTTCATATTTTTTTGCACATGTCAAAATCTAGAAAGTTTCATAGTTCTAATTTATGTAGATCTAGTTTGATGGATCGCACAATTTTCTTTTTCTTCTGAGCTCTTTTATCCAGGAGATTTTGTGGTTGAAAACTTGTCTTGCACAATTTGAACAGTGCTGTAAAACATCTTAAAAAGTAGTCCATGATTCAACCTGTAATATTTTCGATGGCATAAATTGATTTATAAACTGTTTCCAAATTCAAAACAACAGATACTGGACCTAATTTGAGGTGAATAATGTGTATTAGGTTATAATATTTGACCCAGTTTGGACGGTTCCGTTGATTGCTTCTGCCGGACAATTGGGTTACGAAGTAGAAACAAATGTTACAACGACTAATAATACACAAGCATGCATAAATTAAGGATTCAATTTTTATTAATATTTGAAAAAACAAAAATGCAAAGAGAAAAATAATCATAATGTTCAATTTGAGAAAATACAACATGCTTTCGTTTGTAATAATAAACATAAGCTAGCCAAACAGGTTTCACCTCAGAAACACGTATAAAAGGATTTAGCCCAGAAATAAAGGATTGAATACATAAAAATCATCGTAGGGATCCTATAACAGACTGTTGAACAGGGAAACACAAAAGGCAGAGTTACAATCAGTCCAGATTTTATGAAAGGCGACTACACCAAGGAGACTTGTAAAATTATTAAGCATAATAAAACTAAATATAACTATTATCACTATAAACCATGTCTCCACAAGATTAATCCTATATTGAATAAATCGTGTGCCTGGCAAATAAAATGGAATGTGACTAGCAGGTCCTTTAAGGATAGTTTGTTTAAATGCTATATAATGAATGATATAAAACATAAACAAACGCAGAAACAGAAAACCCAGCATTCTATCAAAAGTAATAAATAGTCAGTAAAAGAGTGTAACCCAAGAAACAAAGACTGATGTTTATGATCTACATGAAAACGATCTTTCCGTTTTCGACTACTTTGGTAAGGGAATTGTGAAAGCCATGTAAAGAAATCGGTCATAAATATCATAGATCTGCTCTGCCGGGATATCGTGGGAAGGGAATCACATCTCTGATATTTTCCAGGCCAGTGGCAAAAAGAATCATCCTTTCAAAGCCAAGACCAAATCCAGCATGTTTCACTGTTCCATACCGCCTCAGATCAAGGTACCATTCATATGGCTCAACAGGCAGACCCATCTCCTTTATTCTGTAACATTATAACAATACAAATAAGGACAAATGAAGTAAAATATCTTCCAAAAACAGCGAAGTCCTTAACAAAAGGAAACAAGTAAAAAGAGCTGATTTATGCATCAAAGGATAAGCGGAAATTATAATCTTACCTTTGCTGAATAACATCATAACGCTCTTCCCTTTGGCTTCCACCAATTAGCTCTCCAACCTGAAATTGCATTTACATGTTTCTATTACGCCAACCAAAAAAGCCACTAGGTATAAGATATATCTCATCTGTAGTGCCGCACAGCATCATAATAAGTAAATCACGTTTTCAGATAAAGTCATAGAATATAAATATAAATCCTTGTAACCAGTTTGATCAGTAGTTTTTCTTCGTCTCTCTCAATTCCTAAATCTGCTTTACACTCCTTACCAGGACTGTAGGACTTCTATAGATCTTTTGACAAGCATCATAGAGAGGTTACAAATAAAGCATGCAGGAATCAGGATAAATACCTTTGGGACAAGAACATCCATAGCAGCTACCGTTTTTGAGTCATCATTGAGGCGCATGTAGAATGCTTTGATTCCTTTTGGATAATTATAGACTATGACAGGCTTCTGAAACTTTACCTCTGTTAGGTATCTGCATATCATAACCCAATGGAATCACACAACACAATTTATTGAGACGTGTGATAACGTAATTTGGTGGTAAGCTGAAGGGACATAGGGGTAAACTCAACTCTCCTCACTAACAAAAATAAAAACTAAAGGCTAACACTTGTTATTATAGAAAAAACACAGTTCAATAAGAACAAGAACTTCAAAAAACAAATGAAGAAGTACCTTTCATGCTCGGAAGCCAAGTCGATCCCCCATTCTACTTCATTCTCAAATTTCTTACCATTCTTCACAGCTTCCTCCAGTATTTCAACGGCTTCTGTATATGAAAGTCGAATAAAAGGGGTGGAGGCAACCATTTTCAAACGATCAATGCAACCTTTATCAAACTTGGCAGCCATAAATTCCATATCTTCAATGCAGTTGTCAAGTAACCACTGACACATAAATTTCACATATGCCTCCGCGCACTTCATATCATCCTACACAACAATGCAAATTATTATTTTTTACACAATAAAGGGATAAATAGGCAGTTCAACATTGCACCTATGTTGTCGGTCATGGATAGCGGTGCGGAGCGCCCAACCCCGAAAATGGGATAGCGGGATCGCGGATAGCGGGATGACTATTGTGATGACCAGAAAACAATATATAGACTAAACATAAAATACAAACAGCAGACAAAAATACTAAAAAATAGCAAAAATAATATACACAAAAATAAAGGGATAATCATAACCAAAATGTAACATCAAAATCATGCAAAATTATCTTCCTTATCTTCACTTGTAATTTCGACCACATCAACATTATCTTGTTCATCACTTGATTCAAACTCTTCTTCTTCCAAAAGGAATACTTCGCAACATTAAAAGGAATACTATTCTTATAAAAGAAACGACCAATGTATTGATTAGTTAATTCCCTTGCCTCTTTCACATAAACATCTTTTATCGATGTTTGACGTTTGGCAATTACTATTGTCATCTTCTGAGATACCTCTGGATTTTTAAACATAATCACATCCATAGGGCCTTTAACTTTCGTCTTAGCAGTCTTAGCAATACCTGTTGCAGACCTTTTTCCCGCCCGAACATTTGCAATTTCTTGCACAGCATCACCGTCCTCTTCATCGATACTAATCTCAGTCATATAGGAATCATTAGCTGTTTGCTTTTTCTCCTGAGCTTCCCTGAGTTTCTGTATTATATCAGCCGGTGTTTTCCTACAAGGAGCTACATCTCCCTCATCCCTATTTGATGCAATTTTGCTCTAGTAATACCTCCCTTCGTAACCTTCCCACAAAAATCACAAGTAACAATCTTCTTGTCATTAATATCCACCAAAGAATTCCACTGCCAAGCAATGTCAAGATTTTCACCAGTAGGTTTAAACAAGCCTTTGTTGTTAGGTCATAGTGTTGATGTTTTAGATCAAGATGGCATTCTTGTTAGGAACAAAACAGAGGAGGGGAAAATAAAATAAAAAACAGAAACGAAAATGGAAGAAGAAGAAAAATAAGAAAAGCAGTTGCAAAAAAAAAAAACAGAAACAGGAAGTGAAAGAAGAACAAAAATAACAAAAACAGAGTGGAAGAAGAAGAAGAAGAAGAAAAACTGTGGCAAAAAAAAACAGAAACAGAAGTAGAACTGGAAGAAGAACAAAAAATAAGAAAAACCAGAGTGGAAGAAGAAGAAGAAAGTAGCTGAGGTAAAATAAAACAGGGAAAAAAACAGAAACAGAGGAAGGGTCGCAGAGGATGGGCAAGGTCAGTTATGACAGAAGAAACCGCAAAAAACAGAAACAGAAGCGATGAAGAAAACAGAGGAAGGGTCAGGGGTTGCAGCAGTTAGAATTATGAAAGGTCAAAGAAGAAGGAAGGTCAAGAAATAATAAAATACTAGGGATTTGAGTGCAAAAAGACTCAAATACCCTTAATGAAACTTAAAAAATTAAACAAACCTGTAAAAAAAACAGTAGCGGGTCATGGATCTGGGTCTGGCGCATCGGGTCGGCGCTATTGAGAGCTATTCGCGGCCGCGTCTGCCGCTACGAGTGTGGGCGGTATCACAGTGAGAAGCGTGGCGGGTAGGGCCGCCGCCGCAACCCAACTCCGCTATTGCGCCGCAATTGACAACATAGCATTGCACTAGAAGATTAAATTTATTGCACCAAAAAAATCAAGTATTTGAATTGACATTCAAACCATAAGTATTCACCACCAACAACAAATAATGCAGTTCAGGATGAAAATTTTGATAGGGAGAAAGGTGCAAGAAAACATTATATTTCCCTAAGTTCAAACAATTGTCAGTGATGATAAACCTAAGTTACAATTGAGAGTGAATTGGTGTTGTATGTACCTCCAAGTCAGCAAAAGCAATTTCAGGTTCTACCATCCAAAATTCAGCCAAATGCCTAGAAGTGTGAGAGTTCTCTGCGCGGAATGTTGGGCCAAATGTATACACGCTACTAAGAGCACATGCATAAGACTCAACCTGAAGCTGACCAGAAACAGTAAGAAACGCTTGACGGGCAAAGAAATCCTTAGTATAATCCACCTTTCCATCCTTTCGAGGAATACCAGGTGTAAGTTTAGATCTTTCCTCCAGCTTGGATGCATTCTCTTTTGCTTTTTTAAGTTCATCGACAGAGGCACTAATCTCTTTCTTATCTGCTTTTGCAGATTTCAACTGAGAAACCACAACCCCTTTCTCTAGAACAACAAGCTTAGCAGCTTCAACATCAGCTTCAGTTGGAGGAGGGTTTTGTATCAGTTCTTTCTCCACCCTATCTGCTTCACTGAACAAAGTTGTCACTTGAAACATTTCACCAGCACCCTCACAATCACTCGTCGTGACAATTGGCGTGTGCACATAAACAAACCCATGCTTGTTGAAAAATGTATGCGTAGCAAAAGCAAGAGCATTCCGAATTCGAGCAACTGCAGAGATCTGCAAAAAAAATTGACTTTTAATTAGGTTAAATAATAAGGGGAAAAATATTTTTGAACTTCTTACAAAGTTAGTTCTTCCGTGGTCTCTAATTATAAAACCCTTGGGGCATATTTTCTTGTTCCAAAATATAAGATCCTTTGCAAATTTCTAGGGGCTTTTAATACTCCTTTTCCAAATATATCCTTTATTAATACTACTGAGTTGTCTTTGAATATAAAATATCAACATTGAAAACAAAGGGTAATTAATAATAGTTACACACAAATTGTACACATTAGTTAAACTATAAATTTTGGTGGTGGTGCTAATACCAAAATTTGGTTTTGATTTATTTTGATGGTTTTCCTATGTTTTTCCTTGTTTAAATAAATTTTGGTGGTAAGTCCATTACTGTCAAGCAGGCGAGAATTTTAAGCAGCAACAGCTGGCAACTCCACCTCCATCGGGAAACCTCATCTACTCCTTAGTAATCACACTCGCACCACACCCAATAATAACATGCATAAAATGTACCAGCTTCAGAAGCATAAATCAATTTCAAATTTGCAACAACAAAAATGAAGAAAAAAAACAGTAATTTGTTTATTATTATCAATATCAATAACTCAAAATCCAATCACAATAGCTATAAAAAAACTAACCTGGAATCTAACATTACTATATTCAATTGGCACTGTAAATTGAGAAAGAAACAAAAGAAAAGTACCGTGTTGCTTCTGGAACGAAGATGAACGAAATCACGCAAGAATTCGAGAGTGAGTCTCCCTTTGGGCAAAGGATATTTAGCAGGATCAACGGGACCAACATGAAGAACCTTATCAGCACGAAGCTCGACCTTCTGTTTAGTACCGGAAGGAGGAAGTTTGAGATGACCATCAACAACAACACAAGTTCCGGTGAGAACAAGTTGTCCAAGGTCAGCAAGCGAAGCTTCGACGATAACTTGAAGGTTACCGGCGCATGATCCATCGTTCAGTTCCAAAAAAGCGAAAGCGTCTTTATCGGCTTTCCTTCCCGTTTTCACCCATCCGCCAACCCTAGCTTTCTTTCCGGCTAAACCTGACCCGCCGTCTTCACGGAGGATTATGGATTGGATCGGAACCCTGTCTGAGAATTCAGCTTTGGGAACATCTTCAGTGATCGTGACGGCGGATAATTGTTCCGTCGGAGGAGAAGTAAGTTCTGACATTGTTATGACGGCGGATAATTGTTCCGTCGGAGGAGAAATGGGTTCTGACGGCGGTACTCGGTGAGAGAGATAAAGTTTAAAACCCTAAAGTGAATGTCGTTAAAAGATACTGCGGTTTGTGTGTTGTTTCAATTTATGTTCAGAATATGAGTTGTAACGTTGAGATACGGCTGCATCTCTATTTTTATGAATCATAAATACCATTTATTTTTTTCTCAAAAGATATCACTTTTTTTTTTCTTTCGACAATCGACCTCTTTAATTTAGTTTTTGTTTTTTTTTAATCTTTATGAGAGATGACGTCTAATCTATCGCATTTAGGGCTTTAGGACAATCAATCTCTTTAATTTAGCATTTAACATGCAAAAAAATAACCAAAATTTTTTGAGAAAGAAAAAGAATAACCCACTTTGTGTGCATTTTAGCGATAGATGTTTCAATTTTTTAACTATTTTAATCGGGATTTCGATATCGGACGGATCAATTCATATGAAAATATATATATATATATATATATATATATATATTGAGATGTTTGAGTTTAAATTCATAATAAATTGAGAAGAAAATAAATGAAGAATAATTTTTTATTACCAAATAGAAAAACATAGATGCATGTATCTACAAGACAGAATAATAAATAAATAAACAAAGGACAAAAATATTTGGTAACACAAACAAACAAGTTTATAGTTTATAAATAATAATAATAATAATAATACTTATTTGGTTACGATCATTTATCTTATAGCATTTTTTTTTAATTTAATTCAAGTAACTTGTAAATTTATAAAAAAACCATTAAACTTTATTTTTGCTATTGTAATTAAAATTATTTTTTACTAATTATAATTTTTTTTATCTTTGAAGATCTACCGTAATTAACTCACACAACTGTGAGGTCTTGAATTTGAACTCTGACAAATTTGTCGAGCTAAGGACTTAAATATTTTACCAATTATAATCTCATTATTATTCTCTTTTTACGCATTTTATCCTCTAATAAATATTATATTCATCTCTCCCAATTCATTATTTATTCACTTTATATTTATGATAATTGAAATGAAGTTTATTAAGATTGTGTGGTAAAATTATTTTTCTATCTTTTATTTATAATATATTTTTAATTTGTGTAAAATGATCAAATGTGATAATTATTTTAAGATGGAGGGAGTATGTTAAAATAATTTAAATAAATATTTTATTTATAAATAAATTATATAATTTTAAAATAAATAATTTAAAATAATTTATTTATTATAATTTAAATTAATAAACTAGCTAAATAAATAAATATATATATATATTTAATTAGAATTATATTTTTATGTCATCTTGTATTTTAAACTAATTGAACAACTAATTTTATCAAATAGAGCCAAAACATTACATAATTTAAAGAATAATTAGATAAGAATAAATTATGTCACTTGAAAAGGTTCAGTCGGGGGTAGCGGTGAGAATTAGGAATGACAATGGGTAGGGTAGTATAGTACCCGTCCTCATACTCGCAGTTTAAAAAAACACTCGTGCCCGTACCTGTACGTACCCTCGTGGATATCAACTTTAATACCCGTACAATTGTCCTTTGGGTACTTAAGTACCCGTACCCATACCCATTACCCGCAATTTAATAAAAATATATCGATAAATAATTTGTGATTAAATTTAAAAAAATTCCCAAATATTTTAAATCAAAAATCATAAGTATTAGAAACCAAAATACTGTCTAATTCAAAACTTCCAAAATATATCATGATTCAACATTAGTACATTACTACAATAAATATCAAAACATAAAAAATAATAATATTTTATGAAGTTGCAAGTCCTTGGACAGTATTCTCCGAGATATGTAAAAAAATTGATATGTGTATTATATTAATTATTTATAATTATAAAGTCACAATTAATAATATAAAAAAAAAACTCTTAAATATAAAATCACAATTATTTACCTCTTCATCATAATCAAATATGTGTATAGAGACTAAAATTGATTTTTCAAATTTTTTTAATTATTAAAATTGTTTTTTTTTTATTAAAGGCCCAATTTTTAAGATTAGAACATGATCTCCAAAATCTATTACTATTTACTAACATATTTTCATGATGATTTACTTATATGTTTATTTTTCAGGAGGATCCGAAAATTATGAAATGAATGACCTAAATTCGTTGATTTGTTTGGAATAAAAAGGAGAGATAGAGAGACATGAGATAATAGAGAGTGAGAGAAATAGTAGATAGAGATTGGATGGGGAGATAGAGATACATAAGATAGTAGAGAGACATATGTGTATTTAGAAAAATCATGTATTTAAAAAATATTTTTTCAAACAAACATGTTTTCTTGAAAATCATTTTTATGTCCTTTATGGTAATTTTTTAGTTTAAAAAAATTATACAAACGTGTTAAAAATTATTGTACAAAAAAAATCATTTTAATAATAGTAAACAAACGGGAGTTAAAAAATCATATTTTAAAAAATCTCTAAAAAATAATCTCTAAATTATTTAAAACAGAAATCATTTTTATTTAGGCTCAAACAAATTTACATACTACTATTACTACTACTAATAATAATAATAATAATAATAATAATAATAATAATAATAATAATATTATATGTACGGTGCGGGGTGGGTATTATAGTACTCGTACCCGCACCCATACCCGTTCAATTTTGCGGGTAATTATCCGTCTCCATACCCATACCCATTATGCAGGTTTTTACCCTACCCATACGGATTTTTTCTGCGGGTACCCACTGGGTCTGGGTCTAATTGTCATCCCTAGTGAGAATATGCCAAGTCAGGCAAGACTTTAAAATGCATGAGTCTGACCTATGATTAATTTTATAGGTTTGAGTCTAGCATACGACTTATTATAGATTTTTTTTTTATCTGGTCTGACCTTTTTAAAAAGTCTGATTTAACCTGAAAACTTATTTAAAAGTCTATTTCACATTAAATCATTTAAATGATATATTTTACATTTTTTTAAATAAGCTAAATTAGATCTTTACATATCAGAAAAACTAATAAAATAATAAACATAAGGAAGACTAGTAAAATTATAACCAAATCTAATAAAGTTATAATTAGCAAGTCTCTAACAACTTTCCAACAAATCAAAGAAACAAAATGAACCCATAATTAACAAAATTAAAACTACAAATACTAATATTAATAAATAATAATAATAAATAACAATGTTAATAATATTAATATATGTGGGTCTATCAAGTCTAATATATATTTTTATAAGTCTGATACTGATCTATTTAAATTATTAGACTTTTAAAAAACATAAATTTAGCTTTTTTATTAAAGAGAATAAGCTAAACTAAACAATAAGTAGGTCAGACCACATGCCCTTGACGGACGGCCTAATCTATTCTCATGCCTAGTCGGAGAGCATGATTCAAATATTTAGTTTTGTTTGGAGAGAGGCTCATGTGCTTCTTGTGGAAGCTAGTTTGAGGATGTTTGTTAATCAATAATGAGCAATGGGTTCGTCATTGTATTAACCAAGATACGAGCTACCTGGTGTGTGGTGTATCTAATAAGGTTTTAATCCACGTTTTCATAGACTGTAGGCGTCTATATGAAGTTTAAGGCGCACTGGCAGACAAACTTTTCCTCAACCCTTTTTTGGACTATTAACTTTGTTTTTTGGCTCGTGTTGAATCTTTATGAAACATTTGGCGAGGAAATTGTGAGTTAGAATATTTGTTTTGTAGCATGATTAGAGAATATCTGGAGGGACCAAAATGATTTTATTTTTTCAAACTTGGTGACAACTTGTGGTGTGATGGTCTATATGACGAGAAGACAACAAGGAACCATTATCATCAACTTGGATATAAAAAATAAGATTGAGACTATTCGTGATGACAATGTTCTTTCTCATATGTTGGAAGTCCCGGCTAAAAGGTGGATGTTTCTTAATTTGATGGTGTTGTCTTTCATCCTGATGGTAAAGCTAGTTGTGGTGGTGTAGCCCGTGACCACAATGGAGCCTTCATTTTCAGTTTCCCCCCACATATTGGTACATGTTCTATTATCATTGTATAACTTTAGACTATCATTTGGAGGGCTGGATAACTTACACATCGAATAAGATTTTAATGTAGTTGTGAAGTTGACAGAACTGTTATTCAATTTATCAAAACTTCAATTTGGCTTCGCGTGTTTCTGACAATTTACTCAATTTGAATCATTTTGCGGTTAGGCATATTCGCCCTGAGGCAAATCAAATGATAGAATCTTTTGCTAAATATGATATTTTTTTGTCATTAGAGATATACTTTGTATGTTTAATTTATGATTTTGCTTCTCTTATCCGTATCAACAAATATATGCATTTTTGCCTTTCCTTTAAGATTGTAGTTTCTTTCTTTTTTTATTGGTTTCTTGAGGATTGACCCCTTATTTCTTATAAAAAAAATATCTTGACTTCAAATGATTTATTGTTAAATATTATACCCATCAAAATCCTTAAGGTACGAGAGTTTTATCTTAAATAAAATTATCTTAAATTTAAATTCCAAATAGTTAAACAGTATTTAAAAAAATCATATTTAAAATAAAATTGAAAATTATGAAAAGAGAAGATTGGTGTATAGAAAGAGATGTGTAGTTTCTTGATATATTTTTCAAGATAAAATAAATTATTTCGCTACATGTAAACTTAAAAATATCATTTAATCGTGCTTTTTTTTTTTTTACTTTACACCTATAGTATT
>JBBPBO010000005.1:2210442-2308833 GCA_037974295.1 Cicer cuneatum
TATCGAACAAATTTTATTAAAATAAAATTAATAAAAAAAAAAAACAAATAAGATGTTTGATAGATAAAATCAAAGTAGATATGTGTATTTTAGTAAGATATTTTTGTTTGATAAAACAACAATTATTTAAAAGGTTTAATGTATTTAATGTCTATTGAGTATCACACGTGTTACTCTCACAATTAACATACTGATTGTTAATTATTGATAAATAAAAATTATAATTATGTAATGATATGATAAAATTAATGATTTTTATTAACTGACAGTATAAACTTAGTTTACACCGTTGATACATAGTTTTTTTTTTCTTCTCTTATTTAAAAAATAATTAAATCTTAGGTATTTAAATTTAAGTTATGTTGAAATAAAAGATTTTAAAATAAAATTTAAAATTAATATAAAATAATTGAGATGCCAACATAGGTTAAACATGAACTATAATTTTTATGTAATTTTTACTTTTTATTTTAAATAAAATTAGTGATATTGATTAATTATAATTATAAAAATGGAACATATACACGTTATTGCTAATGCGAGGAAGTAAAAACTACAGGAAACTATCGTGCAATTAGCGTTTCGCGTGGGCGTAATGACAATGAAATGGTAAATAGTGTTTTTATTTACTAAAAAAATATTATTAATTCATTTAAATTGATAAAAATTATATCAAGAACAATACATTTTAAATATAATTTAAAGTTGCTAAAACAAAATAAAAAATATAATTTTGCAAACAAAATAATAATATTAAAGTTAATAACATAAAAAGACAAGATATTTATAAATGTGACAAAATATACAAATATGACAAAATTGGAATATTTGTAATACATAAATACTTATGTCTCGTGAGTTGTAACTTGAAGACGTCAAAATAATTTATTGAAATTTGCACAATATTGATATATCAATTTAAATCAAATAAAAATTGCAATAAGATGGAGAGTCAAAATAATATCGTATCAAGACAAAGAAAAATCAAAACAACACTAAGACGAATAAAAAAATAAAAATAAAAACAACAATTTAAAGCAGGAATTTTGATTAGATAAAGAAAAGAAGAAATGAACAAAAGGGATAGGATGATGAAAGGGCGACAGTTGGATTTACTTTAGCAGAGATTGAAAGACATTTCAATTTGTGGTGTAGTAAAGAGTATCTTGACTATCTTCATTATTAAAACTACGGTATAAGCTAAGAGATAATTAAAAACTTAAATGATAACTAAAAAGTTAATTTAAAATTGATAACCGATAAAAATAGTTTTAATATGTATAAATGTATAAATTTACTTTTAAAAAATCCATAAAAAAATTAATTTTAGAAAAATAATGTATCTTATTTTTTCATATGCAATGCTAGAACTATCTTTGTCCCTAACACGAGAAACAACAACATCGAAATTTTGTACTCATATAACTTTTACCGGTATTATTTAGTGAACTATTTTATAATTGTAAAATTAATAATTGCATTGTTTTCATTTGACTTATTTGATTCTCGAATAGTTTTTTTTGTTTTATTTTGACTTGCTTAAGTCTATTACATATGATATACAATCATTCAATTTTTTTGTTTTTGGGTTATGAGACTTTGTATGACGGAAGATAACCATCATTTTACAATATAATCATCTAAGCATTTACTCGAAAGAAAAAAAAAGCATTTTTGGTATTGTTCTCTAATAAGAAAAGAAAAGATAATGAATAAAGGAGAATAAACATCAAACGGGAGAATATAAGACTTAGTCAGATAATTATTTTATTTTGTATAAGGATAAAATAACAATAAAGTTAAAATAATAAGATTATAAACTAGAGAAAAAGTAAAAGATTATAAACTCAAACACAGGTGAAAATAACATATCAAAAAAGTTATAAATCGGTATTAAAAATTTGTTAATCACGTCTAATGTGACCAAACAAATTTATAAGCTAATTGAATAAGACATAAACCAATTTAATGGTGTTATCAAACAGACACTTAAAATAATCTATACCAAAATATGTTAGTGTGTTTACTATTGATGATAATTATTTATTTTTGCCGTAAAAAAATTGATAATTTTTTATTTTTTTAAAATCATTTATTTACATTATTAAAAAATATTATTTATTTATTTTCAAAAAAAAAAAAAACTTATTTATAATAATTTTTGAGAGAATTTGAGTTTGAATCTTTTATATAACAATTATTGGTCAGATTTTACTATCTCTCAGTCGAATCTTGAATTGCTAGGTCCTATTCCTTTAAAAACTAAATGGTTAAAAAAATAAAATAAAATACAAGGCTTGATTAAATGTTTGGTCCCTTAAGTTATTTTTATATTTAATTTTGGTCCCTTAATTTTTATTCATTTCATTTTGGCCCATTAAAATATAAACATTATATATTTTTTTTATCTATCGACTTATTTTTGTTTTATTTTATTTCTAAATTATAAATATTAAACATTTTAATTTATGAAATTACAAAAATTAAATATTTTTTATCGCTTAAGTTACAATATTTATACACTATTAGAAAATGACAAATTATAACATGGGCCATCATTTACCATAGACCAATTTTAAAAAAATATATGATATTTATTTTTATGATTGAAATAATAATTTATATATATATATATATATATAGTATTGAATCAACATCAATCGCGTTATTCTCTTAATTACAGGAAAAATTATAAACTACTATTTATGAAGAATATTATTGATGTTAAAATCTTTGATGATTTTTAAATACTCTTACATAATAGATCACTTGTGATCCAAAAAAGAAACTCACATTAAAAAAATAAAAATATTAAAAGATTAAAATATTTAATATTTATAATCTCTAATATTTATAACTCAAAATAAAACGAAAATAAGTGAAAAACTAAAATATCCAATGGTGATAACTTAAAAGACAAAAAAAAAAGAAAAGATTAGAAAAGAAAATAAAAAAAGAAACAAACATGACTAGTGATATGGTTGGGTGATGAAATAACCAATAAGTGTGTGGAGCGCGTGGAGGAACCAAACAAGAAGGGTGCAAAGCAACTTCCTCTCTCTCTCTCTCTCTCTCTCTCTCTCTCTCTCTCTCTCGATTACTTCTTCCGTTCTCCAATAAGTCCTTCTGCAATCTTCATACGTTGTTTCTTCTATTCTATCACCAAGTTCTCCGGTTCTCTTCTCCTCGATCTAAACCCTAATTTTTCAACAGGGTTCGTTCTTCTTACTCACACCATAATTCCTTTTTATTACAATTTCAAATTTCTTATGATCGTTGATTTTGCTCTTCCAGGGAGATCGTCTGTCAATTCAATTGCTTCCATTAATTTCAACATCTTCTAATAATCAATCAATCATGTTTTCTCGGATTTTCGGTAAACCTAAACAGGAAGCCAATACTCTAACAACTTTAGACAAGTTAAACGAGGTAAAACTGCCAAACTCTTCGTTTATTGAATTGTGCATAATTGATAAACGGAACTTTTCACTCGTCAAACTAGTAGGTTATGATTATCTTTTAATTCGGAATAGGAGTATAATTTTTGTTTTTATTCCTTAATTGTTAAGCAACGTTATTGTGGATGTTGGATATCAATTGTTCCATATTTCAATTAAGTTTTTTAGCTTATAGAAATAAGCTGAAAACAGCTTATGGACATGTTCGTACACTATTGCTATGAGCTCCCTCGAATAGTCTCAGAGGGATGGATTTATGCCAGTAGATAAGCTCAAATTGATCAATCCAAACAGACCCTAACTTATTTGATTCATGATCTAAGGTACAGCCTCAGCAGCAAAATGGTGGCTTTATTATCTGTTTTTTCTTATTAAATCCTCTGTTTTGTTCTATTCATAAAACTCTATTGCGTTTGTGTATTTTTTCTAAATATTGTTTGATCCTGCAGTGATGAAGGTGTAAAGTTTGATTTGTTGTTTCTAGCAGTGATTTACAGTTAGAGGGAATTTTTTATAATTTGAAATGTTTTGTTACTTGAATTATGTAGACACTTGAAATGCTAGAGAAAAAGGAGAAAGTGCTTCTGAAAAAGGCGGGGGCAGAAGTTGAAAAGGCCAAAGAATTCACTAGGGCCAAGAATAAAAGAGGTATGTAGCAAAACTCATGGATGCTTGTTTTAAAGAATATCATTGGGAGACACAGTGCCTCCCTCCTCCTGACTTGCGCTTATAGTTATGTTTATGTGGAGATTATTAATGTATGCTTTGGTCAAATTCAACTGGGCCTTCATTTGGAGGAAATGGCCCTTACATTACATCAAGATTGATGGCAATTGCAATTGCCATTTTACTAGTTGTATTTTCCCTTGAGAATGTTATGATGGATGTGTGGTCATGAAGACAAGACAGGAAAAGAAATAAAAGCACTCAAAGAAACTTGGGTAGCACTCACTGTAGAAAAGAGGGTATTGTTTCATCATATGTTGTTTGGACATGTGTAGAGAAGACCTATTAAAACAGTTAAGGATGGTAGATTGGATGTAGGATAACTCAGTAGTTAAAGGTTACGGGAGACCAAGGAAAACCTTAGGCCAAATCAAGATTTTTGCATTTAAATATGTTAGGTCAATTAATTACAAGAGATTGTTAGGTTGAGGGTCCCCATTTTATAAAATGTATATTGATAGAAAACATTTTTGACTATGTATAGCAGGTTTCATGGCTAACAATATCAATTTGCATCAGAATCTGTAAAATTGATAATATCTGCCATCAGAGATAAATAAAGACTCGAGTGAAATTAGGAGTGACTCGGTGAGCATAGACAAGCTTTACCTGGACACTTTACGGTGCACTTTTTACTAAATTTCTATAACTATGCTTTACCTGGACATTTTATACCAAAACAAACTCAACACACACTCTCCTCTATTTAGGAATCCATTATTAGTGGAGCAGATTCACGTGTTAAGAATATATTAATTTCTTGCCAAACTTTCTTTTTGAATTTCTACCTATTGCAGCGGCAATACAATGTTTGAAGAGGAAGAGGCTGTATGAACAGCAAATAGAGCAGCTTGGAAACTTCCAGTTGCGTATTCATGACCAGGTGTGAATGCAACTTCTTATTCCGTAGTTACAGTCAATGTTTTCAAAACTGGACCAACCATTAAATTAAATTGGCCAAAAGAAAGTTTCACGGCTGCTTAATTCAACTATTGCTTTACTGTTTTATATATTTGGACATAGATATAGACACACACAACTCACTCTTAAACCTGATCAGAAGCCAGGCCATCTGTCAGTTTTCTATCTTTTCTTGCAGAAAATAGGCATTTGCCAATTCTCTCCTCAGATGGGTTTTATGCGATTTTCCTGCAAAAACATGGGCATTTCACTTGAATGGATATTTTTCCCTGTGCTTTTGCAACGATGCTGCGCCTTGCATAAATATAGAATCATACGAAAGTAAAAAAAAAGTTTATATACAGGCCTTGTGTGACGTGTATAAATAAATAAAGAAAAAATATAGAAATATTTTCTAGTATAAATAAATTGATTTATTACATTCCTAAGTATGTAACTAATAATAGACCCGTGCAATGGACGGGGAGACATTTGAAGATTATTAACTGAAATAATGAATTAAAGATAATAAAAAAATTAATATCCTTAAACTATAAAATGAAAAGAAATAGTCAAAACATATTAATGATATAACATTCTTCATTTGTTCCATTGGTGTGTGCTCTAGTTGTATATTATAGAGATAGAGATTAAATTACTATACTAACATTTGTATGATTTCTAACATATACGAGTATCATATTCATATAGAATAAGTAGAAGGGGAAGGTGGGAGATTAGTAGCAAAATCTCATTGCATTACAAATTATTATTTGTTTCATATGGGACAAATTAAGAAAATAAACAGTGTTGGTTATAAATTCGGAATAAAAAAATCATTGTTGTATTTTTTTAAATTACCAGTTCAATCATTTGAACTGTGACTGGTTCATGTGGTTTGACTGGTTGAATACCAGTGCTTCCATTTTTTCCACCAGTTTTTGAGGGCTGATTCGACCGATTGAATGACCAGCTCTTAAGTTTTCCCGGTTTGAGAAACCAGTTCAGTCTATTTCTGATAGTAACGAGTAACATGATTCAGTTTTTGAGTGTCATTTATATCTTATATCTTATGCTGGTGATATATATTACAGATGATAATGTTGGAAGGTGCCAAGGCAACTACAGAAACTGTAGACGCATTGAGAACTGGAGCGGCTACCATGAAGGCTATGCAAAAAGCAACGTATATAAACTCTATATTTTATCATATTTTTGTGATGTGGAAAATGTTCTTCATGTATTTAACTCCTTAATGTTACTGATTGTGACATTGTTGAGTTGCAATATTATCTTTTTCAGGAATATTGATGATGTTGACAAGACCATGGATGAGATCAATGAACAGACTGAGAACATGAAGCAGATTCAGGAAGCTTTGTCAGCTCCAATTGGTGCAGCTGCTGATTTTGATGAGGTCATCTTCTCAAATAATATTTTTATTTGCACTTTGCTACTGAAATATTATCTTCTGATTGATTCGTTATGGAGCATTTATGTATATGTGTTATGTGATATATTTCGTCAGCATTCTGAATATATTTGCCATTCAGGATGAATTGGAAGCAGAACTTGAAGAGCTAGAGGGTGCTGAGTTGGAAGAACAGCTTCTACAGCCTGCAACTACAGCTCCAGCAGCTCAGGTGCATGTCCCAGCTGGGCGGCTACCTACTCGCCCGGTGCCTGCGAAGCCCACTCCTGAAGAAGATGAATTGGCAGCTTTGCAGGCTGAGATGGCACTTTGAGCAGGTCCCTTTTCTCAGCTGCGACACTATTGATTTAAGGTTTCTATGCATTAATGTAGCAGTTGAATGGTTTGTGTATTCTTGTTTGATGTCAACGTTTGCACAGTTGAATTTTGTTGTATGATAATATTTTAAATGAATTTCCTGAAGCCGCTTGGTAGAAAAAATATGCCTATCTTGTTTTAAGCAGTTCTTATTATTGATTTTGCTGCTGGCTTTTGCTAGGCCGGAATTTTGCAGGCATTGATTAGTATGATACGGGGCAGATATAAAGAGTTGTAACCAGTGACACGGAGAATTCTGCCTCCTCGCACCATCACACTTATATTTGTGAAATTATTGAACAGAGGATGTACATAGAGGTTATTAAAATTGAAAGTTACTTTTGCCTTTGATCTCACCTATTAGATGTTTGTTTTTGAGATCTGCAGTCTGCACTACACCTAAAAAGAGTACTACACTTATGTTGTTCTTGTCAAGTATTGATGATGGGATTGGATCCACATGATATTGTTTGGTGAAATTGGTGTTTATCTTTATCCTCCCAGATAGTAAATAGATGGACATTATCAAAAGTTGTGTGTACTGGCGAGGAAAGAGATATAAATTTAAACATTGTTTTCATTTAAACGTCAAAATAGAAATTCATGTATAGCAGAGCACAAGGGGTTACTCAATCTAAATTCAGCTTAGAGAAAATATAGTTTGGAAAAGGAAAAATAGCATAAAAAAGATCACTCATGGAATAGACATTGGCTTCCCGTTTGTGGTACCTAAAAACCACTTTATAAGAACGAACTTCGATAAAATCAATTGTTTCAGAGACACTACCACTTCCAAGCTTGAGAATACCCACTCATTTCTTGCAGCCCAAATAATTGAATGTCAAATTAAACATCAAAAACAGTTTTTGATAGTCATTTGACATGACAATGATCATTTCAAGCAAATTACACACCTCATACCAAACAAAGAAGGAGAACTGACATTTAATAAATACATGTAGTTTTAATTCCTAAATACCCGAGCACCAGTACACAATGAGTAGCATTAACATCAGTAATGACCTTCTATTAAGATTAAGCCTAGTTGGGAGCATTGTCAACGCCAATTGCCAAGCAAAAGCTATTATCTTAGAAGGTGCCAAACTATTTTTAGTCACTTGAAATGCATCTCCAGTATCAATTCATAAGATTATTTATTTATTTGTTTTGGGAGATGAGGCACTTAGACTGTACAAATTGTCTCATAACTGATTTGAATGGAGTATCTTGTGATTACAAGGTTAGAGCCATGATATGTTCAATTTAGGTTGAAATGAGGGCATGACATAATCGAGAATAATTATTTTTTTCGTTTGGTTTATTGAGGAATGATTTGGAGAAGAAAATTTAGGGTTTGGTTTGTTTGAAATGTTTAATTTTCAAATTCAAGTCCAATCCACCACTTATCGATTCATTTGATTAGTTATTTATTTTGGGAAATGAGGCACTTAGACAGTACAAAATTACTCAAATGATTTGAGCGTGGTATCCTGTGATTACAAGGTTAGAACCCAGAAACGTTCAATTTAGGTTGAATTTAGGGCAGGACATAATCATGATAATTTTTTTTTCCGTTTGGTTTATTGAAGAATGACTCGGAGAAGAAAAATTTAGAGTATCGTTTGTTTCGAATGTTCAATTTTTTATGAAATAGTATGTCCTTTGGAACAAACTAAATGGTAGAAACATAGGTTACATTAAATTAATTAGTAAAATAAAAAATCAATAAATCATTACAATGTTTCATATTAATTATAAAACAAATATTAAAATTTATTCATGCGATTTAATTTTAAAAAAAAAATCAATTCAATTGTTTTCACAAAAAAGATCTAAGAGCATTCAATAAAATTAAATTTTGTTCAACTTATTTCTTTGCCAATAAATCCGTTCACATCCCGTTCAGCAACAGCAAATACATACCACATTTGTGATGCAATGTCTCCCCCTTGAGGCCTTGACAAGCTCAATAGTATGAAGAGGCTCAAAAGTAACTCCTGTATCTTGATATATCGTAGCTCGCAATCAAAATAGACCACTTATCATTTATTACTCATCATTATAGCATAAATACGATATATACATTAATCAATAATCAATAGCATGAATAATGTTAAAAGACGGACAAGGTTAAAAAATACATATAACCACGTGCATCAATGTTTCACAACAGCACAAGCATAAGGCACGGTTTTCAACTTTCTGAGAATCGCGACTTCGCGTTGTTCAATTTTTATCACCTATATATATACACCGTCTTGTCTATTTAATAATTTGACAGAATATAAGCGACCACGATGTTGTGCAGAATTCTCCATGATACTGGTTCCAAATCTTTAGAGGTCACATGTTATGCACATCAATGCCTGCAAAGTTCTGGTTTAATCAAAACCCAAAAGCAAAATTGTTATGAACTGCATAAAGTTAGATGGTCAAACTTTTTTCTGACAAGCAACTTAAAGCATTCGACTCGAACTGCGATCATATAAATGAACTCAACTGTGCAAAGGGGGATATCAAACATGAAACAAGTGCATACACAAATCACTCAACTGCTACATTTAATTGAAATACTAATCCAACCAAAACAGATTAAGGCATATGTGCTTGTTTGGTTTCGCGGTAGGATTGGCAAAATTACGGCAAGCCACTGTGGAACCAAACATGCGGATTAGTTGGCAGCAGAGATAAGAAACGGAACCTGCTCAAAGTGCCATCTCAGCCTGCAAAGCTGCCAATTCATCCTCCTCAGCAGTGGGTTTCACAGACACAGGGCGGGTAGGTTGCCGCCCAGCTGGGGCATGCATTGGGGCTTCTGGAGCTGTAGTTGCAGGCTGAAGAAGCTGTTCTTCCAACTCAGCACCCTCTAGCTCTTCAAGTTCTGCTTCCAACTCATCCTGAAATGGAAAACAAAATCAGTATACTGCCAAGGTATTATCATACAATACATATATCAATGTTCAATACCAATTCAATCTGAAAAAAAAATGATTCCATTTAAAAAAAAATCTCTCCGGCATAGAGTAAAAATAAAATTCAGTTGAGAAGATGACCTCATCAAAGTCAGCAGCTGCACCAATTGGAGCTGACAATGCTTCCTGAATCTGTTTCATGTTCTCTGTTTGTTCATTGATCTCATCCATGGTCTTGTCAACATCATCAATATTCCTGAGAAAATATTGCAACCCAACAATGTAACCATTAGCAACCTATCAAGAGCAAGAGAACTAAATAACAATAGCTACATGCATTAAAAAATTTCTATATCCCGATATACAGCACTTCTCAGGTTTTAAAACAAGCATAAAAGAGAGGTAAAACATAGAAGAGTATAACAATAATGAAAAAATTATAAACAGTGCTACGCACGTTGCTTTTTGCATAGCCTTCATTGCAGATGCTCCAGTTCTCAAAGCATCGACCGTGTCTGTAGTTGCCTTGGCTCCTTCCAACATTATCATCTGTAACACATATTACAAGCATAAGATAAAAATGATACTTCAAAAAACTGAATCCCATTGCCTCCAAAGCTGTAAAAAGTAAAATACAGAGTACTAAATTAGAACAGCCAATAAGACTGGGAAGACTTATAACTAATTAACTAGTCCTCTAACTGCTCCAATCAATCTTTAAAAACAGGTAAAATAATGGATGAACCGATCAAGACTCACGGACCAGTCAACCTGTGTCAGTCAATCATTTTTTCAAATAATTGAACTGGTGCTTTTTTTATTGCTTTTTCTAGAAAAAAAATTGACAATGGTTATTTGGTTCCCAATTTATAACCAAAACTAGGCAATCTCCTTTAATTTTTTCAAATGTGAGACAAATAGGTATTTATAAAACAGTAACTGATGAAAAGTTTCATTTCTTTCTTCTACTTCTATTTATTCAACATGAAACTAGTGCACATTAGAAAATCATAAAAATATAATATAATGCATAACATCTGAGGTAATATTTAGAAGCAAGAGATTTTTTTTTTTCAATTTTTTCTCTCTCCCTGTGACATTTTCTTTCTTTTTCTTACCCATTTGTGATATCCATCTGAGGTGATTGATGATGTATTTGACTTAGATATGTAACACAAATAAAAACAGCCCGTGCACACGAGCATCTCAAGTAAGAGGGTCAATTTGCATGAAAGTGAGAAGAGTAAATCATGGCCATTAACCATAAACGCTCATTATTGATAAAACAATAAATTAACTTCTAATATTGACCATCCACTTCAAACCCGATTGAAATTCACAACTTTAAGGGTATGCGTTGGATTGATGGAAAATGATAGAAAGTAGTGGAATCATATAGGTTCTATACTTTGGATTGTTTAAAATAAGATGGAATGGAAAGAACATTGAAGGAATGGATTCCATTCCATTTCATCCTATACCCCACTTTTCCTTGCCGTCAATTAAGGGAGAATGGGATAAAACAAGTTTGTTTCTCCATTCTATCATTAAAATATCAAAACAATAGTATAGGATGGTGACTTATTTCATTCCATCCCACTTAATTCTATCTTATTCTTCTTCATTTCATTTACTGTTAGATATTCAAACATAGCCTAAGCCTTTCTTTTTAATGGCATAATAGCTAGTTTTTTTTGGAAAGTAATAGCTGTAACTAGTAACTACTATATACAAAGTTGCATTAACACACCTGGTCATGTATACGCAACTGGAAGTTTCCAAGCTGCTCTATTTGCTGTTCATATAGCCTCTTCCTCTTCAAACACTGTATTGCCGCTACATGAGGGAAAAATTCAAAAAACAAGTAACAATATATCATTGACCCATGAAGCAGCACCAGTACTAATGGGATTCCTAAAGAGGGATGGTTGCTTGTGTGTGAAGATTCATTTCCTTTTTGGATAACATGCGTGTACTGTGCAGGTAAACTTTATACATTGAAATTAGCAAAAAGTGCATCAGTTGCAAGAGGAAGGGGATTCACACCAAGCTACATTTAGTGAAGATTCATACTCAAGCTATGCAACCCCCAGCTTTTATATTTTTAATATTAAAAAAGTGTATATTAATTTCAGCCAATTATTTTTCGAAAAAAAAAAAAACACATGCGCCACTATGCTAAAAGTTAAAAGTAATGAAAGAAGAGATTGAAAACTTAGTTGCTAATGGCTGAATCGTTTGAGTATCCAAAAAAAGGAGTAATTTGGTGCTATAAAGGTTATTCTATGGCAGATAGAGAAGAATCAAATTCAATGTGGAAGTATTCTAAGCAGTCATGCATTTGCAAGAGACTGTTGTGCTAATTTTGGTCAGTTGAATTGTCAACCATTCAATAATGAATTAATATTTCATCACTGTATGTGGTACAACAGCTTAGATAAAGTAATAGAATGAAAATAAACTGTTCAATGACAGAAGTGGGTGCAACGGCAGTGGCTTCAGTGGTAATGGTAGTGAAGGATAAATTTGTTAATTTAAGAAAATACATCGAGTAAGGTGATTGCAATCATTGTTGATATAACAGAATAGCCATTTGGTCAAAAGGAAGTTCCATTCACTTTGAACGGACTGTACACTTATTCAATGAACGGCCTTTCACATTCCAATTCCAATGTAATCACAGAACAATCTTTTAGCTCATTCCAACTCCCAACACCCTGATTCAAGCAAAGTGTGAATGGGACTCAAGTCTCTTTTGACAAACTCGACACATTATTCGCAATGATACTATCATAATTTAAAAAATCTAACCAAAGCATACATTTATAATATCGACAGTAACAGAAATAGCAGCGAAAGTAGGGAGGGAGTATAACATGCATCCATGAGTATTGCTACATACCCCTTTTATTCTTTGCCCTTGTGAATTCTTTGGCTTTTTCAACTTCTGCTGCAGCCTTTTTAAGGAGCACTTTCTCCTTTTTCTCTAGCATTTCAAGTGTCTACACGATCCAAGGAACAAAAACATTCAAAACGAGAAAATCTTCCCCCAAACAGTAAACTACTGCTAGAAACATCCAATAAAACTCATACACACATCTATCATTACACGATCAAACACTGTTCAAATAAATTTTACAAATAAAATACGAAGTTACAGAACAATGCATAAGATTTCGCAGAAAAAAAAAAAATTATGGAAACATTATTCAAATAAAATACAAAGTAAAAAACAATGATGTTTATGGATTAACAAAAAAAAAAGTAAAATTCTTCTCCAATTTGCAGGTATAACTGAGGTGTAATTCGAAGACTGAACATATCAATTTATCAACTACGCAAAATTCACAAATCAATTTAGTTTGATAAACAAACAATATGGCGGTTAGGAAAAGGTAAGAACAGCGAAATTGAAGTTACCTCGTTTAACTTGTCTAAAGTTGTTAGAGCATTGGCTTCCTGTTTAGGTTTACCAAAAATTCGGGTAAACATGGTTGATTATTAAAATATGTTGAAACACCGATTCAATTGTGCGTCGAATAGTGAAATTAAAGGAGAGAAAGTGAATTCGTGACCGGATCTGGTTGAAAGAGCAATAGGATCAATGAAAATCGAATATCTGAAATCGCGAAAGGGAAATATAGAGCGCACAGAGGTGAGTGAACGAACCCTGATTGGTAATTAGGGTTTGGAATTAGAGAGAAAGAAAGATTGATAAAGGTTTGAGAAGAAACTGGGAGAAAGATATGCAAAGAGTAAAGGAAGAGACACGACGCGTGGCGATAAATTGAATGGAACTTACTATACTGCACAGCAAGCAACCGATTTATTTGGTAGGAGAAAATTTAGTCATGATGTATATAAATAAATATGGTACTTTATGTTGCACAATAAATGACCGATTTACAAAAGATTTTGATCCAAAATAAATTACTTTTTCAATTTTATAACACATAAATAATTTAATAAAAATAGTATTATTTTTTTATTTAGAATTTTTGTGTGTTAAATAATCAAATGATCTCCTTATTATGAGACATAAGAATTATCATACTATCATGGTATTTTGTTGGTATAGATAGTGTATTTTTAAGATGTATATAAGACAAAAAGTTGTATATTTTTAAAATGTATATAAGATAAAAAGTACGAGAGACAAATATAAACACATTCCCTTTCAATATAAAAGATTAGTATATTATCTATCAGAGTTAGGAGAGATAAGATCATGTCTACTTCTTTCCCCTCCATTTATGATACATTTGGAGAGAAATAGATACAAAAAATAGGTAATATTTGTACATCCCACCACTAAGTAGGTTCCAGTGTCATTAATTTTTTTTAATTTCATCGTATCTATATCTCTTCAAATGAACCATAAATGGAAACTTATTGACATACATAAATGAAAAAAATAAATTTTGTCCAATATCGTCCATGTTTTTAAATATAAAAGACTAACATGAAAAATGACTAACTTAACAAGAAGGAAGAAAAAATAAAGGACTAACTTTAAATTAAGTTTAAGGAAACTTGATATAGTTATTCCTATTTTCTTGTACATAAAAAACCAAGACTAAAATGCTCAACTACTCCCATATACAGGATATAAAATTGTTACTAGCTATTTCTCACAAAAACAATGCCCTTTCCATTGGATTGAATCCACACAAGTAAGCCATGTCATCTCTTTTCTGTGCTGGTGGCGGGGAAGGGTGCAGGCTCATATGAAGAGAAATAAATAATATATACATTTTAGTTTATCTGGTCATTCTGCTCCAAAATGCTTCTCATGTTTATTCCTCATCTTCAGAACATCAATTCTAGCTTGCTTTGTAGGCATACATGTATCCGTGAAGCTTTCTTACCTCTTCTGATGACTCAGTTAGTAAGTGATCCACATAGAGACATATTGAAGATGCACTGAAGCATTATAAACCAGCAATGCACCTATTTTAGCTATTGTTCACAAAACAAAAACAGACACTGAGAAATCGAATCATGGCTTACCTAAGAGGACCAAATGGAAGCCATATAATATCCCAACGGAACCTAGGCAACCTGCCAAAAAACTGTTATTGTCAATATCACACTGTAAAAGATGAGAAGCACCTCAAATAAGGAATACAAACAGAAGAAAACACAACTGAAGAGTGTGCTGAAAGAGAACTACAATAGGGCAAACAATTATTTTGTCGTACATCATATTATTACTGTTGTAAAATTTGTACATTCTTTTATCTACTTTTCAATTTTATTGGGGCTCAATTGTAGATCCTCTAGATTCATGCAGCAAAAAATCCTAATTGAATGCATGTATAAACCAAAAGATGCAATAGTGTCCTACTATGAATTAAATTCAACGACATTTAACTCTAAATTTCTCTTGATAATTTGAACAATATTTTTTCTCTATCTTCCTTTACCTCTTACTAATGGACTATCCTCCGTTTGATCAACCCTCTTTACCAGTGTTTCTGAGTCTTCTTCACACATGTCCAAACCATCTTAAATAAGGCCTAGCTATCTTTTCTACAATGATAGCTACCTCAACTTTTTCTCTAATGATTTCACTCCCAATCTTATATTGTCTTGTGCAACAACTTATTCACCATAAAATTCTCATCTCTGCAGCAACAAGTACTTGCAGCCTTTTTATCATTCAATATTCAATTGCATACAACAGTGAAGGTCATATAAAGCATGGTAATCATTAAATCAAGATTCAAATTGTGAATCGAATCTTCTTATGAATCATAAGATACATTACAAATAAAAAAATGACATTTTTAAGTTGACACATCAAAATATATGTTGAAATATCATATATGAACGAATCTCAAAATATTTGAAAATTTATGTCAAATGAAATGCTAAAATAAAAGTGGCTATTTTGATAAATACTTTCTCATATACAACTTGCAATTTTTTATATTGGATAGAAGTCGTATTTCCCCTGTACGATTTATACTATTTTGATAAATACTTCCTTGCTTGTTGAGGGAATTTCAATATGGAGTTACATACACTGTCCTAGTGAAAAGGCCATTCTTGTTAAGCTTGCATTTTATATGCTCAATTTTACTTCCACTATGGCAAAGACCAAGTGCATCCAAAGCTTGTCACTACCTCCACAACTTTTCATTTATTTTTTCTTTCCACTCTCCAACTAAGACTATATCATCCACAAAAAGCATATATCATGACATCTGTTGACTATATTCAATAAGAACAGATCATCCGGAGCAAAGATTAGAGAGTGTTATCCAGCTTAGGGGAGTCAGTTATATAGGGACTGAAGGGAGAGAGAGGGGGGGTATGTTGGGAAATCATTTTGTGCTAGTTATGGGCTAGAGATTAGTGTTCTTTGTAGGAGTTTGGCTTTGTGCGCATTAGGACATTCATCATTTTACAGCTACCATTTACTTTCAGAAATAAAATACTCCTGTTTTCCCATTATTGATGTAATTTCAATGTTAATTGCCACTGTGTGAATCGGATCCGCATCACAATAATTGGTTTACCAATATACTGGTGCTTATCTAAGAACTTTACCTCGACATGTAATATAACCAGAAAATTGCCAGAACAATGCCGGTATAGCATGAGTACTGGATCCATCTCCTGTGATGCATTGACTCATGAAGCAGTCCTATGATAGCAAATGAACATGCTAAAACAGCCACCAAATCTGTAGAAGTCATACAGTTAACAAAGTTTACAGTGATAATCTTCAAAATTTGAAAAGTAAATAGCATATCATATTTCACATCAATTGCAAATTAGTACAGAATAGAAGGAAGTCAAATGTGAAACTCAATATAAAGGGTCCACAATTATATATTAAAAGGACAACGCAATAAGAATCAAAGAAATAGGCCATTATATAATATCCCTGAGTAAAAGAGAAGTGAACCTGCAGATATAATCATCCATGAGTAGATCTCCTCCATGAAGTAAGCATGATACCGCTGTTCATCAGAAAACAAAGAAAGACAGCAACATATTGAGTAAAAGAAACAACCATTAAATTCAGAAAATGATAAAACAAAAATTATAAGCTAGAAGAACTACAATGATTTAAAGTTGGAGGAAAAAAAAAAGGTAAAGTATGGATGCATAGCCTTTCCCCGCATGTCAACTACCAGAGTAAGCCTTAGTTGGATAAACAACTTAATTAAACGCTTATAGCATAAACACTGATGATATAACTTATAAAATAAACTCAATCTGTTTACATATAAGCTATAAAGTGTTTTAATAAGTTGTCTCAAATAACTTGTGGAAACAAAATGACTACTGACTACATGAGCTCATGCACATGCCATAACTCATAGGTTGTTTCTATAAGATCTCTCAAGCAGTCTCACGAGTGACATACAAGTGCTTATATCAACGTATAAACTTAAATAAGTCAATCAAAACTGACCATAACATGATCATATAAGAATAACCTAACAACTTATTTTACACATGAATCATTTATTGTTGTTTCTAGAATACTTGAGGAAGCATACCAGTTCCCATGGAGATGAAGCCTGGTGGAAGATGGAGTACAGAAGAAACAGGATGTAACAAGAGACTAGAGTCGCAAATACATTCTATTAAATAAATAAATAAAAGGGGTTAACAGTTTAGCACGAGCCCAATACTTTATAGATTTTAATCAATTGACATCAATGTGTAAAAGGAAAAATGTAAAATTGCATTGTAATTGTAATCTGTATATATATATACATATACCCTCCATAAGCGACTCTGTTGAGCTTGACTTCTTTCTAAAGAACGAACCAACTCTTCTTGATCTGTACAACAAAATCTAGGTCATCATTTAACTACATTTATTACAACATGACCAAATTCAAAATTAAGAAAAAAATGAAATATTTCAGGAAAATTGATATGAAAGGAAGAAGAGAAAGACCTTGGGTGTCGAGAGGGCGAGAGTCTTCGTCGTGAATCGGAAGAGAGAACTTGTCATCTTCTGAATTACGTAACTTTCTTGCAAGTTTTTTCATTTTTCGGAAATTCTAAACGATGCTCTAATGTCATTGCCATTTTGAAAGTAATTATTAATAAAGATTTATTACTTATTACCATAATGTAGATGTACACGCTAAATTTTGTTTTTTAACATAAAGTATATACATAAAAATCTTAATTCCCTCAGAAAAAATCAGTCGCTTCATTAATTTTAAAATAGAAATAACAAAAACAAATCAATATACATTCTAATATTCGGATCGTTTAATCATCAAACGCCGATATTATATGACAAAAATATCATATTAACAAAAAAAGTTAATATACATTAGAATTTATTGTTAGTGTTGAATAAAAAAAGAATTTGAGTAAGTGTTGCTTAGATAATAAAAAAGTTGGAAGAAATTTAATATTTTAAAACGTATAGTTAAATATGTAATCTTTCGGTGCTTGTTTAATGTGTAATAATTTCCAGTAAACTTTTTTTAAAAAAATATGAATTACTATAAATTATTTTACCATTTCAAAAATTTAGTGTGAATCTAGCTTTAGTTCTAGAAAAAAAAGTTTAGATATCACCTCTAATATTACATATGAAAATCTATAAGAGCTATATTTTTGATGAAGACAAAAGACTATGAATAAAGATCAAGATGCAAGCTCAAAGTGAAATCAACATTCAAGTCATCTATTAGGAAATTTAGATTTTAAGGTACTTGATAAAAATTCAAATACATTTCAAATACAATTATATGAGAACCTTTGTATTTTAGCATATGCATCAAAAGAATTTTCAAAGTGTAAAAAATGTATAACTATATTTGAAAATCAAGTTTTTGGCTAATATCAAATTTGTATTCGACTACATATATGTGTAGCCGAATACATATGAAGTCAGTAGCAAAAACTAGACATCTGTATTCGACTACAGCATCTCGTAGCCGAATACGACGCTGAAATTTTGAACAAAAACTGAACGTTACAGAAGTGTATACGCATAAGCTGTATTCGAATACAAGTGCGAATCAATGCAATTTTTCAGTTCATATCTCATTTGGATCATTGCATAAGTTCATCAAAACTTATGGGAACAATTGTTACTGATCTGAAGTGTTGTCTATGGAGTATAAATACCTCATAGCTTCAGTTCTAAACTAATCAATCCTACTACCAACTTTGAACAACTTGCTGAAATATTTTGTGAACTTTTCAAAGTTATATTTTCATATTTCAAGTACATGCTCTACATTTTCATATCATTGAGAAAGATTCTCTATTGTACTTGAAAGTATATTGGATTGTTATTATTGTACAAACTGTTATATCCTATTGTTTTAAAAAATCATTGAAGTTATTGTTTGAAGAAAGTGGTGTACTTTCTTCCAAGTGTTGTAAACTAAGATAGTGATGTGCTGATGATAGCGGTAAACACCATTAGTGATGATAATGGATGAATATACATAAAAATGGGACAAGTGAGTAAACTAATACATAAAAATGGGACAAGTGAGTAAACTAAGAAAAGGAAGTGTATAACTAAAATACAAGAAAAGGAAAGTGTCCAAGTAAAACGGATTATTGTACATGACTCTAGCTATCGTCTCTTTTAACAAAACAAAAAATGATAATTAGAATCACTATCATAGCTCTTGATATATTAATAATAGTATAAAATGGTGGTAGATGCACTTCCTACTCCCACAACTAAGACCCAGTGGTAAAAAACTTCAATCCGATATCGAAAAATAAAGTTTAGCTAGTATTTTTTCAAGTAAACATTGGAAAATGAATACATATTCGTTAATTATTTATCGTATTACGCCCGAACATAAACAGGTAGATAAGACCCAACAATTTAAAAAATATTAATTCAGCATAAATAAATAAAAAACTTAACATAACTCAGTACTTAGTTGTCCCGAAGGCGTCTCATTCCAATCTTTTTTCTAACAAAATTTTGGTCATAAACGGTCTGTAGTAGTAAACAGTTCTCGTTTTCTAAATATATCCAAGAGTAGAAAAGAAAAGATGGTAAGAAAAGCATTGATGATGTTTAATCTTTCTAGGACAAGTAAAATAAATAGGAGAAAGAAAATTAATGTTGCCATACAACATATACTCGCTGTCTCAACAAAATCAAATATAAAAACTGCAATAATAAAGCTAACAGGCATCAATCCTCATCTTCAATAACCTTGGTTTCCAAACCTTTGAGATCTTCCCTAGGGATCTCAACAACGGTAACAAGGGAGTAGAGCTCTTCCTTGGCATCCTCATCATCGTTTCTCTTGCGGGCAATGCGTACCCGGATTCTTCTTGGGACACTTCGGATCCCCTGGCTCCACACAGCCTTGTTCAACTTGACATCCACGCGGACATCATTGGTCCCCATAGCTTTCTGTGCGAATTTTCTTATCTCCTTTATAGCATTAGGAGCCTTCTTCTTAAATGTGCTGTTAACACAAAAAACAATGACAACTTGAATTACAATAAGTGTTTACAGATATACAATAATACAAGATATCAGTCTACACTCTATTAATGGATATGTCACTTCACAAAGATAAACCACAAAAAAAGAGACAAGCAAATCTAATGTTGAAATAATCCATCAAAGTCAAGAGACCAATATACATAATATAGGGTGCAATAAGGGATATGTATCCAATTGCCACAAGTATATACTATTGAAAATTATTTATCTCACAACATAATAGCATCACTGTTGGAACAGTCAACAACCATTAAAATCAAACCACGCACAAATAGATTCTGCCAAGTTAGCAGAATGTTTTGCATATCAAAACCACATAAAACATTATTCCGCTCAATGACAACATTAAAGGTATGTTAAAAATGGATGTTAACTCATTCCACTCAGTTCCAATCTGTAAAATCAATCCAAACATACCCTAAACAAAAAACATTACTCAGAACACAACGAATTTGGATACCCTGCAGTAAGGGAGATTAATTTTATAACTTATATCCTACACAGAAATCGAGCACATTCCAATCTCCATCAATCAGTCCAAAAAATACCAAATTTAGTTTTATAATTTAAAATATCAAGTTGAAATATGGGCCGATCAATCTTGATCGAACAATGACCCAAATGTGCTAATGCAGAGACTGTGACTGCAGGTGAGCGTGATGAGGAGTCAGATCCAAACACAATGGTGAAACATTATGTAGTCGCATATACAGATTAACAACATAATATAGTGATCAAAATCAAAATACAAAAACAATTTTTCTTCCATTGAAAAAACACCTACTAAAATACTTTTTTTTTTAAAAAATATCAATAAATAAAGAACAGAATATTCTGCAAAAACAAAACGGAGCAAAAAACCCTAAATAGGGTTATGATAAACACAAGAGAAATGAAATTATAATGAGAGCAAGTATGAAGAATTACCATCCATGGAGACGCTTGTGGAGATTGATGGTGTACTCTCGGGTAACAACCTCCTCCTTCCTGCCGGCGCTCTTTTCCACCATTTTCACTTGACACCTATAAGTAACTTTTTACAATTCAGGAATGATACGATAGAAAAAGAGATGAAGAAGATGGTTAACGAAACAGAGAAGAAGAGAACTTACGATTTCGAATACGCAAGCAGCGATCCGCAGAAGGTGAAGAGAGAGGCAGAACTCAGAAGGGCGAGTTGAGAGAGAGAGAGGGGTTAAATATAAAACCCTAATGTCTAATGGGCCTGCTTCGTACGACCTAGGGTTCGATCAATTTTTTTTAATGAAAATATAATTATTAATTTATTTTTTAGGAATTTTTTTCCACTCTAAATTTTTAGGATTTTTTTTCTATGAATCTACTCGATCAATTAGTTATTATAAAAATAAAATTGGTCATGAATTGATATAAAACATTATAAAATTAATTTAGAATAAACAAAAGTATAAATTTATTGGCTACAAATATAAACAAAAGTCAATTAAACTATTAATATTTAATGATATTGTTGCAAAAACATCATTGATTAATTTCATAATATTGTGGAAGACGAACATGATAATTAGAGGTAAATTTGCAATTATATATTTATTTACGTGAAATTAAAATTTATTTAACTATTATAATGTAATATTTTAAATATAATTTACATTTATTTTTGTATGTTAGAGAAAGTATATTTTATATCTTAAAATATTTCGTTTTCTTATTTGTTGCAACCTTATCTGACACCATTTTTGAGCTATTTTACCAAATCAATTGCAACAACTCTTTAAAAATCAAAAGTGTTTGGTGAGTTAAAATCTTTGAGTAACATAGATAAACAAAATCTTGCACAATATTGTCCACTGAAAGACCAAATTTCTCTAGATTATCTGCTGCTTGATTCGCTTCTCATAAAGCATGAGACCAAGAATAACACCCCAATCTCTCTAAACAAAAAATGTTCTTAAGAAGAGAGTGACAAAGGTGAACTGATGAGTTGTCTTCATTCAGGAAGATAATAACAGACAAAGTCAGACTCGATCAAATGATGTTTGTATCTCTACTCCAAGCCAATTTTACAGCCAAAAATATGGCTCATAATTCAACATGAGTTATAGAACAAATCTCCATATTTTTTGCAGAGGAAAATAAAACCACCCCATTGTGGCCTCCGGAGATACAGCATGCAACTTGATAATGTCTAATAATATTAGGTTGGTTTCTTACAGTTTTTTCTAAACATAGTATTATTTCTTTTTGTTACCAACTTTTATTTAAAAAAAATTCTGAAAACAAAGCTTTAAAATGAAAAATTTATTTAAATAATTTATTTTAAAATATCATTTTAATTATTTCATCTATTTGTTATAAATTTTTTTTAATAATAAATTTCAAAAAATAATTAAAATGAAAAGCTATTTCTAGTTCTTCGTAAAAATCATTTGAGAAATACTTTTTTTAAAAAAAAAATTATCATATAAGAATCTCTATAATGAAAAATACCTATTTTTAAGAATCTCTAATTTTTAAAAATATAAATTCAAAATTACTTTTTAAAAAATTTAAATCGGACCGATTACCTCTACTCCAAGCCAGTTTTACACCCAAAAATATGGGCCATATTTAAAAAGGGCCCATGACTCATTTTGTTTTCAGTTGTAATAAGAAAATTCCTGAAAAGTTAGCATAGACATCGTTTGTAAAATTTGTCCAAGTTGTTTTTACAGTTATTTTTACAATTTCTTTAAAACAGAAAATAAAGTGATAATTTTTAATTAAAACTGAGTAAAAAATAATTTTTTTATAAAAGCAAAATGTCCTTATTTTTCCATACACTTCTCTTCGCTACAAAATATCCCCCTCCTCTTTTCTCTTCTTCGAAATGCACAATCCACGAAATAAATAAATAGAAAAATAATAATCTAAGGTACAAAGATGAAGATGCTTCAATGTGCCGTGCATCATGAGGACTCTTATTCTGCCTGGATACTTGTCCAAGACTTCTAATTTGTGAAAGACTTAGGAAATAGCCAGAGTCATAAATAGTTAAATATAATGGTGCACCAGATGTAAGTGAGGTTGCATGATGCAGTTCGGTAAAGCACAAATAAATATAAAGATGTTTCATGTCAAGCTCTTAGTGGGGCTATCACATACAACTAACACCTAATTTGCCTTCATAACTGACCTGTGTTTTACATAATCTACTCTTACCATGTTGATATGTATGTTCTCTCTTGACTGAAATAAATAATCACACTGTCGGAAAACTTCTAAAGCAAATGTCTACTATTACTATGGCCACTGCGTGAATGTCTCCACACACTAAGAGCCAAAACTGTCAAGCCAGCAATTCCAGCTAAAATCTGCCATAGAAAAAAAAGCAGCAAGTGAATATGCTTTGTTGATAATATAATCTGGCCACAAATCTCCCTACAAGAGGCCTATAAGAACAAACCTTTGCTTCTCTGCCACAGTTTGTTCGAGTAGATTGGAATACTGATTTCAGGAATTTAAAAGGAGAAGACTTGGGTATAAGAATCACCACAGTATACTGTTTTTTGCAAGGATAAGGCAATATTCTTTGTAGTGCCAACTGTGCAGTTGACGGCGTTAGGGATGATTTAACTTTTAACCTCCCTTCATCTTGAATCTGCAGTAAGATAGTTGCAAAATAAATATGATTCCATAACCTATGCTGCCATCATAATTAGCAATAGCAACACACAAACAGATCATTTAATACACAAGATCATTTAATAATATAAAAAAAAGTTTATATCTAGACTCACAGTCAGAGATATAAGTTTGACATTGTAATAAAAATCATGAATAGAAAAACTGAATGGTTATCTGCATTAGATCACAACTTGCAAAAAAAAAATCTCAATGTCACATCAATTGTCAAATCAAAATAGATTGTTAGCATATTATAAGAAAAATATCATATTATATCTTCGCAGGAATTTAGAGTAACTTAAATTATCTCTTATGATTGATTTTCAAAATATTAGTGTAAATAAATAATATAATTTAATTATTTTGAGTATTCCTTTTCCTCCTCTAGATTCAAAAGACTAACCCTATAACTTCAACATAAACGGAAATAGAGAGATATTCTGCATTTATTTGAACTGTACCGGAATTAGAAGTTACTAAAATTTATTCCTTTCCAATTGGAAAACCAAAATGGAAATATTGATACTCATGAAAAATGGCAACTAAATTTATTTAATTGGAAATTACAAACATGACAGAGTAATAGACACTAACCTCAAAAGAAGTGCCAGCGTCACCAGAATACACTCTTGATTGGTAGCTGTGCAAAATCCTGTCTAGCCAGTAATAATTTTCCTGGAAGAGCACGTGATAATAAGAAAAAGGAAATTGAAAGGATAATGTTACTTCTGATCCAACGATTTCATCCACAATTGGGAACGCCCTTGTAGATAAAAAGGGATGTGAGAAGGAGAAGCTTTTAAATTTGATTATACTTTACAATTGACATGGGGCAATAAGAATTTGTTTGTTTGGGGTGTATTTATTCTATTCCATTGACACGGCGTAGAAAAAGGCTATGATGCTAATAAAACAAACTTTAAGGCCAAATCAACCTGCAATCCATTCTCATGCGCTCTTTGCTCAATTTCAAGTACGGTTGAAACATCCTGTTCTGAAGGTCCTTCCTCTTGAAGACGCAACATTTCATCCAAAGCAATATCTACCTGTAAATGATTTACAAGAGAGTAATTTTTACCAAGTAACGACATAAAAAGATCACCTATTTTATATATGCAGGAGACTTGCCAGCTTGGAAGATATCTCTGGATCACATGAGAAATTTATGCTAATGTCTCCACGAACAACACATGTTTTTGAGGGTTTATTACCACCAAGGAATACTGAAACATTTACAGAATATATCTGGTGCATAGAGACAAAACCTCAGAATTAATCATATAAGACAAGCTAAGGAAAACGCTGATAACACACACACACCTGCCCATGCTTGAAACGGAGAACCTGCATTATTTTTGTTTCCAGAAGCTTGCTCAGGAACCCAACAAAGTGAATCTCTTCTACCTATAAGTCATACCCCGGACACAGATTATACAAATTATTTGTAAGATACAGTAAGTACAAGTTTTTACATAGTTCCATGGATTCAGCAACTAATAGAAAGGAGCACTCACCATGGTCCCATTCTTCAGCTCCACAGGAAAGCATATCTGCACCAAACATTGTGCTTCCACCATGGGACTTCGGACCACTTCTCTACAATTAAATATCATGGTTTATTGGAAGATGTATTCACCAAATCCTTAAATAGACTTTGTCAAGAAGATGCAACGGCGAAGAACATGCAGTAATGCAGCCTTTTAGAGATAAAGCAAAAAAACTTAATTGCAGGTTTATTTCCTTCGCTATAACTAATGTGTGATTTTGGTCCATTACTTTTTTCAGCAAAGTAAAACTCTTAATAATTTTAATTGTGTTAATTAAGTCCATCTATCACTTCTCTTCTACTTAGAACTCTCAAATGTTAAATCAGTTAAATCATTTAAAATCTTCTACATAAATTGAATCAGTTAAATCATTTAAAATCTTCTTGGCCTCCAAACATACCAACAAAAGCAACAAATTTTACTAAAAAAATCCTAAAATTTTACCTCTTTACACCCTATGCTAATATTCTGCAAAGTCCTTGAAATTTAAATTTGCACTAAACTTCTGGCATCTCAACTACTAGAATTATTTCATATCCAAATCGATCATAAATCCACAAATAATTGGATAGAAAATTAGAATTGAAGGGTTTTGGGTGATAAAAAATTGACAGCAAGACAAAATTTGTATAATTTGATTTGCTAAAAAAAATCCAAACTAGAGAGACAGAAAGTAGAGCTAGGCCAAAATAATATATAGTTTATTTGAGAATCTGACAAATTTGTTTACATTTTTTACTGTAGGTACAAAACTACACAAAAATTATTATAACGCCAACACCTTCTGTTGCGAATGCAATGCATTGATGTACCTATGGATGACTGTTGGAAAAGTGAAAGGCAATCCTTTCAGCTCATCACGGTTAAAATGCATAATAGGTTCAGGAGGCTTTGGTATTCCACCCTGCATGGAAGAAATCAATTGGTTTAGTATAATTGAAAGTCTGCTGGCTTTTGGTTAGTGGATTTATACTTACTAGATACTGCAACATTAAGGGCAGTGCAATAGTAGGATCAATATTCCCAACAATCACAACAGTAAAAGTTGAAGGATCTCTGAAACATTTGCTGAAGTATTCACAAGCTTTCAGAGGATCAACCTTTTGTAGGTCAAATTTTTTAATAGGCTGCATAACAAGTGATATGTTGAAAGTCAAGAGAAGTTTATTCAGCCCATGACTAAATTGACACCAGAAAAGGTCATACCCGAAAAAAATAGGAGTTTCCATAATTAAGCTCCTTTACACGGTTTGTAAAAGCAGTATATGGATCCCTATCTTGAGCACAGACTGCTTCTTCAGCCATTTGCATCACTATTTTGACATCTTCTTTGTTTGGGGTTAAATTTGTTGTAAACAGCTGATAGACAAGCTGAAAATAAATAAATAAATACAAAAATAATATCAGAAATAGAAAAAAGAGACAGCACGTGTTGAAAAATAGAATTGATGTCTGAGTGAGAGCGTGGAAATCATAACCACAGGAACTTCAATGAAAAATCCAACAAGAAATAACACTTGAGAAATGTGATCAATACGATGCTAGACACATCAAATTGTCACAACCTAACTATAAAAATCACGCATTCATGATCAATATATAACTGATGCAGGCCAATAGTTCAACCTTGGTTGCATTGAACAATTCCAATTACGCAATAAACTGTGTTATGCATTGAAAGTATAGTGCAGAAATGAGGGAATCAAAATACATGCCTTTTCAGAAATTGAGTGGCTAATCAATACCATACGAGCATGCTAACAAACCTAAACACATGCCTGCAGTTGACTATAATACGATGCATGCACTTTCAAGTGTTTAAGGCAAATACAGAAGATAGAAGCGGATCAGAAGATTTTAAGGTACTCAGACTAGCACCTGTATCTAACATAATCTTGGAAAATTGTATAACTACCAACAAAAGCAAAAGCATAAAATCCAAAAATACAATTAAAAGGTTTGATGGATTACAAAGCACTACAGTATAGCTTAAAATTAGAGTTATGTCAAGAAAATATTCGTGAAGAAAAATGGGAAATATTATTAGGCATTCAGAAAAAGATTACTAATACATACTAACTTAGAGATAAAATATTTGCTTCCTACTTTAAAACATAAACATGTAGTTATAAAATTTTAATCTGCTCTCTTGGTTGTGAGCAACACCATACTACTTAAACTTGTGATCTACAATGAAAGGAGCCACATAATTTTTCTAATTAAATCAAATATACCTGCAAGCCAGTTTCCAGGTCTGAAGGTGAACAGTCTCCATAAAATGTTCTCATATATGCACCAATCTTGGTACCAACTTCAGCTCTTTTGCCAGCAAGCATATCCATTAGGACAGATGGTCTATAACCAAACACACCAATTTCCCCAGCAATGGTTGGTCCCATTGAGCAAGAGAAATACTCGCTTTCTGGTAGTTCAGACAAACCCCCATATGAATAACCCGTGAAGATTACCTGTTGTGGTACATCTATAGATTAGAACTGATAAATCTATGCCAAAATTCGAACCCCGCAAAAATAATGGAACACCACTCATGGGGATAATGTATTAGCTTTATGCCCAATTATAAATGATGGTGTATGGTAATTTCAAGTTACAATAAAACAGAAAACTTAATCTGTGGCACTACAAACAGCATAAGTATGATTGAGTATAAAAAATAAAGCTCCAGTTTCTTGGACACTAAAGAACAATGATATGTGGTTAGTATATGGGAAACAGAAGATTCATATTATAACAACACACTATCCACACTATTCATATACTACATCCAGTTCCATATTTAAGAAATTTTTTTGAAGTAATTTTGGTCTCAATTATAATAAAAAAAATTACAAATTTTAAGATGTATTTATTGCTCAAGTGACTTTTATACCCTTTCCATGTTTATTAGAAATACATTTATTTCTTATGAGTGGCTGTGAAAACATTTAATCTTAAAGTTATATTTAGAATGAACTTTCAAAATTAAAACAATATAAGCCTCCTTGATCTTGATAATTTTTATTTTTCTTATATATGGGACTCAGGGTCGAGGGTGTTTGACTTCAGGGCATAATGCCATTTGTAAAGTTCTTTTAATTGACTGACACACAATGTGATAGTTTATTTGTATGATTATATCCAACTTCAATATCAAACCTATAAAGTGTCATTAAACCTAAAAACAAATTAAAAGTATGAAAGATATCATCCCAACGATCATAGCACAGTTAGTATTGATTGTCAAATTAATCAAAATACATATATCTATCATAAGTTTAAAATAAAAATTATTAGTAAAAAATACCAATAATTGTGCGCTTTTGGTATCTAATTAATTTCCCGTGTGCAGATTAGTTTTAGTTCCTGACATTAAATTATTTCTAATATCTGCTGAAGTGTCAAAAATAGAGGACATGTCATAATTTATGTAGCTGCCATATCATTGTCCACACGTGCACTTTAAAGAATTAATCAATTTTTTAACCAAAATTACTGAAATATATTAAATAAAATCAACCCCTCTTCTTCTCTATCATTGAAAGATATGTAATTTATGTGTTTCTTGTGTGTCTAATGAGATCACATACCTTTCTATTTATAATGATGCTACAATAATTACATCCAATGTCTAGGAAGTTATATTGACTAAGACTACTAACAATTAGCCTAGGATGTTTGCACAATCAAAGAATAATGAAAACATACATTGAATTTTAACCCTTCCCCTCAAGCTAAAGCTTACTATGCTTTAAGCTTATTACATCAAAACATTTTATCACAAATATTGAAACTAAGTTTGACAGTTGTTGGACTAGTTTGACAAGAAGTCACCATTAATGATTCATATGTGGGAAAAGAGTCACCACCGGATTGATCATCGGTGAAAATAAAACACGCCAATAATATAATTCATATGTAGGAATAGAGTCACCGGATTGATTGTCGGTGGAAATAAAATGCGCCACTAATATGATTCATATGTGAGAATAAAGTACCATTGGATTGATCTTCGGTGGGAATAAAATGATCGTCTAACCAAATGGTACCTTGTCCTTGAAACCAAGTTCTCACAACAACAACCCAATCTGCGTAATTGGCAAAACCGACTAATTTTTCGCAAGGAATGAGCAGAAGAGTAGTGACACCGAAAGCGCAAGAAAAAGCAGCAACAAATACAGTACCGGACATGGCAATCTACGCGAAGGGAAGATGAAAGGTTGCTGAAAAATCACCAAAACATGGTAAACACCTCGGAATGTGGCAGAGGGGCTCCTGATGTGGTCGAGCTCGAAAACAGTAGCTGGAGAGAACTGCACATGTGGATTTCATGGTGGCACATGGGGGCCCACACGCAGAGAAGGTGGAGATGCTTATGCTGGCTGTTGACGACGGAAAAGCCCTGTCGTGCTCACCTGAGGATTGTGCGGCGGTCTGTGGTGGTTTTAGGCGGTGGGTCGCACTTTTTCAAGGTGCAGCTGGTGTTGGCACAGCTGTAACAGTGTAAATAAGCACAGAACTATGGAAAAAACATTGGTTATGGCGCAGCTGGAAAATGCAGAAAAGACAGCGGAAGGGCCGCCGGAGTTGACGACGACGGACGACTATTTGTGGCAAAAATTTAAAAGATTGAAAGGTGGTGCGCTGATACCATGTAAAGATATGTAATTTATGTGTTTCTTGTGTGTCTAATGAGATCACAAACCTTTCTATTAATAATGATGTTGCAATAATTACATTCAATGTCTAGGAAGTTGTATTGACTAGAACTACTAACAATTAGCTTAGGATGTTGAACAATCAAAGAATAACAAAAACATACACTGAATTCTAACAGCCCTAAAGGAGAAAGACCCATTGTCTGCGCCACTCCTCATCTGTCATCGTCTCCTTCTTGTCCTCTGGTTCTCCGTCACACTCACCAACGACTTGCTATCTGATTCGATGAAGTCCCCCTTCCTATTCAAAGACCCAAACCTCTCAGACAGATTCATCGCTTTTGCAAACTAACAGATCACCTTTGTGAGTGTTTGTTGTTCAGACACGCGCGCGCATACACACACAGATATATACTCATTATTTCAGTTTGGTTTGATTAGATTGATATTTAACTTGTAACCAAAAGTCAAGCCAATCCAATCAGAAAAATTGGTTGGTTATTTTGATTTGTTTCAGTTTGGTATTTGCATTTTGACCTGAGATGGATTAGTTTATGAATATTCCTAGGTTTAAGTAACTCTATCGGGGATAATTTCATACTATCTCTGTTCCTAATTATAATCCCCCATTGCCATTTTCACATATATTAAGAAAAGTAGGTAATGAATTTAATGTGACAATTTTATGTGTCAATGTTACTAACCCTTTATACATGAATGTATTCAATTTGACTTTTCGTTTTCAAAGATAAATTAGTACTAGGGAAATGCTAACTTGTGCCCTAAGGGCACATGTTAATGATTTAAATCTATAAATTTTATCTTGAAACTTGTGTTTTCAATACTTTGAAAGTTCAAACATTGTTTTTTTCAATAAAAATTTCTACTTTTGGTATCCTTAGGGCACATGTTAGCATGACCCTTTTATTAGTAGTATTAATAAGGGGTATGTTTGGAAAAATAAATAAATGCACCTAGTAACTTGAAAGGAAGCTTATATTTAAGGACAAATTATTTTCTCAAATGGTGTTTATAATTAAGGACAAAGGTAGTATAATTTAACAAAATTTAAAGTAAGTTGTCAGTTAATAATAGTAATTCTGTAACCAGATGGGTCTTTCAACTTAGCATGTCTTTTTTTTTTTTTTGACAAGGACTTAGCATGTCTTATGCTTTGTCTTGGAGCAGTTTAAATAAATTCGCCTTTTCTAAAAAAATACTGTAACCGGATTGATACAGAAGTTGGTCATTGTATGTTTAACAAAATAAGTATGAACTATGATAAGCAATGCCTAGAAGAATCAAAACCTGATCATCAAGGAAGTCTGTACGCTTATAGCAGACCCGCATCCCATTTGACAGAATTAGTTCAGTAGCTCCAATGTTTGAGTATTCCAATTCCTTCACAACATGCCTTATTTGGGAAAAATGATATTAGAATGTTATTTCCTAAACATAAGCTTTACTGGAAGAAAATGACCTAATTAGAAAACTTATCCCATTGTTAAATAACTGATATATGAAGCCCTTCATTACATATAAAATATTAGTTGGTTAAACATATAAACTAACATTTTACTGCTTAGAACAATCAAAACTTCAATGAAACACAGCCTAATGAGAAAGTAAACAAATATAGCTAAAAGCATAAACAATTGATTCCTGCAGGGAAAACCAAGTAAGGAGCTTTTAAACTTTTCTCTAACAGTTCTGAAACTCAATCTGAAATTGTTAATATAACAAGATGTGCATAGAGGATTAGAATAATTGAAAAGTACACCCAACAACTATAGTTATTACCTACCAAGGAAAGGGAATTTCCTTTATGTTCATTACATAAATCCAAATCTAAATAAAAAGAGTTACAAAAGAACCACTAAAGCTCCATGCTTATCACATTACAAAAATGACCTCAATCCTCATGATAATCACTAAAACTGTGAATGTTACCTCATTGAAAGAACAGGTAGAAACATCTTGTGAGTGTATGTTTCCTATGCCTAGCTTCTAGTTTAATTTGAGTGATGTCAAAACTAAGTTGAGATTAGATGATGTAACTAAGTTTCTCTCAATAATCATTCACACCTTAGGATCAAAGAAAATTAACATTTTAATTTTGCATTGAAATCAATTTCTAAGTGATTTTTATCTTAGAAAATATTCTCAAATATTGCTTTTTTAAACATGCGTTAAAATCACTTTGAATTGGAATTACATTGATTAGAATCTAGACAGAGGTGATTAGAATCAACCCAGAGTTGATTAGAATCACCTTGTCAAAATCAACTTTGAATTGGATTATGTTGATTCGAATCAAGCCAGAGGTGATTCCAATCAACCTGTCAAAATCATTTTTGACCTGGTATTATGTTGATTCGAATCAACTCTAACATGATCCGAATCAGGCACGCGTTTTTGACTTTTTTAATGCATTAGAAGTGGTTTTTCATGTTACATTATAAATACTCTTCACCTACTTTCATTCTATCACAACATTCATAATTCTTCTCTATATTCTCTCATACAAAGAACTCTTTGAAAATTCTTAGAAACCCTTTGGTGTGATTGTTTGATTGTGAGATTCTTGGCTAGGTAGAGCTTTGTGATTGTGACTGTGAGTGTTCAATTGATTGTGGGAGTGAGTGATATAGGTTCATCATCTACAATCAAGAGGAAAGAAAAAGAAGGGATTTCTTTTAACCCTAATTGGTGATAATTGGGGTTTTTTAGGTTTCTCATTGAATTGTCAAGTTTGAAGGAGTTGAATCAACGAGAGGTGAAAATTCAAGGTTGAAGGCTTATAGAGGTTGGACTTACAACTCTATCGATTGGGATTCAAGGTGAATCTTGAAAGGCTTTTCAAGAATTGAAAATTTTAAGATTCATAAGGAATTGAATCAAGGATTGTTAGTTCAATTGGCTTAAGGAGCTTCTTATTGTAATCATAAAAATTCATCATTGACTATAGGGGAAGAAAATCTCTTATTGATTGATAGGAGGACAGGATGTAGGTCACAGGCGAGGATGAAGAGATCGAACCAGAACAAAATTTGGTATTTTTTCCTTATCCCTTAATCTTTTCATTTCAGCAATTAATTGATTATGCAAAGTTTTGATTCTTGAAAAGTGATTTTTGGTTGATGTGAAAAATTTTTTGCACATGTGTTGATTGAAATTGTTGATAAATTTTCTGATTTAATGTGTGCAGAAAATGGCTTCACAAATTGCTTAAAAAACAATTTTCAAGAATATTGATAAAAAAAAATTGTTCTTAGGGTGACTTTTAGCTGTATTGGTAATTGGTTTTTCATCTTGTTTTTAGACATAAGGTGAAAAACAAAAATCTAGTTGGTGAAGAATTTTTATCGATGGTCACCATATAATCATTGTATGGTTGTAGTTCTTAGTGTTAGTATTTGTTGTTATCAAGTTTGGTTGAGATCTTATTCAGAGTGTTGTTCAATTTGTGTATTGATTTTCATGAATTTCCTAATTGAAGTCTCTCTTCAATTAAAGAATTAACATATTGAATTATTGTTATTAAATTCTAGTTTTTTGCAATAAATCTCAAAGTTTTCATCAATAGTTCAAATAAGTATAATTTTTTTTTGCAAAAAAGTTTAAAAATTGTTTTTTAACCGTTGCCTGCAAGGAATCTATTCACCCCTCTAGATTCGGGTAACACATCTCATGTTGAATTACCGACAATGATTATATGAATTACCAACAATGATTACAAGGATATATATGCTTTGGACTTAATTAAAAAAGGTGGGCCAGAAATCAGAGAGCAATAAACAATGTAGGCAAATGAGAGTGTACTGTAGAAGATAGAGAAAAGTATTCCCCTTTGAACTCACCCCATATTGGGTTTTGTAGTGACGATTTCTTCTGGAACATGTTCATCATCCCATGGAGAAATTCTACCCCCTTCCTCCAGAAGATTTACTTTCTTCACAACATTTTTCAGATCATCAAACACAGCAAATGCTCGCGGCTCAATGGTCTTTATGACACAGCTACAAGACGTCCGTAATTTCTCAGAACATTTAGAGACCTCTAATGCCGATATATCTGATGGGTATAAAGTTATACATAACATTAGCTCGATATATCCAGAAATTTGACTTTCACCAAAAAAAAAACCCAGAAATTTGATATCAGAACTTAGAAGACAAAAGCACATGATATATCAACTCACGTGGCAGAAGAGTCTTTTGGAGTTGAGCTTCATACTCAATCCCAACAACAGGTTCGTTGTGGAGAAAATGCTGCATGGACAAAGAACATTATACTCAAAATGATCCACAGTTTTTATTATTCATTTTAATGTGAACAAAGAAATATAAAATAATATACTTGTAGATATTCTTCTCTCAGGCTGGTAGACTGAATTTGATCCCGCTCCAAATAGGCAGATTCAATCTCTGACATCAGTAGTGCACGGACAATAGATATTTCACGCTCTGAGAAACTGTGAAGCCGCACCCTTGCAACCTAAAATATAACTGTCATAAATTTGGAAATAAAAAAGGCGAAAAGAAGGAAAGTGGAAAAATAAAGTGAAAAAACAAAAAAGAATATGCAGCTTCTCCGATCAAAGGTGAAAGCACCTCTATTAACATCGATTCCAGGGCTTCAAGAGTTCCTTTTCCTCTACATGATGAAGTTATAATATTGGCCTTTACTGGACGGACTAGAACATCAGCAGAAGCTGAGCACGAGAAATAGGGTGGATCTTTCCTACGGGATATTTTAAAGAATCTCTGGTTTAACGCATAGAGGAACATGGATTCTGCAAGTAAATCTTTGTAGTCTTTTACAGTTTTAAGCTCATTTGCTGGCATCTTATAACTAATCATAACTGCAGACTGTATTTGAGCAAATCCAAAGTAACAAGTTAGTTTCCGAGCAAGACAAAATTACTAGCGAAAACCTGGGAAAATTGCCAAAAGAAAATGATTAGTTACTTACTTACCCCAGCAGCTTCAGATTCAACAAAACAAGAAAATCGTGGTTCGTCATGTGATGGAACCTGGAATGTTGGTACAGGAGGAGGATCGGGTGCTGGAACTTTCTGGCCAAAATGAGTCTTTATCAACTCAACTACACTCTGAAATTGTAAGAGGGGAAGCCGTTAGTAGAGATAACGACCAAACAACACAGTCATAACATATAAAGAACATAAATAAAAAAAGAACCTGTGTATCAGAAAAATCTCCAACTGCTATAACAGCCATATTGCATAAATGGTACCACTTGTTGTAAAAATTCTTCACAGTCTCAGGAGAAACTGTCCGAATCACTGCCTCAAGTCCAATTGGTAATCTTTCAGCATACTGCAATCAATTAAACGCTTTATGCAACAACATAAATTCCCAAAAATGACGTCTAAGTAACCTACAATACAAAACCATCTTAACATTGACTAGTAGCAGCAAGTATTGGTTTCAGTTACCTTTGAACCTTCCATCAACAGCATCCAATGAGCATCCTGCAGCCTCCCTGTGGCATTTCTGCTTCCCCTGTACTCTTCCATAACAGCTCCTCTTTCTTTCTTCAAGTCATCTTTCGAGACTCGAATCTGCACTGAACAATCTAATTACAACAAATAAAAAAAACAACTACTAAGCCTTATCTGGGTCGGTTAATGTTTCGATCTCTATCCAACTCATTTATCTTTAGGTCTATCTTAATAGTTTCTCTTATAGTTTATCTAGGTCTTCCCGTGTCTCTAGCGACTTGGCTATCTTCCATCTCATCTACTATCCGTATTACAAAACAGATCTCCTTTCCACATGCCCAAATCCCTTGAGCCGAGTTTCCACCATCTTTTCTACATAAGTGCTACCTTAACTCTCTCTCTAATGTTGTCATTCTTAATCCTATCTCATCTGTCTTTCCACAAATCCAACGCAACATTCTCATTTTTGGTACGCTTATTTTATCTCCATGTTGGTTTTATACTACCCAACACTCTATCTCATACAACATCACTGATCTTACAACTGTGCGATAAAGATTTTCCTTCAATTTGAGGAATACTTTCTTATTACATAAAACACCCGAGGCCCTCCTCCATTTCAACCACCTAGCATGAATTCAATGGTTTGCATCTCCTTGTATTTACAACAAATAAAAAGAAAAGCGCTCCATAATCTAGAAAGCGCATAACATAATTTGGTGGAATTGTTGTTAATACTCCCTCCATATCTTTTTAGTTGCAGTTTTACAATTATTTACACACACCAAGAAAACCAATAAATTGTGGTACTTGATTAAATTATTTGTCTTTTGTCTTTTTCTTATGATACTATCATTTACTATTTGCTATCTCATTCAATTTATTTGTCTCTCTACAATAAATAGCTAAGAGTATTATTGATGAAATAACATTTAACATTGCATTGTGCATTAAACTTTAAAAACTACCAAAGCTGACAGTTAAAAAGGAACTAGGGGAGTACCTCTGAACTGAATTCTGCTAAAACCGAAATGGCCTGAGACAACAGTTCTGGCTTGTCAACAGGAACCAAAAGCTCATAAACGGTATCATCAAAAGTGGTTACGGCATTCTGACAAGCGCCAAATTCAGCACCAATACTTTCAAGGAACTTAACAATATCATGATTATCGTATCTCTTAGTAGCACTAAAAGCAAGGTGTTCAACAATGTGAGCAACCCCACGTTCATCTTCTTCTTCCAAAACTGATCTACATTTCAGAACGTAGCAAACCAGAATCGATTGAGAAGTTCAAAGGAATAAACTATTGGAAGAAACGATTCAAAAATTGATTGAATTAGGTTATGATAGGTCATACTTACCCTACCTTGACGGCAAGTGCGAGAGCAGCTCTCATGCGCGGTTTGGAATTGCAACGAACGTAGTAACGGAGGCCGTTATCGAGTGTGCCGAAATCAACGCCAACTGGTTGGTCTGTGAGGAGTTGGTCCATGTCGGCGTGAACTAGTTTCAGAGATCGGAACCCTTGTTTTCTTGAGATCGGAGCTGCTGCCTCTGAAGGAAGTAATTCCATATTGCTTTCTTAGCTCTTACGAGTTTCAAACTCAACACACGCAATAAATGTTCGGTAACAAAAAAAGCGCTTAACCAGTTAAGCACACAGGACCAGTGACGTTTACTCCCACTCTTTGTCTCAGTTGTATTTTCTTTTCTTTTTCTGTCTCTTGTAGTTGTAATCCCTTTTGAAAACTACTTTGTATAGATTTGAAATTGAAACTTGAAATCAAAGAACCAAACACACGAAATAATAATTGAGGCAAAAATAAGAAACCTACTATTTTTTTTGGAGAATATAAGAAACCTTCTATCCCCTGTATTTCACACCGAATAAACTATATTTAAGAAGCTTAATCCAATGTGGTGACGAGCAAGTTGGTTTGGTCGGATTATTTGTTCTGTGAAAATTATATGACACTCATTTTATGAAAATTTCAACATTTAGTCTAAATTTTTGAATTAAGAATTTTAACACATGAATTAAGTTGAAACACATCTAAATCAACACATTAAATTCTTAAAATATCGCATTTTTTTATCTGAGTCGGATTCGCAGATTTGGAATCATAAACTCGCTACCCAAACCAAACAGTTTTTGTTGTAGTGCTTCATTTCGTTTCTATCTGGTAGACCAGCTTTAGAATATATGCACCAATAGCATAACAAAATGACGGAACACAGGCTTTTTTACAGAACACACAACGCCAGTTGATTATACGGTTCAATTTAAAAAATACAACAGCAAAGATAAGATCATGGTATCAAGACCATTTTGTAATAGGCTCAGCTCAGCCCCATGCCATTTATAAAATCATCCTGTTCAATGAATTGAGCAAAATCTGAAATGAACAAATTGAAAAAGAAAAAAGCCTGCTTCAAAAATACACATTTTTATTACAATAGATCTCCAAATATACAAGGATGAGTAATACAAGAATATACATATGTTCACAACAAGTGAGCGGGGATCGTGACCAGTACAAAGACCTATATACAAATATACAAAAGTGGGAGAAAAAAAAATCTATCCACAAGGTGGGGTCTTCAAGACAATTAACTATATTATCATGATATTTTACACATCTACAAAACAGAACTAGCACCAGTCCACGTTTATCTGATTTCCTTACTTTGCAATACACTTTTGAAAAGGTTTGCAGTGGTATTTTGTGATGTTTTAACATATGAAGCTTACTCTTACTCCATGAAGCTGCTTCAACACAATTTATTCAAAAACATTCAATGTCCTGCCCCTAACGCAATTTGTATTGTAGACCTACAACACATCAAAGACTGACCCACCCTTTTTCTTAAGAAAAACCAGGAGTAAACTAGATGCCATCAGAAACCCAAGTATTCATGATTCCTTCTTTCCATATTCCCCATCTCCATCTAACTCCAGAGAATTTGCTTCTACATGCGGAGATGAGGTTTCCGGCGACACAAGGATCAACATCACTGTGGATGAGTAGAGAAATGTCTCTCAATTGGGTGCATTTATCCAAAACAGAGAAAATAAATGCAAGAGAAAACTCAATATCAAGGACAACAATATGTGCAACAAGCTCTCTCAATGTTTTCATCCCAACCCCATTTTCCAAACTTTTTATGCGGAAAGAACTCTCCATCACATGCCATGCTCCAGAACCTAAACTAAGATATCTTATGCTGGGAAAATAATTCAACAATATATCAAGGCCAAACTCTCCCATTTGATCAACTTTAATTCTCTGTGTTCTTCTCACAAAATCTAAGCTAAGTCTCTCTACCGCTACACAATGAGGAAACATGCTTAAAATGAAATTAGGAGAGAGGTATTCCACCTCAAGCTGGAGGCATCGTATGTTACCACAATTTTTCAACACTAGCTCATCAGTGTTCTCAAGGGAGAGATTGAAATTGGACAAGGAAAGTGCTTCAAGGAAAATCAACCTAGGCTTAATGCACTTGAGATTAAAATCAACAAGACTAGGTGCAGATATAATCAAAGAAAGAGGAGCATTGGAAACCGACCATTCACAAGTTTTAAGGTGTGAGAGAATAATCTTAGGCTCTTTAAGTCCTCCAACTCCAATAAGATTAAGTTGAGTAAGATTAGGGAAACAAGTATTGATCATGTTCAGATCCTCATCGTCCAATCGTACAAACTCGAGAGTCAAATTGGTTAGCGTTGGCATCAAACACAAACCATCCACAGATAACCAAGCGTTCCTAACCACCAATTGCACCAGACCATGGCCTGCAACGCAAAGGAAGCAAAATTATTACCAAAGTTTTAAACATGATTTATGATTTTCCACCTCGTTAAGGTTTTTGATGTCTTGGTCAAGCTGTTATATTATTTTTTTTATATAAGCAACCACAATGTTGCTGTGATTGAGGTCTCATTTGGCCGCTATTCTCTATCAAACAATTGTTAGTGCGACCACTATTTAAAACTCTGGCATTGGCCACAATTGAGGTTTGCTTCATAGTATTTCAAAGCAAATTTTGGCAAGTATCAAAGTTTTTTATGCCTTGGCCAGAGTTTTAAATAAAGGTCTACAACCGCGATATGACATCAACAACAACTTTTTAAGTTGTTAAAACCACAATTGCAATGCGACTTCAATTGCAATTTAGGCCGCATTTTGCCGTGATTCTCTATAACTGCAATGCGACTCCAACCACAACCACTATGTAAAACTCTTGTCTTATTTTTTTCCAATAGTCAATGTTGTAATTAGTATTGTTAATATTGTTGAGATGTGATTGAATCCATGACTTCCTTATTACAGTATTTGAAAGCAGTCTTTTGCAATATCAAGAATTGCAATGCAATAGTAATTTAAAACCTTGATCATTAGACAACAATGAAAAAAGGTAATAAAAAATAAAATAAAATAGTAATTGAGAATTGAGAAGCTAACAAGTGGAAGAGATGAGGGACAAGGCTTGGGAACGTCTCCAGCAAGATTGAACCCAAAAATCAGAAACAGAGAGTGATTTGATAGAGTGAGAAAGAGAGGGAAGCCAATCTTGAATGAAATTGAAATCAGTGAGGTGAAGATCATCGGATTCATCTTCAACGTCATCGAAGGAGATTCCACCGAGAGAGCGATCAACGCCGAGAGATACGGATTCGAGATTGTGAGAACGGTGAACGAGTTCCTTCAAAACGGTCTTGAAAGGTGTGATGAGGTGTTTGGTTTCCGGTGACCGTGATTTGAGGTAACGTGACATGGAACAGAGTAGGGTCAGCGAACGAACCTCGAACGACGCTGCGTTTAAGGTATTCGAAACGACCCTGCATCGTGCTAGATCGGATGAGTCGTTTAGTCGAGTCAGAATTTCTACTACCAGCGATGACGGAAGGTTTTCCATCGGCGAAATTGAATTTGCACCGCGCATGAAACGACGACCGGAGTGCGTTTTGTTTGCGCATGTTTTGCGTAGGCTATTGAAAATAGAATTTGTACTTTTTTATTTGTTCGCTGTTCATTTCCATTTTTTATTCTCCGAATATGAAACGTGAAATGTCAAACATATCCCTGTATTATTAGTAACTAACTGCTCTATAACTAGTAATTGGAGTTCGATATCGAAAGATAAATAAAATTCAATTAAGGGTTGTTTCGTTCATTTACGTTGATTCAAGGGGAATTAAATCTGCAACTTTCTCGTAATTTTATTCTTTCAATATTTTAATTCAATTGTTAAGTGGATCTTAGATTCGTTCAAAACTAATAATATTATTTCTAATACATTAAATTAAATCTCAAACTCTAATTTTAATATATGTTTAGAAGGAATAAAAATAAATTTAACTTTCGTAATTAATTGAGTTAAAAAAAAATTTGCAATTAGTTGTGATTTTGTATGTATAATAATTTAAACTATAAACAAATGTATTATAAAGTAACGTATAGTACATATGGCATGATATTATGTCATCTAATATTTATTGATTTTACTTTTTTTTTAATTCAACCATTTTTAATGACAATTAATAAAGAAGAAAAAATCTCTTTAATTTATTTAATTGTTATAAACAATAAATTATATTTTACTCTCAACAAGTCATAAATATTAAATTAACGTTTCTATTTATACTGACATATTTTTTTCAAAATAGTATTTTAAATCTGTGTATTTCTATTTTTTTAAGCACATTTTTACTTTATTTGTAATAAGATTGTTTTAGTTTCTTAACATTGGAGTAGGTAATTTTTTTAACATTGTCATCATCATCTCTTACACTTTCTTTGGTTTATGAAATAAAGTGAAAGGAAATAGGTGAGAAGAAGGGAAAAATAGTAGAAATTGAAATGACTAGTTAATAGTTTGGTATAAATGTAAAAGTGAGATGAAATAAATAAGTATTTTTCTAATATGACATAAATATCTCTATAAAAAAATTGAGATATGGTAAAAATAATAAAATTAAAATAAATAAAGTAGATGTGTAGTTATTATTTTACATTAATTAATGAATTTTATGCGTTTTATTTTTAATTTGGGGAAGAAATAAATATTGGATGGATTCCACCAAATGTACTTATTTCTTTCCATTTTCAATGTGTAACAAATGAAAGGAAAATTTTCAATATAAATATTTTATTTCCTTCTCCAACTTTTTTTTCTTTTCCTTTGTTCCAAATATAGATTTACTAAACAAATTTATTGATGCAAATGACATTCATTATACTTTATATTTTAAACTATTTGAGATTATGATATAAGAATATGCACAAAAATAGTATCCAACATAAACAAATATTATGATACAATTCTTAAAAAAGTACATGTGACATATATTAAATATTTATTTAATTTGTGCATGTTTTTTTAGTTTTTCATATCTTTCAACGGAAATTCAAACTTCAGTATGTTAATGGACAATAGAGTAAAACAAAATAAACAACTTTTACTATTTTAAAATATTTACATTAAATTTGTGTGCTACATATATCATGCATGTGATTACTATTTTAAAATAGTATATCATAATAGTTTAAGTTTTTTTTTCCTTTTTTAATTTGTCTTTTTATGCATATAAATGTCTTTTTATTTATATTTTAAATATATATTTCACCATGAAGATGTTTCAATTTTTTTTTTTATTAATATGTTTCCTATTGTAGATTACTAACCAATAATATGAATTATGTAAATACTATCAAAATGTATCATTGTGGAAAACAAGCCGTGGTAATTATCATAAACATATTCCACCAAATGATTTTTTTTTTTAATATTCTAAATAATAAGTTATTGATGTAATTAATTTAAGGTTAAATATATCCCCTCAACTTAAATTTAATTACAACAACTAAATAGTGCAAATTTTGTAAAACCATTATTGTATTAATATTTCGTTTGTCCCAAATTATATGTCATTTTTCTAATTTCACATAAATTAAGAAACATTATCAGTGTTGTATAAAAAATAAAAATTATGAATTATTTTACAAAATATCATTCATTAGTGATATAGAAAAGATAAATTTAAAAAATTGGAAAAAAAAAACAAAGTAATACATAATAAAAAGCTTAATAGCAAAAGAAGCATTAATAATTTATTGATACCATAAAACAATATAATTTAGAGAAAAATTATTGAACACTCATCTAACCACTAATAGTGAGACACAATCAATCAAATAATTAAAAGTAATAAAAATAATTATAAAAATATAATTTGTCAAAAAAAGCAAAAGAAACACGTAATCGCTTTCCCTCTTAACTTCATGGGATATTTTTCAACATTCTCAACTCTCACTATATTGACATATGAAAATTGAAGTGAATCTTAATTCTTTCAAACCTCTATTTGAGAACATGAGTGACATTGAGTTGAATATCCAAAGGAAAAGCTAACGTTTGATGTTTTTGTTCTTGTTTGTAATTATTTTGAAGCTCTGAGTTATTAAAATTGCTATTCAAAAGATTTCTTTGGTGAGTTATTGTAAATTAAATATATTTTTTACTAAGTATCTCAATAATTAACATTGTCAAATAAAATAATGAAAGTAACAAAACTATCCAGTTATTTGAAAAAAAATCATTTATGTTATTGAGTAAAAAAATATTATAAATTAAATTATTTAAATGAAAAAAATTAGAGAAAAGATAACATCGAAACTTAATATCCCCTTTATATGAGACATATAATATAAAAATTATAATTTGTCACGGGTTAAGCATCTATTTAAAATTTTAATAATTTAACTTTATTATTATCTAATTAATTTTTTAAATCATTTGTTACATACATAAATCTGGAAAAATATCATTTATCAGAAGTATATATTTGACAAAAATATAGAATTTAATATGATATGAAAACATAATTTTTAGAGTTTGTATGTAAATATACATTCAGATGTTGAAAATTTCTCATCAACAATATAGGATTCTATTAGCAAAACATACGGTGGCTCAAATAGTAATATAGAGTTTCGAATTTTTGCATATTTTTATAAACATGGTTACAAAAGTTTTACCCTAAATTTTATATAACTCTTCGATAGTGTTGAATTTAACACTAATTTTTTAAAAGTAGGAGTTCAAAAAACCAAAATAATGCAATTTGTATGTAAAAAATGTATTTTAAATTAATTTTATTTTTATAAAATTGTAGCTCAATATATGAAATGCGCATTTAAAGTTTCACTAAATATGAAATAAGTTATCTTTGTTGCCACCTTTAGAGGGTTAGGGATGAAATGAAAAATAACATAGGTGATATAAGAAGGATTATTTGTTTAGATTTAGTGATTTTTTGAATTTTTTTCTTTTAATTTTACTATAATTTTAATATCTGCTTATTCAGTTACACATGTGATAGTAGAGCGAAACATCATATGCTACATAGTCATCTATGAGGGAAGTGGAAGATTGATATAGATTGATATAATTTTAATATCTGTCTATTCAGCTACATAAGTGGAAGATTGACGTAGTCATCATATGCTACATAACAATGAATTGGAAGGAGACTAAGAACAAATAACAATGGTGGATCTTCCAACGGTATGTCCGAGATTATATGGAAAATTAAGGTACCGCCTAAATACCTATATATCATTTGTGGAAGATCATTACAATGTGATTTCAGTTAGGTCTAATTCAATGCGCGAGTCACGATGGTGTCCCCGACTAAGGGTGCTTTCAAGGTCAACGTTGATGCTGCAATAAGGCTCGTGTCGATGGGGGTTCGACGGGACAATGTATAGGGATGGGGTGGCAAGATGAAATCGAAATGGGGTAGTTGATGCACTAGCAGCAGAGGCATTTAGGGCTCGAATGAGTTTTACCCTTGCTTTGGATATTGGGTGTTGGGATGGCTGAAAAAGGAGACAACTAACTGTGGGTGGGTATCACTTTATACTTTAGGTCCCATGTGTCTAAACACGTGAAACACGGGGGAACAATGTGACTTGTTTGTTGGCAAAGTATGGGGTAATGGATCAAGAGGAGGTGTGGATGGACGACTCACCTTTTTTTTATTGGATCATACCTTAGTGTATGATTCATGTTACCTTATTTTCATATTTGTAACCCTCAAACATTCATTTTGATAGTTTTAATTAAGTATTTACAACACAAATATTAATCTTACAGAAGTGTTTATGTATAGATTATTTTTAGATTTACTTGAACATTTGTTCAATACAAAACTTTTGAAATGCAATTTTTCAATATATTTTTTTAAATTTTAAAATTATGTTAAAAGTGAAACGTTTAAAATGCAAATTTTTTCAGAATTTTAAAATAATTTAGAAAATTTTGGTGGATGTGAAATTTTCGAAATGCAGTTTTTTCAAAAGTTCATTTTTTTTAAATTTGGTTGAACGCAAAACTTTTAAAATGCATTTTTTCAATAATTAAAAAAAAACAAAAAATTTGGTTGAATATGAATCTTTCAAACTCTAGTTTTTTTAAAAAAAATTCAAAATTTTGACTTTATTAGTTGATAAGGGTTAAGAAATGATAAAAATAGTATTTTCATGTACTTTTTAGTGGGAGAGAAGGGTGGAGAGGAGTGTGGTAGATTTCTACAAGAGAGTTACAAATCTCCACTGAACAAACAAATACCAACTGAGCTGAAATAATAAAATCATCAACACAAACGCCGAAACAAAAACCTCTATATCAAATCACTAAAATACTAACTCAAGTATTGGATCCTATTTGACCACCATTGATTGAAGTCATACAAAATATCTTTTCATTTATATTTGAGCTAACACAAACAAAGAAGTTTAATGCATCCCATCACCTCGATAATGTTACATTATTCCGGTCTTAAAATACTACAATTCCTCATTTTTCAAATAGCTCGAATGCACACTAATCAAATAATATTGAGAAAAAAAGGGCCACATTTTCTACCAAACACACTTAACTCACCAAATCTTTGTGCGTGGGCCAACGGTAAACTAGAGAAAAAGCCCTTGAATAAGAATACTTTGACATACCAATCCAAATGAGGGACGGTTAAAAAAAAAACATATGTTGAACTGTTTCTTCAAGTCCACAACACCCACACATAAACTCGATGAGCTATCTATGATGTCTCTCTTTAGCAAACTATATTTCGTAGTCAATCGATTGTGCAACAATGTCCTAGCTAATAGTAACACTTTAAGCGACATCATCTTGTTCCAAATAATGTCATAAAAGGGAGAACAATCTACAATCAAGTTCTGCATCAAACCAAGATAAACATATTTCACATAATACAAATCATCAGTATAATTTTTTTAAAGTCACGATGTGATATTGTAAATGAACGTTAGCAAACAATGACAGACGCTCTACCACCAACTCCCCCTTCCAACGAAATAAAGTACGGTGTCACGGTGTCATCCCCACAGTGTCACCCTCAACATCCCACTCCAATCAAAATATAGTTGTCAACGTTATATATTTATCACATGTTATAAATTATTTTAGAGAAATTGTAAAAATTAATTGAAAAAATATATTTTTCCCTTATACCCACCACAAAAATGAATAAATGATTTTTTTTCTATTAAATAAATTAAGGTCAAATGAATTTATACTTGACTAAATTTATTGCTGGCAAATATTCGTGAGTTTTAAAAATTGGAAGGAGGGTGTATGAGCAAAAACGCAGTGTGCGAAAACAAATTTTTATTGCCACACACCTACTTACTATATCCCGATAAGGCCCAAACAGTCCGGATCCAAAAGTTCAGAAGAGGGTCGAGAAAAAAAAAACAAGTTTTGGGTTGAGAAACGCATTGAGTGGCGCATCTTGGTGCTTGCAGCGTCGCGAGGTTGCGGCCGCAAACAATTTCCGACTACCGTTACTACCGCTATTTCTCAACTGACGAACAAAACACTTTCGCTCGTGTTTAGTTTACTGCTGGTGAAAACGGTAATTAGTGCGTATCAAGATCGAGACGAAGAGGGATGGGAAGGAGAATATTGAACGATGCGTTGAGAAGTATGGTGAATGCGGAGAAGAGAGGGAAAACTTTAGTGGAGCTCAACCCTATTTCCACCGTCATTTCTTCATTTCTCCAAATCATGAAACACCGCGGTAATTATTCTACTACTCCTAACCTAACACTTCGTTTTCACTCGTATCATTTTATTTTATTATTCATTCATCTGAATTAGTATGAAATTTTTGTATTGCCTCTTTGCTGATCTGGATATTGTTGTTGTTAGTGTAAGTGAATGTTTGGTTTTACAGCTAAAATCATCTTTGGAGATGTAAAATTGATTTTGATATGTTTGGACTTTGAGTAGAATTGATTTTGCGTTTGATTATAACTTGAAGTTAAATTTGTAGTTAAGATGAGAATGAAAGAAAGACACTAAACATACTAAAATCATTTGACATTTAGATAATCACTATGGTGCTAATGTGAATTTAGCTAATTTAGTGTCACTCATCATGATAGGATATATCAAGGACTTTCAGGTCTATGATCCCCATAGAGTGGGGAGGATCACAGTTGAACTACAAGGTAGAATTAACGATTGCAAGGCTCTTACATACCGACAAGACCTGAAGGCAAAGGATATTGAAGCTTACAGATTGCGCATCCTTCCAACACATCAGGTTGGTTAATGCTTACTCTTTTGTTTTAAGTCTTATTTATTTAGGGTTATAACAGTTTCCATGTTTTGAATAGGGAGAATGATGTTTGTATCAGATGCCCACTTTTATACTTTCAGTTTTTCTTTCAAAAGAAAGGGATCGAGGAAAAGGATATAATTATTTGGTTTTATTTATCTTGATGCAGTGGGGCTATGTTGTGATTACAACTCCTGATGGTGTTCTGGATCATGAAGAGGCCATGAAAAGGAATGTAGGTGGTCAGGTTCTTGGTTACTTTCACTAAAAGTGTCCTTTATCTTGTTATTTTGGTCAGCCAATGTGTTCAGCTAAGTTTCATGATAAACTTTCAATACATTTGATGAAAGAATGTATTATTTAGCAAAGGAGGTTTTTTATTGTTGCTTTGTCCCAAATGAATTTTATTTTGTGGCAGTTAATGCATGATGTATTGGATCTCATGCTTTGTGGATATTAGCCATGTCTTTGTTAAATAATAGACTAGACTCGAACGGATATTCATATCATCTTAGTTCGTAATCTACTTTAAATATAGAGTGGCACTTGTATAATCCTCCGTAGTTTTAATCAAGTCCAACCATTCTGCACACGGTTTTTCTTATTGTTTTTCCAAAGATGTAGTTTTGGATGAGAAGAATAATGCATCGTTCTAGAGTATAGTCAATGTTAAAATTTATTTTCCAACCCTGTCACCTTGTGGATATTTTAATGCACCAATTGGAGCTAAATTAATTTTACATGTTTTGTCAATTTAACTTTTAACTTTACATGTTAAAGTAGATGACCTCTATCATCAAGGTGCCATCCATTAGAGTAAAATAAGAAATATTTATGTTGGTGAAATTATATACTCACTATTAAAAAAGTAAGTTCATAGACTGAGAACATTTATTTATTAAGAAAAACACAATTTTATGATTTTATTTAAACCATATCTTGTCATGACTTGGACTGTGGCTCATGACTCTATTGGGAATCATATTATATCAGAGAACACGCCTGCAAATAGTGAGTCCATCGCCTATTGAAACAAGAGCAATTTCCAAACGAGAATCGTTTGAAATTGCTTTGTTGAAAGCAAGTGTAGATCTTCTCCATTCTCTTTTTGATTCTAAAACTGCCATTTCTGGCAAGGCAACAGACCCTCCCCAAAGTGTGTTATCATAAGCAACAATCCCACCAATCTTAACCAATTTGATAAGCCTCTCATGGTAATTCCAGTAGTTATTTTTGTCAGCATCAACAAAGGCAAAGTCAAAAGTGCCTTCATTTGCAGGCTGCACCAAAACAGAAAAATTAAACAAACCATCATTGGTAGGGACTTCACTCGGACAAAGATGTAGATATGCTATGTTGCTTACATCTTCAAGGAGTTTATCAAGAACTGGTAAAGCTGGAGACTCAATGTAGTCAATCTTGTTTAAGAGACCAGCCTTTATGATGAATGGAAGTCCTATCTCATATGCTTTTCTGTCTGGATCCACGGCTGTAATCTAAAGCAGGCAAACAAACAGAGCTAATAACATAATAAATAAAGTATACATATTTGGAGCAATTATTAGGGTGGAGAATGTGGTCTATGGTGTATTGATACTTGGGGAGCAATTAATAGGGTGGAGAATGTGGTCTATGGTGTATTGATACTTGGAAATCACTCAATTTTGACGATGATGATGTCGTCACTTTTGATTATTAGTCCGGGGTTTTTTCCTATCCATACGACTCACAATTATCTACTCCTTACAATATTTGTCTCATTTGACAATTTCATACATATTAAGAAAATCTGATAATTGAAAGAAAGAGAATGTTGATATTACTAATTTATTCTTATCATCTGTTGATGTATTCTCATTATAATAAATGTAAAGTGAATAATAATAACTTGATAGTTGTATAAATTGTCTTAATTAGATGGTACAATTGAAAAAATAATTTAAGTCATTGGAAACCAAAAAGTGACAATCTTTTTTGGATAAATATTTTTTACAAATGCAAGCTTCTACTTATGGAGAGTGACATTGATCATTGTTAAAATTTCAAAGTTTTCATGCATTGATCCTCCGTAGACATATGCAAAACTGCTCCAGCTAGAAGCAGTCATGTATTGGAGGGAAATATATACAAACCTTTCCATCATGGGGAATGTTAAGTGCAGTGAGGAGAAGAGAGTATCCAGTGAAAACTCCAACTTCAATTGTCTTTTTAGCATTTAGAAGTTTCAAGAGCAAGACCATTAGCTGACCCGCATCAGGTGCAGTGCCCATGAAGCCACTGAAAAATGGAAATAATAATACATAGATTCAACAAAAAAGAATAAAATAATAATGTCATACTATTTTTATGTTTTAGAAATTCTTATATGCATATCAAATTTATTTATGTTAACTCTAACTTGAATGAATTTCTAGGCCGGAATGGAAGTATAGTTTAAAGAATAATTACAGAGGATGATTTGTTGTTGCATTCCTCAGCTCTTTGAGAGTCTCTTCTTCTCTTGGGTAGACGCTGGTCTCTAGTATATACTACCACATATTTGAGGTTAATTAAGTATGAAAAATTGTATATAAACAGTTCCAACGAAAATGAAAAGAAATATTTATTTATAAATATATAATAACCTTGAGTAAGCCTTCACTTTGCAAAATAACTGGATTCGGGGAAACCGATGGCTTTGATATATTGTCCATTATTGCTCTAAAACGTATTCACATTAATTATTAACAACTAGCATCCAAAGCAGAGTAACTAATATGGACTGACTTTTCAGTGAATATGAATTTATTCTTTCACGCGAATATTGCTTCATGATTTTCTTTTTTCCATTTTTCAGTTATCACCTTCTTTTCATGATCCACCATCTTTTCATGATATTCAAAGACTTTTTAGGACACGCCAATTTATTTTTGATAAAATTTTATTTTATTTTTAATAAATATTCAATTTGGTTCCTCAAATTATAAAGTTGTATCAACCCAGCCTTTTACATTATAAATATTATAAAAAACTTATTTTATTTATTGATTATAGGATTCTAAATGATTTATGAAATTGTAAAATATTAACTAGTTTTGCGACTCCATCTTGATTTGATATATCGTATCCCACAAAAAGAACATACTAGATTAATATTTTACAATTTCAAAAAAATATTAATAGATTATTGATAATGTAAGAACAGAGTTCCACATTAATTCGCCACTTTTGTAACTTCACTCATTTGAAACATGTTTACTCATATAATTGCCACCCGAAATAATAACATAATAGTCATTATATTTGTAAGCTAAAAAAAACAAATATCATTTTAAACATTTGTAAGAATTATTTTTAAAAATTGCAGGAGCACTGTCAGTGAAAAGTAGCACCACAAGCTTTCCAACATGATAAGAACGCACAAAGAAAGGTCCTTCCCGCTTCAAGTACAAGGGATTATTGTTATTGAGACTCATCAAAGTTAACCACTAGTTACTCAACCATGTTCTCTCTCAAAATAAAAATCAGAATCACACATTGCCATTCGGAATGCCCATTATCCGGTATATAAATGACAAAACGACTATATAGCACTGCAAAAACCTACACTTGGAAGTGGGTATTTTCAGACATAGTAACCTGTGAAAGTAAATCCCCTTCCAACAATCTCACCAGCACAAAACCATGCATAGCATTCCAAGCCAAACAAAGCAGCAATGCCCGCATCCTCAACCTTTAAGTCTTGCTTGTTCTTCCATAATTGCTTGACATAATCAAGTTCCTTCCGGAAGGCCTCACAACGAACCGGAATACTGCAAAACAAAATAGAAGAGTTACATATAAAGTAAAGCACTGAAAACTATATTGGCCGAAAACAGACTTCGACAGATGAATGTGACATTTGACAGGCAGAACAGGTTTTCACATTTCACAAATGATTGTTTAGCTAATTCATTAAAGATGGTGGTGAAGATATGTTCCACTATTTGATGCGCATACCTAATTTGAAAATGATGTTGGAATCACGCACATAAGCAAAACACAAAATTCAAAACATCAAAGAGAAGTGGTCTTCAGCACAACAACTACAAGCAACAATGATAGATCATTAAGAAGAAAAAACTTCAAACGTGAAAAAATATAGTGGCAGTCAAATGTCAAGATAAATAATGTTTTCCAAAAATAACCATTCCATTATGGTAAAATTCGTAAGTCTTGTTGAGTGTTAATATTGTGGTGATCAAGAAATTTACATGCATTTCTACACTCTGTACCACTTACAGTCCTTTTGTTTTACACACAACAATGGAAAAAGACGGCAACTTCCTGTGTAATTTTTTGGGAAAGCTTATTTGTTACCCCTTCCATTTAACACTGGTCACAAGAATCTAAAACAATCAGGCTACTTGTGCATTTGGATTCACGGTAGAAAGTGTCAGTGATTTTACCTCCTTCAGATCATAGACTTTGCTTCCAAACCTTTGGTTTAACTAGAAGTGATGAAAAGTAGCTTTTGCATCATGTTGAAAAATTTAAACATCAAACTTGTATATAGAAATTTATTCAAACAAAAATCACTTCAATTCTTACTCAATTTTAACCAAATCAGTTACTTAAAAATCATTCACCCAAACACATTTTGTTGAAAAAGAAAGGGATTCTAGACATACATTAGATTTTAATAATACAACAATAAAAGTTTTTTCCTCACTAGATTGGGCTGATGGAGTAAACTACACGGATCAAATGATGCGTAATGATCTATATGCATTAAATCCAATGACAAACCATTAACTGTAAATCTATTTTAATTTAATGGTCTGACCTATACTGTTCCTTGATCCCGTTCTACCTTTGACTATTGAACTATCCTTTATTTGAGCTACCTTCCTTAGAAATGCTACTATAGTTCTTCTGCAAACATGCCCAATATCCAAATCACCAAAGACTAAACTCTACCATCCTTTCTACGATGGAAATCACCCAACTTTCTTTCTAATGGTTTTATTCTTCATCCTACCTTGTTTGGTGTGATCATGAGTACATCTACATCATAACATTCTCATTGTTGCAACACTGAACTTACTGCCTCATTTACCCACACAACATTGCAAGCCTTGCAGTTGCACAGTAAAATATTACTATTCATTCAGTTGCAGCCTTGCAGGCATGATGGGATAAATCTAATTTAGTTTACTATGGTAGGTAAGTAGCAGTAGTGTCAACGAAATGCTGCTAACAAGTACCAAACAGCAATCAATGTGCTCATCCAAGGCACTTAGACTCAACCACTTAGTAAGGCTAAGAGCTTACTAACATAACCAATTTAGTTAGGCTTACAGCTTTGTATACATATCTTTAATAATAAAAGGTTAAACTGTGACTAAACCAGGGTCGAACTAGTGATAATTAAATATACTTTTTTAATATTATATCAAAATAAGTAATAAATTAACATAATTCTTTAACCAATAAAGAAAAACAAAATTATAAATTAACATATAGAGGTTTTAATCACTTGATATTGGACTTCAACTTATCCAAACAATATATTCTTAAATAAAAAAAATATGATTGATTCAAACCTACAAATCACCACTGGTTTTGGAGAAGTTTGACTAGTTCTAAACCTGTTTTGTGATCCGCCCGTTTTTTCCCACATTAAACAGATTGAAAACCTAATCAGTTCCCCTTTCAACTGCTCTAATCAGTTCACAACTCAACTGCCAAATAGTCGAACCAACCATCCAATCTAGTTGTGTTCAGGAATTTCTCTTGAACATTGGATCAAAATTCTCATTTTATCTAAAAGTCCGAGGTAAACATCTTCCACATAATCACCTGACCATTTTACTTAAACAACTAGCTATTCTTAATTACTAGTAAGCCGCTTCTCGACAAGGCTCTGACTGTCTACTACACTTTCCAAGTGTTCCAAACTAGCAACTTTCTTCTCAAGGTCTTCGTCCTTTGTCAGACAAAGGGAAACAACAGACAGTAAGAAATGACCGACAAAATCAAAGCAGAATAAAGAATGACAAAAACATAAACAGAAATCAACAAAACATGGACAACAAGCATGCATGAATAGAGAACTGTAGCATAAAATCCAGCGAAATATAACACTATTTAAGGGGGAAAAAAGAACAAAGTTAGAGAAAATATAACCAAACCTAGCTAGGCGAGTGTAAAGTAATTGCTTAGACAAAAGATTGCATTTCTCAATGGTAGGAGGCTCCTGAATGTATTGCTTGTTCTGCTCCAACAATTGCTTGTAGTAAACAGATCCATGCTTGGATATAAATTGAGATGCTTGACATGCCTTGGACTGCAACTGCTGCAACTTCGCCGCCATTAAATCTGAAAGTGAAGCAGAAAACACGAAGTTAATCCACAATTCAATTATATTCTAATCAAGTAAACAATATATCAACAAATACCTAAATTATTTTAAGAAAACCTAAATTATTGTACTAATTGATAATCAATACGGTCTTTGATGCAAAAACAAAACCCTATACATTCGGCGATTAATGAGAATGAGATAGAATAAAACGAGAGAAAAGGCGCAGATCTGAAGAGGAATGCAAGAAAGGAGAGTAACTATAGACGATTCATTCAAAGATGAAATAATAAAACGGAAAAGAGAAGAACGCTACCTTGTGGAGTGGATGAATGAGTTAAGTGATCGGAAATTGTTTAGCCGCCGTTACCACGCGGACTCTGCAAAAAACAAGGATGCGGCACTCACTCTCTCAATCTACGACTTCCAAACCTTAGTGTGCTTTTTTTTCTTCTATTTTTTTACTCTCTTGAACAGTGGTTTGGACTGTTTGGGCCGTATGAACGAAAGTAGGTGACAATATCAAGTTCCTATTACCACCCCATTTTTTTTCCATCAATACAAATACACCCCACCATACAAGCTTATCTATTGTTACCTTTCTCAGAATACCCGTTTTTTTTTTTTAATCATTCCAAACTACCCCAGTTATATTTCTTGTCCTAATTAGGCTAGTTCTAGCTTAGGCTATCGTGACAACCTTCCTAGTAAATTAATATTTAAAAATTATATGAATTTTAATAATGACGATTCTTAAAAGTAAAAATTCATGATACTTCTTATCGTAATCTCTAGACAATAACATAAACGATGTTAATTTAATAAAAATAACATAAATAGATTTTAGGTATATATACTTCAAAATTCAATTCATTTTTTTATTTATTTTTGTAAAATTAGGTGACACTAATCAAATTACTCTCTCAAACTCTCACTCTATTTGAAAAAATTAATCTATAAACTAGCTGATAGCTGGAAAGTTGATTGGTGGCTGAAAAGTTAGTTGATAATTGATGAAGTTGATTAATTGAAATTAAAGTGTTTGATAAATTTAGCTTTTAACAATATAAAATAACATGATTATTTAAATTAAAATAACAAAAATATGACATTTTTATCCAATCTTCTGCCTATTGTTTTAGTCGATCTATTTTTTTTTTTACTCAATTCATTTTTCTACTTTACTTTATTTCTTATTTTTCTTCTTCTCCATGCCGTTACATTTTACTTCTTATGTTTTATTGTTCTCCATATCGTTAGTTAATTGGTATTATCTTATTGTTTCCACCTTTCTTTTCGACTTCTGCTCCTCCCAATGTGATTGCCCAATTCACCTGATACGTCTATCATGTTTACTCAATTCTTTATTTTACTATATTTAGCTTATTTATGACTTTTGTGGTAGAAAATCCAAAAAAACGTAACAAAACTCTGAAATAAAAAAAAATCATGGAGTTCATTTTTTTTTTTTGTACATTAGTTACTTTTCTTTTTATTTACAATATAAACATAAATTTGAAGAGTTATTTAAAAGTTTAATAAATCTCATGTATATAAATAGTAATCATAAAAAGCAAATCATTTTAGAGTTACAATTTGACATAAAAAGTAAATTTAACTTTATGAATTTCTTGTCAGATGAATAAGATAAAAGATTTTGAGTTATTTTGATAAGAAATTAAAGAAATTGAGTACAGCTCTATTCATGCATGTCTTGTCAATTTTGTGTTATGTAACATAAATTTTTGACATACATAAAGTTAAATTTTTTGCATTGATTGGACCACTCTAAAAAAAAAAACTAATAGCACCAAAAGAAAATACTAAAAATAGTGGGTGAATACTAAATTAATTGGACGGTTACGTTTTATATATAAAAAATAATAAAATAAATTAATGAAGCTGTAAATAAAAGAAAGTGTAAAAAACTATAAGTTATAAGCTCAAACGCTACTTGAAATAACGTCTTAGAATAATAATAAGTTTGTGAGAAAAACTTATTTACCAAACACATCTCATTTAATCCAACAAGTTTATAAATTATAAGTTAATTTATTGGCGTTAGCAACCGGTTCCTTAATCTTCTTTAATATTTCACTTATCTTCAAATATCAACACATAATAGAACTTCTCTCATATTTATTGTAGATTTTGTAAATTAACTTAAAAAATAATAGAACAAGAAATATTATATATATATATATATATATATATATATATATACTTTTGAAGGTAGTAAGTAATTTAGAAGCAAACAATTTTAAGTTTCTTTATTAAGAAGTTATTAATAACAAACTAGTATTCTTAAAAAATACTCCTAAATCAGGCATAATTTAACAAAGACAAAAAATCATGACATTTAAAATAATTTGAATATATTGCATTGTATTTTACCTATACAAAGGGAATACTCTCCGCAACGATGGCTGACCTTTAAGAAGAAAAAAAAAAGCTATTTCAAGTAGTTTAGTTTGAATTAGAGTTAGCCTCATTTAAATAATTAAATTCAATCTCAAACTTAAATTTGTTTCTTTGACTAAACAAATAAACTTGATTGAATATTTAAAGTCAATTTTGAATAATTCTACTAATAACTCAGCTTGCTTATACCCCTACCACTTCATGGATCCAGACCTTTTAAAATGAACAACTCACTATAAAAATTTAAATGAAACTTAAGTGAATAATATCAACTATTTATAAATAAATTAATAATTAATATTAAATGCACAAAAATGATTAATAATGAGTGATTACAATCTCAACCTTTAATTTACTCGTTTAATTAACTACTCATTTTAGATGAGCTCATATTCATCCAGTACCGAACCTAAATTTAATATCATGACCAGAAAACAGTACGGAATTTCCACAATTTTTATTATTTCATGCAAAGCTGAAAACATTGATAAAATGACAAAAATGATTAAAAAATTACAGGAAAATAATTATCGTCGAATACCACAGCTAGCTTTCTAACATGATAAAAGGACAATGTATGGTTCATCCCGCTTCAAATACAAGAGGTTACAGAGGCTTATTAACCACTATTTTCTCAACCTTTTTTCCTCGAAAATAGAATGACAAATTGCTTGTAGAATGCCCAAAATCAACATAATGTTATAAATGACAGTACTCCTGGCTTTAGGAGAATAGACCCCGCTAAATCGTACATTATGAAGACTGTCAGACATAGTAACCTGTAAAAGTAAATCCCCTTCCAACAATCTCCCCAGAACAAAACCATGCAAAGCATTCCAGGCCAAACAAAACAGCAATACCTGCATCTTCAACCTTCAACTCTTGCCTATTCTTCCAGAATTGTTTGGTATAATCAAGTTCCTTCCAAAAGGACTCACAACGACCTGGAATACTGCAAAAAATGATGAGTTATAACTTATTTGTAAAAGAAGCAACAAAAACTTATAATAGATTCACTATACATATACACCTAAAAGACATGTGCGAGGAAATGCTGGTAAAAGCACCAGCCACAAACCAGCATATCTATCTATGCATACCTATTGATCCAGTGCCATGTTTCATCATGCCCTAATTACCAATAAATCACCATTCTAAATATGTCTCACAGATGGCTGTGATGTAGAAAAGTAATTACTAAAACAAACTAGTTATTTTATTTCCTCAGAGATTTATTGTTCATTGTATTGTACTTAATTTTAGAACTACTAAACTGTTAGGACGGGGGTCAATAAACAGCCATTCTCTTTGTATTTCTATAAGAGTGCAGAACAATGTTCAGAATATATCTTCTGTTGTTTTAATTCAACATAAAGAACAGAATCTGGTCATATCTACCGGTTCAAGGTAAGATTCCTATTCCTATACCACATGAGCCCTAATTCATGACCTGAACTCTAAGGTTCCTATTCCAATACCACTAAGTTAATGACACTTCACTGATAAGAAAGTATTCATGTTGACCACATGATCACCTGACCATCTTTTATATAATAGCAAAATAACTAGCAAATAAATAATATTGTCTCTTACTGTCCACTTTGTATTTCAAGTGTAAGTTCCAACCACCATAATTAAAAATTAGGTTCAAAACTTGCGACCTCACCCTCCATGGCTTCCTCCCTCAATACAGAAAAGGATAGGCAGTTAGAAAGACCGACATCAAAGTGTAATGTAACAAAGAATGTCAATATTAATAACTTCATCTAAAATCAATAAATGTGGCCAAGAAGTATGGATAATTAGAATATTACATGCAAAACCCAGCTAGATATAACATTATTAAAAAAAAGCAAAGTTGGACAAAATAAAACCTAGCAAGGCGGGTGTAAAATAATTGCTTAGACAGAAGGTTGCATTTCTCTATTGTAGGAGGATCCTGAATGTATTGCTTGTTTTGCTCCAACAACTGCTTGTGGTATGCAGTTCCATGTTTGGCTATAAATTTAGATGCTTCATACGCTTTGGACTGCAACTGCTGCAACTTTGACGCCATCAAATCTGCAAAATACCAATGCACAATAAGGCATGAGGTGAACAATATATCACACTACTCCTGATCCATACTTGTAATTCTAAATATCCAAGATTATTCTTCCCATTGGTGATCAGTGATCTTCGAGTGATATTGAGATCATTATGGCCTTTGGCTTGAATTGTTGTTACCTTTTCCATTTGATTCTATCTTAAATTTATTCTATCTTAAATGATCATCCACCATGTTATTCTTCCAAAAAAAACCTCAAATATATCCTAAATTATAGACCTCCAAAACCCTCAATTCAGACATACCTAAATAAAAGAAATTGTTCTGCCAATTGAAGTATCAGTGTACTCTGAAAACATCATACTGAATTGGGGGAAAGATTAAAAAATCAAACAAAGACGGCAATAGTGTACCAAAGAATTTATTCGGCTAGGCTAATCTAAACGTACTTGAAACATAAATTTAGATTCTGAATGCAAAGTCAAAACTCTATATATTGAACCATTATTCCTTAGACCAATAACAAAATTTAGAAGAGAAAAGGCAAACAAAAACACAGATGAATGAGATCGGATAAAATGTGAGAAAGCAGATCTGAAAAGGAATACAAAAAACGAAGTAACGGGAGATAAATATTTCAACGGGAGTGATCAATCATTCACATATATGAAATCAAAAAACGGAAAGAATGAAGAACGTTACCTTGTCGAATGCAGTAATCGGAAATTGTTCGCCGCCGCTACCTCGCGACGCTGCTAACACAAAGGATATGTCTCTGTGTGTGTGTCTCTCAACTCTCTAAGCTTTTGTGAGCTGTGAACTGTGTTTCTCGATTCACTTTTTTGGAAGAAAAAAAAATCTCTCTCATTTTGGTCTGTAGTTGATTATTTGGGCCATGTGAACCCAAAGTAGGTGGCAACAGGGAGTTGCTATTTACAGCCCCATTTGATTTCTAATACACCGCTCAAAGATTATTGTTATTTTACATTCAAAGTTTTTTTTTTTTTGGAAGAATCAAAGTATTTCTATTCATAGGTAGATTTTAAACATTGAATTCGTTAAGATTTTTTAAAAGTAATTATGACTTAAATAAATAGTTTCGATGATTCGTGAAGTATAAATTTATGATTCACCTCATTTTTAAAGCTGAAAAAATAATATGAAAGACGTTCGTAGAGACTGATTATAAATTACATATCATTGACTATTTAATTTATTTATTGACTATTATAAATTAGTTGATAATTATATATTAACTATTGAATTTTGTGTGTATGTAAATTACATATTATTTATTAGCAATAGACTAATTATATAAAAAATAAAAAATTGTGGAGGGTTATAGATTATTTTAAAAGTTAACATTTGTAACACTGATGTTATACTCCATGTGTTACTAAACATATGCACCTTTTAAATAAATAAAAACTCCTTCAATATAAGTTTTATTTGAAATTGTTAGACATATTTTTTGTCATTTTCAAATATATTCTTAATTAATATTACTAAATGTATTGAAAGATTAAAAACCAAAACTAAAAACGTCCTTATACTAAAAAGGTATTTTAGAAAAAATTTATATATGAAAATAGGTACATTAAATACATTACTTACTTTTTTTAAAAGGATTAAAGGTCTTTAGAAAAATGGGCAGAAATAATACATCCACCAAAACTTAAGCACATATTTTTTATAATGACACCCAGAACTATTTTAAAGTCCTTCTTGAATCTTGACAAACGTTGTGGAGTTAAAACGTTTGTTTGGTGATCGAGCGAATTATTCCAAATAGATTTGGAAAAACAAATCATAAATGACTTATTCGTTAAAATAAATAAATAAATGATCAAGTTTAAAAGATAAAAATATAAGCGACTAATTCATACAATAAAATTACTTAAGAACTGCGGAGAATAATTTATCAAAAATTAATTATATGAATCCATTAACGTTACATAATTAAATAACCTGTTTCTGGAAGAAGAAAAAAAAGATAAATTAATATCGACTCGTTGCAGTAAAATAAGTTACAGAAACGCAAGAGAATTTTGTCAATAAATAAATTTTAATATGCTTTTAGCCTCTATTTCTAAATTAGATATTTTAATTCTTCTATTTTATGTGTTTTAGAAGACATTGTTGATTTTGATAAAAAATAGTAGATTTGAGAAGAATGGATTTATTTGGCCAATGAAACTAGACAAAAATGTTGCAACCAGGTTTCTAGTATATTGTCAATGGTCCAAATTATCAATATCACATATAATTTCACATCATTAACAAAAAATTTCAGAATAGTGACTAAAAGAAAATAATTTTTTTAGACATTAATAAGCTGAGAATTTTTTTATGAGGACTAAAATTTATTTTATCCTCTCTTATCAATTATTAAAATTTTACTTTTTTTTTATTAGAAGTTCAATTTTTAAAATTAGAACAGACATTTCAAAATATTTAAGACGATTCTGGTCATACATACGAAGCTGCACACAAAATTGTAGGAAAAATATCGAAACTTGTAAAATTATAAGATCAATATCATGAATTAAAAAAATTAAGTGATTTAAATTTCGTTTTAGTTAAAATAGAGGGCAAAAAGTTGGCAAGTATTTCAGTGGACTCGCACAACATATTGTCTATCATGAATCGGTAAATTGTGTGAAACTCTAACTACGACCTACAACATTCTAACTACTATCTACAACACTTCTCAAAAGTAAAACATAATGAGTCTTCCTATTTCTACCATTGAGAAAGTGATTGATTGATATCAGTACGACGAATTTAATGTTAAGAGACATACAACCATTTCTCCCTAATTTTTTTCACTAACGAATCTCAATCAAACCATTTTTTCAATTATAAGAATAACAAGAAATGTGAACTCATGTGCCCATATATAAGACAAAGTTGGTGGTTATTAGAGGCTTAAACAAATTTTCAAAAGAGTATAGTTAACAACACTCTCTTTATTACCTCTCTTTCCAAGTATATATTCACTTTTGTGAGATTCATATGTATTTCACTCAATATAAAAGAGAGCAATAAAGAAAGTGTTGCTAACGCTACTCATTTTTAAAATATTAGTTTACGAAAAAAGAATGTGTACCGATGATGTAAACCAATTTTACAATATTAGTTAATATAAATTTTGTATTTTATAATTATATCACATAATTGTAATTTTTGTCAATCAATAATTCATATTAAGTATGAGTGTAAAATTGCTTACATTGATAGCGCATAACCATTAAACCTTAAAAAAAATCTGAGAAATATAAAAAGAAAGTTTTACAAAAAGGATCGTAACTCATTGAATAGATCGGACTTGAAATTCCACATTTAAAGGAACTTATAATATGTTGAGTTATAAATCTGGCTGTGATGGATGACTATATGTGGACCTTGAGAGTTATATCCAACCCTACTAAATAGTGGATAAAATCAATTACATACCCTATCGAAGGAGGGCCACGATGATGTCTTGAAGCTAGCTGGCGGATGATTTTGAAAGGGCACTTTGTGTTAAAAGCTGGTGGAGGAATGGTTGCATCACCATTGGGACACTCTAGGATTCTACGAGGTTTCGCACGTTGGTTCGCTTCTTAAATCTATATTACGAAAATCAACATTTTTTGTTTTTGCTTAGAAAAATTTTTAATCACTCAAACTTTATAAAATACTCCATCTCAAATAAAATACAAGTAAATATAAATAAAAATTAATAATAATATCTTTAAGTTACACATAATTTAATATAACTTTTATATTTCAAATAATTTAATTTATTAGTCATTAAGAGTAATTTAACAACAAACTTAATTTTATTTATTTATTAGAATTGCATAGATTTAATATGATCAATGATATTTCTTAGTATGTGTATTTTGATACTTTTAAGGTTCTAAACCTTACAAAAATAACATAATCACGGGCTAATTAATACTTTTTTTTATCTATATATATATATATATATATATATATATATATATATAAATAGGTTTCACTAAGAGCATATTTTAAGAAATTCCATAAAAAAAGTTTGTTTCTATAGAAATTTAATTTCATTGGATTGTTTAACCAATGCTCTAAAACATTTGTTAGTATTCTCTTATTTTTAATAGTATTTATACATCAAAAAAAACATACAATATTTAAAATTATGATATATAAATTGACCTATGTTCATCGATTTAAAGGACTAATTGTCTTTTGAGAAAGTTTAAAAGACTAAATAATCATATCCTTATAATTTAAATGATCAAATTTCAAGTTTATTGATTTTTAATTTGATGAACCTTAATACATAATATGTATGTTTGTATCCTTATAATTTAAAGGATCAAATTTCAAGTTTATTGATTCTCAATTTGATGGATCTTAATACATAATATGTATGTTTGGGGAATTCATAAAACAACCTTGAGATCGCACATTTTACTAATTAACTCTATATAGTATATATTTAATTTTATAGTAAATTTGACAAAATCACCATCACTAGACTCGACACAAAAATCAAACATATGCAATAATTTATTTTCTAAAAAATTCATGGTAGTAATTAAATATACGGAGTTAGGGATACATTGTAAATTGTCATGCATGCATTCAAACATGTACGAAGACTTCTGTTATTCGACAATATCTTTATCTCGACTATTATATGAGTCTAAACTTTGTTTTATTTACAATGCTATATATAATAATATTTTAAGAAAATATTAAACAACCAATCAATATTCAAAGAAAAAAATTTGTAATTTTATTATATTTGCTCCTTGTGGCGGTAAGAAGGAGGGTTGAGCCTTACCCTAAAAATTGAAATTTTATCATACCATGCAGGACTCCCAAATCTGTCCCTTCAAATATAGGGGTTACCGAGGAAATATGACATAACTTTTGGCCATTCTCATCCTTTCTTTTATAGATAAAAAAATATTAATGAGATCAATTTTTTTTCATTTTGTTGCAAACTCTCATAAGACATGTCATAAACCTTATACTCACAATCATTTAATCTCGATGTGTCTCTCAATTCTTTAATCTAAATTCAGTACAGTCATATGATATCAATTGTTCATCAAGTAATCTAATTTTAAAATTTGAATTATTATTAAAAAAAAACATCTCTTACAATTTGTATCTTTTTAATTCATTCCATCTAAATAAATTGTTTTAAATAATTTTAATTTTTCTTTCGTAAATTTTAATAATTTTTATTTGTTTGAGTATGATATTTTTTAATCGATGTTGGTTTAGCCCATTCAATAATGACTTGATTGTCACTATTATAGTTATTTTTAATTTTATTACGAATATACATATTAATATTTTATATTATTACTTTAGATGTCGAAAGTTTACACTTTAAGGAAGATAAAAAGTGGATAATTATGATTAAATTTTAGTATCCAAAGAAGACCAAGCAATATACAGCAAATTTAATAAAACATCATATGCAACATGATTTAATTTTCAAAAACATTACCCTTTTTATTGTTAGCGTAGTTCAATCAAATAACGTCCACATCAAGTGACAATATTTTGGCCCTTTCCTTTTATGTTGACACTCTTAGCTGTAAACAATTATGAAAAGATCCCCAATCGCACGTACGTGTTGATTTTTTTTCTAGAATTCCAATTTAGAAAGAGAACGTACTTTGTGTCGGAGAAGAGCCCAAACCAAAATGAAGCAGTCTTGTGAACTTCCTTCGTGGACAATAGACCATTTGTCACTTTCACATCTTATTCAAATAAATTCAAACCAATATAACTCAACTTCGCAATCGCTATCTATATCTTCTTAACTGCTCTCTAGTGAGAAAGCTTATGTCATCTATTTATATTATATGATATACTTATTTATCATTTTTTTTATTTATTTATATTATATTATTAATATATTACATTATTTTTTTTATCTTTCAAGATACATATGTGCAAACGAGGGTACACTAAATTTTTTTCTTATATAATTTTCTCCGATCACACTAAATCAACACACAAAATTATATTTATCAAATTTCATTTATTTTATTTAAAATCAAAATTAAAATTACACAAAAACTACTATTTATGGTTATCGATCACATGATAGCACACTAGAAAAGTGGTTAGATGAGTATGAGTGTAGTTGTCTATACATTAGTATCAAATATCAATAATTGTGATCTATGTTAAGAAATTTATCTTGTAAGTTTTCCTATATAGTTTGGAGTTTTTTTTCCTCAAACAAGAGTTAGAAATTCAAACCTTTGAGCACTTGCTTAAAGTGATTGTGTTCCTTGTCACTCAAACAAAACACACACTCATAATTAGTTAATGTCTTTCACAATAAGTGAGATATGACTTGAAAATTTGTTTACATAAGTAACAAACATTGTTCCTTACTTTATAAATCGGTTTTTACGACCAAACTCAAATTCTATCGTGTGTGTAAGAGACATGTGAAATATAACACGAAAAAATATTTATAATTAGAATATAATATCTCTTAAAGTCAATTTTATATGATTGATTTAAAATCATTTTAAATTTTTAGAATTAGTTATAGTAAGTTGTTCTAATTAATAAGACAAGGTTAAAGGGCTAGTCAAATATTTAATGATTTTTTTGGGGGGTGAATAATGATGTTTTTTATCTGGGAAGATAAGGGAATCTAGCAAGAAATATACGTACACTTGTCCACGACTATAACTCCATTATAAAACCATTAAATATATATAAACAATGAATTTCCACATATCTTGTGAGCTCTTTTTATGGATACTTGTCTTAACCTTACAGGCCCAAGTCGCCTCATAGTCGTCATATGATACCTCCTATCCTAATTATATATCTTTTTTCTTACTTTTCTAAAAAAATATATATATTTTTCTTACATTTAAGATTCACAATATGAACTGCATATCAAAGTTGATCTTCTCTAGCACATAGATATTAACGGTGTTGTTGAGCCCCACAATTATATGAAGCATATTCCTCTCATCATTGCTTATCATATATTCATTTTTTCTTCTTCTAAATCTTGAACAATCCAATATTAGTAAAAAAAATGATTGAAATCCACAAAAAACAACACAATCTTGACAAATATCTCAACTTCCTAACTCCTTATAAAGTTGTGGCGCATGCATATATACATGGAGAAATTTACTTCACAAAAATAATAATATTTTCTTAGATCGATGCACTATTTATATGGTGTGCGTATTTATCCTAAGCTTGTATACCTAACCATTCAATTTGTTTAAGTCAAATCACACTTAACTCATTAATCTTGGATTCAAATGACAATTGTTTATTCAATTCTTCTTGCAACTAATTACTATCACTGGGTTTTAGTACTTAAGTGAACGGATTAGACTGTCATTAGTAATTAGATGTGGTTCTAGAATGGATCTAAGGGTTCTTATTGTCTTTTTTTTATGGATAGTTTTAATTAGACCCCATGATTTTATTTTGTTTAGAATATAGGTTTCTTATTTTCGTTGTCCCCTTCATATTGTTCTTATTCTTATTCTTGCCAAGTGTCTCTTTATTAATTGTACTCGTTTTTTATACATTTTTTTGTTGTTAAAAAAATTAGAAATTATTTTCTTTCTACATTTTTCTTTATTTTTGGTAAATCATTATTGTTTCTTGCACAATTTTGAAAGTCGAACACCGTTGATCACCTTCTAATTGTATTATTTCTTAATTATGATAATTTAAATAATCTAATACAACTCAAATTCTCTCTTGATCGAATACATGATTGACAGTTCATGGATTGAATTAGTTCAATTCGGTTCTTTTTGTAGTGTTCAGTTGGATTTAATGTTTTAATTTGGTTTTGAATATTGTCTTAATATTCAACTCGGTTTTGTTTTTGTTTTTTTAGAGAATTCTAATATTAATTAATATTTAACAATGGCAATTCAATATAGCTCGGTTGACAAAATTAAAAATAAGTTCAATTTGAAAATGTATATATTGTTTAATTTTTTGTAAAGATAATTTCAATTCGGTTAGGAAACTTTTATATTAATTCAATTGGCCACAAGATGGACCATTAATAATTCAAACTTTTATATTACCCAGTGCAACCATTAACTATATTGGATATTTTTCCTTCAAATCCAATTTAATTCCACTCACAAATACTCGAGCTGTCATTGTTGTTATAATGATTTTTCCACACGAATGGTGGTGATTGATTTGAAATATATTTCTTATCTCATATAGTAGTAGTACTACGTGCCCAATAGCATATTGCACAAATCATTTCTAATTATAAATATGTATATACGTTAATTAATTATACTATTAAATGAAATGAAATTGAAAGGATATAAGAGAGGATGTTTCAAAATTAAGAAGTCGTTAAGTTGTGTTGTTTTGTTAATGGCTTCATCTATATATCTCAGTCAAACATCAAAAGCGTGTGGCTCTAATATTGTGGGGTAAGATCAGTGAAGAACTTAAGCTGCTAGCTTGCACATCAAAAATCTTTTTCAACCTTTGTCACATGTCACCTCATTAAAAAAACTTAACTACTCTCCAAAAATCCCCACACGTATTCACATCTTAAATGTATTAATCATTTGGTTCTCATTGCATTGGAACTTTTAAAGTTTCTATACAAGGATTTTGGTTACTCAAAGAATTATGGTATGTTATACTTTGGATAATTGAGACCACACTCAAACAGAATTGTTAGGTGACAAAATGAATGAATTTGATTAATTTAGATTTACGTGATAATGGAATGATAAAAAATCTATTAAATCATTTACAATTTGTAAATTTTATGTATAAAAAATTAAATTTAATCTATCTATTAAAAATAAAAATATCCAATTTATTTGTTATTTTATTTTAATAGATGGATATCCGTTAAATCTACTTAAGATTTTTTTCTTAATATTCCAATAAATTAATACATACAATAATAATATTTTACTTTTTAAAATATTTTTATTTATTATTTTTAAAAATTGAATTGCAAAAAAAATTATTTTTTGAATTATTTTAAAAATACTTTCAGAAAAAACCATTTCATAAAGAATATGATGTTTTTTAACAGTTTTTGGTTTGTAAAGTTAACTGCTGTTTTATTTTTATCAAGATGTTTTTTCTGGACCAGAGTTAACTACAGTTTTTTTAAATTAATTAAATACAGTTTTTAATGTATTAAAAAATAATTTTTACGTTATTTTTTTAAAACTGTTTTTAAGAATTTAAAAAATACACAATTTAATTATTTTTAATTTAAAAAAGGAGGTGGTTGAGGGTTGTCGATGGCAGACGAAGAATCTTTGGTGATCCCCACGATGATTGGTGGCGGAGTTTCTATAATTCGCAGTAGTCGGCGGCACAGATACCGCGTACACTCTACTATTCACCAACTCCTATTATTAATAATTAATAAATTAAAGTGTTTAAATAATTCAGTTTTTTTTTTAATTATAAACAATTCAGTTTTTTTTTATAATATCAGTTTTTTTAACCAAAAAAATTATTTTTAAAAACAGTGTTCTAAAATAATATAACAGAAAACAGTTCTTAAATAAAAAAAAATAACAAATAATTTAAGAATTAATTATTTTAGAATATTTTAAAAACAATTTTTAAAATTATATAACAAAACCTATTTTTCAAAATAGTAATCAAACAATATATTTGCGTAAAACATAAATATGACAAATGGATGGATTTAGATTTGGATAATAATAAATAAATCAAAACAATTCATTGACAATCAAATTTTTTTTTTTTATAGAAAACCCAATCCAATCCATCCACTAAAAATAAAAATCAGAAAAAACCATTTCATAAAGAATATGATGTTTTTTTAACAGTTGTTTGTAAAGTTAACTACTGTTTAATTTTTATCAAGATGTTGTTTTTTTTTTACCAAAGTTAACTAAAGTTTTTTTTAGTTAATTAAATATATTTTTTAATGTATTAAAAATTAATTTTTATGTTATTTTTTTAAAACTGTTTTTAAAAATTAAAAAAAATATAATTTAATTATTTTTAATTTAAAAAGGTGGTGGTTGATGATTGTCCATGGCGGATCACTGACAGATCCCCATGATAATTGGTAGTAGAGTTTCTATAACTCGCAGTGGTCGGCGGCAGAGCTGCCGCTTACACCCACTATCCACTTACTTCTATTATAATTATTAATAAATTAAAATGTTTGAATAATTCAGTTTTTTTTAATGATAAACAATTCAATTTTTTTTATAATATCAGTTTCTTTAACAAAAAAGTTATTTTTAAAACGGTGTTTTAAAATAATATAACAGAATCAGTTCTTAAATAAAAATTAATTTAAGAATTAATTATTTTAGAATATTTTAAAAACAGTTTTCAAAATTATATACCAAAACCTAATTTTCAAAATAGTAATCAAACAATATACTTGTGTATGAACCCTACGACTCGTGTGATTGCGGTGGAGCTCCATTGTTCGACCATCACCCACCAATTCCTATTATTAATAATTAATTAATAAATTATAGTACTTAAATTATTATTTTTATTTTAAAAATATAAACAATTATGTTTTTTAAACAAAAAAGCAGTTTTTGTTTTATAATATCAGTCTTTAAAAAAAAACAGTTTTTTTTTATCAAAAAAGTGATTTTTTAAAAGAAGTTTTTAAAATAATAAAACAAAATCAGTTCTTAAATAATAATAATAAGTAACATTAATTAAAGGATAATTTAAAAACAGTTTTTAAAATACTATAACAAAACCTATTTTCTTAAATAGTAATCAAACATATTGAACACAAAACTATTCATCCATTAAACACAATGAATGGTAGATAAACAGATCGAATTGTCACCTCTAAAATTTGCAATTCTACTTAGAGATGACAATTAGATTTATATTCAATGCGTACCCACAAAAAAAACCCTACAATAGTAAGAGTAAAATTTCGCATAATGGATATAAAGACAAGTAATTATCCGCAAAATAAAACAGATATAAGTGCGGGTACGGGTACTATAGTACCCACCCTGCCCCACCACTTATATAAATATTATTATTATTATTATTATTATTATTATTATTATTATTATTATTATTATTATTATTATTATTATTATTATTATTATTATTATTATTATTATTATTATTATTATTATTATTATTATTATTATTATATATCTACATTTGTCCCTCAATAAATCATATTTACTTTTATGAATATTATTATTTATTTTTAATGTTTTGTTATTAAATACTTAATTTTTAGTTTTTTTTATTATTAGTTTAAAATAAAAAATTGGTATCAATAATTGTTTCTTTTTAACAAAATGTATTGGGAATTGTTATTGATCATATAATTGGTATTGCCTAGATGTGCTACATGTGATATTATCCGATGGTAGAAAACAAATGGAATCAAATATCTAATTTTGCAAAAAATTGCCAAGAATATTTTAGCCATCCCCAATAATCTGCTTTTTGGTGGTAAGTTGTTGAGTCTTTAACGGTATAGACTTAGTGAGGATACTTTGGAAGCACTTATGTGCATACAAAGTTGATTAAAACATGAAAAACAAGGTAATAATTATTACAATGAGGTATTTCTTCAATTACATTTTTATTTAGTTTAACTATTTATTTTCTTTTATGTTTTAGCATCTATTGGCATAATTTGGACTACTATAATATTTAGAATCGAAAAATAAACGTTTGTAAACTTTTTAAAAATCGATTTCGATTCTGATGAAGATGTAAATAATTGTGACTTTATAGTTAAGAGTTTTTTGTTGTGATTAATCATGACTTTATAATTACAAATAATTAATATAATATACATATCAAATTTTTTTATAGATCCCGAGAATACTGCAGAGAGATTTGCAACTTCCTAAAGTATTATTTAAGATGTTTGGATGTTTATTGTAATAATATGGGACCATTTGATATGTTTTGGATGTTTTAAGTTATAAAATATTTTAGTTTGTAATTCTTTATGATTTGGATTTAAGATATTTGAAAAAAATTAAATTTAATCATAACAATAAAGATTATTTATCTATTTATTTTAGTTAAAACACGATTATGAATATTATTTTAAACTCCGAGTATGAGATGAGTACTATTTTACTCACACTCTACCCATTGCCATCCCTAAATTACTACCGAACATTAAACACAAAACTATTATAACTCTTATAAACATGCATTTATTTATTTATTATAATTAAATAAAATATAAATACTATTTATTAAAGATAAAAATTGGTAATAAAAATATATATATGTGTTTAAATTAAACAATTTGTTTCTTTCAAAAGATTATAAAATAATTTTTTTTTTGCAAAATAAAATAATAAATTGTTTTTCACTTTAAATTATTCATCCATTTAATATTTGAAAACTGAACATGATATAACTCAACTCTCACATTAAATAATTCAGTTTTTTTTAATTATAAACAATTCAGTTTTTTTTATATCAGTTTTTTTAACCAAAAAAATTTATTTTTAAAACAGTGTTTTAAAATAATATAACAGTTCTTAAATAAAATAAATACAATTAATTTAAGAATTAATTATTTTAGAAAACTTTAAAAACAGTTTTTAAAATAATATAACAAAACCTATTTTTTAAAATAGTAATCAAACAATAAATTTGTAAAAAGTAAATATGACAAATGGATGGATTTAGATTTGGATAATAATGGATAAATTAAAACAATCCATTTACAATCAACTAAATTTTTTTTATATAGAAAATCCAATCCAATCCATCCACTAAAATAAAAATCATCCAATCCAGTTAAATGTTTTTTAGTATTCCAATAAATTGATATCTACAATAATAATATATTTTAACTTTTTAAAAATAATTTATTTATTATTTTTTATAACTTTTGTAAGAAAAACTATATTTTTTAATATAGTTTTTGAGAAAACTATTTTTTGTATTATTGTAAAAATACTTTCAGAATTTTAAAAAGTTATTTTTTGTGTGAAAAAGAATATGATGTTTTTTTAACAGTTTTTTTATTACGGTTTTTTGTAAAGTTAACTACTGTTTTTATTTTTATCAAAATGGATTTTTTGTATCAAAGTTAACTACAATTTTTTTTCTGAATTAATTAACTACAGTTTTTAATGCATTAAAAAATAGTTTTTATATTATTATTTTTAAACAGTTTTTTAGAATTTAACAATAAATAATTTAATTATTATTAATTTAAAAATAAAATGGTTGTTGAAGGTTGACGGTGGTGACGGCGGAGTCCCGGTAAAGAACATCAAATATTTGATGGTCGATATATGAGCCCCTACGACTCGTGTGATCGTGGTAGAGCTCCATTGCTCGACCACCACCCACCAACTCTTATTATTAAGAATTAATTAATAAATTATAGTACTTAAATATTATTTTTATTTTAAAAAATATAAACAATAATGTTTTTTAAACAAAAAACCAGTTTTTGTTTTATAATAACAGTCTTTTTAAAAAAACAGTTTTTTTTTTACCAAAAGAGTTTTTTTCTTTAAAGAAGTTTTTAAAAACAATAAAACAAAATCAGTTCTTAAATAATAGTAAATAACATTAATTAAAAAATATTTTAAAAACAGTTTTTAAAATAATATAACAAAACCTATGTTCTTAAATAGTAATCAAACAATTTGTTTATCACTTTAAATTATTCATCCATTTAATATTCGAAAACAGAACATGATATAACTCTCACATTAATTGTCATTGCCATCAGCCTATTACACAACATCGTTAACATCTTTAGCTCCATAAATATGTATTTAAGATGTGTTAAAAGATAAAAAGTTTTTTGTTAAGAGATTTATGTGTGGCACGAGTATCATTCAAAATTTCAATACTAGAGAAATGATAGTTTTTCTCCGGTAGAATCTGGACCATAAAAAAGAAATTTGAACGGCTGAAATTAAAACTGGAAAAAAAAAATCTTGATAAAAACTTGAATCGATTATATATTACAAGTATTGTCAAACACCCCTAATCTCGTGGATGCTTCATAGTTAGTCATAGGTTTAGAATTCAAAATTCCTTTTGAGTCTCAACCACTTTTAATAAATGTGTATAATTAATAATATTGTAGAAACCATATGGAATAGTCACACTAATTAATTATCTAATGTATTACTATATTATAAACTAAACATGAATCCATTAAACCGACAAATATTGCAAGAAATCCACCTCCCCAACAACAACCATATATATTTTCCGCGTGATCTGGCATGATGTACAGTTGTCACCAGTCACGTCAGATAAATCTATATGTAAAAAAAAAAAAAAACTTCTAGGTGAAACTTTGATTTTGTCACAATTTAATAATAATAACAATTGATGTTTTTATTTAAATTTAATTTATATATTATATATTTTTTTTTTGTATACTCTCGAAGTCTATATATAGAACCCGGGTTTCATTCAGAAACTCAATTCAAATCAACTCAACTCAAGTATTTTATCTCTTCTTTGATTTCTCTTAGTAACAAAAACATTCTGCTTCTTTAATAAATTAAATATGGGTATTGAGAATGAAGAAGCTTGTGTGCAATTATCAGAAATTGCAATTTCTGAAACTCATGGAGAAAACTCACCTTATTTTGCTGGATGGAAAGCCTATGATGAAAATCCTTATCATGAATTAACAAACTCCTCTGGAGTTATTCAAATGGGATTGGCAGAAAATCAAGTAAGTGTGTCTATGATATGATGTGTTAGATTAATTGTAAAAAATAATGATTTTTGTACGAATGTTATTAATATTATATTATATTTTTCAGGTTTCATTTGATTTGTTAGAAAAGTATTTGGAAGAGCATCGAGAGGCTATAACATGGGGAGAAAAAGGATCAAGTAGTTTTAGAGAAAATGCTTTATTTCAAGACTATCATGGACTTAAATCATTCAGAATTGCAATGGCTAACTTCATGGAACAGATTAGAGGTGGAAGAGCTAAATTTGATGAACAAAGAATTGTTCTCACTGCTGGAGCAACTGCTGCAAATGAACTCTTAACTTTCATTATTGCAAACCGTGGAGAAGCTTTACTTGTTCCTACTCCATACTATCCAGGGTAAGTAATAATCAAGAAAAAAAAAATTCAATAATTTTACATATATATGATTAATATATATTATAATATGAACTTATTATCTATTTTTTTGTGTAGGTTTGATAGAGATTTAAGGTGGAGAACTGGTGTAAACATAGTACCAATTCATTGTGATAGTTCAAACAATTTCCAAATTACACCACAAGCATTAGAATCTGCATACAAAGAAGCACAATCCATGAACATGAAAGTGAGTGGAGTTCTTATCACAAACCCATCAAATCCTTTAGGTGCAACAATTCAACGTTCAGTTCTAGAACAAATTATAGAATTCACAACACGAAAGAACATTCATCTTGTCTCAGATGAAATCTACTCTGGCTCAGTTTTCACATCCTCTGAGTTCATAAGTGTAGCTGAGATTCTAGAATCAAAAAACTACCCAAAAAATGTTGCAGAAAGAGTTCATATTGTTTATAGTCTGTCAAAAGATCTTGGTCTACCTGGTTTTAGAATTGGAACAATTTATTCATACAATGATAATGTTGTTACAACAGCTAGAAGAATGTCAAGTTTTACCTTAATATCCTCAGAAACACAACATTTGTTGGCTACTATGTTGTCTGATAAAGAGTTTACAGAGAATTACATTAAGATTAATAGGGAGAGATTGAAGAAAAGATATGAAATGATTATTGAAGGTTTGAGAAATGTTGGAATTGAGTGTTTGAAAGGGAATGCAGGGTTGTTTTGTTGGATGAATTTAAGTCCATATTTGAAGGAACAAAGTAAGGAAGGTGAATTGGAAATTTGGAATGATATTTTGAATGAAGTGAAATTGAATATATCTCCGGGGTGTTCTTGTCATTGTACACAACCTGGTTGGTTTAGAGTGTGTTTTGCAAATATGAGTGAACACACTCTTCAAGTTGCATTGGAAAGGATACGTAAATTCATGGATAGAATAAGGACAAAAAATATATAAAGAAAACAAGAATGATGCATGCTAGCTATTTGACAAATTCATTACTATTCAATATTCAATATTCATATTCATATTATGGTAGTATTTTTTTTTAGATGGTTATGGCCATTTTCATATTCACTTTGAAGTGTACTATATGTATGTCTTGGTTCTTGTTTGCTTGCTTTAATTAAGCAAGTTCTTTGGAAACTCCTTTTGTATCATTAATTTATATGAAATTAAGTTAATTCAAGTTTATTGATTATATGTACTATTTTTTATGTTCACTCTATTCCAAGATTTTTTTTTGACAAATTTCCAAAACTTTGGTTGTTTTTAATACCCATGATTAAGGAATCTCTTAATTAACGTGGATAAGTATCAAAATTTCTGAGTAAAAAAAAAAAGAACCAAATTCCTATATTCTTATAATGAAATTAATTATTTACATATGAATTTAATTTATATACATAGTCCGTGTAAATATTATTTACAGTGTCAATTAATTACATATAAACTATAACTATTATAAATTTATATTGAAAATATTTGAATTTAAAAAATACTACTATTTAAGTGATTGTAATTTATCGACAATATAACACTAATAATATATAAAAATTAATCTCTTAACAAATACTAAAATAATATTATAAGAAATTATTACGTAAGTATAATTCATATGATAGTCACATAAATATTTAATATTTTATGGTGTGTGTATTGAATCTATGAAACCCTACTTTCTTCATATTTAGTATGTTTGAGTTTCAATTTTAAACTCTTTAAAACAAATAAAAAGCAAAATGATACTAATGTAGTATTAATTATAACTAGGGGTATATTTGGAAGAACAATGTAAAATATGTCTTAGTTTCTAAAACATCAAAAGCTTTGAAGAAAAACAAAATTAGAGGTTTTTTTTTTTAATCAGCGTGTTAGAAGTTAATATATATCTATATTAGAGAGAGAGGAGGAAATGTTGGTGTAACAATTGAATTAATCTTGAATCTCTTCAAACCACTAGACTACTCACAATGTTAGTAGTTAATAATTAAAAAGGTGTATGAATTAATGAAGTTATTTTTGCATTGCTAATTGAAAATAACTCAAACTCTTATTAAAAAAATCATTAATTAAATTTTACCTATTTATGGACTTAATTTAAAAAGTATCATAACCAAATTCCTCTTAAGAAGTGGAGACTTAATAGAGAGAGAAAAAATAACCACAACTCAAATTCAATCTTACTATTTAGATAGCTGAAGAGTCAAAGGTGTGTGGTGTTTTGATGCAACAGCTAGCATTAAAAACCAAACCTATTATGGCTTTTAGCTTCATGTCAAGGTTGGAATCATTTTTAAACAGAGAAGCTCTTCTCATTCAACTCTCAATTGAAAGTGGATGTGTCACTCTCAAACTTAATATATGGATAATAACTTGACTTGATTAAGAAGAATTAATTTTATAGATATACTTTTAATACTTTGGCTTCTTAGTGTCGCGCGTGGTGTTCAAATTATTAAAACAAATTATTAATGGTCCCCTACTTGACTTATAAAGAATTTTCATAATTATATTAAGACAAATGCTAACGTGACATGTATTGAGAAATCAAGTTGAAATTTTATTTTGAAAATCATATATTTAATTATTATTTTTACTCGGTATATTGAATTCTTTATTAGTTCAAAAATTATTTTTCTCAACATAACACATTACTTTTAAAATCTTTAATAGATACTTTTTTTCACTAATTAAAATTTAAAGTGAATAAATAATGTTTTAGTTCAATATATGAAAGATATTAAAATTTATTGAACACTTAGAGATATACATTTGTATTCTTTAACTGACACTTAATAAATATTTCATCCATTCTTATTTAAAATTTAAATTAAATATATTAATTTTATTGATTTATTTTTATTTTATAATAAGAACGAATAATTAATGTATTTTACTAATATGTTAGTAAGACTATTGTATATATTAATAATTTCTCCACCAAACATTAACACTGACCAATTAAAGTATGTGATATTATACATGCAGGGCTGCCGTCTTAGTTTTATGGAATAAATTCTTATGCACGGTACCCAAAAAAATTGCTATATTTGTGTAAAGTTTTTTCTTTATTAAGTCGAAGTATCGAGAAAAACTCAAATTCCATTTAACAATGTTTGAATTTTAACACTTGAGTTAATAGACAAATAGTGTGTTATTAATTTAATAAATATAATTGTGGACGGACGTTAACCAAACAAAAATATAAGGATTTCGCATAAATTATTCTGTGTTTTTATACTAAAACTTTCTCTTCTTCCATCACTTTTTTTTAACGTAATTCTTCTATCACTAATGGTTTTAGAAGTTAGTAGGAGTAATTTTTCATTTTAGAGTAATTTTTCATTTTTCAATTAAATTATCTTTTTAGATTTGATAATCATAAAATATTAAACAAATATGATTAAAACTCTTAAAATTCATTTTTTCATAAAAAAACTGTAATAAATAGACTTTAGTACATATGTTCAGAAAAATATATATTTTTAGTATATATTTTATTTTATTTTATTTTTAGTTTTTTATGTTTTGATTTTTTTTTTTGGCCGAGTAACTAGGCATATTTTATTTTTTATTAGCTGCACAATATATCAAATTCTCTGTTTAAAAGAGTGTTTTTCTATGTTGTGTTGTTTAAATATATGTGTGAGCGAGGGTCTAACACGTTTTGAGGTCTAAAACAAATCTTAAGATGAAGTATTTTAAAATACATAATAGTATATTATTAGAAATTAATTTTTTTGTTGTCAAAATTGCTTTTTAGATGTTTTAAAATATAAATTATTTATGAAATTAAAGCAATTGATTTTAATGTAATATTTATTTTTCAATTAATAATAAAGTCAATTGATTTTAGTTAAGATTTTATCAATTTTAATTTTGAAAAAGGTATAATATAAAGTTATTTATTAAATAAAATTTTAATATTTTGAAGTTATAGAGGATTGTATTGATAGCTTAATTCTTGAGTTGGTCATCTGAGATTGTTGTTGCAATATTGTTCTAAAATGGCAGTTCGGTGTTTTGCAATCGCTAATGTGCCCATGTGAGGAGGTATTAAGATAAAATAGAGTAAAATATAAATTTGATCGATAAACTATCGCATATAATATAGGAATATAATGAATAATTTTCAGCTTATACTCAATTCATCCATTTATTCTTAATAACTGATAAATAGTAAGATACATGGTTGGTTGCACTCTAATGGTGTTACTTTTGAAGGGAAAACTTTGAACTCTTTGGGGATTGTTGATGAAATTAGACTCATGTCTTGATGCTAATTCGTTTCAAGGGAGGGTAGAAAAGTCGTGTATGGTCAATTAGTCATTTTGATTGATGTGCTAATAGGGTAAAGACATGCACAATATAAATATTTCATCTGTATTTAAATTATCCTCCATTTACATATCATTTATTTTATAATTTTTAATATTTAATATTTAACAAATATTCAATATCTCTAATATAGCATCTGAAATAATTAATAAATAATTTCAATCAATGACTCTATATTATTATATTTTAATAATATTTATTTATTTTATTATTAAATAAAAACGTGTGGGTCCCACAAAATAATTATTTAATAAGTATTCTCTTATTTGACTCTCCAAGAGAAGTACCTATTTGATATTCATGTTTATTGGTTATGCATGTAGGTTAGACTATCTGTTGTAATTTTTATTTAATGATGATAAATTTATCAATGAAAAAACTAATAAAATAGAAGAAAAAAAATGATATTTGAAAATTTAAATTGAAAGATGGAAAATAATTAAATTCTATTTATTATATGTTTACAATTCAAAAATTAAATTAAAGTAAAAAATATAAAGTTGATTTAATGCATGAGATAAAAGACCTAAAAAGTATAATAAAGAAGCCACAGATTGGTCTCTATAAATATTAACAATAATAGCAAATAAAAGTGGAAATGAATTTATGATAGTTTGAAAATAAAACTAAAATAAAAAATAAAGAGTCATAAATAATGGATCGAATAGGGGTATTATTTAAGGAGGGGGTCCAGTGAGAGAAGAATGGTTGTCTGATCCAGATATGTGGTGGTACAAGTGATAGTACTCTATTACCTACCCTCTCTTCTTCATCCTCTGGCGGGCCATATTGCCCCATTTCAAAACTATTTACATTTTCGAGGAAGATGCTAAATCTTATATTATCTATCTATACTCGTGTGTGTAGATATGTGTCATAGATAATTTTCTTTTTTTTATTATATATTATTTAAATTATTGATTAAAAATATTATTATAATTAGATGGTAAAAGTTAATATGTTTGTATTAACATATTCACATATTACGGTATTCAAATACAAATATGTTATGTTACGTATTTATCAACCAATAAAATATTAATTTTAAATTTAGTCATGAAATATGCGAAACACTGCGAAAATAGTTATTGAATTTATTCAAAATATAAAAAGCTAATTAAATAAAGTTTAATTATTTTTTTTTATCATATATACTAGTAAATAATTATATCATAAAAATTTGGTTAAAATAAAATGTATTCAAATAGTAATGAATATGATAGAAGTATTTTAATATTATTAATTTTTTTATATGATATGTTTTGTTTTGTATGTTATTATATTTTGCTTTCATCTATATATATCTATATATAAAAATAAATAAAAAATAAAATTTGGTTGCCTTTTTTTTTTATTTTGTCTTTTTTAAAATTATTTTATATATTGTGTAAATCGTTTTACACAACACCAATAAAAATTGCTGATTTGATAGTTATTTAAAATGTTGATCACTAATCATAAAGTTGAATAATTAAATCAAATGTGGTTATTAAATGCCAATATAAAATTGGTTTAGGCTAATGATGTATGACATATTTTTTCTTTTGGTTACATCTCTGACTATATTTAAAAAGAATATCAAATTTTGATACTATTTTTTTTTCTTTTTTTTTTAATAATTTTATTTACAATTCTATTCTTTATTGTTCAATAGAATAATAGACTTAAAAAAAACCATATTAAGTATATAAAAGGATATACTAAGTTTTTGTATAAACAAAAAACTTATTATAATTTTAAACTATTTTTATTTATAATACTAATTTTGGAATTTTTATTTATTTTATTGATAAAAACAGACAGAAAAAAGTTCATATCAATGCTATTATTATATAGATTTGATTGTGCACGATTTAATGATTGAAATCTTGTACGGAGCTTTGTACGGTTGCATGGAACTGTCAACTAATGAAGTCGGGTCCTACACGTTCTTATCATTCCTGTGAGGATATTATATTCAATAATTATACACGTCATTTGTATAATTTTTTCATCACTTATTTAATATTTTATATTATTTATATATTTTATTTTATCACATCTATTATATGTATTTTATTTTATTCTATCTCTCTCAAAGTAATACATCAAATATTTTTTTTTGAATTATAGTTCAAGCTTTTCTTAAAAATTAGTATTGTGTTTAGTTTCTCAAAGAAAATTAGATAAGAAAATTAGATGAGAGAATGTGAAAAAAAGAAAATGAGAAAAAGAGAAAAAAAGTGATTGTTAGGTGATTTGATATCAAAGAAAGTGAAAGAGAAAAAAAAATAGAAAATAAATAATTATATTAATAAAAATATGATACAAACTAAAAGAAAAAAATATGAAAAATGAAATTAATGATGATAAAATAGGATATTGCCTTTCCCCATTTTTTAATGTTTTCGTTTTAATTTGGTGAGAGTGGGGTCTACTAATATTTATTTCTCTTCCTTGCCAGTCAACTACAAACCAATGGATTTTGATTAATGTGGTTTCTTTTCCTTTCTTTCAACAATCACCTCCAAACATAACATGAGGTTTGATGCGTGTCAATATATTGTTGGAGTTTGCCAAATTTTCTACCGCTTGTAATTAGCCTCTCAGTGTGGTTGGTGAGGTTTGTCAAAAGTTTTTCAAAGATGGTGAGTTCCTCATGATAGTCAACTGGTACAATTACCTATAATTATAGGTCTAGTCGCTCATTTTTATTTTTATTTTGTTGTTACAAAAAATTTAAATAAATAATAAAATAATAGTTTTTAATTTTACAACATAGAGAATTATAACTTGTAAAAAATATACAACTAAATATCACAAAGAGGACCAAGACAGAAAATCCATTTATGGAGAACAACGATAATCGATTTTAGATCCAGTAATTTTTCTGTTTTAAATAGTTATAGGTTGGACTTATACAACATAATTATTAGATTTTGTGTATAGATAGATCTACTTTTTTGTTGCCATTATTTTTATTAATTTTGCTTGAAAATTTATGTAGGAGTGTTAATTGTGAGTATGGATCATCATGAAATTATGAAGCTTTTGCAATCGTCAATGACAACAAAAATTGTTTAAAGACATGAAGAGTTGGATAATATTTTTTCTGAAAATTTGAAAATTTATTTTTATTTTGTGAAATTAATATCTATAATATTGATTATAGGGAGTTGGTGATATTTCATTATATGATAGTTGTGGTAGTGGTAGCTTATTTGAGGAAGAAGTAGAAGAAAATGATGCACCAAAATCGGATTGGGTTGACAATAATCTTGTTCTCTGAATCAGTTCAATTCTAAAGACAAAATTCGTTTTAAGTTTGTCCAAAAATATACAAGGCAAATGTGTCATATCTTCAAAGTTGAACTTTAGATATTTTAGATGTTTCATTCCATTTTTTTCCTGTTATTTAATTTATCTGTATCAATTATCATGAATTTATATTTTTGTTATCTCTTATGAAATCAAATTTATCATTATTTCCTAATTGTGCGCTCTCTCATTCTAATTATTAAAATTTTGGTTCAGGATATTTTACTTTCAAATATTAAAAATGTTTTTTTTAAAACAAATTTTAAAGTCAAAAAAATCTAATAGTTACAACAATGTTGTTAAAATCATAAAATATTTGAAGACCAACAAAATATCTAACAAGTACTTGAAATACTAACAAAAAACCAACTTAACAATTAAAAACTAAAATAAGACATAACAGGTACTTGAAAGATCAACAAATCAATTTAATAGTTAAAAAGTTATATAAAACTTAACAATTATTTAGAAGACGGACAAAACACTAATTTAATTCTTAAAAGATTAAGTAAGACTTAACAAAAACATATAAGACAAACGAAAAATTAACTTAACAATTAAAAGGTAAAACAATACCTAATAAGTTATTCTAAGGCCAATGAAACACCAATTTAATACGTTAAATTTTTTTATCCAAATTTACTTAACATTATAGCGAACACTTCAAAAACTAACAAAATATGAACTTAACACTTACTTTTATATTTTCATAAACTAGCATAAATTAATTCATATTTATCCAACGTAACGAGAGATTTATTTTTAATTTGGTGATTTGTTACATATTTATAATTTAGGAGAATTATTTATAAATTAATTCTTATTTTTAATTTGAGAGAGTTATTTATAAACTAATTTATATTTTTAATTTGGTAGTTTACGTTTTCTTTTATACAACAAAATTCAAAATTTTGATACATACATATACTTCAAAGCCCATGTTGGGCACTAATATAAACACATAAGCTCATAAATCCACTATACCAAATATAAAAAAATATAAAAACAAACATTATAATAATACATAGTGGATTTTTTTCTTTCTAAACATTATTCCAAAAAGTCACTTCTAAGTTTTCCTTCTCTCATCTCTACCATCCATTTATTTTATTATTAAATCAATGGCTACAAGGACCACTTCACCATCATGGACAACTCTTTTACTTGTCCATACTAAATGCCGCCTTCAAAGACTATGTTGGAATTACTGCTAATATTTATCTTTAAAATGGATATGTATTAAGGGTTTAATTATGTTTCGCACTTCAAGCCTACAATACAATGTATAAGAGGTATTGTCTATGTTGAATTTTATGCGAATTCTTGTAATTTTGTGATCTATAAAAAGGTGTTTTAGTGAGTAGAAAAATGTGAATGTTTATAAATTATTCTTAACATCAATTTTCAAGTAATGTGAAAAAAAATTTGGTGTACCGAATTACTGATTTACAGTCGAGACTAAGAGATTAAAGATATATTATATGTGCGACAAAAATTCTTGTGCGTTTGTTCTCACATATGACGTCGTTGTTCTGATTAAAACTCAAAGATCTCACATTAGTAGTGGATCAGATGAGGGAAAGCTCTATGAATTGTGATGAATGCATGGTTGACTTCTACAATGTATAAGGTGTCCGTTGGTGGACATACTTTCAAACATTCCGACGCTCAAGTCAATATATGATTGAAATGAGCGAGAGACATATAGATTGCATGCCTTGTTAGGTCAGAATGTGAAAGAGACAATATTAAACTTGGAGGGTACGAAACAATATACATACTTATTATAAAAAAAATTATACAATGGTCCAATAATAAGTTGCCATGTCATTTAATGTTGCTTGAAAAAATATATTAGTATTTGTTTTCAACACATTTAGTGAAAGAGAATAATTTATATGCACTAATAGGTGAAAAACTTTTTTACACATTGAACCAATTAAAACATGTTAAATATGTATTTATAGAGATCTTTTAGTAACAAATCTTAAAAGTGACATCATATAATGATTAAACACACGTGTAAAAAAAAAATCATACATGTGTAAAATTTCTATGAACTCAAAAAAATGTGTAAATCTTTTTGTATTTATAGTGTGTATTAATTAAACTCAAACATTAAAAGTTAGTTTTGAAATGAATTCTAAGGTGATAGTTGATATTCTACAAATACTTCCATCTTATCCAACCTATTCTTTTAGAGGTCATTCCTTTTCTAAGGTTGTTTGGTTGCAAGAAAAAGTGAGAAGAGAAAAAAACATAAAAAGTAATATAAAAAGAGAGAAAGATATATAAAATAAAGTAGATTTAATGAAATATTTTTTGTTCAAAATGATAAAGATTTGCATTATTTCCTCAACGTCTATCTTAGCGTACTTCCTCGCTTACATTTCTTCAACCTACCAACCATAACCTCAAAACTCTCCCACGAAAGAACTTCTATTAATCATATTTTTGCAGGAGCCCATCAATCATCATTGAGATAATCTTCTTCACAACAATAGTCACTTTTCTTCTTTTGATAACACTATTAATGGCTATATTTTTTTCATTTTAGTTTTATTCTTTGTGATGTTGTAAGAGGTGTTGCATTATCATGTTAATCGGATTGAGTTATCTCTTTTCATCACAAGAAAATACTATGTTAATTTAGTGGTAATAAGAGTTTAAAAATTAATAATTTCATTTTATCTCTTATTACAAGCTCCTTTTTCATATCAATTTTGTGGTACAGGGTATATAATTTTTTTAACCAGTAAATCCTATTTATTTATATGAAAGATTTATCTACTTTAAATAATCGTTTATCGTGTATAATTTTTAAAGTATATATTTTTTAAAATATATTATAAATAGGAATGAGAATAGGTTAGACTGACCGACATGAGTATACATCAGGTCCAGGCCAGATCGGACTAACAAATAAGGTCAATGCTTTTATAAAAGTCTATATAGTTAAAAAAAAGCTAAGTTACAGGCCAAATAATATTTTTTTACTACTATAATTATTGTATTAAATTTTGATTTTTTTTGTTATATATTTTATTTTTAGTAATTTACGCATATTAATCTTATTTAGTTTTTGACACATTTAAATGTATTATTATAAAATATAATTTAAATAGAATATATATAAAGTCATATTCTTTAAAATGTGATAATAAATATCAAAATATAACTTAATTTCATTGACATATTAACTCGTTAATCTATTTAAATATATGCTTGATTACATACAGGCTGTACAAAACTTCCATCAAGATCAGGTCTAAAAAGTAAGTCTATGTTAAGGCACAGCCAAACCAGACTTAAGTCTTAAATTTTTTGAAAGACCAATCATAATTTCATAAACCGGGTATGTTTGTTATCGCGGGGTTATGTATAGCCATCAAATTTGCCATACAAGCATTTGAATCTGGGCTCGTAATGTTTTTTTTTTTGTCCAATGGGTTTGGGGTCTTTTAATTTAGGGAGCCCTTTTCCACTCATTTTTCGACTATAGTTTTCACTCCTTTTTAATTGTTGACCACGCATTTGTTACAGATTTTTTTTAAATATATAATTTTTTAAAATAATTACTTGTTTGAGTTTTTATTGATCTGTTCCAGTTTTTGAATAAGAAAAAAATAGAATCTAAAAATAATATAAAAATATATTTAAGTAACTTTTCATAAAAATTATATTTTATAATTAATTTTTATTTTAAATTATTTTTATTACACTAGACAAACTATTGAAAATAATATTTATTATATTTCACAAAACAAATTCTATTTTTCAAAAATCTCAAATAAATAAGTTTTAAATTATTAAATATCAAAATTATTTTTATATAATCCGTTACAAACCAACCTTAAATTTTGTCCACTATATAAGACTTAAATGCAGGATTTGCTGGTATAGGTTGCCTAACAATGTTTTTGAGAGTGAAGTGCATCATCATGAAAACATCATGCTTAAATACTTGCCAATAGAAATACACCGTTGGACTAAAATTATGGAGGCTCCTAAAAAGGTACTTAAAATTGGATTTAATATTGAACTAAAAATATAGAGTTTAAAATTTAAAGGTGTAATCTGAGTCGAGTGATATTAACTAATATATATTTTATTATTTTTAAATATAATATGTAAAGCAATAATAAATAAAAATATAATATTTATAATATAATACAATACAATTTAAAAGTTAACTCCACTATATATTTATTCATTATTCATTTTTATTATTTTTATCTTCAAGATGATGTTGCCATACTTGACTGTCTTGAAGTTTAGTTGTGATTTTTAATGGATTGAAAAAAAAAAATTGAAGCACGTAGGGGGTGTGTGGTTGGGATTCTGAAGAGTATAATTGATAATTTTTATGGGTGTCACTTGTATGTGGTGTAGACAAGGCTTAGTGGCGGTTAATGTGAATTCTGAAAGCCCCAAAAAATGTATAAACTAAAGTGCAATTAGCAAACATGATGGTGTAGAAAGTCATTCCTTTTTATTTTATGACACTTAGAATTCAAAATGCATTTGTAGTCTCCCTTCTAGTCTAAGTCAATAAATTAAATCATTGGACTTTCAAGTTAGTTTGAAAAAGAAAAAACAAACTAAAAGTTAGTCTCCATAGTCACAAGCTATTAGTTTATGACCCACAATTTGAAAAAAATCACCCATTCTCATATTTTGTATATGCGTCGACGTCAATTTTTAGATTAATATGATTAGAATATAAAATTTAACATAAAATAAAACATAATTATAATATTATAATATTTTATAAAAAAACAAAAAGTAATTTTATTTTATATAATATTGTATGAGTTTTATTTTATATCAAATTTAGTATTTCAATAACATTATTATGATCTTATTTTATGTATTGCTATCATTTGAGCACTCACCGTCCATACACATACTCATACCTTTTTATCTTTATCTGAACTAAAATAAATTATTATATCATATTATTTTAATACTATTATGAAAAAATTCAAAGTTCTTTAATATTAAATCATAAAAATATTAAATTAAAGTATTTAAATCGTACAAAAATAAATTAAATCTTGCAAATATTTATTTAATTTAGTGATATTATTAAAACAAAATAACAAAGAAAAATAATTACTAGACTAAACACAAATTTATTTTAATATTAACAAAATAAAATTTAAAAAATAATTAGCATCTTATGAAATTAATTGTTAACTTTATGTATTTCTTAGTTATGAAACATTTTTAATCCACCTAAAAAAATTTAGAGGAATTTGATTAACTTTTATCATAATTTTTTTGTATAATTAAATTGGTATCCTAAATGTTATTAATTAGAATAAAATTTATATTTTTGTTGGTACTTTTTTATGAATGTTGATATTTTTGTGTATAAAATTTATGTCACTTACAACTTTAACCTCACAAAGTATTTTCATTATATTTTAATTCCTTAAATTATAAATATTAAATATTTTGACTCTTTAATAGTAACAGTAGTAATAATAATAATAATAATTAATTTAATGGACACATATTTTATTACCTTGACTACATTTGATGAGTTATAAATACATATTGAGAGATCACAAGAGTTGCGAGTTGAAGCAATCACCATGGCTTCATCACTATCACCTCCGAAATTGAATATGGAGGTACATGTCCGAAACCGTCACAAGCTTCTCAAATCCCTTCGCCAACACCTTTCCCATTCTTCTCTTCCTCTTCACGGTTTCGTCCTCCTTCAGGGCGGCGACGAACAAACTCGTTACGACACTGATCACCTTGAACTCTTCAGGTACCCTTCAAATCTCAATCACAATTATTCTCATTTCAATTTTACCAATAATCAACTCAAATTCTAATTGCAGACAAGAGAGTTACTTCGCTTATTTGTTTGGAGTTCAAGAACCCGGTTTTTATGGAGCTATTGTGAGTTCTTCTCAATCATCTTAAGTTGTTGAAATTAGGAATTTTAATTTAATTTATGCATTTGTAATTTTTATTTGGCTTTTATTTTTAAGGATGTTGGAAGCGGGAATTCTATCTTATTTGCTCCTAGGTTGCCTGATGAGTATGCTGTTTGGATGGGAAAGATCAAACCACTTTCCCATTTTAAGGTAATTCACCCAATGATTATTTTTTTAATGCATTCTATGTCATATTTGATAAGAGCTTCACCGTGTAACCTCTAGGGACAGAGTTCAAATTCTCTCCTAGGCAATTGTAAGTCACTTTATTAATTGATGATAATATATATGTCATGTATGTTTGATGGTGCATTCACACATGTATGCATCCATTTTTGCAGGAACATTACATGGTTACTACCGCCTGTTTTACGGATGAGATTGCAACTGTTTTGAAACAACATTACCAGGGTTCAGGGAAACCCTTGCTCTTTCTTTTGCACGGCCTTAACACAGATAGCAATAATTTCTCTAAACCTGCAGAATTTCAGGTTCTTAATTCTTATCATTTCTTTTATGGTTGTGTATCATTTCTAACAATGTTGTCAAATAGCAGCTATAGCGTGTAACGGATTGTCAACAAACCGCTATTGTTCTGTGTTATGCAATTTAGTACAAATTGTTGTCATATAGCGATTATAGCACTATAGCATTAGTAGTATTCGAACAAACTGCTATTTTCCGCGATCTCCGACTCTCGTCGCTGATTTATGGCCCAAAATGTTTATTGCTTTAAATATCAGTATTGCCAATCCTATTTTGTTATTTTGGGATGAAATGGTATTCCCTACTAGCATCTTTCTTAGGAAATTAGAATTGTATATTTATGATTTGAATATTTTTACAGAGCATTGGCGAGTTTGATCAGGATCTGACAACTTTGCATCCTATATTGACTGAATGCCGTGTTATCAAGTCAGAGTTGGAAATTGATCTTATTCAGTTTGCCAATGATATAAGCTCTGAAGCTCATATTGAGGTAACTAGTGTTAACATGCTAAAGTTTTGCTTGTTTCTTTCTTTTTTTCCTAACATTTATGTCAAATATTCTCTGGAGCTATATAGGAGATGCTGCGGTGGTATTAGAGGAAAACAACTTTATATATTTTGATGGTTTAATTTTTATTATCTTTTGTTTTGGTAGTTTCATTTTTATTATCTTTATAATATGAGGCTAAATAAAACTATGGAAAATAGTTTCATGTTGATAGTTTAATTTTTCATAGATAATAAGACAAGGAAAATTGCTAAAGTATAGAAGTATAAAACTTAACAGACATAAAAAAGTTATGATTCGGCAAAATATTCCTTTTTCATGTTTCTTTTAATAAACATTCCAAAATATAAGTATTATTTCCCTTTAGTTTGTTACCTTCCATTTTCCACAGATTTTTGTTGGTTTTAATTTTTCAAGTTAGGAACATCTGAATGTGGTGGGGTTCACACAGTTACACTACACCGTACTACACTATCCGTTAGTACTAGTAGATAGAAAAATTGGTGATATCAATGATTAGTGTGAAACTGTGAATGACCTTATCCATATGTTTTGTGAAAATGTTAACATGATAGCTGCAATATATTATATATTCTACACTACAATGAAACAGGTTATGAGAAAAGCTAAAGTGGGCATGAAGGAGTATCAGTTTGAAAGCACTTTTCTTCACCACACCTATATGTATGGTGGGTGTCGGCATTGCTCTTATACATGTATTTGTGCTACTGGTGACAACAGGTATACATTCACATTCCTGATAATGTGACCATATTTGTTACAATAACTGTGACTCATAGATACTTTTGGTTGAATAAAACTTTGCTCAATGGTCATTTGTATGAAATGTGAACGACTTCTTGGTTCTGTCCATGCTAAGAAAAAAATAAAAAAGCTAAAAAGACTTTGTTTGATATTTTTCTTACCACGCGGACTTGTTTTGACATTAGCAACTTTATTATTAGCATTCTTAAAATTTATTACCACTTCACAACATATATAAAGTTTTTAATAGTATCTTTCTTTTAGTTTTAAATAGTAACAATCTCCATCACAAAATGGGATGGCTAACACACATGTATTAATGCAGCGCTGTTCTACATTATGGGCATGCAGGAGCTCCTAATGATAAGGTACGACGCAGTATTTTTTCACCCTTTGAAGTTGAAGGTCATTGCTGACTTTTCATGGCAAATTTGCAACCAATGTCATATGGTTGGTTGGCTATCATAATGTTGCCAAGTTCGGTTCCTGCATCTTTCAAGATTGGTGACTTTTCTAAGTTGTTTGGTCCATTCCACTCCAAGGGTTTTGTGTTGGCTGTTTACCTATTCATATTTTTCTACCTTGCTATTTTATCAATCACGTGCCCTGTCATTAGTTTCTTTTTCATCAGTGAGATGAAAATAATTTTTGCTCAGCAATATGGAAAAAATTATAACAAAAATGAGCAACTCTTGAAAACAGAAAAAAGAAACTATATTATTTGGCGATTTTGGATATGGCCAATCAACTTATTAAGTGTTGAAATTGCACTTGATTTCCTTTAGAAAGTGACAAAATAAGATAAACTTGTAGTCTAAATTGGATGATCAATGTTTATTTACTTTTAGAGATATATTCATTGTAAAACATCATTCTCTTGTAGACTTTGGAAGATGGAGACATGGCATTGCTTGATATGGGAGCTGAATACCACTTCTATGGGTCTGACATAACATGTTCTTTCCCCGTGAGTCTTTCCATCTATATTTTAAAAAGTAATTTTGGTCTTCATACTTAGTTTATATGTTACACCCATTGCCATTTTGAGCTATGTGACCGAATCACCAGGCATGCACTTCATTCCTCTGTTTGTTCATTTATTTATCATGTTACTCTAATAATTATTACCTCTATACTCATCCATACTTTGTGCGTGTGCGTGTGTGTACTGTATGCAGGGAATTAGTAGAATGCAACTTATCATTTTATCTACTAACTGAAGTAACCATTTTATGCTTAACTTTTTTTTTTTTGGTGCAGATAAATGGAAAGTTTACAAGTGACCAATCTCTTATTTATAATGTGAGTGCTTTCTATTAAAACCTCTTTTGTCTAAGGAAAACAAATTGTAAGGTCTTTACTTAATATGCATGCTGCACCTGCATAAACATCTGCAGTGCAAATTCTTACAAACACAGATAATAATGTTATAATTCATTTGCTTGTTAGGATGGCCCAGTTAATAGCATTTCTTTCATCATTTCTTTATTTTTTTCTTTCCATGTTCTGCAGGCTGTCCTTGATGCTCATAATGCTGTTATTTCTTCAATGAAACCTGGAGTAAGCTGGGTTGATATGCACATGTATGATTGAGTACCATTATTGCTTTTAGGTTGCTAGCCTAAGATATTATCTTCCATGCTTGGTTTCAAATGATAACAGTTTGGAACAAGTATAATTTCTAACTATATCAGTACTTTACTCCAGAGAAGTTTCCTGAATCCTGAGTATATAACTTAGATGGACCAGAAAATATACAGAGTTGTAGCCTTAGTTAGTAATTTGTGCATGTCCGGTCACAAGTCTCTTTTAGCTGTCACATCTAGTTAGTAATTTACTTGTGTCTAGTAGATATTTAGCATTTTTTTCTGCTCATTTCCTCTCTAATATTGCAGATTATCACATAGAGTGATTCTGGAGTCACTAAAGAAGGGACACGTTGTTGTGGGGTAACTTAAGTTATATATTTTGTTTTATAACTTCCAGAGGAAAACTTGCATCTTGATAGAAATTGTATGATATTTTGGTAAATTGAATGTTTGTTGATTTTTGGTGTAGCAATGTTGATGACATGATGGATGCACACTTGGGTCCTGTTTTTATGCCGCATGGTCTGGGGCATTTCCTTGGTATAGATACACATGACCCTGGGGGCTACCCTAAGGTATTTGTGGATTTTTGCTCCGAACATTTACTCCCTCCCTCTATAGGGTTTGTGTGTTTAAGATTAAAATGTGATTTTTACATTATATAAAAAATTAATTACTTGTTAGAGAATTTTATGTAAAATATAAGCTAATTTTTGTGTAGTTATAATCATAAAAATGAACTGTTTTAACATTCTCATCCTTGACACTCATTATAATCATATCCTTTCTCAGGAGCTATTCAAATTTGCTTTTCATTATAGTCAGATTTAATTTTATTTTTTTCAGTTTATGATTACTTTCAAAAGCATAAACAAACACATTTAAAGTCCTTAAAAGTGATTGTTTTATCAAATATTCTAAAACAAACGGGCTCTTAATTATTGGCTTATATAATTAATTTTACAACAAACAAGCCTTTTCTCACTAAGTGGGTTCGGGTACATGGATCTATCAACTGATATATTTGATCCAAGGATAGATTATATAGATCTAAATCACTCCTAATGACTTGGCCTATAGTTTTTCTAAATATCTATCCACCTCTTAACTATGGACTATTCTCCTTACCGGTGCTTGTACGGGTTTTCTCCATACATTTTTCCAAACCATCTTAAATTCTTCTTCATATGATGTCTTGCAAATGTTGGCTTGGTTTTCATTCAGGGCCTAGAAAGAAGAAAGGAACCGGGATTAAAAGCCTTGCGTACGGCCCGAGGGCTTCAGGAAGGAATGGTTAGTTACGATTTTTTCCATTAACAATTTTGTTTCCTAAGCAGTAACTTGAATGAAGTTTATCAACTTGTTAGTTTGTATTTTGGTTTGCAATATATGTACCACGTTAACAATGGCACAATTTGATGCGCCTAAAACTCCCTAATTTATTTTTTTGATAACTTTTTATTGCAAAAATTTTTGTTCCTGAAGTCTTCAATGGATTGATATTTATCCATATTTTAAGAATGGTATCACTGAAAGTTAAAATCAAAACATTGAATATTATATTTCATGAACCCTTGTTGCCTTAGTTGAGTTTTTTTTTTTCCCTTCTATCTCTATTAATCATACTCTCTTTTGTGATATGGAAGCAGAAGTATGAACTTGATGATAGAGTAACTTGTTTTTATGCTTCTAGGTTATCACCGTGGAGCCTGGATGCTACTTTATTGATGCTTTGTTACTTCCAGCCATGAATAATCCAGAAACTTCCAAATTCTTTAACCAGAAAGTGATTAGCAGATTCAATGGTTTTGGTGGAGTCCGAATTGAGAGTGATGTGGTATTCCACCTGCTGAACCTTATTAAGAATAAACTAGTTTTTAGTTTATCATTTCTATCTTCTCATTGCGTCACTAAAGATGAAATTAATGTTTTTTCTCAGTCACGTAATATTTGCCCTAGCATATATATTTTCAACACCATGCACACACACATGCATACGGAACTCTACTAGTATAGTCCTATTTATTTTTTTCAGAAGAGTATATTAGCATGTCATATATATATATATATATATATTCTGTGAACAACATAAATCATGGTAAAAATAGTGCTTTGCTATTCTGTATATGTTATCTGTTTATTATATGATAAGCGTTTATGTTATAAATGCAATATAAACGCGTAATTAATTTGTTTATTTAAAGAGGGCCTTATTCCTTTATTTATGAGCTTTTCTGTTTATTTATTCCGTTACACAGCTTGTTACTGCTGCTGGTTGCTATAATATGACCAAGTGTCCGAGGGAAATACAGGAGATTGAGGCAGTGATGGCAGGAGCACCATGGCCAGTCAAGAAGACTCTCAGCTAAGTGCGTGAACTTGCACACCCTAAGTTTTTATAAATTGTTCCTATAATCTTAATTTTGTTCATTCTGACCACCCTGATAATTTGGTTTTGCACTCTGACCCATTCACACTACACTGTGATGTCAGATCTGTTATGCTGAAAAAACTCGGTGAACTGCTGCTATTTTTTTTTTTTTTGACTTTGTTGATTTTTCTGCAATGGCAATATTGATTATTAAAAAATTGAATCTATATAGAGTCGAACAGAGTAGGTAGTGATGGGTATTACCATTCATGAATGAATGTATCCAATATACACATCTTATGTGCATTTCATTTAAATATTGGGTATATTTTACGGTTATAAATTATGTGTACATCACTTACACTTATTTTCATAATGTAATTAATTTATTTGCCGTGCATGTTTTGCTTTAGAATTAAAATAATACACGTCATTTACTATACTCCAAAGTAGTATATGATATTGAAGTCTAGCTCAAATGATTTGGGTGAAGTGTGTGAGTGTTGAAAATTTTAAAGTACTAAGATCAATTTAAATATTAATTTTAATATGTATGATAAATAATTAATTTTAAAAAAAAATTATTGCACCCCTTAGTCTAAGGTCCTGAATCTGCCACTGTTCTAGTGTTGGAAATGGATTGGAAAGCAAAGCATGACTTCAAGCATCGTAGAGCTAACAGCTTTCATTTGAAGTTTTTTGGAGGCCAAAAGAAAGAGAGAAAAAAAATGCTAATGTAGTAATAGGATTTTGTTATTTGATTACATACCAAAATTCAAGAACAAGCGCTTTATTGCAAACCAATTGTAATAATATTTCTTAGCTGTCCTTGAGGTGCAAGTGCCCCTCAAATTACAAGTGCAGAAATAATGAGATTTGGTCTCAATCAATCAACTTACTGATCATATACTTCACATTTTCTTTTGTGCGTTAAAAATTCAGTTGGAACAACTCTCATTAATGACTTTGAATATTTCGATAATCACAAATATAATTTTATTAATTAATAATTATTAGTGGTTAATAATTTATATTTTAGTGATTAATAAAATATTTAAATTGAATAATGATATAAATTTGTATATATCTAAAAAAAATATCTCAATAATGAAACAAATTAAAAAACAAAATTAAAAAAATTGATTTTTTTAATAAAAAAAAATACAAATACTACTTATCTTATAAATACGATGCCAAGTATTATGGTATTCAAATATTATTTTTCTTAAAAATTACAGGTCCTTTGATAAAACTCAGAACATCCACCGGTCATAAATGTATTATTTATACTGTGTTTGGATTGGAAGAGAAAATCAAATAAGAAGAGGAAAAAAAGAGATGATAAGAGATTCTAGTAGATGAGTAAAATTGTAAATGTTTGGTTGAAGGAAATTGCATTAATAATTAGTTATCATATATACATCCTTATAAATTTGATGATGTGGATAGAAAAATGTTTGGTCATTGTGCATTTTTCCCTAACTTCAAGAAAGTGAGTGGAGCATGACAGAGCTTACACATCCATCAGATAGGTAGCATGACTTGATTGGAATAGGAATCATGTAAGTAAAAGTATCATTTCACTGCCCTCCCGTCAATCATGAGAACAGCCCAGGGGCCTCTAGTTTACAGCAACTATACCTGACTGGATTGTCTCCAATTTGCACTTTGATTTCAATTTACATAAAATATCAATCAAAATAATTTTTCTATAATTTTTATTGTAATGTGATACTGTAATTAAATATATGATTTATTTATATTATTTTTACATTAATGTTATTTTTCTTGAGACAATTTATCATGAAATTATTATTTTAAAAATAAATTTGTGAGTAATTGTAATTATGCACGAAATAATTCTAGACAAATTAATCCACATTGTAATTACATTGATACGAGATCAACGTAGAGAGTAAAACTGTATATCAATGCCTCATAAGTTTCATTTCTATGCCTTAGACTTATGTTAAACTGGTACCATAACTGAAAATATTAAATTTGTTGGGTATGACTAGAATCAAATCTAAGTTTGCTCCTATCAGTAGTAACTGAAGATTGAATTGTTAGATTAAACTAAATATGATTATTTTAGATAGAAGAAGTAACATCCACACGTTACAAGTAAATAAATTCCCATAAATGATGGGGTAGAAACATGTGCATATTAAAAAAATTCTTATCAAAGGGTCAATGATTGCTCATGGCCATAAATATAAATATAGCTAGAGTCCAATATGATTTACAGATACAGCTCAATGATTCCTTTATTCAAAGACACACTACAAATGAATCAAGGCAACTCAACTCAACACCTCCCTATATTTTATTATTTTAATACATAATATGTATATATTTCACGTATTCTTTCCATTCATTCCCCTTTATCTACACCCCCCCTCCAAACTCTACCATACCTCCTTTTCTTTCTCTATCCCTCTCTCTTAAAACAATTAAAAAATTAGAAAGAAATGAAAGGAAAAAAAATGGTTTCAATTACAAAAGTCAAAAGTATCTTCTCTGATACGATATCAAACTTCGAGGGAAACGCGGGTCTTTATGGGCTTTAGTTTTAAGCCCATGCTTTCCGGAGAAAGAAGCTCCGGAGAAATGCAAGATGGGCTAAGAGGGCTTCGCGGGCTGTCGCTGAAATGGCTTGGTCTATACAACCCATACCCCATAAAAAAGTACTCCATAGGTATCAGCATTGCGTGCGGCTGTTCCTCTGTCACCATTGATCCGCAAGCTTGGACCTACAAAACATCATACCGAGTTTTTGTATGTTTATCAATGTCCAATCAACTAAGACCTTGTTTGATTAAACAGTTTAATTAAACACTTATTATGTAAGGGTTTATATATAAACTATAAAGATAAAGTTAAACTGCTTTCATAAGTTATCCTGAAGAGTTTAAAAAAAAAACTTTTCAATTTATGCACATGTCATAAGCTGTTTCTATAAACACTCGCGAACAATCTCATGAGTGTGTGTCGGTAAATAAGTTCAAATAAGCTAATCCAAATAAGGCCAGGCCCTAACTATATAATGATTCCCAAAAACTTCTGAACATGCTACATTGCAACCAGAACAAGTGCATGCCTTGATTCGAATTTGTTTTCATAAATCTACAATATATTACCACTTTTTTAAACTAAGGAACATAATCATAAGGACTTGGAAAGTATATTGGGGGGCAAGGTAACTATTTAATTGAGTCTCACAAGTTTTCTAGACATGCTTTTGTGTTTTAAAAGTTTTATAGATACCTATATACGTATATTGTGCATCCTTAAACATACTTTCGCCACTACATACCTCAACCAAGGCACTAAATCTCTTATCAAGTTTTGAAGTCATGTGGAGAGCCTCGGAATGGAAAGGGGAACTGTCCCCGACAAAAATAAGCGTACGGCATTTTAATCTTTGCAGTCCTTCCGTAATATCAGGTCTCCTGCAAGTTAGCAAAACAAAGTTGTAGTGTGTATAAGTTAGCCAATTCACAGCTTAATGTAGGAATGCACGCGCACAATAAAAAGTGGTCAAGCAAATGTGTAGAAGATTTACTGATTAATTGCGTCAAGAAACCGCAAGACATTTGTTTTCTTTCTCTCATCCAGCAGCTGAAAAAATAAACATGATAAAGAATCAACGCAAAGCAAGGTGAATATACCGAACACAGAAAGCATGAAAAAAGGAATAAAAATCATGTTCCAGCAGTACAGGGCAATGAAACTAGATTTAGCTTAGCACTAACTGTTCTACAAGCTTGAACTATCTCTGACTCTGGAACTTCAACATTACCGCGAACATCCTAATAAAGTTGAGCAAGGAAATTAATTCAACTTATGAAATAAGAGGGAATGTGGAAGGGCTAAGATCCTTGCGTCATAGTAACAATACCTTGCTGAAGTACCGCTGAAGTAAACACTCCTTTAGCAAACCACACATGCCGTAGAAATGTAACAAATTTGACATAACCTACATATTAAAAGTGGTTTCAGGTTATGTCAGCATATCAAAGAATTCATAAAAGGACAAGCTTCAAGGATTTGAAAGGAACCTTGTTATAAAACCATTCAGTCCAAGAAGGTGCTTTGCATAACGGAGATACAAGTATTAAACCAACAACGCGCTCCCTATATTTCATCTGCAAAAACACAATAATTTGATTTCATATTTAAACCACAAAGCACGAGCTAAATAGTGCAGTTTCTTCATATTTTAAATCATTCCATCGAAGTTAAAAAAGGGTACATACTGCGAAAAGAGTAAGGATATAAGCACCAGCTGTTACTCCCATACACATCACGGCACCAAGCCTGGACAAAAAATAATTCATGCCGTAAATAAATATAGCAATTATTTTGAATCTGCTCTCAAAATAGTGCCACTGTTCTTCAAATCCCAATCTTAGAACATCGGATCATTGATACGAAAGCAAAGCAATAGATTGCTTTAAACATCCGCAGTGCTCAACTCAAATAAAATTAAAGAGTTCAAACCAATAGAAAAATAAATTATAAACACTAATTATGTATTCCAATTACCCAAAATAGTTGAGGACCTCAACTATTTGATCTGCCAAGTCTTCAGCGGAAGGGACATAATTCTCAGAACAAATCGATGCAGCTCCTAACTGCAAGAACTCTTGTTGAAGTTCCAGAGGAGAGAAACTATGTAAATAATAATATTCAGTTCTAAAATACAATAAAGAATACATTCAAATCAGTTGAGTTGCAAACCTCGTGTCCAGGAGGACTTATATGATATATGCAGAAGTTATGAAGCAGCAAAGAAGCAGCCTCTGGACAGAAAAATAATCCTTGGAAACATGACATATCTGCCGCAACCCGTGCAAGTAATTAAATTTAGCTCATAATTTTAGAGAAAATTAAAAGAACATGGTACATTCAAGCATTTGTATACAATCGGAGTATAAATGTTGACATTTTCAACAAGAATAAGTACATGAAAATATGATGAATATAATGCACGTACAATTTAGCGCTAAATCTGGATACGTGATAAGAGCTGGTTTGTCGTGATCTCCGTAGACTATGACAGATACAGAACCACAGCCAGTTTGAATACGATGCTCCTGAAATGGTAAAACCATAATCATTATCAATATAGCATAAACACAGAACAAAACTACACAGAATATAAGCACAAAAATTGAAGTTGGAGCTTTCAGAAATGAAAATAAAAAACCTTGATCAAAAGCAAAGAATATTCATCATTATGTATGTACTCCTCCATTTGACTAATATTGAAAATTCCTAAGTAAAACTTTTCCAACTTATTTGTTCTCTATCATGGTTTCCCATGTGACCTTACCCTTTTATTGGACAACCCAAATTAACAAGCAACAGCAAATTAATATCATTATAAGATAAATTAAACAAGTTATTCCAGATTCCAATAATTGCATGCTCTAGAAAGAAAATAAGTTGAAGACAGCTAAAAAGAGGATAGTATCTTATTAGGCTTTTAAAAAGAGAAGAACGACTTTGAACTAATTCAATGAAACAAACAAAAGTATAATTTACATTACCCCAAATTAACATAAAGAATAAAGAAAACAAATGAAACTTCTTGCATCACCCAAATTGCATCAAATTCCACAAAATGAAAAATCCAGAAGGATAAAAAATAAAGAGGAAATGCACAAATGAGAGTGCAAAAGAATATTTGGCAAATAAGGATCAAGCAGATCTATTCTCCCAATAATTAAAAACTTGAGAAAATAAGACAAATTCATTGAAAGAGAGAAAACAAAAAAGGATTCAAGAAAAAGGGCAACCTCATTAATTTTATCAAGAGTCCACACAAACAAGTACTTATTTTCTAACTAAATCCCATTGACTTTATACAATTGATTTCACCACATTTCCCATAATTCAACAATAACAGAAAATGCAGCACAACAACATCATCTCAAAAAAAAAAAAAAAAAAAAAA
>JBBPBO010000005.1:2308931-2420151 GCA_037974295.1 Cicer cuneatum
AAAAAAAAACTAAAACAAAATTGCAACCCTTCAATCACTAAAAAAAAACTTAAACCCATTTCCAAAAAATAATAAAAAATGAAACTTTAAACCCAAAAATAAATAAATAAAAGACCTTTCCACCAAGATAGATCTTCTCCTCCATATGAAGAGAAAATGAATGATTAGATTCTGCCATGGTTTGATGATGAATAATGGAAGCCCCTTTCTGAAGTTTAAAGAAAGAAGGCTCCACCCACCAATTTTCTCTGTTTGATTTTTGTGTTGTTGTTGTTGTTGTTTGTGTTATTGTTCAACAAATGAAAATATAAACCTCTCTTCCTTACGTATTAATGCTTTATATACAATTCCATTCTTTTCTCTTTCTTTCTCTTCAATTTTTTATTTTTTTTAACCTACGTTTAACAACCACCGACGATTCTCTTTCCGTAACAACTGATTTTAACCTACGACCTTCTTTCTTTTATTTATGTTTTTCACCGTCGTATATCTCTTTAACGACGTCGTTTCTCGCTAAAGAATCACTTTGACCTTAAACTTATTCTTATTCTACAAAAATATTTAAATTACAAAAATATGTTAAAGTATTTTCTATTTAATCCTTTTTTTTCTTAAAAATACTGGAGATAAAAGAGAGTTCTTTTGTTAATTATTTATTATATCATTTGACTAACAAAAAATATATTTGAAAATCAAACTAAATAATAAGAGATATTTCACTCTATTCACTTCAAATATATTATATAAAACTTGTATATTTTTTGTTCTATAATATAGGTAAACATAAAATTTTTAAAAATTAAAATAAAGTTTTAAATAAAAAATTAGTTTAAATAATTTTACTTAAAATATTATTTTAAGAATTTTATCTATTTATTACAATTTTTTTTAGATGATGAAATTTTAAAAAAATAATTAAAATAAAAAATTATTTTGAGAGGTTCTTCGCAGAAAACATTTTTAAAAGATATATTTTTTTTTTTAAAAAAAAAGTGATTTTATCATATTAAAATTTATAATAATGGATCTTTAAGTGTCAAAATTACTTTTTTTAATTAGTAAAAAATTTATATTATTTTTAAGCAAATTTTCATAAAAATTATTTTTAAAAATATAGAGTCAAAATTATTTTTTAAAAATGTTAAACAAACGAATCTAATTAAGAAATATAATAAAACAAATTCCCTGAAAAATAAGTCTATTATTCAAATTATTCTCAAAACTAATAAATTAAATCATTAAAAATATAAACAATTAAATTAAAAGATGTGTTTAGAGACATTATCATTTTGAAAGAAAAATAAAAAATAAAAGTTGAATAAAAAAAAAACTTATTAAAATTTGTTTATATTTTATTTTGGTGCATTTACTTTATTTGTTTTTGACTGAATAACTGTTTACTTTTTTTTTTTCCTCGTAAATAGGATTAAATCTAAAGTACTCGAAATTTGCGGGGTACGTCTTTTTTATTTTTTCCTATGTCCAAAACAAAGGGTAATTTGATTGGCCCCATCATTTTTATTTGACTCCTAATTCTATTGTGTGTGTACACCTGTCTTAAAAGTCCCCACTTTATTTTTCTTTTTAATCTTTTTTAATTATTTTTGTTTTGTAGTTTCTGCAAAGAATGCCTCATGTTTCATACATTGGACGTGTGTGTAACTAGAAGGGTCTTAGAAGTTAAAAAATGGTAGGTTGCTTGCCTTTCATTTGACTCCAATCATTAATCATGCTTTCCTAATCATATTCACAGCACATTATACTTTTTTTTGGCTTTTTCATTTTATGCATCATTCACTTGCCAATATTCTCTTCAACTCTCACCAAACCTTAATACTATAATGGTTTGAATGAAATCATGACGAAATATTTTGAATTGTTTTTTATTAAATATTTGAGATTGCTGGCTTTACAGAATGGGTTCCTTCTATATATTCCTTGTGTTGGCATCTTTTTTATAACAATATGATTAAACAACTAAATTATTGAAAATGTGTTGCTCATTAAAATACATGGGTCCTGATAAATAAAATCACTCTGTTCAACGTAGATAAAAAAAAATTGATATATATAGTAAAAAATTTAAATTAGATATATTAATTATCTTTGACCATAATCAAGACTTGTTTTAAATATTTTGGAGGTATGTTATAATCTTAAAAATTGAATCTTTAATTTAAAAAAGTGAAATTTTAATAATTAAAAAAATAAATAAAATAAATTTTAGTCTTCATAAAATTTCAAAATTTTATTTTAGTCACTATTAAAAAATTCTCAACTTTTTAATGTATAAAAAAAGTTTATTCTCTTTTAATTTCAATTTTGAATTTTTTTTTTTGTAAAAAATAATATTTTTAGTCCCTAAAAAAATTCTTATAAAATCAAAATAGATATTAGAATTTTTTAAAGACTAAACTTAAATCATTGTAATTTTGTAAGAATTAAAAATATATTTAACTTAAAATCATTCTTATTTTATTATATTATAAAAAATAAAATTTGAAACTTCCACCAATTAAAGATTTGTGTTATTAAAGTGTTGGACTCTAACAATACTATTTTTTATATTTAAGATGAAGTAGTAATTATGTTGACGCATTTTTTCACATAATTAATCCTATTGAGTTCAAATTGAAAAATGTTAAGCCCATTACATTTAAAGCTAACTAAAATTTCAAATTTCAGATATAATATAGATTACCTTCATTATTTTACTGTATTGTTTTTTTCTTATTAGTTGAAATTTAATATGCTGGCTAATTTATGCAAATACTTTCTTCAAGTTATAAAATAATTATAATTGACATATTCCAAGTTCCAACTAAAGAAAAAAAATAGTATAATATTGTTTATTAAATTTTCAGTTTGATGGTTACTATCAGTTAATGTGACTAATGAGAAAAGAAGTCAATTGCTTTTAAATATAGAGATTTGGCAGTGACATTTCTTACCAACACAAAATTTTAATAAAAATATATTATTAAGAATGGGTAAAATTGGTATGATCGATTTAAGCTACTTACCTTTTGCGCCATTTGTACTTTAAAGTGATTGAATAGAAAGCGACAACATTGCATGAGACATGCGTGATGCTATGCTACTCATTCACGAGGATATATACAACACACATATTTCGATTGCCAAGTAGATATGTGAAAATCGACCAGCTTGAAAAACTCTACGTGGTTTTGAGTCTGAATTTTAGGAAGGTATATTATAGGTATCTATTCGAATCCGTCTCTCGATTTTAAACGGAGAAAATTTATTTTAATTAAGTGTGATTTGTTTTGAAATTAAAATTTGAGGACAATGACAGATTTGGAGTGTTGATATTTATCCTGTATTCGAATTCGATCTTAATAATATTATTATTATTTTTAAATTATATATATATATATATATGTTCAATATATTTAATATTTTTTAAATATTAAAATTATAATTTTATCTATATAAAAATATGAATTAAATAATTTTTTATTTTATTATTATATAATGATAATTATTTTATTATATTGATTATAATAAACATTATTTTTTAAATTTATTATTCTATATATATAAATAGATGCGGATGCGAGTTGAAAATTCGAACTTCGTCGCAGACCAAGATAGAAACTTAAATTTCACATCCGATATAAAACAGGGACGAACGCAGATTTTTTTAACTAGTTGGATGCGATAGTGGAAGAAGTGAAGCAAAATCCTTCTCCACTCTACTCTGTTGTCATGTCTAATTAATTATATGAGGTTTTAGCCAGACCGGCATAAGCCTAAGGTTGTGGTGGACTAGTCTAAAATATGTAATTATTAAATACAAAAATAATTAATAAAAAAATATTAATTATTTAAATTATTATTTTTAAGGATTTTGCTTATTTTGTATTAATAAAAAAAAATTATTTTGAGTAGTTTAAATTTTAGCCAGACCGGCACAGTCACATTATTTTGTATTAATAAAAAAAATATTTAAATTTATAATCTTATTAATTATCTTTTGAAAAAATAATTATTAAATACAAAAATAATTAATAAAATATGTTAATTATAAATTAACCCTTCTTAGAAGAAAGAAGACATTTGTTTTACATACACAGCTAATATGTCAAAATTATCAGGCAAGCATAGGATTAAGGATATTTTAAATTTGCGGGAGAATGGAGGGGATGAGACTTGGGAGAGAAAAGTAATTTTCTTAATTTTATTTTATTGCTCTAGTTCAATTTTTGAAAGGGCAGGGAGAACATCAAACCAATTTGAACTCTCTAAAAGTGAATAAATTTATAGACGAGAGAGAATCATTGTTTACTTTTTTTTATTTAAATTTTGTTTTATTTAATGTGATTTAAGGGTATGTTTGGTACTTGAAAGGATAAAGAAGGCGATAATTTATGTTTCTTTAAGTTATAAAATATTTTTTAAAATAAATTAAGTGTCATTGAAATGTTATGTGATTGTTTATCGTGTTACTGTTTAATTTTTTATTTTAAATATATACTACAATATAGGTAAGTATTATTTGACATATACATTTCCAATGAAGTCTTAATAATTAAGATGAAAAGTAAATAATATCTCAAGTCAATTTTTACAAGTGTTTAATTTCAAGGAATCGTATTTAGTTTTAAGTTTAAAATGTTTTTGTTTTTGAGTTGTTTGAGTAGTTTGTGACTGTGGACCTTTTATTGTTGGACATGGTCCAACCTTTAATAGTTATATTTAAGTATAAATATTTTTGTTGTCAATTCGTTTGAAAAAATTTAAATGAAAGTATAATTTCAATTATTTATTGAAGAGAGATAGTTAATATTGTTTTTCAAGATTCTTCTAGAACCAATTTAAGATTATTTTTGTGGTGGTTGATCACTAAATTTTATTATTCTTTTTAGAATATAGCAATTGTTATTTACATTCATTTCCTAATCCATTTGTACCGTGTTATTTACTCTTTTTTATTTTATAATTTTCTTAAGTTTTTATTCACTTATTAGTTTTTCAATAAATTTACACCGAACACAAAATCCTCATACTGTACATCTATTAGGATCGACGTCAAGTGGTATCACGGGCCTTTACTTAGTATAAAATGTTTTTGATTCATATTATTATAAAATTGGAAAATTTTATCCCTTTACTTTCTTGCTTTATAGTTTGAATTTTGTTTTCATATTGAAATTGTTTGAGACTCACAATTTAAAACCTGGTTTCTTTATCTACACATTAGCTTCAAAATAGCCGCAAGAGACATATTTTTAGATAGAGTTAAATGAAATATCTCAAAAATTGAAAAATGTTAATTGTAACACTCAAATTTTTTATTATTATATTTTAGTAATATAATAATACATTATTATTATATTATATGTGTTTGATATAATTGATAATTTTCTTTGTATTTGTCTTAATAATTTATCTACACTGTTAATAATAAAAATATTTTATTTGTTTTTTCTTAAAACCAAATAAAGATAGTAGTAATAAAAGAAACCAAAATCACCTCTCTATTAAACAGTGCCTTTCTTAATCGGACTTGTACAAATTTACCGAGGCATTGTTAGCTTAGCAAACCTAGTAGGCATTAGGGGTGTGCATGGTCCAAAAATCAAACTGAATTGCATCACATTAATAGTGTAGTTCAGTTTTTAAAAACCACTTAAAAAAATCGGTTATTTTTTAACCAGTTATAGTTCAGTTTAAAACCGGTTTTATAATTATAAATCGGTTTAGTATGTTTGAACCGGTTTTTATGAAAACCAATTCGAACCGATTTTTATTGAATTGTTTAAAATTGATTTTTCATTAAATTTTTTATACTTTTCTTTTTTTTTTTAACATAAAATTATACTTTTTTTTAGAATGTTCATTGACACATATTTCTGTTAAGTATAGTCTTTTAATATCTATCTTTTGATTTTTCAAAAATAAAATAAAAAATATTGAATTGAAAATACTAGTACATGTAGTATTAATTAGAGTGTTTAATTTAAAAAAAATATATTTAAATATTTCTATAGCGTAGATATAAAAAAAATTAATATTTTCTCAAAAATGAAAGCGGCAATCATTTTAAGATAACTATTTTTTACAAATAGATCAATCATTATAGGACGGATGAAATATTATATATTAATTAAGAATATTATATATATATATATAGTTGCATTTTTTTTTACTCATATGTATATAGCTTATATAAAATTGTTTTTACATTAAGAAAAATGCTATTTTCAACAAAACAATGTTAATTTTTCATAATTTAATTTCAGTTAACATTTTAGTCATTTATCTTTTTTTTTCTTTTCGATTTGGTCCTTTATTTTAATTTTAAGTGATAATTTGATCATTTATGTATTAAAATGTCAACAATGTTATCATTTTTTTTACAAAAATTCAAAAAATTCATCAAAATTTTCAACTAAAACCCATAAATTAATTATATTTTTCTATATAATATAAATTTCATCAAATTCGAAACTCAAATATTCAAATAAACTCATATTTCTATATCTAACAACATCAAATAAATAATGAAAATATAAGTTTATTTGAATATTTGAGTTATGAATTTGATGAAATTTGTATTATATTAAAAAATATAATTAATTTTATTGGTTTTTGTTGAAAATTTTGATGAATTTTTGTAAAAAAAATGATAATATAGTTGACATTTTAAAACATAAAAGATCAAATTGTCACTTAAAATTAAAATAAATGACCAAATCAAAAAAATAATAAAGGACTAAAATGTTAACTAAAATTAAGTTAAGAAACCACATGTGCTATTTAGCATTTTATTTTTTAATTAACAATGTTAATTTTACTTTTATGATATTAAATACAAAAAGGTTTGAAAATGGTTCAAACTGGTTTTTTTAAAAAAGTTTAGTTAACTTAACTTTTTAAAATTTATGGTGCAGTTCATAAACCATTTAATTGGTTTGGTCTTTTATAGTGCAGTGCAATTCAGTTTATAAATGCATTTCAATTAACTACATTTTTTGCACACTCCTAATAAGCATATATATATATATATATACACACACATAGCTAAAAGCAAGGGTTGTCATAATATCTGTCGCGCCGAACTTCGTTTTATGTATTATGTTTCTAATTCCTCCAACAAGTTAGCCATAGTCAAAGCTTCACACACCTATCGTCTCTTGGTCGTGATTTTGTCGGCTACTACTATCATATTAAAGAATTAAGCATATATTATCTTTTTATAGGATATTTCATTTAGTCCGGTTAATTTCTTGTCATTCTTAAATTATTTGCTAACACTACTGCCTATGCCATTGTTATTTGGGTTTTGTTTTTCGATCATTTAATTTATCGTATTTTCTTGTTTAATTATTTTTTATTCACAATCATGATTAAAATTATTATTATTTTTAATTTATATTCTGTTTGAATATCAACTATTTATAAAATGAAACTTTAATTTCAAGATTAATGCGTTTTGAATTAAATTTATAAACCTCGTCTATAAAGTAGCAAAAATTATTCTCGGTAATTTTAAAAGTAGTAGAATTGTTACATTATGTTAAAATTAATGTGATAAATTCGATTGGATATTAAAATCTTATGTAATATAATTATAGATATTCTCTGTAATTTCTTATTGGCATGCTTTTAAATTCTCTTCTATATAAACAATCGTAAATATATTTTCAATCTTATAAAAGAAACACATTACTCTTTCAGTTATTGGCATACATATTTCCTATATATTACAATTGTTGAACATTCTAATTGTTTTAAAAAAAATCAACTAAGATACACGTTTTATGTTAATATAGTTATAGGTATAAGCAGTATTAAAATATTTTTGGATATATTATAAGAAGTATAAATTTTACTTATTTATTTTTAGTAAATAATTTATTTGTATTTCATTGGTAGTGTGGTTCTATTGCCTTGATGGATTATTAGAGAAGATGGTCGACATGCGATAAATTAGCAGATTAGATTCATTTGGCGAAATCTTCAATCGAGGTAAGAGGTGAGAGGAAGTTTAATTTTATGAGTAAGAAATAACGTGGAATGAACGAGAATACCGTAATTTTTAGATATTCATCAGGGGCTTACTACGTACGGTCGAGCCCTATTGAGTAATAATAATTAATTAATAATACATGAATGGTATTAGTGAGGACTAAAATATAATTTAGCAACCTATAGAATTGTCATGAATTTGATAATATCGAGATTGCATATTGTTTGATTTTATGGAACCTTATGCTGATTTTTATTGTATGAATGATATGTACTTGAGTGCTCTCGTTTACTTGAATGTATCATCTGTTTGATTTCTTATTATGTGATCGATAAGACTAGACTGTGCATTGTGAGTGGTGTAAACCAAATATTGGGTCCTTATTGTGATTTACTCATATACGTATAAAATGATGTAAATTCTGATGAATGTTGTGAATTCAAACTAAAACTTATTGAGTTGTGATAATCGAGTAAGTATGAGATAAGTGTTGTAGGTTTTGGAGTGAGGATTATTTTGTTATCATATAGAGAGAGTTTGACAAACCTAGTGATTCGGGAAAGTACAACTGAATGAATATGATTGTGGAGGGTTACAGTCGAATTGTAAGACAAGACTAATGTACCTTGGGGGTACCTGATGACTCTTTATCATATGCATATTTTTCATTGTTTTTAGTCTTATTTATCTTCAATCATTAGTTAATTTAATGATTTATTTGATATATTCTGTTGATTCTAGTTCTTGGGTTTAATAAAATGCTTATGTTCTTATTTCTTTGATTAAGTACAGATTTTTCTGAGTTTTGCGTCGTTTCTTTGTTTTTAGTGCAGTGCTGAATTCTAGTGAGAAATCAACATGACCTATGTGGAGTATTTCAGTTATATCTGGAGTTGTAGATGTCCAATTGGAGTCAAACTAAGTGCAAATGAAAGCTAACATTCATAGCTACAACTTTCAAATTCGGAATCAAAATAGTAGAAATATGCAGTATACGTCAGATAGAAGATGTTGTGCGCCTGAAGCACAAGGCATGCGCCTGAAGCGCATTTTTGCACTGCTGATTCTATTTAAATGCGCCCGAAGCGCAAGGCCTGCGCCTGGGGCGCGTGGCGCGCTGCAGATTGCATAAAATTGAGTTTTTCTGATTTTTTAGGGATCTTTTGGTCAATTGAGAAGCTCAGAATCTTGTACCATAGCAGAGACGCTCAGAGACGGCTGTTCTACACCATTGAAGGAGTTTTATCAAGAATCATTCATGAATCCTTCTTGTAATTCTTCTTTAATCTCTATCTCTTTATTCTATGTAATGAGTAACTAAGCCCTATTTGTTAGGGATTAGTGGAACAAGATGAAAGCTTTATTTGTTTGAATTGACTCCTGGTTATATGAATAAATTTATTGAATTATTTTTATCATCTCTGTGCTTAATGCTTTTTATTGCCTGATCAACTTTAAAATGTTCTATGATTCGTAATTTGAAACGGAAGTGGACTTTACGAATGCTTGAGATGATAAATTTATGAGATTGTAGTCTAGGGATAGATGAAGGTCATGAAACCAATTGAATTAGTTGCAGAGATAACAGTTTAAAAAGAGAATTTTTGTACTGTAAAGCTTAATCCTAATTTTAAACCCACTAAGGAATTAAGGGTTATTTTGGAATTAAAGTTTCTGTCACTAAGACATTAGGGCAAGAATACTAAAGAGAATTTGGTAATAATTCAATAAAGGAATTCAGTAACTAGGATCAAATTAGAAACCAAGGTTGGACTCAAAGTGAAACTCATCCCTTACATTTTTCTCATCATAAAAGTTCAATTTCATTACTATTGTTATTTTAAATATTACCTAAATCAATTCGGAAACTTTTTGTTCAATTTCAGTAATTAAATATAATTCGATAGTAAAACGCAATCCTTGAGTTCGACACTCGGTATTACCGTTTTTAATTATTACTTGCAACGATTCAGTACACTTGCTGAAACGCTTTCAGTACCTCTGGTGGGGAATTCCTAAGTTGATTAGTGGGTTACTCCCTAAAGCCGTGAGCTACCGTGTAACACAAGAGTACCCCGACCGTCGCGTATATGTGTCTCGGGTTGAGTTGAGGGGATTTATGAGGACTTGGCCATTTATGAATTGTCTCCCCACTCTTGTGGTATAGTATCAGACCTCCTAACCAATTACTTTAGAGAGTAGAATGGTACCAAATGATGAAAAAGTATAGAGTATAGGACATGCATAACATTTCATCCTTGTGTTTGTTTTATTGTGATTGAACTAGATTAACCTTCGACATTATGTTCTTGAACGTTTCTCTTTATTTGTGCCAATTAGACTACTTGCGTGTTCTCCTTGTTTATCTTATACTATTACATGATTTCGAAAATTCACCTCTCATTGTTTGTGTTTGGCGTTTGTAATGGACGCATACGAGTTGAAAGTTGTAAGGGATAACTAGTATCCTCAAAGTGTCATAAGCTGTCTTGTCTTAAAGACTCTTATTACATGCATTGTGTTAACGTAAATTTTGAACGTATTTTTTGTGTGGAAATTCCTGCTATGTACTTAAGTTTGCAATTATTACTAAACTTAATTACGTCTACTTCAAAGGGATTTTATTGTCTAATATTATGACTTCGAGTTGTTATGTTTGATGAGAATATTTAGATTAATGTGATATGTTAAGTGATTACTTAATACTCTTTACTTTATAAAAATGTTTGAAAATTCATATATTTTTCTTGAAGAATTTCAATTTAGAAAAAAAATAATATTAATTTAGAGTTTAAGGTGTCGCACCAAACACATTTCTTGACTTAAGTATTTATCATATACAAAAAGAAAAATTAAAAAGCTAATATAATACTATTTTTTTATAAAAAAAATTCTGGACGAGATAATTTTTTATTTTATTTTTATGATATACCATTAAATAACTTAATGGACAACATATTATATTTTGCCTAAAAGATATTATGGATCCATTTTTTTTATAGAACTAACTATGAGTTGAGTTATCAACTTGATAATTAGTTATAAATATACCATTTAGTTTTTAAGGTCAATAATTTTTAAATTTATAGAAACTGGATTTAAATAAAAAACTTATAAATATTAAAATCATATTTAAATTATAATCACTTATCTTTCTAAAATCATATTAAAATCATATTTAAACTATAATCACTTATAGTTTGAATTTGGTTTTCATATTGAAAATTGTTTGAGACTCACAATTTAAAACCTGGTTTCTTTATCTACACATTAGCTTCAAAATAGCCACAAGAGACATATTTTTAGACAGAGTTAAATGAAATATCTCAAAAATCGAAAAATGTCAAGTTTATGTATAACTCAAATTACTTATCATTATATTTTAGTAATATAATAATACATTATTATTATTATTATTATTATTATGTGTGTTTGATATAATTAATAATTTTTTTTTATATTTGTCTTAATAATTTATCTAAACTGTTAATAATAAAAATATTTTATTTGTTTTTTCCTTAAAACTAAATAAAGATAGTAATAATAAATAAATAAATAAATAAAAGAAACCAAAAATCACCTCTCTATTAAACGGTAATAGCTAAAAGCAAGAATTGTCACAATATTTGCAGCAAGAATTCTCTCTTAGTCGTGATTTTGTTGGCTACTACTATCAGATTAAATAATCAAACATATATTATCTTCTTACATCATTTAGTCCGGTTAATTTCTTGTCATTCTTAAATTATTTGCTAACACAACTGCCTATACCATTGTTATTTGGGTTTTGTTTTCCGATTATCTAATTTATTGCCTTTTCTTGTTGAATTGATTTTTTTTTCACAATCATGATTAAAATTATTATTATTTTTAATTTATATTCTGTTTGAATATCAGCTATTTATAAAATGAAACTTTGATTTTAAGACTAATGTGTTTTGAATTAAATTTATAAACCTTTGTCAGTAAAGTAGCAAAAATTGTTCTATGTAATTTTAAAAGTAGTGGAATTGTTACATTATGTTAAAATTAACGTGATAAATTCGATTGAATATCTAAATAAATTGATATTAAAATCTTATGTAATATAATTTCTCAAGACAATTCCTTATTGACATGCTTTTAAATTCTCTTCTATATAAACAATCGTAAATATATTTTCAATCTTATAAAAGAAACACATTACCGTATCAATTATTGGCATACATATTTCCTATATCAAGTCGATGTCACATATATATTACAATTATTGAACATTCTAATTGTTTTAAAAAAATTCAACTAAAATACACATTTTATGTTAATATAGTTATACGTATCTACGGTGTTAAAATATTTTTGGATATATTACAAGTAGTATAAATTTTACTTATTTATTTTTAGTAAATAATTTAATCGTATTTCATTTGGTTGTGTGGTTCTATGACGGATTATTAGAGACAACCGTCGACATGTGACAAATTAACAAATTAAATTCATTTGGTGAAATCTTCAATCGAGGTAAGGGGTGAGAGGAAGTTCGATTTTATGAGTAAGAAATAACGTAAGATGAATGAGAACACCATAATTTCCAGATATTCATCAGGGCTTACTACGTACGGTCGAACCCTATTGAGTAATAATAATTAATTAATAATACATGAATGATAATAGTGATGACTAAAATATAATTTAGCAACTTATAGAATTGTCGTGAATTTATTTATATCGAGATTGCATGTTGTTTGATTTTATGGAAACTTATGCTGACTTTTATTGTATGAATGATATGTACTTGAGTGCTCTTGTTTACTTGAACGCACCACCTGTTTGATTTCTTATTATGTGATCGATAAGACTAGACTGTGCATTGTGAGTGGTGTAAACCAAATATTGGGATCTTATTGTGATTGACTCATATATGTATAAAATGATGTAAATTCTGATGAATTTTGTGATTTCAAACTGAAACTTATTACATTGTGATAATCGAGTAAGTATGAGATAAGTATTGTAGGTTTTGGAGTGAGGATTATTTTGTCATCATTTAGAGAATGTCTGAAAAATCTAGTGATTCGGGGAAGTACAACTGAATGAATATGATCATGGAGGGCTACAATCAAACTGTAAGGCAAGACTGATATACCTTGGGGGTACCTCTGGTGGGGAATTCTAAGTGGATTAGTGGGTTACTCCCTAAGGTCGTGAGCTACCGTGCAACACAAGAGTACCTCGACCGTCGCGTATATGTGTCTCGGATTAAGTTGAGGGGATTTACGAAGACTTGACTATTCATGAATTACCTGTCCACTCCTGAAGTGGCATAATATCAGACCTCCTAACCAATTATTTCATAGTAGAATGGTACCAAATAATGAAAAAGTATAAAGTATAGGACATACATAACATTTCATCATTGTGTCTGTTTTATTGTGATTGAATTAGATTAACCTTCGACATTACGTTCTTCAACGTTTCTCTTTATTTGTGCCAATTTGACTACTTGCGTGTTCTCCTCGTTTATCTTATACTATTACATGATTTCGAAAACTCACCCCTCGTTGTTTGTGTTTGGCGTTTGCAATCGACGCAGACAAGTTGCAAGTTGCAAGTTGCAAGGGATGACTAGTATCCTCAAAATGTCAGAAGTTATCTTGTCTTGAAGACTCTTATTACATGCATTATATTAACGTAAATTTTGAACGTATTTTTTTTTAGAAATTCCCGCTCTGATAGTGACATCGGGTTTGACACTATATTTGCAATTATTACTAAATTTAATTATGTGTACTTCAAAAGAATTTTATTGTCTAATATTATGACTTCGAGTTGTTATGTTTGATGAGAATATTTAGATTAATGTGACATGTTAAGTGATTACGTGATACTCTTTACTTTATAAAAATGTTTGAAAATTCATATTTTTTTTTGAAGAATTTCAATTTAGAAAAAAAATAATATTAATTTAGAGTTTAGGGTGTCGCACCAAACACATTTCTTGACTTAAGTATTTATCATATACAAAAAGAAAAATAAAAAAGCTAATACGATACCATTTTTTTATAAAAAAAATTCTGGACGAGGTAATTTTTTATTTTATTTTTATGATATACCATTAAATAACATAATGGACAACATATTATATTTTGCCTAAAAGATATTATTGATCCATTTTTTTTATAGAACTAACTATGAGTTGAGTTATCAACTTGATAATTAGTTATAAATATACCATTTAGTTTTTAAGGTCAATAATTTTTAAATTTATAGAAACTGGATTTAAATAAAAAAACTTATAAATATTAAAATCACATTTAAACTATAATCACTTATCTTTCTAAACAACAAAAACATTAGATTTTCAATGATTTTACATCAAAACAGTAAAAATATAACCTTATTTTAGTTTTGGATTAAATATAATTTTAGCATTATATTGTATACATGTATTGTATACAATATACATTATATCTTTTTAATATACATTAATGTTGGCCTTATTTTAAAATATATTTGTCATTTTTTATTTAGATATTGGACAAGATAGGTGTAACATTGTACTTATTTTAGAGCACGTGAATCATGTCTTATGCTTTCCAGTTCTAGTGGTATATTATAGTATAAGTTTTGCTTTTGAAATGATAAATTGAATTAGACTTACGCTACATAATATTTTTCTCATTATTTTTACTAATATATTATTTGTTTATTATATCTTACAAAAATGGTGATGGTGGTATTGGACTTTGATAGGACAATAATCGACGACGACAGCGACAGATGGGTTATAACGGAAATGGGTCTGACGGAGCTTTTCAACGAACTCCGTTCCAGCATGCCATGGACATCTCTGATGAACAGGATGATGGAAGAACTTCATTCCAAAGGTATCACCGCAGATAACATTGCACACTGCCTTCAAACCGCTTTCTTGCATCCAAACATCCTTTCTGCCATCAAATCTGCTCACTCTCTTGGGTACTCTCCTAAACCCTCATTGATCAATTAATTAATTAATTAATTTCAGTTAATTACAAATTTACTTGATTAATGCATTTTTGTAGATGTGACTTGAGGATAATTAGTGACGCCAATTTGTTCTCAATTCAGACTATTTTGGAACACCATAATCTGTTAGCCTGCTTTTCCCAAATCAATACAAACCCAGCTTTTGTAGATGAAAAGGGTCGCCTTTGTATTACTCCATTTCATGATTCAATAACATTGCCTCCTCATGCTTGTCACCTATGTCCTCCCAATATGTGCAAGGTGTGGACATTAGTGTCTCTTCTTCAACTAGTTCTATTTATTGTTTTACTTTACTACTCACTACTCTTTGGTTTATGTTTTAGACTTTTACTGTGTTTTGCTAAACATGTTTTTAAATGAGGTAATTTGTTTAAGTTTTTTGTTTGTTAACCTATGGTGTGAACTAATCTCTGCTAGGGAATCTGACTGATTACCTTTAGTCGGGTCTCTCGTTCCATCCACAAGGCTCGAAGCCTTGAACTCGAGACTTTGCGTAACGATCTGAGTCTAGTTCCGCTTGACCAATGTAATGTTGGTACTGATTTGCTAAGTACTTAAGTTTGAGCTGCTTGAACCAAAGCAATTATGTTTGCATGTAAAACTGATTTTGTAAATTTGATATTCAAATGTTATAACTTCTAATCAAACTGAGTTTTAGAGTCAAAATCAATTTTGATTCAAAATAACCAAACATCTAGGTTTGAACTAAAAATTACATTTGAGTTGGTGACACAAAATTATTGTTAACATTCTTTAGCATGAATTAAGCACACAATAAATATATCTTGCATTGTTGCATATTTCATATTTGAGTACACAAGCTGAAGCAGTTGTATAAATAAACTAAAATAGTTGATGAAATTGTCCTGGAAGTAAGTATCAAAATTTCCACTTCCCATCCAGTTGGTGAATTTCCTGTCTATATATACCACTTGCAAATTGAAACCTATTGTGTCATTGATCCTTCCAACTTCACTTTGATTTTGTTTTTTATTCCATCTCAGGGTTTGGTAATAGATCAAATCCGAGGTTCTTTAGGTGAAAGCAAAACAAGATTCATTTACGTTGGAGATGGAATGGGTGATTATTGTCCTACTTTGAAGCTTGAGGGAGGTGATTTTGTAATGCCGAGGAAGAATTATCCCCTCTGGAACAAGATCTGCAGTGATCCAAAACTAGTTCATGCAGAGGTTCATGATTGGAGCAGTGGGGAGGAGTTGGAGAACATACTACTCAACCTTGTCAACAAATTAGCTACATAAGGTATACGTCTGCATGATTTACACTCCCCTTCCCTGATAGGTAGCAGCGCTACCACTTAAACTCAAATGGTTGCTCTGAGTATGGAGAGGGTTCGGTTCTCTAGACAAGTTGCATTCTCACAGATTCTTTTTTTTAATAGACAAATGTTAGTTGTTAGTATGTTATGTTAGTAGCCAGAGTTTGAACCCTAGATCTCCTTCAAGTATCCCAGCTTAACCACTTGAGCTACTCCTCGAGGATGTTGCATTCTCACAGATAATTCTAGTTCCTATTCTCTTTCCAGCATATAGCAATTATTGGATGGACCAATGTTAGTGGAAATCCATCTAACATGCATTGTTTCTCATTTATGTTGATGTGATTTTTTTCCATCAGAAAGGAGAAACCACTATTTTGTATAAAACATTTCTCCTTTGTATTTTTAGAAAGAAAAATGTTGAACAGTAAGGTGAAGCCATAGAAGTTTTGTCTCCTAATAATATAGTTGGAAAATGGCTTTTTCCCCATTAGTTCTCATTTTTCAAGAAACATACATAAAAGCATATTTATTTTAGTCCTAATTATGTTTCAGTTAGAAAATAACTTTTTCTCTATATGCTCTTATACATCAGTTAGAAAACAACATACAATGGTGCTTGCTGGATGCTGCTATGTTTTGCCGGTAGTTACTTTCTAATTGGCGCTTGCTGCATGCTGCAATGCCATGGCGCGGCTGCCACCGCAAACATTTCTTTTCTGTAACAGAGAGCTTGTGTTGTGTGATGGTTGTTTGTTGTATTTGATCACTGTTATGCTATTTGAGAAGATGATTCTTTTCTTGTTTACTTATTATTGAAGTCATTCATCATTATTTGTTGACGGGGGTTTGTAAATGATGTGTTAGCTTCTTCAACAAATGTTTGCTATATATACAGTATACATAACGTTGGATCCAGACATCTTAACCCAATTACATACTTTCATTGCCAAATAAGAGATTAATTAATAAAATTGCAACATTCTTTTCTTATATTCTTATTCTTTCATGGATGGCCATTGTTTCTTTTTCTACTTTTGTATGTATGTGGCTTCTTACGTTGCAACATTTCCCCTAATTTGAAGCTGGCATACTATGACAGCTTTTTTACCCTATCCCTCATTATTTGAAGATTAATTGATATAGTTAACTTGCATCAATATTTTAAAGCGTACAGCTTGATAGAGGAAATATGCAACCATTTCCCTACTTCCTACAGGTAGTTAGTATGTGTTACAAGTAACACCAAGCAATTGAAAGGAACTCGGATTCTTTATAGTCACTAACTTCATGTAGTCAAGTCAGTGAGTGCATGACTATCGAACAAGATCATACCGTCCATATCTCAAGTTCGATCTGGACCGTTCAATCTCGATCAGACAATCACGGAATCACTCACATGGTAAGTGACGGTAGAGAATGGGGTTCCAAGTTGAGGCATACAATCTTGCATCCCAAAAATTGCGGTCCAGTAAAGTGTTATAAATTGAGTTTATTTTATTTAATTAGTTTTAATTACTTAATTAAAAGTTTGTTGTATAGTCAAATTGAGGTCCAGTAAAATGTTATAAATTTCATGTGCTTTCATTTATCTTTTGATTATTGCCTTTTTATTTTAAACAACATATAACGTGATTATTTTGTTAATTTTTATGTTCATATATTAATATTTTATATCAAATTATTACTTGATACTACCTTTGGTCTCATACATAAGATTTTTTTTTCTTCCCAATTTCCAAACATGCGAAGAAGTTACAAATTTAAATTTTAATACGTATTTATTACTTAAATGACCTTCGAATGCTTTTCATGTTTACTAATCTATAAATGCATCTATTCCTCAGTTCCTCACATTAGAGGCTGCAAAAAAAAATTTAATGCCAAAATTGTAGCATTTATTTTTAAACAGCCACTGACATGTCAGTATTATTAGTATGTTAGAGAGTGAGAATCAAACCTACTTTTTTTTATCATTCGGCTTTTTAACTTATCTACTAAATCAACTTAATCGACTCTCCTTAGTTTTGATATATAGAACCATAGAGAGTATATCGTAAAATATTAAAATGTATTTAATTATTACCGTTCGGCCACACTTATATCCTCAAACAATCAACTCATGAGTATCTTAAATAATTTTGGCAAGTAAGTTTATTTTAAATAATTACATTGGCAAATATTATTACCATATAGTATATACAACTAGTTGAGTAAGTTCAATTAATCAATGACTCAATTACTTAATCTTTTTTTTTAGTCATAACTACAAATTCATTGACAATAATTAAGTGTCTCCGATCTTTGTTTTTTTTTAAGTTTTTTATTTTTTTCAAAAACTTTGATTCTTTTAGAAATTAAGATGAAATTAATGATATTTTATTTTTATATCTTTTAAAATCCAAAAATATGCATTAAATAAATTTTATTTTTATTTGAACCAATCTAAATTTATTATTTATTAATATATATGACTAAATCTAAAAGAACCAAAATTCAGAAACGAGTTCTAGGATTTAAATATAAATTTAGTGTTTAGAAACAAAAATAAAAACATTACAAAAGAAACCATATTTGATAAATTCGGTGGCATTAATGAACTCAACATAATTTATTGAACTCATCATAAACCATTACACGTGAGAACTGAGAAAACATAATTTAATTCGTTTGAAAGAAAGTTTGTGCCCATATAGTCTCACTTGTGGATTTGTGTGGCTTGACATAGTAGAAGTATAGTATACTAGTACTAGTATAATAAAAAGCACAATGCAATGGTTCATTGAATTAAATGTGCACATGCACTGTTCAGGCAATAAAATATGACCTCAAACTTTCACTTTCAGTTCAGCCATCATATAAGTATTCTTCTGTTGGCTCATTGCATCAACCAAAACAATAAAATTGGTTAGCATGTAGTCAATTCAATTGTGGGCTTTGGCCATTCTATTTGCATGCACTATGGAAAGGTTTCCACCGGTTGATAATTAATTAATTAATTAATTAATTAATCCAAATTTGGCACCATATGATATACACATGAAAGCAACATTTTTAATCGCTCTATCTATTCGGGTCTTCTTGAATGTATTAGTTAGTATTATTACACTTTCTTATGCCAAATGTTGAAGTGGGGATTGATGCATGTGAGCTTCGATTTCGTGCCGAATTTAATTACAGATACTATATAGTAGTATAGTACTTTCAAATTAAATAATTTTTATCTTAATAGTAGTTGGATATAGTACTTTCAAATTAAAAATCATGTTAATTTTAATAGTTGGAACTTTCTAAGAGACTTAGTACTTAGTTACTTGCAATAGAAAGGTAGCACCCCACTGGTATAAAATTCACATGTCATGTCATCAATGCCACAGTATTTGAGGTTTGTGTGAGTGATTTTCAAGTAAAACTAAAGTTGGCACTTCCTTATTATACTTGCTATCTCTACTTTTAATATCCATTTCCCTCGGTTCAAGCGACATATAACATATTTGATAGCTTCCTCCCAAATGATATATATTTTGTTTTTATAAGTAAAAAGTAGCTCATATTTTGCTAAGTCTTAAATACTTATATTTGGTGGTTTCAAATATAAGCCAATTTAATTGTTTTCACTCTATTTAATAATCACAAAATATCTCTCAATAAATAAATAAAAAAATTATTTTTCAATGGTTCTTTTATTTTTATGAAATAATTTTTTTATAAACTACACTTTTACAATACACTTATTTTTTTGTTTATAAAAATAAAAATGCTAATTGTATTTAACTAAATTTCTTAATTCATGTCAAATTAGTTATTTTTATTGTAATCAGCATTGGACGGAGCGTATCAACAAAAGTAATTATTTTAAGGAAATGTTAACAAATGTTTTTGGAGAGCTTATTAAAAAAAATATATTTTTAAAAGTTGTACATTAAATATTAAAAAGTGATTTTTTTTTATTTCCTTAGTACTTGTTAGCATGACTATTTTTTTAAACTTATTTAATGATACTTTCTCCAAAATTTTCTCATTTAATTTAACTTATGTTTTCAATTAACCAGTTTAAGTAAACTATCTTAAATGGCAATTTAGGTAATACAAATTTTTTAAATGAGATTATATAATTAGTTAACCTTCTTAAGCTTTGGTCGATAAATCATTTGGAAGGGAATATATTTTTTTACACATCTCATTATTTTACTCTTCTAGTTTTTGAAAAACACAAAGGGCTTAATATTTTTGAAGGCTCTAAATTTAATGTTTATAAAAATAAATTCAGACACATCACTTTTTTAAATATTATTTATATTTATATTTCATTTAAGAATAAATAAATACATAACTATTTGAAACTAAAAAGTGCTTAAAACTTTTGTGAGTTCTTGCTCTAAATTCAGTGCTTATAATAGTAATCAATAATGTAACCCTTTACATTAAATTTTGGGATTAGCGGACAGGTTTTGTCTCTACACACTCTCTCACATAAATTTGTTTCATAATTCATAATATATGATCCTTTTATTTAATAACCTAGTAATTATTATTTATTGTTAATTAAAGGAAAGGTTCTCTTTCTTTTCTGTTTTGCAATCATTGTACATAATAAACTGTTACAAGAAAAAATGGTTACAAAAATATAATGGGGTAGAGACAGCTTTACCAGATTCACATTCTGTTTCATTTCTCAGTCACACATTCAACATGAACATCAAAAATGTTTTCGGTTTGTCATTGTTTCTTTCTTATGTCGCTTTCTTTTCTTCTTCTATGTCTCTAGTGTTGCTTTCAGTTCTAAAACAATATTGTCGATTTTCTCTCACTTGTGTTTTAACAAGAACGTTGTTTTGTTTGATTAGATTAAAGTGCCTTGAAGTTTGTGTCCATTGTCCACTTCTACTTGTTTTTCTTTTCTTTATTGTTGCTTTTTTTGAAACTTTTTTTTTTCTTCTAAGGGGTGTTGTTGTCATTGTTCACTCTTGTAGCTGATTTACTGTTTTTTTCAGATGGGTTCTAGTAGCAATTGATTTTACTTGTCAAGTTGAAAACTTTGAGATGAGTAGCCAAAAGGGTCATTATCATTATGAAGAAGAAATGATGGGTTCTTGCTCTAAGGTGAATGGTGGTGGTAAAATTGTTATAGTTGCAGTCAAAGCTTCTAAAGATATTTCAAAGAATGCTTTGGTTTGGGCTTTGACTCATGTTGTTCAACCAGGGGATTGCATTAAGCTTTTGGTCATCATTCCTGCACTTTCCTCAAGTATTCATTCTTTTCTTTCAATTTTGTTTACAATTTCTCATACTTTTGCTTTTGTATATTTCTGGGTCATTTCTTAGTATTGATGACTTAATGTAAAGCTGAGGAAAAAGAAAATTCAAAATAGAATTAAGAAGTTGCATACAGAAAATGAGGCACTATGGAACAGCCATTGTTACTGTGTTAGTATCATTAGTATTATGCTGACGTTGAGGAACGAACCCTGGAAGGTTTTAAATAGCAGTCGCGGTCACGTTAAGAATTTTGCGATTTCGACTATTACAGATGTTGTGTCATGGACTGTGGTCGTCATGGTGTGAATTAATCACAACATTGCACAAATCCTATAAAAATTAATTTGTACTATCATATAATGTATAATACCTGTTGAGTGATGAGTGAAAATCAAAATTAAAGATGAAAGTAAGATAGTGTCTAGATCTATTCTAAAAATGTGTTTTTTATCCATCTGAGATGAAAAAAACGGATTCTTTGATTTGTTTTTGATAAACGGTGTTTTGGCATGGGCGTCACAGTCGTTTTCCGTCATTTTTCTTTGCTTTGTTAAAATGGAGAATAAAGGTAACTACCAATACCTATACCTTTTTGTCGCGGCCGATTTCTTGGTCGCGGACTGTATTTTAAAACTTTCACGGACCTTTCTTATCACTTCACTCCCTAACTCTGTCACCCTAACCACTAAATCAACCTTATATCCCTGAGGCACTATGAACAGATAATTTTACAAAATTGAGAGTATGATGAGTTAGAGTAGAGGTCCTTGAGATCTGAACCATGTTGAAATGTTTTTTGAAACCTGTTATAATCATTCTGGCAGCAAGGTTTATGATTGACTATAATCTGTTGTATTTTATAGGGAAGAAAGTATGGGGTATTTCAAGATTTACTACTGATTGTGCCACTAGTCATTGGACATCGCGTTTAGGAACTGTTTCGGATCAGAAAGAAGTTATTACAAATTCATGTTCTCAATTAGTGCTTCAACTTCATGATTTTTATGATCCAGAGAAGGTTGGAACATAACTCTCTAATAACTTCCTCATATTTCTTCATTTTCTGTTTGCTCTGTGTCTCTAGTATTCAGCTTTTGTAATCTTTTGAGCCTTTGCACAGATAAAGATCAGAGTAAAGACTCTTTCTGGTTCTTTGTGTGGTTCTGTGGCTGCGGAAGCGAAGAGAGTGCAGTCAAGCTGGGTTATATTGGACAGGTTATAAGAGTACTTTGTATTTTTCTTAGTAGTGTTGTAACGTTGCTATAGCCCTATTTAATAACATTTTGTACTAAATGCATATCACAAACAGTAGAGGTTTGTTAAAATTTTAAAATTTCGCTACACTATAGCGCCAATATAACTGCTATATTTGAGAACTTTGTTTCTTAGTGGTTATGTTCTTGTTTAAGGTATCTGTTAGGTGTGTCTGTTGATATTGAATACAAAGTAATAGATTGTTTCTACTATAAAATTTCCCAAATTACTATTATTGAGGTAAAAAACAAACAATCATTTGTTCTTCCACAATTGCAGAAAATTGAAAAGTGAAAAGAAATTCTGCATGGAAGGGCTGCATTGTAATATTGTAATTATGAAGCAGTCCCACGCGAAGATTCTACGCTTGAATTTGAATAGTTCACCTAAGACGGAACTCAGTAGAGATTGTACATTGTCATTAGAGCCAAATGCATACACAAGAAACTTAAAAGACAATTCTGAACATCCAGGTATAACTAGAGGTCCAGCAGTTACTCCTGCTAGTAGTCCAGATCAAGGGTCACCACCATTGACTGTAACTGACATTGGAACAGCTTCTATATCGAGCTCAGATCCAGGGACTTCGCCATTTTTCCACTCTGATAATTATGAAAGGAGAAGGAGATGTTTTCCCTTTGTTATTCATGAGGGATTGTCAAACTTGGAGGATATTGACTCTGACTCGGAGAGTGAAAAGCTAAGTTCATCGTCCAAAAGTTCGTCTTTTCAGCCGTGGATTGCAAATGTAATTTGTGTAGATGGCGAATTCTCAAAACAAGATGAGGACAATATGCAAAGATCTAGTGATAAGGCTTTGGTTTCTACCTATGAAGCTTTGCTTCAGAAATTCACAATGTTGGATCGAGATCCTATCTTCGGAGTGCCTACTTGTAAAATCGATGTGAACTTAAGCAAAAGTGTTAGAGAAGTGATTTCGCTAGCTAGAAGTGCACCTCACGGACCTCCTCCATTGTGCTCTATTTGTCAGCACAAAGCACCTGCATTTGGGAATCCTCCAAGGTGGTTTACATTTGCCGAATTACAACTTGCCACGGGTAGTTTTTCGCAAGCAAACTTCTTGGCCGAAGGTGGTTTTGGTTCGGTACACCGTGGTGTCCTACCTGACGGGCAAGTCATCGCTGTCAAGCAGTATAAATTAGCTAGTACTCAAGGAGATAAAGAATTTTGCTCAGAAGTTGAGGTCTTAAGCTGCGCACAACACCGCAATGTTGTGATGTTAATTGGGTTCTGTGTGGAGGATGGAAGAAGATTGCTAGTTTATGAGTATATCTGCAATGGATCGCTCGATTCTCATCTCTATGGTAAATTCCCTTGAATCCTAAACAATTCATAACTACAATCATAACAATTATGTAGTCATCTTTAGCCTAAAGAAAAAAAAAATTTAAGGGATAATTTGGATTTGCAGGACGAATGCAGAATGTGCTGGATTGGCCTGCACGCCAAAAAATTGCGGTTGGAGCAGCTCGTGGTTTGAGATATCTTCATGAAGAATGTAGAGTTGGTTGCATTGTACACCGTGATTTGCGGCCTAACAACATCCTTCTCACTCATGATTTTGAAGCATTAGTACGTCGTATTTACTTATATGTACATTATTGGCTTCAAATTCTTTTCACAGCCATTGCTGAAAAATGAATTGCTATACACATGTGTGTGCGTGCGCACGTGTTTCAACTAACTTCCAATTATGGATTTTAGGTGGGAGATTTTGGACTTGCTAGGTGGCAGCCAGATGGAGATATGGGTGTGGAAACAAGGGTGATTGGAACATTTGGGTAATGCTAGATGAAAACCAAAAAAAAATTCATCTCATTTTCTCATGATTAGTTATAAAATGTGTTGATAGAAATCTTGTTGTTTCATAGATATTTGGCACCAGAGTATGCTCAAAGTGGTCAAATTACTGAAAAAGCTGATGTGTACTCATTCGGGATCGTATTACTTGAGCTTGTGACTGGTCGGAAAGCCGTGGATATTGACCGGCCCAGGGGCCAGCAATGCCTTAGTGAATGGGTAAGGTTTATCTGAAAGAGAAAACACAGTCTCTAACACTCTTTTTTCGACATTCTCTCTGTGATTGGATAACATGGTGTGGATATCCCTTAATCGTGTGGATACCGCCCAATCACGAATAGATAGTTGCTACTTGCTAGTATCATGTTAGAAAGTGTTGATTATATATTCGCCTCTTTGACAATAAGAGTGTGCTATGATGCCTTTCTTATGAACCAAGCACTGATCCATTTAAAACTCTTCATTCATCATTGTTTGTGGTTGAAATATTTGTATAGGCACGTCCATTGCTTGAAGAACACGCCATTCATAAACTTGTCGATCCGAGCATAGGAAACCGCTATGTTGATGAAGAAGTTTATCGCATGATGCAATGTTCCTCTCTGTGTATCCGACGCGATCCTCATTTAAGGCCTCGAGTGTCTCAGGTTGGAATATTGATTTACATGTTTATAATTATGTGTATTATCTTTGACTTGGTATGCAATTACAATCATTGCGCCAATTGTGGATCGACGAATACTTCATTGTAGTAATTCATCCATCACCATCTCTCATTTTTTGTGTTTTCTCATAGGTGCTCAAGATGCTGGAAGGGGACATTCTCATGTGATGGAAAAAAGGACAATGACAATAGATTCAGAGGCATGTGGATTCCTCAACTCAGTTTGAATTAACTGTGAGCTTGACAAAATCAAGTTGAATAATATTTTTTTTACTCATAAGTTTTTGGTTTAGTGATGTAAATAATAGTATCTATTTATGATTTTGTGAAGGGTAGAGGAGCATAGTATAGTATAACTAAATTGGAACTCATATATATTACTTAGCTCTGTACAGAACAATATTCCAGTTTTGGTGTATGAAAATTTCATGAAACAGATATATATATTCTATCATATTAAAATCAGTGTTGTGGAGTCAATAATTGCAAAAGTAGGTTATGCACAAAGATAGTTCTTGTGATAGAAGACCCGTACCAATGAAAAGTAAAAGCTGAACAACATTTTCTTACAATAGAAAAGTTAATCATGCCATCAATGATCAAAATGGAAAAGTTAAAGTGATCATAAATTTTAAATGTAATATTGTGAGCAACTACATATGCTTTAATATTGAAAAACTCTCCTATACTCGCGAGTATTTCAGAAAATATAAACTTTAATTTTTTTGAAATACATTTATATTTCAGAAAATTTAAATTAAATTTACTAGTATAATATATTAAAAAATTTCAATTGTCGGAAATCTTTCGGCTTTGATGTTTCAGAGATCTTTTTAACTTTGTGCTATGAAAATTCTATGTGATGATTGCCAGTTTTTATTTTATTTTTATTTTTTTAAGAAAATGGTAGAATGAGTGTTTTAAGGAGAATGTAGGGGTAATGATATAATTGCATGTGTGGGTGGTAAAAATTTTCCTAAAGATAGAGGCCAAGTTTGGACTCCTATTTTAAGAAAAAAAAGTTTGGGCTCATGCTCGAACTTTGATTGTATTAAATATATGAATGAATAAGATACATTTCATTCAACAAAAACATCAAGAAGTAAATTATGCAGAAAGATATCTACTCATTTTGTTCAATAAAATGAGAATCCATAATATATATAGGTAGGTAATTAAGTGATTAGCTAGTTAATGAGTTTTAGTTAAGACGAATCGTTCGAAAGAATAAGAGTTTAAATATTGATTGAAACAAATATTAGTCAGACTTACTTATCTCCTAGCCAAACTCTGTATTAAAATCAAATAAAAATATACATATTTAAGAATACAACTCTAACCATTAATACTAATCTTTTAATTTATTTTTCTATCGGAACTTGAGATAATGTTAGATTCGTGTTCAATTCTTTCTGTATTTCAAATCTATGATAGTTTTAGCATTTTTTCCTACAAAATTTGGACATTTTTTTTAAAAATTGACATATATTTAACATTTTTTTCAATTATATCATCATATATAATTAAGCTGGTTTGATTCTATGGTATTGTTTATGTAGAGTGTGTGTTTATACACTTTTATATTAAAAATAATAATTTGTCAAACAGTAATTAAAATGATAAGATAAAATAAGATAATCTTCCTTTTTTATAAAAAAATAATAAATAAATTTTATGCTAAATAGCATTTTTAGTCTCTTAATTTAATTTCAGATAACGCCTTAGTCATTTTTTTTTCTTTTCGATTTTGTCCTTTATTTTAATTTTAAGTGACAATTTGATCTTTTATGTTTTAAAATGGTCTTTGAAACCAAATTTTGAGTTCGAGAGTCGATTATGCGTAGGGAAGGTATTAGCACCCTACGACATCCGTTAAAATACGGTTACCTATAATTAATTGTGCAAAATTAGTATTAACTTAAATATATTTATTTATCTTTATTATTAAATATGAATATCAATTATTTATTTTTAATGTGTTGTTGAAATAAATACGTGTTTAAATAAAAGAGGAGCAAAAAAAGAATTTTTTTGTTAATGTGCTTGACAAGAGTGTAATCTTGCTCCTACGTATCTCCCGGTGCGATGGTCGATTTGTTCATTCTACAAGATTGATTTCTAATACAGATTATTTTATTTACCCAAGCCCAAAGCTATACACCAATTGTTCCAAGTACATACCTGATTCTATTTTTTCTATTATTTACGTAAAAAAAATACTGAAATATATCTAAAAATAAAAAATAAAAACATAGCATATTATTTGAGATTCACCGACCAATGAAAGCATGAAAGTCTATAAAAACAAAACCTATAGAAGACAGAAACAGTCTCTGATTCTCCTTTAGTATCCAATCTCTTGAAATGGGTCGACCCGAATTCACAATGGAAGCAAGCAAAGCCAAATCAATGGCCTCAAGGTCATCCCAAAGTCTGACAGAACTCCTCCCATCACTACTTACATCTGCCCAAACTCTAGCCCGCCCACCCATCTCCAATTTCCATGTCGCTGCTGTCGGACTCACACTATCGGGTCGGATCTTCATTGGAGTCAACATTGAATTCCCAGGTTTACCCCTTCACCACTCCATCCACGCCGAACAGTTTCTCCTCACAAATCTCTCTCTCAACAATGAAACAAATCTTCAATCATTCGCCGTCTCCGCCGCCCCATGTGGCCACTGCCGTCAATTCTTCCAAGAACTTCGCGGAGCACCAGACATTCAAATCATTGTAACATCTGATCCCGACCCTAAATTCACGAAACTGTCTCAATTTCTTCCATTCAGATTTGGACCACACGATCTTCTCCCTCAACAAGCTCCTTTGTTCTTGGAACCGCATAACAACGGTTTAACGCTTCTTAAACTACCCAATGGGGTTAGCAATGGTGATTCGATTCATGAGAAGTTAAAGATTGCAGCTTTAGAAGCTGCGAATAAATCTCACGCGCCTTATAGCGATTCACCATCTGGGGTGGCAATATTGGATTGTGGTGGGAAAATATATAAAGGAAGTTATGTGGAATCGGCGGCGTATAATCCTAGTTTGGGTCCAGTTCAGGCGGCGGTGGTGGCGTTTATTGTCGGAGGCGGTGGTGAATATGATGAGATTGTTGGTGTTGTGTTGGTGGAGAAAGATGGAGCTAAGGTAAAACAAGAAGCTACTGTTAGGTTGTTGTTGGAGGCCATTGCTCCAAACTCTTACTTTCATACTTTTCTTTCTTCGATTTCATCTGTATAAATTAATTTTTTAGTTAATATTCATCACTCTCATTTTATAAATATCTATTAGCAAAAAACTGTGATTTCATTTCATGCAAGTGGAGCAGTATTTTATAAATATTTTATATATTAATAATAAATATTTATTTAATATATTTTTATATTTATCAATGATGAATATTTGTTTTATATTTTAATATATGACAACAAAAATATTTGTCTTGTTGTATTAATAGAAAATATTTGTGGTGTATAATTTTTTTTCCCGTAAGAGGAGATGTGACCTTGTGTTGTCATTTAAAATTTTTTTTATTAAATGAATAATTATTAATTTAATAAATAAAAATTAAAAAAATTAAATTATATTAGTAAAATAAAATACAATTAATAGAAAAAAAAATATACAAAGTTAATGCTAAATATATCAAAATAATTATTTTAACAACTCCTCTTATTTGCAACTTGTTCCAAATAAATTAGCAACTATTTTGTTAACCAGATCTTAATAAAATATAACAAGTTATTTGTTTTGCCACATCTACTCATTGCATTAACATGTATTATTGAAGTTAAGGCTTTTGTTGGAAAAAAATTAATATAAAAATTTGAGTTTCGCCTAACACAATTCTTTCAAAATTGATTTGTAAAAATTCTTTCAAAATTGATTTGTAAAAGGTAGCTCAATATATCTTTCATAAACTTTAATACACTGTTGAGTTTTCTACCGAACAGCCCTGCAAATATACCTGCTACTCCTCTAAAACACATGAAAAGACAACTTTACCCTTTTAACCATTTATAATAAGTTTCAAATTGTTTGGAAGTTTTGAAAATTCTAAAAATTTTCTATTTTGAAAATTTGAAATATTCGAGTATCACTTGCTTTTTAGATTCGAAAATTTGAAAAGATTCGTAAAAAAAATTGAGTTTTTGTAAATGATTAAAAGAGTAAAATTGTATTTATATAAATTGAAGGTAACAAATTTAAACAGAGAAGTACGTGATAGAAAACTCTACACTATTATATTGGGCCTAATTCACCGATAAAAAAGCCTAACTCAACACAAAAGTAATATATAAAGGTGATGATGTCTTCTGTATATAAATACTTTTTCAAATTATTAACGTAAAGACTTGTCAACGATAGATGGAGAAGTAATATACGAGAATATAAAGTAAATTTGGAAAAAATTATTTATTATCACCCACACATAGATACATAATATAACAACAACGCAACAAATCACAATCGGTCAACATGGTAAGTGTTTTCAATTACTATTTTTATTTTTCCGCAAGTTTTATGTTTTTATTTATCTCTAAAATTGATGCATGTCGGCATATATAAAAAATATGTATTATTTTTGGTTTAGCTAAAAAATAGAGAATATATTTATTAATTGCGATAGCATGTAAATTGCTTCTGAATTTTAAAAAATTATTCACCAATTTTCTTTTTATAAATATAATCCGGACTTACACTTAAGTTGTGCAACAAGACCGTTAGCTTTTGAAATTTGCATTGTTAATTTAATAACAAATAATAAAATAATTAAAAATTTTAAATTATATTAATAAAATCAAATAAAATATATTTAATGAAAGAAAAAATATATAAAATTAATGCGGATAATAGATGTACCAACACAATTAAAGTCCTATACTATTTTGACAATTCCTTCTAATTCGTAGTTTATTCCAAATAAATTGACAACTAATTTGTTAACAAATTACTCCTATTTTTTCTCCGATTTTGCCATATCCCCGTGTACTAAATTGGAGAAAAAATAGTGTCTAAAATAGGACAAAAAATAGGAGTTGTACAAAATAAAATTCTACTTTATTTGCAATAGATTGCAAAATAAAATAGAATTGTTAAAATAATATAACACTTTATTTATTTTAATGCATTTACTCAAACTGCATTAATTTTTTTTTAAACTATGCTTATAACAAAGTTAAGGCTTTTGTTGGAAAAAAATTAATCTAAAAATTTGAGTTTTACATAACATAATATTTTTAAAACTGATTTGTTAAGGGTGGTCAAATATATTTTTCATAAACTTTAATATATTATTATGTTTTTATATCGGACCTAACTCACCAATAAAAAAACCTAACTCAATTTTTACAAAATTAATATATAAGGTGGGTGATATTTTCTACCTATAAATACTTTTTCAGATCACTAATATGGGACTTGTGGACGATAGTTATTGAATTTTAAAATAAATACAAAGTGGAGAGAATATAAAGTAATATTGTCGCAAGTTTATTCAATTATTTGTATCTCAAGTGGATAATAAAAAAATATTTATAATCACCCACTGCATACATATATAATATAACAACAACACGACTGATCTCAATATGGTAAGTGTTTTCAAATTACTCTTACTTTTCAGCCAGTTTCATTTTTTGATCTATCTCTACAACTGATCTATGTCGTCATATATGAAAAAAAAAATGTATTATTTTCAGTTTAGTAAATAAATTGACAATATATTTATTAATTGCCATTGACATGTAAATTGCTTCTAAACCTTAAAAAATAATTCACCGAATATTTTTTAAAATACAATAAGGGCTTACACTTAATTTGTGCAACAACACCATTAGCATATGCTCCAATTAGGGAGCCCAAATTTTGTTTATAATAGAAATTGAACTTTTAAAATTTGCATTTCTTGATTTTGTAGACAACTTTAAATTAGACATAATTCTCTATCTTCTCTTCCAATATACTAAAGATAATTTCTCATTTCCTCTTATAACTATTTGGTCTATGATGACGACGGTAGCCTAGGTGACACCACCCACCACTAGCCATCGATAAATTGCTACGACGCGTTTTGCCTTCATGAATCGTGTTTTAATCGTGCGAAGGTCGCGACCCATAGAAGAGATACTTGTTGTATTTTTATTATTTGTTTTATGGATGTTAATACTTGAAAAAGAGACGATATTTGTGTAGATGAATATAGAATGATTGACTCAAAAGTAAAATTGCGATTTGACATATGAATTTTGAAAAACTTTTACATATGAATTTGATTGAATATATTAAAATAGTTAAATTTTATAAAAAAAAATATTTATGTTAAAAAAAATAAAAAAGAATAATTATTAATTGTGACAAGACTATGAAAACCAAATTATATAGGTATGTAGGATAATTGTGGTTTGTGTGATTTGATATATGCTAACTGGTTGTGATGAATTTCTACTAGATAGATGTTAATAAATATGCTAATTAATATTGATATTGTGAACTATGTTGTTGTAATTTTGAGTTTGGTGTATTTTATGAGTAGAGTTTTTTTATGTGTAGAATTGTAGTTGTTATAAAGTTGCTATTTATATATTTTTTTATTAGAGACCCAATTTTTAAGATTAGAATATGACCTCCAAAATCTTTAAGATAACCCTAAATAGAATCATGCGACAAAATAAATACTAACATTTGAATCCTTTTGCTACATACCGACGTAATCAAAGCAAATAAATCAAATCAACCGAATTACACCAAAAAGGCTTAAGCACAAAACTGTTGCATTATGTCATTTAAAAAATTGAAGAGAAATTATAAATTAAATAAAAAGAATAACAATTTTACAAAATTAACTTTATTAACTAGTATGTTCATGTATTTTTATTCTCATTAGAAAATAATATTTAAGAACGATGCATATAATATGAATTATATTAACTACTTATTTATGTCACATGTCAATTTTTTATCGTCAACTTATTTATTTAATTTATCTCATTTTACATTAATAAAACAAATTTCTTTGATGAATAGTATAAAATTTTACATTAATGGTGCATGTTCTGATATAGAGAGTGATTTATTTTCCTATTCTCATAATTATATTTTTATTTTTATTTTCTCTGAGGATCTTAATTAGATATTTATATCCTCACTCATTTGCTTATTCTATTTTTTTCTTTTTTTAATGATTAATTTCAGTTGATTATTTGGCCTATTCCTTCCGAGCACCAAGTGGCCCTAAATATTGATGGGAGTTCACATGAAATCTTGGTAAGACAGACTATGGAGGTTTAATTAGAGATCACAAAGGTTCATGCGTGTTAGAGTTTAGTGGACATATTAGTTTTGCCGACTCTCTAGAAGTTGAGCTCTTAGTCATATTGAATGGAGTAATGTTAGCTTGGGACATTGTTTGCAAAGATGTGAGTTGTAGATTAGATTGTACGAGAGCATTATATTTGATTCAATACGTGATATCTCAACCACATAAATATGTTAAGATTACTCATGCTATCAAAGGACTTGCATTTAGAGATTAAATTGTTTCATTTGTACACACATACATAAAAGGTAATCAATGTGAAGACTTTATGACAAAATTAGGAGCAAATGTCACGATTTATATAGAAATATTTCCATAACCACTAATTTGCCTATCTTCAATGCTTATCATTTCATCTATCTATACTTATACCTATATCTATAATGCTGTAAAAAACAATCTATATGTATATTTATTTATATGTTATTATTATACACATATAATAAATAGTAAATCAAGTTTGTTCTACCCGGTACACCAAATGTTAGGCCATTTTAGAAGAAAGCAACAAATTGAGTAGGAAAATAACCGATTTTTATATTAAATATATTTTTTATATTAAATCCTTGAAATACATGGAATCTTTGGAAAACGATAAACAAATGGAAATTAATGTGTAGTAGTTAATTTACGTAGTCTATAGCGTTTACGTGTTAATTTCAGTGGTCAATTCTGCATAGTCCTTTTCATCTTTCTTTTTAGTATATATGTTAATTAATCAGGATCAATCAGCAGATCAATTGTCAATTTACAATGAGCTGTTATTAGTAGAAGTCTTGAATTAATGTGTCTATCATAACAAATTAATGCGCCAATTACTTGTAACTATCTACGTTGTTTGCAATTGTGTATTTTATCTCATGATCTAATTAATTATTTTATGTTTTTATTCTTTTGTATGTATTTTTTTTTAATTTAATTTAATTTTCTCCTAGCTAAAAAATAAGAAAACTTTAGTCAAAAAAAATAAATAAGAAAAATTAATTTATAAAGTCTTTATTTGTGTCAATGTTAATTTTTTGAAAGGTCTTTTAACTTAATTTTAAAACACCATGTAATTTAAGTTAATTTTAACAATATTTTTGTCTCTAAATTAGTTATAGGCTTTATTTGGTAAAAAATAGTTGATCACAAATAAACTAACTAATTGAATTTAAAGTTTTGATAAAATTAGAGAGTGAGCTAATTGATACATATAAAAATTAGAGGAAAGAAAAAAATTAAACACTATAAATTCAAAAATACTACTTGAAGTATGATATAAAAAAATAGTACAAACTCATGAGAAAATTACCGATATCAAATATCTCTATTTTAATTATCTAGAAAATTATTATCAAAATTTAAGATTTTTATAGTACATGTAAAATTAATACACGTGGAATTTCTCATTTAATAATATATAGTAATTGCTCACTGATAATAGGCAACATGTCATCCACTATGAGAGGAATGGATGCCCAATTTCTTCATCTGCACAATCATTATTGCTTAACTTCACATGTTTTTTTACTTAAAAAAAAAGCGATTACTAATACCTCTTTGGGAAATTAGAAAGCCACTTGGTTAAAGAACGAACGTGTACATTAGAAAATTTGCATAATTGTCTGTCCATATATAAAGTATATATCATTTATTTATTGCAATTTTTCGGATCCCCCAAGTGGTGCCTTTGTTTTGATTTGAGAATAGTTATTGAGCAATTACTATGCTATCATACATAGGTATAATAGGTAGAGAGTCTCGATATCGGATATTCAAAATAATATATAATACAATATTTTAAAACAAGAATTAAAAAAGAGTACGCTAATTAAATATATTATTTTTTTATATAATTTAATTAAGAGAATTAAAACGGCACAAAATTATAATAAAAATTTAAAAAATTAAAATTTTATATTCAATTATAACAATAAATAGATTTAACTACATATATAATATTATATTAATATTTAAGAAAATTATCAATTTAACTTGTAATAAAATAATAAATAATAATAATATCTACAAATACAATACAAGTATCAATACTAAATAAATACTCCGTATAAATATTTTATCATTTTAAAAATACCAATGCATAGTAATTATTGGAGTAATTTGATAGGTGACACAAATTTATAAACTCTAATACTATTGAGGTGTATTACACTCTATTAATTTTTTACTTAAAGGTAAAACTACTAAAATATTCTCTTTAAACCTAGAAACAATAATTCATTTATTATTATATAAATAAAAAAACCACATAAAACAAACAAATATATATATTAAAATTTAGCTTTAGTTTTTTGTCGTAGAAATAGATGAAAAATCGTCGTATCTTATCTTATAATTTTTTAATGAAACAAAGTTCTCAATTTAAATAAATATATATATTTTGATTCTCAAAATAAATCTTTTATAAGTGATATTTATATTTTATTTAATTATAATAAATAATTAAATAAATATATATCAGTATCAATCTCTTATTATTTTATATTATTTGTATCGCCATGTCTGTATCACTTGGAGTGTGCGTGTTAGTGAGTTTCGTGGCTTACCAATGATATATAAAAGTTTATATCTTTAATTGATTATGACCCGGGAAATAACTCATATCCCGATCTTTAATTATCTTTTGCAGATCCTCTTTATGTTAAGATTAGTGCTTACCTAAAAGACTAATTATCAGCAGTTGGTGAGACTTAATAATGACTTATTAACAAGAGTATATAGCCCAATTTGGTAAGATGTGGAGGAGGGGATGCATCCAAATTAAGGAGTATATATATTTAATGAAATTTGATAGTGGCATAATAAGTTATAATAAAAATACTTTAACTTGAACTATATACCATTTATTTTGTACTCAGCAAGTGGATTAGAAAAAGGTGTTTTGTATTTAAAAAATTCGGGAACTAAATTTTGATTAAACATTTGCTTAGTGGAGATAACTCGTTCTAGTGGCGCGTTTATGATCATGTATTACTATGTAATTTTCGAATGAAAAAAATATATGGATATCGTTCTATCATAGACAATTTTGTTTGAAGTCAATATATAGAACCTTTTTCTAAGAGATTTATTTTTCATAATAAATCAAATCTAAGTATCTTTTGTAAAGAAACTGCAGTATCTCTAATAAATAAATATTATTTGTACACATTTTCTATACTTACAAACCTTACTCTTTCCACTAAGCCAAGCTCTTAGATTAATCAAGATGTGGTTGATTCTAGTCCCAAGAAATTCAAATATATTAAACAAGTGGTTAACTCTAAACTACGGTGGATATTTTGTGGTGAGTTCTTCGGTTAATTATTTTTATAAATAATTCAACGTAAATTAATATTTAAAAATTATTAAATTTTTTAATGATGATCGACATTAGTACTCTTTATAAATAATAGTTTATAATCTTTTTTATTTGAATAAAACGATGATTCGATTGATGTTAGATTCAATGCAAAATATATATTTATTTTACCGTATTATTATACTAATATTATTTAAGTTATTTTCTTAATTATAAAATAAAAACAATCGTTAACATCTACGTCTAAAAAATAACGTTTCTCTAACAGTTGAAGTTTTAAACATTTCTTCTTAAAAGTAGTCTACGATAGAGCACGTTCCATGTTAGAATTTGCAATATTTGGTACTTATCTGTTATACACTTATATAAAAAAAGTCTCTTGGATTTATTATATTGATTTTGAATTTGAATATGCCTTTTGGCATTTTCATTGAAGTGGAAATGGTCAGTGGTTGTTACGTTACATCTTATAAAATCAATATCTATAATAATTAGTCACTAAATTAATGAAGCTTCAATTTTTAAAATAGACCGAACAAGTTAGATTTGTTTAACAGTACTTGAGTTATTATTATATTTTGTAAAATTCACCAAAATAATAAGTAAGAAGATTCCTTTCTATGAAAAAGCCAAGCGAGTCTCAATTAGATGACAAGGGACTTAGTGTGTGCATCCTCTGCTTGTGGAATTGAAAGACTAAACATCCCCAACTTGCCTTCAATTTGTGATCTTGACTCAAATTCTTGACAACTTGGCCTAGTAATTACAACAATATTACAATAAATCTCTATCAATAGGTATCACCTATTTTCAACTTAATTACAATTATTGAATCAGTTGATATAAGTTAAGTGGCTAAGGATCTAACTTGAATGTTCAATTCCTTAAAGATGAGGGTTTGAGAGACATAAAACTCATTTTATGTTATGTTTGGATGAATGATATACGATGAAATAGAGTAAAATGACATAATCTTTTTACAGCATAAAATAATATAACTTTAAGTTTAAAAAATTAAAAAAAAATAATTAATCTATTTTATTTAACTTCATTCTATTTTGTATCATTAATTCAAACACATCTTTAATGACAATCCTCTTCTTCATTGAGATCTTTTTTTTCCAAATTAAGATCTAATGCAGTCAGTGAGTAGCCATTGTTTGATGGGGTATAATGTAGCCACTAATGTCTTAACCATTGAATATATCAATTACTCCATTATGGCCTAGATTTATTTTGTTCAATTTTTTTTTATAAAAAAAAAAAAAACAAAGGAGGATAAATCCATAAAATCCAAATCCATTTTAGCTTACCCAAAATAAACATGTCTCGTGCTTATGTGTTTGCGGTGTGCTGATCTAATTTTCCTTTTTTTAAAAAAAAAAAAAGAAATATACATGTGTGGAGGGTCCTTTTATCTCCAATTACCATCGGCACTTTAATATATTATATTATTATATTTGTCTTTTGTGAAGAATATAATTATAAAGTTATATAATTTGCAGGCAGAGATCCAGATGTACGGTGAATAAGATTACTTATTTTTAACAAAGAATAATAAACTATGTCCGTCCAATTAAGTAGCGTGGGTGTGCCACCATATATATTTTCCCATTTACATTAATTAATTAACACCAAATCTTACTCTATAGTCATCATATATATATATACAACCAAACAAATTCGTTTTTTCTGTTCTCTCTTTAATTTAATTGTCTCTCTCCCTTTCATACACGTTTTGGTTTGTAATTAAGGTGTTTTTAGTGAAAATGGGAAGAAGAAAGTGCTCACATTGTGGTAAGATAGGACATAATTCTAGGACTTGCACATCCTTCACCAATATTAATGGACTTCGTCTCTTTGGTGTCCAACTACCTTACAATAACATACCCCCCTCATCTAATTCTGTTGTTAGTAATAATAACATCAAGAAAAGCTTTAGCATGGATACCTTTCCCTCACCAATATCCTCTCCATCTTCCTCACTCTCTTCATCAATAATAACCAATATTGATGAAATTAATCATCACAAATCCACCTCTAATTTTTCCTATCTATCAGATTGTTTTATAGGTCCACCCCAAGACAGGAAGAAAGGTATATTTATATGTTCCATTATCTATTTCATATCTTTGATTAAGAATTTTTTTAATTTATATATATATATATATATATATATATTTCTATCAAAATACATTTAATTTTATCATTATTAGTTTATAATTCTCATTTAACTTTATCATTAATCATTTAAATATTATATCTATTTGTACCAAAATATATTTAAATTTATTAATAATATTTTACAAATTTATTCTTATTTTTCAATAGAAAGAAGATAATTAAATACTCTAAGGATGGATATAAATGAAAAATGAATATGTTAAGTTCTAAAACACATTATTTAAAAAAAAAACAAATATTAAAACTACCCAAAGATTTAATCCATACATATATACTTGTTGTGATGACAATAAAATAATCTAACATATATTGTATATTGGTTTATAAGGTGTTCCATGGACAGAAGAGGAGCATAGAATATTCCTTGTTGGACTAGAGAAGGTGGGAAAAGGAGATTGGAGGGGTATCTCTAGAAATTTCGTCACTACAAGAACCCCTACACAAGTAGCCAGTCATGCTCAAAAGTACTTTTTTCGATTGGCAACTATCAATAACAAGAAGAAGCGACGCTCAAGTCTTTTTGACTTGATTAAGAGCAAGAACAAAGCACATGGCCAAGCCCATTCTAATTCAGTGATTTTGGATCATAGATTAGAGGATAAGTGTAAATGTGAAGAAGTTGAGATTATTAATGATGCCACCACTTTGTCATTGCTGGGGGGGTGCATTAAACAAGAAGAAACAACCAAATTATCAGTTAACCAAGAAATTGATTACTCTCAAGTTGTAGAACATCATCAACTTGTACCTTTAATTAATTGGATACATCCTAATTTGGAACTCACTCTTGCAGTTGCATCCCCTAATAAGACCCAGCTGGAACTAAATCAACCCTCCCCTGGCCCATTCCTTCTAGGCCCAATAAGCGTCACTTAATTAATCAACACTAGTCTTTTATCAATTTGTCATTTTAATTAATTATATATAATCTATTGTCAAGTGTAACCTAACCTCATCCACAAGAAGATATATATGATCAAAATTCAAAGGAACGCATCTTTCTTCGCATTATATTAGTCATTGATCATAAGAACCTCGAATTTAAAACATACTCTCAAATAGACCTCTAAAATTATAAATATTTTGAATATGTTTCTAACTATATCAAAAGTTATTCACATTCATCATTTTGTCAAATTTTAAATTTGTTAATTGTGAGTTGGTTTTTGTATTTAACCATTTACTATCAATTTACCTTCTATATTTAACAATTTACTATTAACTTGATCTCTAAATAAAACGACTTTAACCAATCGATTCTCCTCTTTTTCTAATTTAGAGAGCGAGAAAGAAACTATTAAATAATGAAATGAATAGATTGAATTAGATTTTTTTTCCCTTCATATGTAAAACCAATCGTCTGCATTATAATTGACTTGACAGAAGTTATTTACGACAACAAAAAATCTAAAACTTTAAATTGGAATTAAAATACTTTAATACTAGCTGTGAAGTATGCTTCATGACATACTATGTGTGACTAGAAACTGAATCTCCCCATGTTGATTACAAATATTGAAGATAACGAAATAGGGTGAAGATGAATCGCATCCACAAGATTCTGTAGATAATATTATATATGCCAATCAAGTGGAGATATATGGGACTTTTTGTCATGAAAGTTCTTATCATTTGTTTTGTTTTGTTTTGTATTTTTTTTTTTTTTTGCTAAAAATCATTCAGTGGATTATGAGGGTATGGTAGATTCTGTTTAATTTTTCCTTGAATTTGTTTTTGGTTGAACAGTTTAACAGCAAAAGATTGGGAAAAGAAAATACTCTCAAACTTCCTGAATGTATATTAGTCTGTATACTTTTTAGATCAAATGTTAAATTAGTTCACAGGTCATTTTTTCAGGATAATGCATATTCAAGGCTGATTTGATAGATGCAGTCATTATTAAAGCAATTAATCATGTAAATGTATAATTGACGTTGTACCTTCCAATAGCTAATTTGATTTGATTATTTAGTCGGGAATTTGGGTGTGGAGAGTAATCAATTTAGAAAAAGAAAACTTGTACATTATCCTCCTGCTTAATGCTTCATTTAAAATTGAGAAATAAAAGAAAGAGACCATTCAAGTGGGGATATTCACGATTCCCCTTTTGGCTGATGTTGATGTCTGAATCAACAAAAATACACAAGTAACCTGGTGAATAATAATTGAATTTGGCAAACACCAAATGCAACCAACATATTCGAAATTAAAATTTACAATATTTGAACTACAATTACAGATACTACAAATTAAAATTATGGTATAAATATATGACAAAAATGCGTCTTGTGCTATATGATAAAGTAAGAGGATCTAAATGTAACAACATTAACGAAGCCTCTTGCAGGTAGGAAGGTACCTTTTTGTCGTATCCGTGAATTTGTGTCTGCCATATATAATAGATAATCATCGTATTCATGCTCTCCTGTGACCGGTGTTTGTTTATCTGCACGTGCATGGCTGGTAGGTGCACAACTGTAGCCGGCTAAAATTAAAAGGAGAAAATGAAATGCAAGGGAGATAGCACAGAAAAAACAAAAGTATATAATACTAAATACACAGTATATAGTAATATAGACAGATTAATTCCGTTTGACTGTATGCATTACTCTGTATCAAGTAATAATGGCAATTTACGTTGTTATAAAAAATTCTAATTCTCAAAGCAAATTATTGTTTGTACAATAAATAATACTAACTTCTATCGAAATACCCAAAAATAATAGTAGTATTAAACTCAAGAGTGGACCAGTAACTCCACTCTGAACATAGTTACTTCTAAACTGCTGCTTGCTCATTTACATCCCTTGGGTCAAGAAGAGACCAGTAATCTCACGGTCAGGGATGGAAAATAAAGGATTGCTGCTCAGTAGCTGATGAGGATTTAGTAGAAACATACAACACATAATTCAACAGCTTTGCTAATCAATTAGAGATAATAAACCGTATTTCGATTTACCTTTCACTATCATTAATAATTTCAATAGTTTATGAGCATGATACATTTGACATTGATGATTGCCTACAGAGACAACTTACACATTCAATAACAATCAACACAAAAATTTGGATAAAATAAAAATCATCTAAAATGAATTACACTACCAACCGCAACTAGATATTACTATATACACAAAATAGGCCATTCAATGCGGCCCAGGTTACAAGGTTAGTTGATTGATCCGGTTTGACATCCTGCCTCCGGTGTCCGGCGTTTGCCATTGCATTCACTGTTTCTGGTGCGTGCTCTGAAAGCAGGCGGCATATACAGTTCTTTGCAATAGAAAATGTATTGAATTAGTCAAGTTATTTGCACTATTTGGCACCTGTCCACCAGAATAACAGAAGCCATCAGGTAAAAATCCTGCAAATTCATTTTCTGCACCATAATATATTTGGATATCATGAATCATGGGAGCCTTGAACCATCAAAGTAATACGCTTAGCACTGTCTGCACGAAAGCTGTCCCCTTTAAAACCAATCTGAAAGTACAATCATATTCAAGATCCTTAGGACAATTAAAAGCTAAAATTATGTTTTAAATACCTTATCAGTTAACAAAGTGTAGGTTACCTCAGCAGGACTTTCGGGAGGAAACCACCGGAGCAATGCGCCAAGATGCAGAACAGCAGGAATCAGCTTAAAAAGCAAGGGTGTAGTCACCTGCACAAATTTCTGTCGGTGTAAGCTTCAAAGTCACTACAAATCAAGTAATCAACTATTTAAATATTTCAGAATCTAATATTCAAAATATATCAAGATTACCCCTGAAACAGACTATAACATTCAAATCTATGCACAAGAATTTCACAACAGCAAGACTCTATTTACTAGTGATACCCTGCTAAAACTTCACTCAAATTTACTAGGGATAACCTGATTGTACACTTATATGAACAAGATCAATTAAAGATGGCCAACAAATAAAAACATAATACCATACACCCAAAAAACTTAAAATGTTTCACTTATGCTTGCAAGCTGAATATCCTGCAACTACAAGCAAGCCACCGATGTTGCGCCCTTCAACATGCTTTTCCTTTTATTTTTACATTTTTCCACAAGAATTGTTTCACATTACAAAAGCATCTCAAAACAAAAGTTGTAATATATAGGGGAGTAGAATGACCATGGTCTGCAAGGCTTGCAGCAATAGTTTGCCCTGAATAGAGGAAAACCTTGAAAGCAATCCAAAATGGATAAAGATAGCCTAACAACCCTAACCAGTGTTCAGAGAGCGTAAAGGTCGTGTATGCTAATTACAAAATTAATGAGCTATGGCAGGATCTAACATGACAGATAGACAAATGGATAATGTCTATAATATTGTATAGGGATTAAATGGATAATGTCTTCAATAATGTACGGGGATAACATGGCTCAAGTAATACAAATCACACAACACCAACAAAGTAACAAGTGATTGCTAATTTGAATTCATGACAGATGAAATGCACCAGGAGTACTTAAAAGGGCAACATAGTGTTTATGATTACTATAATTCTGTAAAGCATTGTCTGCATACCAGACTGAGAGCTGTTGTTCCGAGGAGCAATAAATACAACTTTCCCTGCAGTAAGGATTAGGCCTTCAGTTTAACTGTATGTATTTAAAGGTAACCACAGAAATATAGGAAGATAAATTTCACTGTCTTCCGAAGCATAAACACAAATTAACTAAAAGGAAAGTCTAAAAATGAAATGTGTACCTCAACTAAATGAACATTTGAAGCACGACTGAGAAGAACAAAGGCAAATTCCCCAATTTGTGCCAAGGACATCCCAACCTACACATGTGGAATAACCTAAGGTTCCTTTGTCAATGAAATGTATGATGTAACTAACAAGCAGATGTAATAGTATTAACTGTTGTCAAATCTTACAAGAACTGAAGTCTTGTTGTTGTATCCAAACCCCTTGACAACAGATGCAGCTACAATTGTTTTTATAATAATCACCAATATAACAGCTGCCAGTAAAATGTCAACATGATTCCAAAGGAAATGGACATGTATAAGCATCCCAATACTGGCCAAGAACAGAGCAGCAAAAAAGTTGCGAATTGGCTCAACCTAATATCACAAAATTTGAGTAAAGCTCAAATAAGTATGGCAAAACATGGATTCATCTCAAAATGTATGTCCTCCAAAAAGGCTCCCTGAAATTCAACTCGGTGGGCCACCCACTTTACAAGCATCCATGATGAAAATAGATAGTACCAAAAAGAATATTCAAACATTCCCCTCCTCTCAAAACATGCTTGATATGACAGAAAAGAAAACAATTAAATACTAAAAAAAAAATGATAAATGTTGGACATAATGATGCTATACACAAGTTTTTATGGAGAAAAAAAGGGAAGAACAATTGACTTTGGGTTGGAGAGTTGGTGCAAACTACACTATTGCAAAAACTTCCTAATCTTGAAAACATATAAAGTAAAACTAGCAACTACAAATAATATACATCTTAAGGAAAATGTGTTACTTGTTCAAGCGTATGTTGACCAAGATCCGTTGTTGATATCATCACTCCCGCAGCAAATGAACCTAGTTCAAGGCTTAAACCCAGCTTATCACTACACTGAAATGAAATAACAAATTATCAAAACAATTTGCCAAAGGCCCACAAGTTGTTTGGAATTCATAAATGTAAGTATAATGCGTCAGAAATGCATGCATTTAAGCAACCACTAAGATGTAGGGAAGAAAAGTTGGGTCCATAGACATAAGTCATTATACATTGAAAGGAAACAAACAGAGACTTTTACCATGATTAAGGGCACTTAAACAGTGTAGATAGAAATCAGACTACAGTGTATTAAGAAGATAACACTCTTGTCAAGTAACAAAAAATTGAAAATAAAGAATGGATAGAAACACACCCAAGCAACTATTAGACAGAATGCCACTGATGCCAACTGATAAAGTTCATTGGTCTGCACAAGAAAAATACAGTTAAAAAGTAACACAGGAACAAACTTCCAACAACAGAGCAAATGTCTATGTTCACCTGAGATGATAAGCTTATCATAAGCTTAAGGAACCATGGGACGCAAGTACGAGATAATACTGACAAAACTACCAGAAATGTCATTAAGATCAACAACCTGAAACAATATAATTAAGTATATCAGAAAGAACAAATGACTGAAACAAGCATACTATCAAACAGGAACAAAGCTGATGTCGTCAGCATATCAAATCAAGCAGACTGCGTTATGAAATGCAACCAGGCTATGTTAAGTTAGTGCTGCTACTCTGCCAGACATACCAAACTAAAGCATATAATAATGGTAACATCTTCTCCCACCCCCAATATTCTCAAAAGCCTCCAATTGTGTCCGGATTAGCAAATCCAGAGGTGCAAAATACACGTCTGAATTAGCCAATCCAGACATGTATTTGGGAGATTTTTTATAACATTGGAGGGTGGGAGAAGAAGCCACCTATAATCTAAGGGAAGATACTGGTATCAGCAAATTTATTTTTCCGCATGAAACCCTGTAATACTGCCCACTCCACCGACGAGAACCAAAATATTAGAAGCCGACTCTAAGAATGACTGGATTCCTTTACCATGCCTGTTATCCAAGTGAACTTCATTAATCATTGCAACCCTTTAAGGACACATTCAGTTGTATTGGTTCAATATAAAGTCTGATTAACAATGTAAGTGTAACACAAAAGAAATAAATATACTGAATACACTCATTCTAGGTGGCCATGTGGATGAAGTCTAAACTAAGATTCATAATAAAACATACAAGTATTTTTTGAAAGAAAAAGAAGGATTGAAGTGACTTCGTTTGGACTATGAACATGGCGTAACAAATTCAAAGGATAATCTGTTGACGATCTGTAGACCTCAAAAATCTTTAGCCAGATATGTTATCTGAAGAGCTCACTATTATTTTTAAATTACTTGCATCTACATATTTATAAAATCTCTTGACAAGCCAAGAATAAAAACTATGAACAGAATACCTTTTTTAAAGTCTAGAAAATGTAAGGTCAACTGGACAGTAGTCACACTGGAAAGACAGGATCAGAATACAAAGAAACAGCACCCGAGAACCTTAGGGGTCTAATGGCACCTATTATAGATCTTCATAAACCATGCTGAGATAGAAATATAGCATAAATAAATGACAGTCCACCCTATAATTAACTTACGATTTAGCCATGGATATTACTCCCTGAAGAACACCTGATGTTCCACCCAAGACAGGAAGCAGTGCAAAGAGCAAACCAACAGCACAATCCTGGAAAGAACCAATAACGTTGAATATTGAATTTTAAAGTATATCTGAGAGAAGATCTCAGGGTCATTGAATGCACTAGTCTCCACTCTTTTTACATGACTGTTGCAGCAATGTTGCAGTCATACATGTGCATCTATAAATATAAAAGTAATAATACATACCTGCAGAATCAGAGTTCCAATTATAACCTGACCATGAAGGGCATTGACGCTATTCCGTTCCATTAAGAATTTCAAGACCTATGGGCCAAAGAAGAATAAAAGCAAATTCAGAGGCATTGATGAGGAAATAAAATATTCTAAGAGAATAACACTTTAATTGGGTGTGACAGCGAGGAAGGATGATAACATCTAGAATCGAAGTGATTGAAGAAAGAGCTTAGTATTTTTAGATTTTTCAAAAACAGGGAAACTCTGATATAATTTATTTTTTTATTACAATTGTACATATCTCACATAATTTTTGCTAGTATCTCTGATATAACCAAATACTACGAAAAAATTGAATTATAATAACAAAAGTTAAAAATAAAAAAGATAAATTTGTCACTAATTCAATCATTTAATGTTATGTCAAGATTAGAGACATTTGTACAAGGATTTCTTTTTGAAATTTGGTCCATGCATACATAGGCACATGAATATTATATCCTTATTAATGTTGTTTTGGTCTTTTGTTGGTTTGAAATGAAAGTCAAAGACAACATTTTATTCATCATTTAATTATCACATCACATACTTTGTGGCAGGACTTATTTGTAGCTGGGACAGACACAACATCAGTCACAATTGAACGGGCATCCAGAGAAATTGAAGACAACAAGAAAGGAACTTCAAAAAGTCATCAACAAAGATGAAGGACTTAAAGATTCAGATATCACTAATCTCCCTTACTTACAAGCAGTTGTAAAAGAAACCCTTAGGTTGCATCCATCAGCCCCTATATTAGACCCACACTTTTTATCATAGAATTTTTCTTTTTTATCAATTTTTAATGTGTTGATTTTTCCTTTCAATCTTATGCTCCTATCAGAGAGATATTACTATCATATGATCAACTAATCTTCTAATCCCTTACACTGAAGTTGTCTATTTCGTCCCTAAATTTTTACAGTTCAACTTATTTGGTCTAGAAATATGAATCGCCATCAAATCTAATCCAAGTGCGCCCAAGCGATAGCATATTACAATTTACAATTATCAAAGAGCAGGCATAGGTTACTTGAAATACGTATAAAGCCTGAAGTAAAACACCATCAAACTCAGTGTCTATCATAGTGTGACAAATTTGTACTCATGTACTTCACATTTATACTGTAGAAAAGGGATATCAGAAATTGTGATCAGCAAATTACCACTGCTGTTGAAGACATGGATAGAAATGCACCAACAAATATTCCTTCAGATGATTTACCACCACATAACTGCAGATATGGTTTAGGTGCGTACATTAGATTTCACTGTCACTAAGTGGAGAATATTGTAATAAATATTAGTACAAAATATCATTGCTTGTTGCACTCAACTGGATGCCTCAAAATCAATACATGATCCTACAGAACTATTTTAAGAGTTTTAACATATCTAGAAAAGTATAAGCTCTGCTCCCCAGGGCTGTATTGAACTATGTTTGATAACAGGGTCATTCATTCACCAATAGTACTGGGGAAAAATACCAATATTCAAAATTACCATGGTATAGATACACGTGTGGGAATGTTTAAGTAACACTAAAGAATAAAAAGAAATATAACTTTACAGGTTTTTTTCCTTGCATTTGTGACTTATTATCAGAGAAATGAATGAATATATGTAATTAGTGAGTATGAATAATACACTTTCAACAAATTAGGACCTTATGACAATCATGTAGGCAAAGCAGAAAACCCACAACAACTGGTGAAGAACTTCCGTCACGACCTAAGTTATCTTTTCAAAATATTAATAGAAAGGAATTATCAGACATACCGAAGCTGTTATTCCACACAAGCACATAAATAAGAGAATTTGCAGCAGACCTCCAAGAATAGCCACTGCCCGAACAACTCGAAGCTGCAAACATGAAAAGTCAGATTCACCCCATTTATGGATGAGCTGAAAATACACAAGTTTAAGCGAAAGGAATAAATGAGTATACAAGCCAACCTTTGTTGTGGAAAACTCTAAGCCCAATGCAAAGAGCAAAAAGATGACACCAAATTGAGCAACTGTCTCAACCTGCAAGGAACAGAAGCAGTTGTGTGAGATTATTTGAAGATAAATTAAATATTGTAAGTTGCTTTAATTATCACTCTTTTTCAATATGTCATATACAAATATATCATATATGTCGTCACGATCCCATTCACACAATATTTCTAGAAATAACATGACCGGCTCAAAGAAAGAAAAAACAATCAGTAGAGTACAAAACAAAAGAACTATATGGGCAACATACTTGGACCATTTCACTAACAAAACTCAAACCTCCTGGTCCAATGAGGGATCCTGCTAACAGATATCCAGTCATGACCTGCAAATTTGATTGTATGGATGATACAACTTCAATAGGTGTATGATAGAAATAGTTATCCTTTCAAAAAAAAAATCAGTTTGTGATCAAACCGGTTGTCCAGCACAAGCAAAGGCAATGCCACCACAGGTGGCGGAGACAATGACAACCACGAGATCTGATATCAATCTGCAAATATGGAATATCAAAAAGGTAAGCAGCCTGACTAGTTAGTAGTCGCAGCCACTCATACACGCAATGCTACTTAAAAAAAAATAATAATAAAAAAGGATAGGAACTGTAAGTAAACCTCAAATCTAATTGCAGAACAGGGTACTTTGACTTGGGATTAGATATGATAAAGACATTGTCCTGAAGATAAGAAAATAAAGAGTACTTTAAAAAACAGTAGTACATGTCCAAGTGTATTTTTCATACATATCATGATGATATGGTAGTAAAAAATATTATTGCATTCTGTAAGTTTGAAAAATCTAAACTTCAAGAGCTTGACTGAGACATACCTTGCGATCAATTAAAGTCGGCATATCCTCAACCCGGTTCTCTCTGTCCAAATTGAAAACGTCATGGAACTGAAATGACCTGATAGAAAACTTGCCAGATGTCAAAATTGCTGAAAACAATTATTAGCATTGCATTAAATTATTAAAAATCAGTTCTCTCTCGAAGAAAAAACAACAATCCAATTATTCTACAAGAAAGAGGTGCGTACTTTTCCTCTTTGCTCTCATTTTTCTTGGGCTTAACTCTAGCAACAGTTTCTAAAACAGCCTGATACAATGAACATGTCATGAGAAGGAAGGACATTAGATAACAAGTCTATTCAACACCTATCAATGAGTCACCCATAAAAACCCTCATAAGTTTTTTCATAAAATGGAGGGCAGCAAAGTAAACAAGCCCATTTCCCACCATAAAATTCATGATCTCAAATAAAATCTAAAACACATTTTTTACACATCATAAGTGAAATCTGAATATATAATATCATCTATCATGACCTCTGTCCTAAGATTAGCACAATGCTCCTCCAATGATTTATCATCAACCAAATTAAATTCTTACCAGATTGAACTCTAGCCTAAAGGCTAAAGCTAAATACTTATATGACCAAAATAAGGCCGTTGGACTACACCCCGTTGCCCCTATGGCTGCTTCACATTTAGCAGCATATATAACTTCCAGTGACAATTAAATAATAGCATAACAAGGAATTAACTACAAACCTGCTGCTCAGCAACACTGTTGTTGAAACTACCAGCATCAGTACCTGCAAAACAGTCAAGGTAACTAACCAAGTACACTCATTTGAATAAAACTTTCCACATAGTAAGACTCAACAATGCCATGACAACGTATCCATTCACATAAAAGGATTCAGCACTCGAAAGCATTCCATAGGTTTCCCATCATAAAATCCAATAAACATGGAGCGAATTCCACTAACAACTTTTCCCCCTATCCTCAAGCGCATCAATTTCACAACACAAATCAGAAAATTGCACAGGTATCCAAAAGTGAAAAAGAAACTCCAATTAATCCACATTTTCGAATACTCATAAGGAATAAGCATCCATCAAAACACGATCCGAAAATTTCAGCCACGAAATTAAAAAATGCATAAGCATTAAAAAAAGAAAAGGTGAGAGAAGCTAGATCTACAAACCATCGTTCTGTTCATTCTCCGGAAACTCCCTTTCGAGAGCCCGATCAATCATGTTAGCGAGACTATCCTCGTTGGATCCCGCAAGCGAGGCATTGCCAACGGCGGTTGCGTTGGTTTCCGGTAAAAGAAGCTCTGACTCCGGCACAGAGTTCTCGTCAAGGAGAGAGAAAGAGAATGAAGGATAACAGAGAAGTAGATCACATAGAATGAGAACTTTGAGAATCGCATGTGATAGTAACCTCATCTCCCAGGCTCAGAGAGAGAGAAAGAGTAACGGAAGAACGTTACGGCGACACCGCAAGAGTTAACAGCACCGTCGTGTTTAGCGCGCGAAATCTCTCTCACTCTTGTAAAGACAGAGAGATTGCGAGTTATGCTTTAGAGAGAGAAAGAGAATAAGGTGGAGTGAAAGTGTGAAAGTACCAAAAAGTCCTCGATGTTCGGTGAATGAAAATTGAAAAAGGTAGTTCGGACGCGAGAATTGCCTGTTGCAGTGGGAAGGGAAACGCACGTACAGCCAAGCGCGTGGGTCGATGCAAAATCAAGATGCTTGCTTACTTATGTCGTAACTTATGCAAATTGCATAACATTACAGGTATCAAAGATGTTTCCAATAATATGCAGACACGTTCAACAATAAGCAACCGTTACCAATTCCATGAGAATGCATTGCTTCTATCAAACAAAAAGAAAATTTGAGTATACATTACTCACACAATAATAACTTTTGCTATTTTTTGAAAAACAATACCTTTTGCTATTACTTTTATATCTTTGTAGAAAAAGAAACCATTATATTTTTGGCTTATGTGAGGTTGAGTATTTTTGCTTAAAGGATTTATGTAACTGTTTTTTAAATGAGTTAGAGGGGCATGCAACCAAGAACGGATCTATGTTTATCTAATAGGGGTCGCTGGTTCGTTAAGTTACAAGTTGTTGAATAATTTTATTTTTATCATTATTAATTAAAAATTTGGTGTTGCTCCTAAAAAAAATATTAAATAATTTTATTTATGAAGAATCAAATATGCAATGATGTGGCAAATATGATTGAATAATTATTTATTTGAACATAACAGAAAACTATACAAACGCTAGAGAATTATAATTCATAGATGTTTAGGTGTCTTTAATTTTTCTTTGATATAAAATGACATAGTTTTGATGGTCTTCAATTGTTTTTTTTTAGTGATTATTTACTTGTACATTGATATACTATTATATAAATATTTTTATACAATTTTTTTCCATTAATAAAAGAAAATTTTGTCCATGAATTGAACGTGTTAATTTATTTTACGATGTAATAAAAAAGAACTAACTACTATGCCACTTCAAATAAACAATTTTAAAATATTCTTAAAGGAGTGGAATGACATAGTAAAATAGTGGATCCTCACAAGACATCAATATAAAATAATTTTATATTGATAGTGTATATTTTTAAATTTATTTTAAAATTTAAAAAATAAATTGATATTAATTATTTTATTATTAAATTAAATAAACTTTTTATAGGCGACATTTGTTAAATATAGTCTTTTATAAGAAATAAGACAACTACCGAAAAACGGTTACCAAATATCTTTAAAGAGACAATTATCAAATAGTGTAAAAGGAATATGATAAAAACAATTTGAAACTGCCCCATAAATATTTTAGGAGACATTTATCGACAATAGACATAAAATATTGTCAGATCCACTTTTAAACAACAATTTACGCATGATGTTTAAAAAAGGTTGTTAGAGACAACATTTTGTTGTAGTGTAACCAAAAATATATATTAAACTGATAAATGTACATAAAATTGTGGAAAATTATGTAAATTAAAACAAATAATTGTTTATCAACTATTGGGTTGATTCATCTAAGTGTATGATTTCGTTAGTATTTGTGTATTGTATTAAAATCCTAGTGGATTTGATTCAAGAATTTAATTAATTTTCAAACACTAGTAAAAAGTTTATATATGGCTATCAAATCATTAAAAAAATTGACTTTAATCATAGATATAATTTTTAAAATCATGCATATGAATGATTGTATTATACAACAATATATAGGGCTGGACATTGAGTCGATTCAGACTCAAAAACACCAACCGACTCAAACTGCAGGTGAGGGGAGGAACACATGCCCATTATAGTTTGCTTATTATCACGGTTTCGACAGGGTCGCAAATTATCAGATAAAACAATTGGATTGATTTGTTTTGGCCCAATTATTGGGCCACACAAAATCTTTGGTCCAATAGCTTTTTTTTTATTTTTCTGTATGACTAATTTATGACCCAGTTTTTTTTACCTATTTTTGGGTAATTATTATATCCATTTTACAAACTTTGAATTTGTGGGCCATGTATACATGTTTGGTATTTTCTCTTGATGAGCTATTTGAACTATCATGTCCAATATGGTCATTATCTATGGCCCAATTATAGCTACAAAATTAAATTTCCTCATGTCACATAATAATATCAGAAGTAAGCATGATACAATTGATCGATAGCTTAAAAATACTCAATGCTATGACATACAAGTTTTAGTAGAAATACTCAACACTATGAATGTTGAGACACAATGTTAAGTTATAAAAATCATGTAGTAACTAATTGTTTAAGCACGTTGATTGTTTCAAATGAGTCTATGACAATTGACAATATTACAAATCAACACAAGTTATAGATATTAGATTATAATTATGATTAACTTGTGATATTTGCTACACAATTTGAGAAATCGATAGCAAGTCAATTTAAATTATTACTACTAATGAGGATATAAAATGATATTGAACAAGCTAAATGACACTGACCAAGTCAACACACCATTAATTTACTAAATCAGGTCTACAAAGTGTTATTCTTTTGCTCACATTAATGAGTCTAGAAACTGTAAAAAATAAACTTAAGCACACATTTACAATACTCTTGCTCTATACAATGTCATAAAATACAATAGGGTCGTGTTTTGTTTTTTATAAAATATAAAAGTAATGTATTTATGTCTTATTTTGGATTCCAATAATATTACTATAAAAAATAGCCTCCTGCTAAATGCATTCGACGAAAGCTTGTAAAGTTGTAAAACGCCATAAGCCTCCCATTTGGCCCTCGAAAAACAGTCTAGACAACACACACTAATATTTGAGACATTTCTTTTTTAAAAAACTATTCACCAAAATTAGAGTTAGAATTGTCTTCATTTTTTATTATTTCGATTTCTTTTGTTTCCATAGTTTTATGCCTATATTTGCACATATTTTTAGAACATGTGGCATAAATAACATATTTATTGATTTTATACACACAAAATTATAGTAATACATTTTCCATTTCTTTTGAGAAACAAAGAAATAGAGAGGATCTCAACCTCAAAGTCACCTATTAATAAAACTATATTAATTCTACGGGAAAAAAAGAGAGAGTTAATAGATAAATTGGTTATTGAAATGGTAAATATCTATCAAATTAGTCTTGAATTTTTTTAAATTGACAAATACATATTTGAAATTATAAACTATCAAAAAAAATATGTCCCTATAAACTTTTTCCGTTAAATATTTTGATGTGACTATAATTGAATATGCGGCTTATCCATATTGATTTCACATCAATGTCATATTGTCAAAGACAAATTTGTCAATGAAATTTTGTAATCTCATAAACAAATTTGTGAGTAAATGTAATTGTATATTGACTAATTTTGGACGAATTAATCCATGAAATATTTAAATTTCATAGAAAAATTAGTCTAGGTTGTGATCAAATTAATATGAGATCAACGTAGAAAAGTCAAATATTTCATTTACATCCCACGTCATATTCTCTAACGATAAAAATTTAAACATAAACAATTCTGATTACCATTTAATTTTATAATTTTAAAGATATATTTGTCAATTACAAAATTCAAAAATAAATTTGAGTGACACTTACAATTTTAATGACCAATTTATCTATTTACTAAAAAAAAATTACATGAAACAAATCACAATTAAGCCCCCCAAAAGAAGCATAAATAGGGCTTAAAGTCCTAAACCACGAGTTTATAACCAATGTGCCCATGGTCCCCTTTCTTAGAATCTCTCCTCATAGTACTCCCTCAACTTTCAATTCTCAAAAGTCTAAAAGTTAGCACATTCACTCTCCAAAACTAAAATTTCCACCCACTATTTTCCCAAAAAGTAAAGTAAAACAAAAAGAGTGACTAACTAAGATGGGTGTAAGCAACAACATAACAGCAGTTCTAAACTTCATAGCCATATTATCTTCAATTCCCATAATAGCCTCAGGAATTTGGCTAGCATCAAACCAAGACAACCAATGTATCAACCATTTCCGATGGCCAATTGTCATAATAGGAATCCTCGTACTCCTCGTTTCTTTAGCTGGTTTTGTGGGTGCTTATTGGAACAAACAAGGTCTCTTAGCACTTTACCTTTTCACTATGGCACTTCTCATAGCTATCCTCCTTATAGTCCTTGTCTTTGCCTTTGTCGTTACGAGACCAAATGGAAGCTATGTTGTTCCTGGAAGAGGGTATAAAGAGTATAGTTTAAATGGGTTTTCTTCTTGGTTAAAGAAGCATGTTACAGGTTCTGGAAGTTGGGAGAAGATTAGGTCTTGTTTGGCTGTTTCTGATGTTTGTATTAAACTTACCCAGAATTATATCACCGCTGATCAATTTTTCAATTCTCATATCTCTCCCTTACAGGTAACCTTATCAATTCTCTCTGTTTTTTTCTTCAAAAAATTAAATATTGCCTATTAGTACTAATTAGAGAATGAAATTGTTTTGTTGGTGTTTCTAATTTTAGTAATTTAAGAGCCTGCAATTTCTGGTGGTGATTTTTGCTTGCCAGATCCACCAGTCAGTAATTTGCTTTGGAAACAAACAAGATATAAATTATTGTTTTCATAAAGAGAATTACTGTATTCTTTGGAGGCACTTATTGCTCAATTGTCTGTAGCTCATATCATAGACCCACATCACATGATCCCATGTTACTATGTTTATTACTGAATTCGAGAATTACATTTTTATATTCATAGGAATCATAAAGTCAATTGTGCTGGTAGCTAGTAGGGAATTATAGTGCCCGTGACTTTTTAAGTGGGACCAATATATTTTGCACCTAACCATTCATTAGTTAAAAATAAAATCCATGTGTTGGATCCAAATTTACTACTATTTATTGACAATTGATGATGATAAATAAACTACTTGTCATCATGTGAATTACAAGACCCACCATTAAGCCTTGGATTAATTATTTGTTTGAAATTTGAGGTTAACATACACTCAACGTGTTCACACTCCACGGGCCATATTTGGGTCCTTTTAAGTTTATGATATAAATCTTATCTTCTTGTCCATTTTCAAAAATTCCTATGTCTTGAATACCCTGAAAATGCATCATTAGGAAAAGACACTAGACACGTCCCTTGTTACTAGCTTGGCTAAACCAGTAAACACATGGAAGTGGTACCTTTACAAGTATGATTGGGACACTCGAATGTTCCATGTGAGATAGCTACTGACCAATTCACTTAGAGAGAAATTGTGAAAAATTTAGACACTCATTAACTAGCTTAGTATTGTTAAGCTCATTGTTTTGTCTCTCTCTCTTGCACAAGATAGAAATGTTATGGTTGCTAGCTCGTGACATGGTCCGGAACTTGTCTGCCCATCTTTTATGTTTAAGGATTTTCATGTTGCAACACGATTGTTGTTGAGGTTTTATCAGCCACACGTGTCTATAATTTTCTGCAATATCAACAATTGCATAGTGATCACGACTACTGTTTAAATGGACACTCACTTTCTATACACTTGAACAACATTTAATTAATCATGTAAAAAAATATGGTTAATTCAGTTGAATAAATAGTTAATTTAAATCAGAGTCAATAATATGGTTAATTCAACTACATGATTAACTATAATTTTCAACGTGATCTAAATTAACTATTTACTTATTTGAATTAATCATATTTTTGCACGCAATTAATTAGGTGTCGCAAATGTACGAAACAATGGGTCTCCATAAAACATTTGTTTTGAAAATTAAATAAGAAAAAAAAAAGGATTCTATTAATCATGCTTAGGAATTTGTTTGATTGCAGTCAGGATGTTGCAAACCTCCAACAATTTGTGGATACAATTATGTGAGTCCCATAACATGGACAAACCCTGTGAATCCAATGGCTGATTCAGATTGCTATTTGTGGAACAATGATCAAAACCAACTATGCTACAATTGTAATGCTTGTAAGGCTGGTCTACTTGGAAACCTAAGAAAAGAATGGAGAAAAGCAAATATTGTTCTCATTGTTGCTGTGGTTGTTCTTATATGGGTTTATGTCATTGCTTGTAGTGCCTTTAAGAATGCCCAAACCGAAGACCTCTTTAACCGTTACAAACAGGGTTGGGTTTGACGTCTCTCATTAGATCTAACGATTTCCGCAACTGTTACTGTGCAACTGCAGTAGGATCCAAATCCGACGTATATCCTCTTTTCTCACTTAGAACATTTTTCAACTTTTTTACACGGAGTCTTTTTATTTGTAGCTCTCTATTTATATGCATTGTAAGTAAGTTCTCATGTTATGGACACATGAAATTTTTCGTGTATGGATCATATGCAGCTGCTGCATAGTGTAACAATATGTAGAGTTGTCAGGTCTAGAGAAAGAAACTTTCTCTATTAAAATTTGAAAATTCTACATACTGTTATACGATACAACAACGACAAAAAAATCTAATTGTTTTGTCTGATCCTGCGGTAACTGCTTGGTGGCACTGGATGGAAGTTCTTCTACAAACCGTTAATACCCTCTTACGTCCTAAATATAAGAAAAAGTATGGTCCAAGCATATGATTAGAGTGATTCTATATTGTAAAGACGTGATCACATGAGTGTTTTTATATTTTAATATTATCAAGATATCCATGAACACAAACAATTATTAATGCAACAATAGTATTTTTACTATTATTATTTATCTATACTCATTCAACATCTCATTAATTTTGATATCTCTCTTTCTATCACATTCAGAGTCGACCATGGGTCTGTGCTGGCAGACCAATAGCATATGGTCCAATTTTTTTTTTTATCTTTTTTAATAGTATTATAGGACACCAAAAAATATTAAGAGAGAAAGGTTGACTATACACCGTAAAGTTTAAAATCAAAACAAAAAAACCCAAAATCTAGAAACATAATTAAATTTTATGAAAAAAAAGGTTTGGATTTTTAGAAGAAAAAAAATAGAATTAGATTTTTGATGTTATTTTTAAGTTTTTTTTTGCTTGTTTTGATGTTATTTACAAGTTTTTGATAATATTTACAATTTAAATAAAAAAGGATTCTTTTTAAGTTTTTAGTGTTTCTTTTTATTATAGTTTAATTTTAAATATTAGAACAGACTCTTTAAGATATTTGAGATGGGCTTAATTACATCAGTTTTTCTATTTTTTTCTCTTTTAAAATAGACTAAATAGTATCCGTGGTCCCTTAACTTAATTTCAGTTAACGTTTTAGTCCTTTATCTTTTTTTTTTCCCGATTTGGTCCTTTATTTTAATTTTAAGTGACAATTTGATCTTTTATGTTTTAAAATGTCAACAATATTATCCTTTTTTTTTACAATAAATTAAAAAATTCATCAAAAATTTCAACCAAAACCTATAAAATTAATTATATTATTTAATATAATACAAATTTTATCAAATTCGTAACTCAAATCTTCAAATAAACTCATATTTTCATTTTTTATTTGATGTTGTTAGAGATGAAATTTTAAAAATCAAATAAAGAATAAAAATATGAGTTTATTTGAATATTTGAGTTACGAATTTGATGAAATTTGTATTATATTAAAGAATATAATTAATTTTATAGGTTTTGGTTGAAAATTTTGATTAATTTTTTGAATTTTTGTAAAAAAAAAAAAGGATAATATTGTTAACATTTTAAAAAATAAAAGATAAAAGACTAAAACGTTAGCTGAAATTAAGTTAATTTAACCATTAAAATATTATTGAAGTGTTTAGATGTTTATGGATAATTTTTGTATTAGTATATCTTTAGTAAGTTACTATGATTGTAGCAGAATAGGAGAAACAAGGAGTTCAGGCTTTAGAGAGTTCTATTGTGTGTCAGATCAATGTTATTGTACATCAGATCTATTAAGAAAGACCGAACAAGTACTCCAGTCAAGAGAGCAGTTCTCCAAGGTGAATCCATTATCCAATGATATCTAGAAGTTAGAAATAAACTTGGTGGAGTTATATTTTCCAAATTATTTGTCTATTTATCAAAAAAATTAAGATTTAAATCTGGTTGGTGATATTTCGTATGTTATTTTTTTAAGTTTAAGTTTAATATTTATGAAAGCTTAATATGACAAAACACATTTTATATTAACATTTTTAATTAAGCAATCACACATATTTTTTAGTAGATTAATACGTCAATTAAATAAAGTGGTTTTTTATTTATTTAATGTGATATTTTAAAAAAATTTACTTTATATTATAATATTTTAATTTTATTTTATTATAATATATTTAAATATATAAAAAATTAGTGTAAAATAATATGATTAAATTACTAAATGTTTAGTAAATTTATAATTTAATGAGCATTAATACTAAAAAAAAGGATATTTGTGTGAATAAGAATATAATAATTGTTAAAAAAATTAATTAAATATATAAAAGTAGTTAAATTTTATAAAAAAAATATTTATATTAAAAAAATAATTATTAATTATAATAAAATAATAAAAACTTAATTATATAAATATAAATTTTTATCAATATTATATTTTTATATTGGACTTATCCCATATAGAAAAACCTAACCCAACTCTTAGAAAACTAATATATAAAGTGCAGCAGCTCTTCTACCTATCTACAAACACTTCTTCCTAATCATAAGGTGGATAAATAATCTATGGAAATATAAAGTTACACTTTCGTAAGGTTTATTCAATTGCTTTCCATGGAAATATAAAGTTACATTTTCGCGATGTTTATTCAATTGCTTTCCGTTCTATTCAATTATTTATTACACTCACAAATCTTGATAAAAAATTATTTATCACCACATATATACTATAACACAACACAACTTATCACAAATCGTGGATATGGTAAGTGTTTTTAATTATTTTTTTTAATTTTCAACTAGTTTCTTAGTAGAAGGTATATTTGATATTTTTATAAAAATTTGTGAAAATATAAATGAGATAAATTTTTGATACTATTAAATAGAGAGCTACTTTAGTTAGGGGAGTCCAAATAGTGAGCCCCTGCCACTTTAGTTAGGGGAGTCCAAATAGTGAGCCACTGCCACTTTAGTTAGGGGAGTCCAAATAGGGAGCTATTCTTAAATAGACCAGGTCCAAATAGCACTTTAGTAAGAGATAAATAGGAAGCATCTTAGAAAAAGACTATTAAGGAGACTATTAATTAGAGGACTATTAATTAGACATATTAACAAGACTATTAATTAGAGGATTATTAATTAGAGAGTAACCGTTAAACATGTCCAGATAGGGAGCTACCTTAGAGTAATTTCAAAATAGAGAGAGTGGTAATAATGTAACACTTTCACAAAAGTTTATTCAATTATTTGTATCTCCTTTCTTTGTACTATTTTCTTTTCATTCTATTCAATTATTTATTATCCCTCAAGTTTCCTCAGATTTCTTGATAGAAATTTATTTATTATAATTCACCACATGCGTAAATTGCTTTTGAACTTAACTTGCATCACATGCGTAAATTGTTTTTGAACTTAACTTGCACCACATACGTAAATTGCTTTTGAACTTAACTTGTGCCACAAGACGATTAACACATGTCTCAAATAGGGAAGACTATTAACACATGCCCCAAATAGGGAGACCAAAATTTTGTTTATCATATAAACTGAATTTTTGAAATATGCATTTCTTGATTTTGAAGACCACTTTTGATGCTTCCTATTCTCTCTATCTATCTCCGAAACAAATTAAATTAAATTTCTCTCAATTTCTATTATCTCTTTACACTTATGGATATGAGAGTAGTTAAATTTTATAAGATATAATTTTTCTCGACTCTCATTCTCTCTCAGCATATAGGTATGAAAGTAGTTAAATTATATAGAAAAAAATATTTATGTTAAAAAAAATTAAAAAAAAAATTATTAATCATGACAAAATTATGAAAATCAAATTATATATATAAACTTTAATACAATATTATGTTTTTATATCGAGTATAATCCATTAATAAAAAAATCTTACTCACTTCTTGCAAAACTAATATATAATATAAGGTGGGGGACATCTAAGTATGAGAATATAATATAACACTTTCACAAAGTTTATTCAAATATTTCTATCTCATTTCTTTGTCCTAATTTTCTTTCTATTCTATTCAATTATTTATTATCACTCAAATTTATTGATAAAAATTATTTATTATCACCCACCACATACATAATAATACAACAAGTTTAAATATACAGGCCCCATATAGGGAGCCCAAATTTTTGTTTATAATATAATCGATCTATGGTTATATGAACCGTGCATTTTTTTCTTCGCGATTTTTATTCGCAAACTCATACCTCACTTTTAACACCTTCCAAATAACTCAAATAAAAAGAAAGAAATTAATATTTCATGTATGGAGGAGGGGTTTCTACCCTTTTTTACTTGTCTTCTTATAAATGTATTTCTTTTTTTATAAATTGTTGAGATAATTTTGAAATAGTGCATGTAGTAACTGATTCGATCAATAGAGAATATCTTACTCATTAGAGATAGAAGATGTTTAGAGTTTGTTTGATTCTCTTCTCAAAAACTCTATTTTATTTTTTAAAATTTAAAAAATTTGTTTGAATTATTTATTTTTAAAAATTGTTTTGTAAAACTATTTTTAATATTATACTTTTTAAAACTAAAAAAACAAAACAGTTAAATGGTATTTTTACGTCTCAATTTTCAGTTTTTTTAATTCTCTAGTCAAAAACTATTTTAAAAATTTAGATTAGCAAATAAGTTTTCTCTTTTTCTCATCTCTAAAACTGTTTTTAAAAACAAGTATCTCAAACAAATTTTTTCTTTAATTCTATTCTTTAAAACATTTTTAAAAAACTAAAATTTAAAATTGTTTTAAATAGGCTCTTACTTGTTGTATTTTTACATTTATGAATGAATGTTTATTATTTGTTTTACGAGTGTTAATACTAAAAAAAAAAGAATATTTATGGAGATGAATATAAAAAGGTTGTATTGCGATCTGACATATAACTTTAGGAAATAATTTGATTGAATACGAGGAAGTAGTTAAATTTTATACGAACAAAATATTTATGTTAAATAGACGTATATTAATAGATAAATTAATATAGATATTGTAGTGTATGTTATAATTTTGGGTTCAATGTATTTTATGATTAAAATTATTTTTATGTGTAGAATTGTAGTTGTTTTATTATCGTTGCTACCTATACATATTTGCTTGTTGACCTAATCAAATAGTCTTTGTGCATTATATAGACTGATGTGTGTATAGAGACTAAAATTTATTTTTTTTAATTTTTTAAATTATCAATATTGCACTTTTTTTTTATTAAGACATAATTTTTAAAATTAGAACAAACCTTTCGAAATCTTTAAGATGACCCTGAATATAATCATGTCACAAAAATAAATAATAATATTTGAATCACCGAAGTGATCAAAGTAAATAAATCACAAAATTGTTACATTATCATTCAACAAATTAAAGATAAATTATAAATTAAAAAATAATAAAAATTTTACAAAATTAACTTTATTAACTAGTATATTGGTGTATTTTTATTCTCATAAATATAAAGTAGAAAATAATAATTTAAGAACGATGGATATAATATGAATTATATTAACTATTTATTTTTGTCGCATGCCAATTTTTTCAATTTATTTATTTAATTTAAATCATTTTATATTAGTAGAACAAATTCGTCTGATGAATAGTATAAAATTTTACATTAATGGTGCATGCTCTGATGTGGAGGGTGATTTATTTTCTTATTCTCATAATTATATTTTAATTTTCTCTCATCCATTTGCTTATTCTTTTTTTCCGATTAATTTCAGTTGGTTATTTGGCCTCTTCCTTCCAAGCACCAAGTGGCACTAAATGTTGATGGAAGTTCATATGGAAATCCCGGAAGGGCAGGCTATGGAGGTTTAATTAGAGATCATAGAGGTTCATGGGTGTTAGGGTTTAGTGGACATATTAAATTTGCCGACAGTCTAGAAGCTGAGCTCGTAGCCATATTTAATGGATTAATGTTAGCTTGGAACATTGGTTGCAAAGATGTGAGTTGTAGATCCGATTGTATGAAAGCATTATCTTTAATTCAAAACACAGCATCTCAACATCATAAATATGCTAAGATTATTGATGATATCAAAAAATTGATATCTAGATATTGGATTGTTTCGTTTGAACACACGTACAGAGAAGGTAATCAGTGTGCAGACTTTATGGCAAAGTTGGGAGCAAATGCCATGACTTATATGGGAATATTTCCACAGCCACCAGCTTGTCTATCTTCTTTACTCTTTAGTGATGCTATGAGAATTCCTTATACAAGGGTGTAAACATGTTATATGCTTTATTCCTTATACAAGGGTGTAATTATGTTCTATGTAATTATGATAAGCCTATTGCTTAGAAAAATTTGTTTTACTTATAAAAAAAGTCAAAGCTCGTAAAAAAAGTCAACACACTAAAAACCAAAGATATGAAGAAGACATTTTTTTTGCACCATCTGCTCAACACTCTAAAATAAACACAAAATGGAAAAAATAGTTTAGTTCCAGCAGAATCCTAATCTAAATTTAATCAAATCTGATTATGAGAAAACATCAAAGATATAAAGTGGAACATGAAAAGAATTTAAGATATCCAAATGAGAATGCTATATCATTCTAAATCAAGATCATCATAATTCTATGATTGTATATTATTTACAGATCAAAAGTAAAACAATCTTTGAAGCTAAGCTTGTCCTCTACTTAATTAGCTCATAACATATAAAATTGAAACCAAATATATGGAAATGGAAGTACCTTTATTGTTTACTTGAAACTACAAATGAATGATTTTGGTATGAACATCATTTCCATAGAGAGCAAACTATGATTCAGCTCAGCAATCAAATAATTTTGTACCCTCCCGATCCTAGGTAGAATCTCTGATTTTCACAAAAGAAATTACCAGTATTCAATGTCAACCAACAAAATCTGACATAGTCTTATGCAGCAGATAGAAGAACAGACTCTACAAATGAGGTAGAGCCATTATTAGGTGCACCCTTTATCTTGAGAATAGAAGTAACCAAATTATAAATCTCGACATTCTCAAATGAAGGTATCTTCCTTCCTCTTGCAAATTGAGGACCATGACCAATGAAAATGCTTCTCATGGAGAAAAAAGAATTGTCATAACCATGCGATCCACCACATTCTTGTCGTTTCGTTTTCTTCTGCTCAACCTTAAAACCTTCTTCAATCAAACCAATTATAGGCGGAATCCGATCGCTCGATGCATAATGAAGCCTACTAGGTAAATCTTCCTTAAGATACATCCTCAAATTCTTCCCATTCCCAACTTTCCCCGAACTTAACCCTTCATTCATCTTCGCAACAACATTCGACGGTTCATAACCAGAAGCCGGACGAATCGCAAGTACCGGACTATGCGTAACAACCCAACTTTCCGGTATATCAATCCAAGACACTAAATCATCAAGAAAAATCAATTTTTTATCACAAGTACCAACCATTCCATGATCACCTACCATAATAATACTAACATCCTCAAAAAACCCTCTTTGTTCCAAACCACTAATCAACCTACCTATCATCTTATCAATCCTAGAAACAGCTTGAGTAATCTCAGGATCATCAGCACCAAACTTATGACCCTGATGATCAGGGTCCTCAAAATAAAGTGTCATAAAATCAGGAATTTCATCACTAGGCAAATCAAAATAACTCAAAACAGAATCAACCCTTTTCTCAAAAGGAACAGAACCATTATAATGCAAACAATAATTCAAAGGACAAGACCAAGAACCTTTATTTACCTCAGAACCAGGCCAAAAATAAGTAGAAGCTTTCAAGCCATTTTTCACAACAGTTTCCCATAAAGGTTCACCTAGCCACCATTTGGGATCATGGCTTCCCATGTAAAATTGTTCACCAGAAATTGGATCCAAAAAATGGTTATTGATTATTCCATGATAAGCAGGGTAGAGTCCAGTAACAATTGAGTAATGATTAGGGAAAGTTAAGGATGGAAAAACAGGAATCAAACCTGTTTCAGCTTCTGTTCCATTTTTAATCAAACGGGTTATACTTGGAGTGAAAGTTTTGAATTGGTATCCAAATCGAAACCCATCTGAGGAAATTAACAGTACTACTGGGTGTTTGAGTTTTTTGAGAGGACGAGCTATGGTGGTTAAAGGAAAAGACGAAGAAGAAGACGAAGAAGAAGAATTGTTGTGAGTGGTTGTTGTTGGTGATGAAGATGAAGAGAAGAAGAGAAAGACAAATGCAAAAGCTGTGGATAGTGAAATGGAGGTGATGATTATGAGAAAGATGAAGAGGGTTTTATGGGAAGAAGGAGAAAGGGTAGAAGATGAAGAAGTTTCGGTGTTGAAAGAGAGAAGAGCTAGTGAATCGTGTTCTTCTTCTTGATCTTGTGTTGGTATTGGAGTTGGTTTTGTTGAAGTTAATGTTGAAAAGGGATCGGAACCCATGTTAAGGAAAGAGTACTTTGTCTTGTTTTGGTGTCTTTAATGTTGTTGCTGGTTCTTGTTTTTACGAGGTTGTGGTTATGGAACATGGGTTCTGATTTTTTGGGTGGAAGAGAGAGAGAGAGAGAAGGTTGAGTGAGATCAAAGAATTTGAGATGATGGGTAGTTTGTTGGGGGGAAGATCGGTGTCAGAATCAGGTATCAATTCTTAATGGTTGGTGGATTGGATGGTGGACTCTTTTGGAATATGACGGAGGGACTAAGGAAGAACCACTTTGTTTTTCTTTTTAATAAAAAGGAAGAATTATGTTTGACTTTGACTATATAAGAAATAAATTTACCAAATTCATCTTCATTTTATAAGAATTTTATTTTATTTTTATAAAAAAAATTCTATTTTATTTATCATTCATTGAATTTTGGATTATAATTGTTCTTTAAAACATGTCATGACAAAGGTGGTGCGAATTGAGAGATGCTCCATTGTGGGTCTTATGTCTTTAGACCATAGGAGATTGAGATCACATATTCAATCGGCCAACCCAATATCTTAGTAACGTTATGTTTGGTTTTATGATAAAGTGAATGTTCATTTGTCTTTTTAATTTTGTTTTCTCACCCCGAAGTATACTACCGAAAGTTAGGATAAGTTAGTTTATTTTATACCGTTGGAAGCTAGAATTCAATAAAAAATAAAAAAGTTTGAGGTTGGATGAGTATTCATTGTATGACAACTATGTCAATCTCCCATCTCAAATTAAAATTTATCGTGAATTTGTGAAACCATAAATTCTAGAGTTAGTTAATTATATGTTCTCATCGTGACAAAATATATTTTTCCACATTCACCAAATCATCATAAATTAAATTTGCAAAATTGAATAGACATTGATATAATTAATCTCTCTATTTATTATGACTCAATTATTGTCGCATTGTATGAGTTCAGTGTTATACACCGAAATATTTGGTACCAAAGACAAATAACTAATAACATCTTAAATTCTTAAAAAGGAAAGCATTACACACCTCGACGGATTCAAAAATTATTTAACTTAGTAGAGACAATATTCATATTCATATATAATGATATATAATAGAGCATTGGAAAATGGATAGAAATAAAGTGTGAGTAGCATAATCCCCCAACAAAAAACACTTGAAATTTTATGTCTGAAGGTATACTATAGCAATACTCTAGGGGTTGTGTAAGACTCTTCCGGTTAGCAGAACAGAATCCATGACAAGAGTGATGATTTGAATAACATCATCCACTTGACATGTGTTTCCCTTGAAGGTAGGACATCCTCTGTTGTTGAAATTATTCACACAGTTTATGAATGTTTGGCTGCACTCTTGGCTTAAGTAGTCATCTGCATAACATTAACATCATCATTTATTTTCTGGTAATTAATTAATTTCAAAACCATACATACTACTCTAGTCTTGATTATAAGCCAAGTATGTATGGATAATCAATAAAAAAAAATAGATCACAATAGCTGATAAAAAAAAAAAAATAGACCACAATTATTAAAAAATTTAGTTAATTACTATAAAAGAGAAGAGAACTCACAGTTTTTGGTTTGCACACAAAAGTCATGATTCATGCAACAAGCATCAAGGTCATCACATGGTCTCTCTCCAGGGCACCCACTGTATAGAATCCCACAGTACTTGCCATATCTCAACAATGGAGGCATTGTCATTCCTAAATTATACATAATTTAATCGGTACATTTTAATCTATCCAAGATATTTCATATACAAGTATAAACGTTAATCTTTTTTTTTTCTTTTAGTTTCTGTAATATAGATTTAATCTGGTTTTAATGATGCAATTTTTATTTTATTTTATTTTATTCTTACAATTTTAGATTCTTCCACATTACATTTATTTATTCAAAAATAGTGATGTGGCAAGTAGAGTGTTAGTATTTTTAATGATGTTACATTATTAAAAAAATATGTTGACTTACACACATCATCAATATTTTTTTTTTAGTTTATAATCAGATTGAACTCATATTACATGGACAAAAAGCGTGATTAGCCCTTTACATTAAACAAACCTGTGCAGAAATTTGATTCACATTCTTTGCTGCACTCCTCTGCAGATGAAGTTGTTAAGCAACGGAGAAAAAAAGAGAAGAATTAGGAATACATTGTGTTTTTTTTATGCATGTGAAAATTAAATAAAGGTGTTTGAAATGAAAATGTGGATATATAGATAGAAAAAGCAGGAAGAGAAAGAAGAAGCAAACCGAAGAGGCAGCTAATCCGGTAGTTTCAACTCCTATGTTGAGGGAAGAAACTTGAATGGATAATAATGAGGTGAGGAAAAAGAAGATGATGAAAGCATGTTTGATTAACTGCTTTGGAACCATTTTTGCTGCAAGAAATGAAGGAGTGAATGGCACAAGTCAGAAAGACTATTACGTTTAATAACAACTAAACAGTACCTTCAAGTTCTCTCCCTCAACTCTTAAATAAATACACTTGGAAGCGGTGGAACTTATTGACTTCAGAAAATCACTTACCTATTGACTTCAGAAAATCAGATACATGATGGAGGGTCAAATGGTTTTGTCTTTGTGTAAATCGAGTATTCTCTACACGCAACTGTTGAGACTAATCTCTTAAGTCAGGTAAAATTATGATAAAACTCTCCCTCAAGAGTTTTAACGTTGTTTCATTTATAAGATTAGGTTCAAACTCAAAACCTCTAATTAAGCTGAAAGAGACTTGAACCATCTTATTTAAACGCTCTTGAGTGGCTTTATCCTTATTAGTATTGATGATTGCTCAACAATACTCATTCCGTCCTAGATCTATTTTCAAACAAGTATTATCTCAAAATGAATTATCATTTCACATTTTAATGTAATATTAATTTTTTTTTCCTATCTAGTTGTACTATGGACAATTAATACTACACGAATCACTCTAATTCACTATCTTCTAGTTTTTTGCTTTAAAGGTAACGGCAGATACATATGCTTAATAAGAGTAATTTAGGAAGTAAATTACATATTTCACCATGTATTTATGACAAATTAATAAAAATAATTATTTCAGAAAAAATATAGTGAATTGTATAAGGTGTTTATCCCATAATTAAAGCAGCTGCTAACGAGTTCGGTGGACTCAAATGAAAAAGTCAGTAAGAAAAGTGATAAGAAAGTTGGTGCATGACACTTACATATAGTAACGTATTAAAATTTGCGTTAAAAAAAGATATAAAAAACGTCAGCTATGAATTTCATTTACATAGAAATAGACTAGGCTAAAAAGACGATACAGAGTGTGCTTTCAATGAGTTAGACTAGGCTTTCCTTGGAAACTAATTAAACTTCTTTCTTTTGTTTGCATTTTGCAGGGCTATTAATTAACTCTATGTTGCGTTATATTTCTAAATTTAATGTTGATTTGAACCTCAAGGCCACAGAGAGAATGAAAAGAATGCACAAAATTCGATGAGTTAGAATGAAATTGATAGCTGCTATTAACGTGAAGTGACAATAAAAATGCTGTTCAAATTACACGTGCACAATCACCAGAATCACATACTAAAACTGCAGTATCTCTGCTTATTTGACTAGCTAACTCAGGCTGGACCTTGAGATATTCTCTCCTCACAAATGATGCAGCTTCAGTAGCAAGGCGTTCTTCCACAAGTGCAATACAGCATCCTCTAAACCCAGCACCACTGAAACGTGCTCCCAATACACCAGGAGCCCTCAAAAGGATCTCATACAGTTGAATCATTGGTTCAGAACCTTGGTAGACACATCATTTCACATAATCATCAATATTCAATATTTACTTGTAGACATCAAATTATCAGAGGTTTTGTGCAAGTAAGTTTATGTCTTGTAAACATAAGGAAATATTATTTTTAAAGCTCACATACACCAAAATCAAAATGAAACCAAATTTAACACTTGTCATCGGAAATTTGGTTAGGTTAAATGTAAGGAACTTATGCTGTAAAGCTTCATCCGTGCACAGGTTCCATATGAATTTGATAAATTCAAATATTGGAATTATTTAAGCTTAAACTAGAAGAAATTGATACTGGATGTAGGTTTTTGCATTTTTATATCTGCCAACTCAAAGGGGCTGGTTAAGAACTAAACCTCGAATCTATAATATTATGCACAACCATCAGTAAAACTCCCAACCTGAATAACTTGCAGTAATTGAAGACTTTTTAACAAGATGAATCTGACTTATGAAGCAATTAAAATTTGTTCAACACGACTATTCTCAGCTATACCACATTCAGATTAGAATTTCAGAATATTTCAATAAAGAACTTTCGGATTAAGGTTATACCACATTCATAATTTTGAATGGAACTCCGACCAGAAGCAGCAATGAGAATTCCAAAATCTTCTAAATTTCCCATTTCCCAAGCCTCAATTCCTGGGTTAAACATAAATGAATTACATTAAATCACATGAGCAGAGTAGAATACAAACTCACCTATGAAGCTGGAATTTATTGCAGCAATAAGACGGATTGTACCTTTCACAACACGCATATTCTCTGAGAAATAATGATCTGCTCTTTTGGCTAGATCGGGTTCTAATTTGTACTGCACAATTAAAATGTAGGACTACTTGATTATGCTAAAATCATAATTGGAATTCAGTTATAAATATAAGCATGTGACACATATGAAGAAAACATAAAACAGTAGTAAAAAACCTAGAACAAGTAATACATGACACATTAAATTAACTAACATGGAAGGAAACTATGGCGGGACAACAGTCTATTATAAAAAATGTTGATGTTAACAATTTATTGGCAAAACCACTAGTGCCGTTAAATTTTGGCACATGGAATCTGCCATTTCTACCTTGGAGAGCATTAACATGAATGCATGAGGGCTTTCTAAAGCTGAATGCAAAAATTCTAACATATACTACTTCCCATGTGAGTTTTTCATTGTGCTGTTTGTGATCTAAAGGAACTCTAATCCAGTGTGAATCGCAAATATCAAATCATCACATTTTCTACAGGTCCAACGATAACTACATTTAACAAAGATAAATTCAATGATAATAGGCCCTTTGATTTCACTTTCAGAAAACCATATATGCTCTTCATTAGCCCTTCAAAAATATTTGTCTCAATTTCACCCAATCTCTATTGGGATGAGCTTAAGAAGAGTAATTATTTTTTACATGGAAAATGGTTTACATGTCAAGAGTTCAGAATACCACAAGAACTCTTTTTTTATTTTATGAAAATGATATGTGCCAATTCAATTTTTTCAATTAGTTTATGCATCTTAGTTTCCAATGACATTGAAGGTTTTCCAGAACTTCTGTATCTCTGCATAACATCACATGAGTGATGAGCTTTGATATCATAGTGCATAAAAAAGAGAAGTTTGCTCTCTACTTTTCTGAACTTACACAATAAAATTGTTTTCTTATAAAAAAAAGTTACTTTTATTCCGCTAGAACTGAGTTCATGTCTGTTCAATTAAGCTATTATACATCAACATCAACGAAGACATCAATTGCATTATACCATACAAATTAACCATAATCGGGTAAATTCTTATTTGACCAGATTCAGCGTGTAAATGCTTTTTACCTTGTGAGCCTCATAAACTTCTGGTGCAACTGCTTGGTGGAAAATGCAGAGAATAATTTAGAATAGTTAGTGTTTTGATAAAAGAGATAATAATTTAGTTCAAAAGTGAGAAGTCAAAATAGTGACCATTTGATAGGATGGGCTCCCCTTCATAATCTCCAGATGCTCTGCAGAATGAATAAAAAATAACATAAACTCTTGAAACATTGATTATTACACCAAATTCTCTTGAAAAGAACTTAAAAGTAAGCGCTAGGGTGCATGTGCTTTTGGCATTTTCTTTTGATGCACAAGTTTCAAATTGAAAGTGTTTTCTACAGTTTTCACAAATCTGAATTTTGGTTCTTACTATAGTTTTTAGGATTTAATCTCAAAACCATAACTTCTTTGGAAGTAAATTGTAACCTTTCAGACTTATAAAGTTTAATGTTGACAGAGTATGATGGCAACAGCTCTTAAGAGGCTAAAATTCAGAAATATCCACTATTTTGCATGCAACATGTGTAAAGGAAACTCAAGTCATTGTCAAAAAAATATGAATGAACACAGTAATATATTTATGAAAGAAGTAAAAATAAAAAAACTTACTCGAGAAGAATTTGTGCAGCCTCTTTACATTCTGTCACTCGCCTATTATATCCAGGGTTGTTAGTCAAAGCATGCCTCAGCCCAGAAAGAGCCAGCAACATTTTGGTTGCTTTCGGTTTTTCACTCTCTTTGTACTCTTGCACCTTTGGCCGCTGAATAAGCTTATATTCTTTCGTCTGCATATGCCAAACTACGACATGAAACAGAGGAGTGACAATGATAACATTGTTTTGTAGTTATTAAAATGCATTTATGTTCTTATACATGAAAACAGTTTATACACCAGATATTTCAAACCAAAGAAAGTGATTCAACCAAAGAAGCCAACTATATAAGAACTCGAAAGAAGAGAAGAATCAAGCTCATAATGCAGACTATTAAGTAATTGTAAGCTATGAAATATGAATATCAGATTTATTTTAAGGAAGTCAAAAGGTAGCTAGTGTTATGAATAGGACATTAAATAGTGGATTTTTTGTTTTTATTTAATTATTTTGCTTACAAGAAATTAGCTATTTATCCCGTAATGGATATCTAACACATCCTTGTCCCAAAGTGCAAACAAAATACTTTTGAATTTTCATGATAATTAATCAACCACTTGCTAAAAAGAGTGGGAAAAACGTCAGTGAGCATAAGTTTGTGAAACAATCTTTAAATTTGTGTTACAAATACTTATGCTACAAGTTAGCAGCAATTTTAAGTTTTACGGTTGATAATTTCAGTTTCCCTATCCCTAGTATTTGGTGAATTCACTAATCTCCCAGAAAATTAAAGACTTTGGCTTTGTGGAACATAGGGGAATGTACATAAATTATTGCCTCTGGGGATTCAGATGAATGATTTCTGTGCAATTTATTTCTAGAGGGGTAGGGATATGGGCAAATCTGGTTTAAAATGACCTTCCCGTCCAAATTCTTCTCAAACACATGCTCCATCAGTACAGCCTTCTATAAAGGTGAAAAAGACAAAAAGGAACATGCATAGAAGAAAAATACTACAGATACAATAGGAAGGTTGGGAAACAAATGGTACATGAACAACATGATGCCAGACATCAACTCTGTAATGCAACTCATGGATATGTGCTGTAAAAAATAAAAGTACGATTAGAACTTGCAACAAGAATACACTAATACAGATATTACCTTGCAATTCATGCACATCAAACAACCATTACTTGAAAGTAATATAGCTGATTGGTCCATTATTCCATTTTTCAGACCCAAATATTCATTTTCAATCAACCTATAATGAGAAATGTAACGCTTAGAGGGATGATATTACAAGACAATTAAAAAATATCTCTGTGGCTTATCTGTAACCTCTGCAATGACTGAAATGATGGAGGCAACATTAATTTCAAACTTTGATGGTAACACTTCACAAGCATTTTTTACTATACAGCATAATATGTCAAACTAGCTGGCATACAAAGGTCTAACAAAACTGTAAGAAGCGGAGGTCTGAAAATAATATTGCCCTTTCTAGCAAATAAATACCAAGGTAGTCAAAGGAAAAAGGTATTTGAGGGTTTTCATGCCTTTTTTCTAAAGAAAATACATAAATACTGACTTCAAAAAGTATTCAAGCTATGTGATTTTTTGTATTGGTTTTTCATATGAGTTGACGTCTCTGGCATGACATTCATAATAAAAGTAAATTGGGATGACGACATTGATTCATACATGTACCCATGGGTGAAGAAGAACGCATTGTAATGTCTCCAAAGATTTGATAACCTTACCTATCATATTCAATATTTTCAGTAGGAGATATTGCTAAATCATTTGCATATTCCAAAGCTAAGAGGTAAGCTACTCCAACCTGTCAAAAATTAAAGTTGAAGTCCCCATTATAAAATCAGAAAGACATGAGCAATGGTGGATATATCAAGGTGTATTCAGAAAGAAACCCAAAATGAGCAGCTAATTAACTAAACAACTTAAATACAATTGAATCTTGCCCAATAAGCTAAACTAGCTCAATCCTAGTTCTAATGAACTCCATTTCAATTATCATTACAAGGGCCTTTGGTCCAGACTTTTCATAATGTAAAGCATCAAAACAAAGAGACAATAGGTAGGGAGAATTGTTACTTACTGCGGCAGAAGAGCTTAAGCCCGAACTGTCCAGACCTTCAGAACCACGTATGTATCCAATGATACCCTGTAAACATTGTGACAAGTAGGGATGGGTATATATTTCAAAACCATGGAATTACTTGTATGCAATGATCTTCATTACAAGAGAACCAGAAATAAATTACATCTAGTTTCTTATTTTCTGGCCACAAGATTTGAGAAAAGGTATTTAGAGTTACACCTACACTACACCTGTCTAATATTACTTGAGAACACCCAGTGCTAGGCAGGATCAAGCTGACAGATAAATGCATGTTTATTTTAGTACACTAACGTCCAGACGAGCAGTATGTTCCCGTGTCCATCTGTCCGCTTTTTTATTGTGTTAATTTGTGTATATTTTTTGTATAATTTTGATTACAATTTATAAGTTAATCATGCATTTTATATGTTTCATTTGTTAGTTAAACAATTTTATTTTTAAATGTTATTTGGTTGATTGGAAAAGAACAGAATGAGAGGCTAAAAGTAGTTAATTACTCATTTCTTTTGGAAACCATAGGAAGCATAGAAAAATTGGAATTGAAAATATCGGTTGTTGCCATTGGTTTTGTTGAAAAATAACCATCTCAAACCAAGGGTAAAATTGGAATGAAAATAGGCTACAACAAAATAGGGTATTGCCTTTATATATGTTATAGATTATAGATATCAAATGCCATCATCAGTAACCTTATTTGAAGAACAAAAACTTTAACATAATTAAAATAAAACGTAAAAAATGTGCTGAAAAGAGTCTCATACGAGACTCAGATGTAGGATCTAATGAAAAATAATTTAACCATTGTATAAAACTTCCTTTACCCTACCTAATCAATGCTCAGCATTTACAAAAAAATCTCCTTTTGTTCTTCTTAGACACTTACGTTGATTTCTGAGTGTCTTTTTTAGTGCATTTGCTTATGCATGATTGCATGGAAAAATAAACCAGCCTCTTGACTCGAGTTTTTCTGATTACTGCAAATCATGTTAATCCCTTTGGTCATTTCAAGCTATAATTACTTCTTATGTCTAATTCAGTGGAACCGTTTTTTTTTTAATTATGCTATATTTGTGTGCCATCCTTTCCAGGATAAATAGGTAATGTCAAACAAAACCTCATACTTTATAATTAAATCATGAGCCTCTTAGTTTCATGCTGATAAAATAAGTCTTTTATTTTTCCTCGTGAAAATACAATGCAAGTCACACTGGAAGTTAACGTCAATATTTAGCAAAATGCATAAGTAGTAAGGATCGTATCATACTAGCATATGCAAAGTTTCATATCTGAATTGATTTTTAAATCTAAGAGAGAGGGAATATTTAAAATTATAGTCACAGTAAAAAAAGTATTGAAAAGGGTTGTGGTTTGATTTATCGGTTGATTTGTGTCACAAAATCAAACATGGAAGTTGACAACAAACTATTGGTCCTCAGGTCCATCCCAAGACAATACCATAATATAGAATGAATAGATCTTTTTCCCACAGATATACAGAACATGGAGCTTAGGGGTAACCAGGTATCAAGTATGTCTTTTATAAAAAAATTCTATGGTCCCAGTAAACTACACTGTAGAGCCAAGATATTCAATTGAAAATACTGTAATAAAAGATAAGTACAGCTTAAACTATCATTGAAAGCAGCTATCTATGTACAAAGCAAGCTTAGTTTAGGAGGTAAACACTAAAAAGAAAGGTAAATCATCATAGTGTTATCTCTTACCTTTGAAATGTTGTGCCCCCTACTCTGTAGTGCAAATACAGCTCCTCTAGCATAACGCCCCCAATTACATTGTTCCTGTAGCTCGGAAGAATTCTCTGCCGAGTTATCATGTTTTGTCTTAGTAGTTTGCCTTGGCTGCTGAATCTCGCCAACTCTATCAAATAGCAACCACTTCACTCAACATTGGGAAAATTAGTGTTATTTAGGAAGTCCAAAACTATGCAATGAAAAATGAGGTAGCCCGTTATCAGAGTGGTAGTTAAAATGTCAACAAGCTAGTAGCTCCATTGGCAGTTTGGTACTAAGTCTTAAATATTTGAGTGTGATGATTACATCAGAGCCTTGATTCTTCACCAGGCGATCTATCTCCCTCCCCTACCCAACTACTTGCACCTCCAGCGTAAACCCCCTCCTACCCTTCCTCCAGAAGAACTGGCAATAGGAATCAGATACCAGTTACTTCTCATAGAACCCCATCATCCAGCCACACATCACAGACACACACATATATAATAACATGTGAATTTTCACTCCATTGGTCAATTAGTAAGTGTTAATAATTACTTTCATCTTCCCTGACTATAATTCAGCATATCTTGTAATGCTAATGATTTCCCCATAGGTGACACACCTTTACATTAGTGCATGTGCATCTGAATTACTTTCATTCACCCAAGATAATATTGAGAAATGTTAACATCTTTTCTCACACGCTATTTTCAATATACTCTTTATTATTGTATGAAATTAATGAGGATCCCACCGAATAAGGAGTGGTTGTGCTAAATAAGAGGTGGGATCCATGTGATTTAGTGGTACCAATAAACATGGCCCAATAAAAGTGTATTTAGAAATGTGTGGTTAGAACTCCTGCATGTTTTTATGAGCAACGGAAGAGAACTTTTGAAATTTAATAAATAAAAAACAAACATTCAGTAGCAGCAAGCCTTATTATGGTCACAAACCACATACCTGAACTTAACTTCTCCTGGAAACTGACCTGAATGAATTACAATCTACAAAAATAGCCTCACGGATCAATAGGCAGCATGAAGTAAGTGTGTGTGTGTGTGTGTGTGTGTGTGAGAGAGAGAGAGAGAGAGATAATGGCCAATCTAAACAGCACTGGTAGTGTTTAATAATATGCTTAGCTGCTAATTGAAAGGAACAAAGGCAATTTCCAGATGCTTTCTCGTGTTTTTCAAGATAAATAATTGAGAACATGGTCGAATTTTACCTGATCAGTTTTAGAGGGAGTAAACGCCAGAAGGATTCCCTTATCTATAGTCATAGCTAAAACAGTCCCACCCTGCAGACACCAACGTGCAAGAGAACATACTTAGTCACATTTAAAGCGAAACATTAGAGAATTTAGGCTAATAAATGAACATCAGAAATTTATCTTCCTGGTGGCAGTGCTCTAATACTATCTTAACACTTAATCAAAAGTTTCCGTACAAAACATTCTCAAAGTCAATCACTGAATTTCATTAGCAATAACAAAACAGAGAGATGTACAAAGTTACCTGATGATCAATATGTGCCCCCAAAGGACAAATTCGATAGGGCGATACTACAACACGAACTTCCTCTTTCTTCACCTTTGCCATTTCAGAAACTTTCTCTCTCATTTCATTTAGCTGCAGATTAAAAATTTACATATAGATCTTAATCACGAGTATCAAAGAATATCGAATCAAAAGGAAATGCTTCATCCACTCCAACTTTAGTTCAAGTTCTCTTCATATTTTTCAGTAATTTCCGCTTCCATTGAAATATTATATCCTCAATTTACAAATTTCTACAAAAACTAGAACAACCAGTGAAGCCACATTATAGGTTAAAAAAGTTGAAGGTAAAAATAATGAATCATGCTGAACATAATTCAAGATCAATGAATTAATATCAGTCGCCAGAGACTCCTAAATTACTCAACATCAATGAATCTCATTATTCGATAAAATAATACAATCTAAAACCCGGTAAATTTACCTTTCCTACCATCACAGATTCACAATACAAAGGTGTTACCAATAGATCAAGCAAAATATGCAAATGATAGTTGACAGTTACCGATCCATATGGAACTAATAAAGTTATGTGAATAAAAAAAAAATATGCGTGAAAATATCAATTTCAAACTAAATAGGTCAATGCAAGAAGATCGATAAAAATATACAGAGTCGTGTTAAGTGTTAGTTAACAAACAGTTTCAGAGCAATACGTTGAATCAAATCGAAACAATGCGCAAAAATGATGAGTGATGAAGCAATGAAAAAAAAATCGAAGAGGAAATAAGCGAAGAGATCTAAACCTCTGTGTGAGAAGGCCAAGAAAGCCCTGCCATATCCGGGAACGACGTCGTGAGGATTTAGAAATGGAGAGAAGAAATGAGATCGGAAAACTCACAATAGAAGAAGCGTGGGATGAACTATGCATGCACGTGACATGAGGATGTCGATGATGATTGTATCACATTAAAAAAACATGCATTTGGTGAATGGTTGGTGAAGCGCCAAAATCAGTTGCAATTCCAATACATTCACTTTTTAATCTTGTCTTAACCATAGTTTCTTAGAGTATTGTTGGATTTAAGTAAAGTATAAAGTATTCATCAATAATTATTTCATTCCTAGTTAAAACACTACTTTTTTTTCAACAGGTAAGACTTTATTCACTGGCTAACAAAATATAAACAAAAATAAATAGACAAAAATTAGAGTTTTTTTATTTTAATAACTCAATTTTTTAAAAATTACTAATATACTCCCTTTTAAAAATTATATACTTAATTACTCTTATTTTTAACTTAGTTAGAAGTTGTCATTTTCAAATACAATTTTCTTAAAGAAGTATTACAAAAGGTGACTTTGATGTATTTTTGAAAAATTGTCATTTCATTTCAAAAGACGATTTGGTGGGATTAAAGAAAAATAATAAAGATAAAAAAAAAAAAAAAAACAAATCCTTAAGAAAATTGTATTTGTAAATTGCGACTTTTAACTCAATCAAAAGAAAAAGTAGTTTGATATATAGTTTTTAAAATGAAATATATTAGTTATTTTTATTTTAAATTGGGTTATTAATAAAAAAAATCCAAAAGTTAATATATGATATTCAGTAAAGAACGAATCATTTTAAAAAATTAAAATTTTAATTAAAATAATTTTTAATCAAATTTTATTTATTTTTTGATCAACTTTAAATTATTAAAATCTCTTTCTTTTAATAATAGTAGAATTAAAATATATTTTTTGATTCATCAACTTCAAATTATTAAAATATATATATATATATATATATATATTTATTGATTCATCAATTTTTGTTTTATAATTAATGGATCAATTTTTATTAATTTGTTTTTAATATTTGTTAGAGAGTAACTTTGAATCCACCCAAAGAAATAATCATTTGAGCTCCAATCAGGTTAGACTCTTCACTTCCCACACCAATCACATCACACCTCGTTTTCTTTTAGTGAACAATCCCATCACGCCTCTCTGTTGTTGAAAATTGTTAGTTACTGTAATATTTTTTTATTTTATAATAAATGTGATTTATATTTTTTATAAACGTGTTAAGAAATATAATATTTAAAATAAATAGTTAAATTATTATAATAAATTATCTATTTTAATTATTGATAAATTTTTTCTATTAATATATTTTAAAAGGTGTGTATATATAGTAATTATTAAAAAGTAATATAAATATAAAATAATTAAAAATTTAGAATATTATTTATTTCAAAACAAATTTTTTTGTTAAAATATTATTCTTGTGATACTGCAGTATTAGGTATCCACCCATCAAATGACACGTGTTTTCTTTCTTTTTGTTTTAAATTACTTCTGTGACTTATTCTTTCTTAGGTGCATTTGTTAAGTGCTTTATCATAAAATAATTATTTTCTTAAAAAAAACACTTTTAAAAGTTTGTACAGTTTATTATAGATTTTTTAAAAAATAAAAATTTAAAAATTATTGATTTAAATATATTTTTGATCCCTGCAAATATATTATTTTTTTATTTTAGTTTGATTTAGTCTCTGTAAAATAAAAAACAATCGACTTTGATCGCTAAAGTCAAATCAATATTACAAAATAAAAAGTGGCGGAACACGTGGCTCTATAACTACACACCGATACATCATCTTTATAATATATACAAAAACTAAAATGTTTTATATTATTAATTAATAAATTTATTAATTATCATTTAATAATTAATGTTATTTTATAAAAAAAATATATAAATAAAAATTAAAAGTAGGGTTTAGGGTTTTTGAAAAACTCGTCTTCTTTCGTGTTATGGTAGTTTGACAGCTCATTTTATGTAACTTTTGATTTAACGTTAGGGAACAAAATCAATCGTTTCTAATTTTTCAATACTAAAATTAAAAAGTGGTATATTTGTGATGATCAAAGACATATTTAAATCAAAATTATTTATTTATTTTTTTAGAAACTGTTTTTAGTGATTTTTTAAAAAAAATTATAACACAAAAATGATAATACACTATTAATTTAAATCAATTTTATACTAATAATAAATTGTTTTCATTCATCTTATTATTTTATCTCGTAATTATAACTTCAATTTATTAAAAACTATAGAATCAAGGATTTATATTGTTTTTCAGCTTAAAATTGTTTGCATTGTCATTACACTATTTCTTATCATTCATTTTTTTATTAAACAAAGTAATTTTCACTTTTCACTACGAAAAATAAATACAAAATAATTTTTTATTTTTTAAAAAATTTCTATAAAATATTATCTAAATTATGAAATATAAAATAGTTTTTTTAAATCTATAACAAACAGACAATAAATATAATTTTAATAAAAAAATTAACTAAATATTATTTTAAAATTTCAATATAATTTTAATTATTCTTTTTAATTTTTATTATAAAAAATTAATCAACAATTAATAAAAATAATTTATTTAAATTATTTTTATTATAATTGTATTTTTTAATATATGCCGCGTAAAAAGCTTATGGGACATTCATTTTAAATAGAGTGAGTATTTATTTCCTTTTGACAAAGCCTCTACTGATACTATTACTGTTAGTACGATGATGTGATATTATCAATATGATAAGACGGTGATTCACATTCACTCATGCCAGCAAACATGGGAGTACAATGATTGCCTGGGTCAAAAATAACAAAGAGTTGGACGGTGAATTAGATTCTCTTAAATTAAACCTCTTTTAATTTTTTTACTTTTTATTATTTTTTTAATTTTTTTGTTGAATTAAAATGTATATATTAATATATAAAATTTTATATAAATTTAAAATTATTTAATATATCAAATTTCTTTCACTTTCATTCAGTGTTAAGAAGATTGAATTAGGTATATTTCTATACCATCCTAAGTCGGGAATTAAAAAAACGAAAATCAATCTCGAAATTGGATAATAAAGGATCGGGATCAATAAGAATTGGGTTGAGGGGCAGACAAATGGAATCTATTTATCAACGATTCGATGAAATATTAAAATCCATTCGATTTGGACTTTACGTATTAACAAGCGGAAATCGTCGAGGTATTTGTGCAAATAGGTATAATCCGTTTAATTGCAGAAATTCTCAAAATGAAAAAATTAGCGATAATAACTATAAGTATATTAAAAAAAACGAACCCTTTTTTTGCAATTCCTATGATGCAATTGGAGCTTATCGACAGAAAAAAATATATTTCGATAGTCCTTTTTGGCTCCGGTGGCGAATAGATCAATGCATTCTGTCTTCAAGAGAAGTTCCTATCGAAGTTCACTACGAATCTTTGGGTACCTATTATGAGATTTATGGGCATTATTTAGTAATAAGAAGTATAAAAAAAGAAATTCGTTGTATATACATTCGAACCACTGTTGGTCATATTTCTTTTTATCGAGAAATCGAAGAAGCTATACAAGGTTTTTCTCGGGCCTATTCATATGGTATCTAATCATATAGATGGTTGGTGTTGGTATCTAATCTAGGTAAATTTACTGGTGTAAATTAAGGTAAACTAGCATCTTTTGAATTTTCTACGAGAATAAACATAAAGAAAAGGAAGTTTTCCAATCATTCACTCAAATCCATTGTCGAACCGAATCCCACTGAGTGGAATATGGAGGTACTTATGGCAGAACGGGCCAATCTAGTCTTTCACAATAACGTGATAGGTGGAACTGCCATTAAACGACTTATTAGCAGATTAATAGATCATTTCGGAATGGCATATACATCACACATCCTAGATCAAGTAAAGACTCTGGGGTAAAAGAATAATCCACCGTTCACGGTCAAGGCAACATAACAAGATTACCTTGGAAAAAAAAAATTATTCGAGGTAGAAATTAGAAATCTTTTGTTACATCACAGAAAATTATTTGATTTTTTTCATTTCAAAGAATTTATGTGATCCATTAGAAATTTAGTATTTTATGCTTCCTAAAAGCGGATTCCCTTCATCCCTTTAAATGCAGTCATTTTATTTGGGGATAAAGTATAATAAGAATAAATAGAAAAAAATGAATGGCCTTATTATCTTATTATATAGTAATGGCCAATCTTCGATAAAAGAGAAGGTTCCATCGGAACAATTTTTTATTGCTATTTCAGCATACCAGGTCTCTTTTTTTTTTTCAATTTTTTTTTTATAAAAAAAAAATAAAGTGTGGGGATAAATGACAAAAAGATATTGGAACATAACTTTTGAAGAGATGATGGAAGCTGGAGTTCATTTTGGCAATGATACTAGTAAATGGAATCCTCGAATGGCACCTTATATATCAGCAAAGCGTAAGGGTATTCATATTTTAAATCTTACTCGAACTGCTCGTTTTTTATCAGAAGCTTGCGATTTGGTTATTTTATGATATATTAAATAATTTTAAATTTTATATAAAATTGTATATGTATTATTTATATCATATAAACTTCAAATTCAGACTAAAAAAATTGTAAAAATAAAATAAAATTTATAAAAATAAAAATAACCAAAGAGATTTAAACCGATATAATCTAATACTAGGCCGATTGCAAAGGCACCGTGACCATTCTATGTTCGTGAGATCAATCGGACACGATAAATAAAGCCACGTGCCTATTCGTACTTTATTGTTTTAAAAAAAAAAGTATTGAATCACCGGTCAAATGAAAATCTTGCACAAAGGTCAGGACCCACATAAATATTCTCTTTGCAGTGGTCTCCACATGTTACCTGCTGCCACCGAGTTCCACGCTGACAGTTGTCTTTAGCGAGGATCTTCAACTAAAATATTAGATTAGGAAAAATTTTAAAATTTTAATAAATAAATAAATAAAAAGTATAATATTATATTATATATAAGAATTTTTAACTGTTTATAAAAATATATTATAAAAATAGAAAATCATATTTTAATTGACCTTTTTAATAATTAAAAATTAGTATAAATTTAAGTTAGAAAATTTATTTTATTTTATAGTTATAGTAGTTATTTTTGTATTTTTTTTTTAGATTAAATATTGAGCCTTATAAAAAGTGTAATTTTAATAATTAAAAAATTGGTAAAATAAAATTTATTATGTATAAATATATCAATCTAATACATATTAATATACATGATGGATATTATTTAGTTACATTAATTCATATAACAAAAAAGTGTACATATAGTGTTTTACATTCACATATTAGACTCAAACATATATCTCGACAATAACAATTCAACTCTTATAAATAATTCAACTCATAAAAAACACCAATTATAAAACCTAAAATTATAACATATACCACAATATCTATGTTAATTAATATATCTATTAACATATGTCGTGTTAGGTTTAGTCAAAATTTATCACAATTCGATTAATATATATATTAAATTACACATACCACAATTATCTTATAAATTTATATAATTTAATTTTCACAATAATAATTATTTTTTTTAAAATTTTTAAAAATAAATATTTTTTTCTTATAAATATATACATCACGTTGTACTTGCAGCGACTCGACAAAGTTTTTTTAGTCGACACCGAATTGTCACCAAATTGCCTTCGGAGTCTTATCTCAATCACATATATATAGAAATGATTGTATATTAACTAACATAAATTAATTTTATAGTATGGATTAATACAGTGGCGAAGCTTGACTAAAACATTTGGGGTGGCCGACAAAAAAAAAATGTATTTATTAAATATGCAAATAATATTATATATCAAAAAATTAAGTTGTAATAAACACAAAGTGAAGTATCAAATAATTTAACTACATGACTAAAGAATACCTTAAAGTAATGCTCTACGCTCTTTAATTAACTTGAAATCATCAATAATAGACTCAGAACTGATAGTTGCAGCAATTTCTCTTTCAATATAAACCACCAAGCTATCTGCCAAAAAGTCAGCTTCCATCTTGTTTCTTAATCGAGACTTAATAATTTTCATTGCTGAAAAAGATCTTTCAGTTGTAGCAGTAGAAACCGGAAGAGTCATGATAAGACGAAGTAGTCTATCAATCAAGTAGAAATTTTGCGCCTTTTCAGTTGCAACCAAACATGAACACAATTCTTGGATAGTTGATAAATTCTTCAAATTTAAATCTTGGCGACCATCAATCAAGAAATGTTGGAGTTGAAATTTCAAAATAATCTTCTCTTGCATATTGAAATCCACGGGATAATATTTTTCAACTAGAGTGCAAATTTTTTCAATGTTAAAAGCTTTATAATTATCCTTAGGAGTCAAAACACAACTTAGAGTTAACAAATCCATTGCTTGCTCACTAAATCTGTTATTCAACTCTTGTAATTGTTGATCAATGGTAATAAAAAATATTTCAACTCTAAAATAATGCTCTATTGTAACCTGACCTTGTTGAAGACGAGAGCGTCCAAACCTTGTTGTTGAATGAACATCGTTGAGATCAGGAATCTCAATATCATGTTTTTCACAAAAAGTCTTCACTTCAGTAAATAATGTATCCCAACCATTTTCTCTCAAAGCTTGAATAAGAGACTTCGTTGTTCCAACCAAACACATGACATTAACTATATCTTGAGATTGTTGTTGTAAGGCTTGACAAAGTATATCGGTTATCCCCATAATCTCTTTCATCAAATGCAAGATAAATATAAAATCAAACGCCTTCAAATAATTATAGGCACTATCAGCATCCCCACGTGTAGAATAACTTGCTCTTTCATTTGTAATTTTTTTTAAAACAGTACAAGTTGCCTCATACATATTTATCAAGCTACAAATAGAAGAGAAATGTGATCCCCAACGAGTATCCCCAGCTCGTTTCAAAGTGCCAATTTGATTTGTACCTTTACCAGTTACAATCTCATCAATTTCTAATAAATGTGCAATTTCGTCTAATTGAGCAGCTTGTAACTCATCATGACGCTTAGTAGAAGAACAAACAACATTAATAACAAAAATTAGCTTCTCAAAAAATTTATGAATTGGAACAACTTCTCTTGATGCAGTAATCAAAGCAAGTTGCAATCGATGAGCAAAACAATGGACATAGTATGCATAAGGACAATCTTTCATAAATAATGCTTGTAAACCGTTCCATTCTCCTCTCATATTACTAGCACCATCATACCCTTGACCACGCATGTTAGAAACATCAAGATTATGTCGAGAAAGTATATCACATACTTCTTCTTTCAGAGTTAAAGCTGTAGAGTTTTTAACATGTGCCACAAAAAAAAATCGCTCTTGTATTAAATCAACTTTGTCAACAAATCTGAACACAAGAGACATTTGTTCCTTTTTTGATTCATCACGAGCTTCATCTACAACAATGCAAAATTTAGAATCACCAATTTCTTCACAGATATGTTTTCTCACCCTACTAGAAAGAATATGCAAGAGCTCTTTTTGAATTTGATGTGAAGTATACTTAGAATTATATGGAGCATTTTCCAACACAACTTTTGCAACTTCATCATTGTAAGTTGCCAAGAGTTTTATCAATTGAAGAAAATTACCTTGATTTTTTGACCCGCTAGTTTCATCATGTCCCCTAAAAGCACAAGTTTGAAGTGTTAACCAACGAACAGTGTAATTGATGTCTTGAGACGTGTTCGATTCTTCAAAATTTGTTCCGAGCTTTGCACTTGAAAAGCATTCATAATATGTACATCCTGATTCAACAAGTCTCGACAAGCTTTCATTGCATTGTTGTGTGGTGAGCAAGGATCCATCCCTATGTGTTTGAGAAAGGCGCAATGTTTTCCATCTTTAATTTTCTTCCAATTTCTAAAACCCGTACCAATGAAGACATCTGATCCGGGACGTCCACTTGGTCTTTTGCTAAATAGATAGCATGGTAAGCAATATGCAGCATCTTTAGAAGGTGAATATTCTAGCCATGAAGAAAAGATGTTAAACCAGGCATATTGAAACCGTCTTGGATGAAGCTCGTTGCCAGATAAAGGATATTCTTTTAAATTTATTTGATAAGGACCAAATTTTAGATAGGCTCTACGTATTGCATCCAATTGATTTGGTGGAAATTCCCAAATTTGAGGGCGCTTTCCGGGGTCACGTTCTAAACATTTCTCAAAATCATCTTCGAAAATTCTAGGAACCTTGGAAAGATGATTCTCATTTTCTTCAATCCTTGGATTCTCAGAGATAGTTTCAAATGTAGAAGTTATAATTTCTTCATCTCTTTCACTCTCACAAATTTTCCTCTTGAAAAAAGAATCAATTCTTTTACTTTTCTTCATTCTCACATACTTCTCTAAATCAACAAATTTAGAAAACATATAACATATTTTTAGTGAAAATTAAATGGAAACAAAAATCAAACATTTTATATGCAACAAAAAAAACTCAATTCATTCAACATATCAATTTATAAGCATTTTTGAACCTATGTTGTTTATGCATGTAATGATTTACCTTAACTTGCTTCTTGTGTTGGTGATCCTTATGGTGTCCGCAAGTAAAACTTATAAAAAACATCAATTAAAGGAAAACTTCAATAAAACAGAGATCAAACTTTGTTTAACAGCCAAATTCCAAATTCCAATTTCTATACAACATTCCAATTTCAGCCAAATTCCAAATTCCAACTTCAATAAAACAGAGATCAAGTTTGAACAGCCAAATTCCAATTTCTATACAAACATGACATACACAGTCTAACAGTTAGTAAATAAAATGGTAACAATAATGCATAAAATTGTAACAATAATGCAAACCACTGAACCAGCATAAAATTGAAACAATAACCCAACAGAAAACAAGAAGCCAACAGAAAACCCAACAGAAAACACAGGAAAACGAATCACAACAGAACCTACCGAGGGGAGGCGGAGGCACTAGGCAGGCGCGACGGCGGGACGCAAATCGACGATGAGGAAGGAGGTTGTGTGCCTGTGTCGGCTGTTGCGAGTCAGAGAGAGAGGAAGTAAGAGATGATCGGGCCGGCGGCCGCTGCAAGTTAGAGATAGGGGGGAAGGAAGAAAGTGGAAAAAATTAGGTTTTGGTACAAATATAAATTTTTATTTTTATTAAGGACAGTTTAGTAATTTTACCTTTTTTTTTTTTTTGGTGGCCATGGCCCCCACTGTCCTTGAGATAATCCGCCCCTGGATTAATATGAGTCATATGATTATATTATATAATAGTAATTTACAACGATTAATAAACAATAATTCATATTATCTATATTATTTGACGGTATCTAATCATTAAACCATTATATATATATATATATATATATATATATATATATATATATATATATATAAAGTAAATTAACTGCCCTTTTTAATCAATTATCTTTTTTAGAACATTACATAAACGAGGGTAAATATATAATTTATATTTATTTTAATTTTGTATTTTTTCTTATTATGTAAAATGAAACTTTTAAAATTACTTTTACTTATCTAAAATAGTAAATAAGGATATTTTTTCTCCAAATAAAAAAGTATGAATTGTAGTTATTTAAAATAGTAAGGAATTATTTATTTGTCCAATTAAAAAACTGTAAATATCTAATTTACAATTTTATAAGAAAAGTAAATGTAAATTAGCAAACTCATATATATACATAATATATATATATAATATAATATAATATAATATAATATAATATGATATATAACATCATATATAACATATATATATATATATATATATATATATATATATATATATATATATATATATATATGAGAAAGTCTTTTTTATACGAGAATAAAAAGAGCACTTATTTAAATCAAAATAAACGATGGAGTTTATAAAGTCTGTTTAAATGAAAGATATGCATCTCTTTAATGTATTATTTCTCATGAACTCGTTTCACCTTTTCATCTTCTTGAATCCTATGTGCACGGGCAACACTGTTTGCATATATGCGATGAAAAACAACTAGATCTTCATAAGCCAACAAAACCGCCTAATTCATTTGACATCTATGTGTCACTTCTTTTGCAGGGGTGACAAAACAAACAAATGAATTTAGATGTTAATGGATTAATTGAAATATTGATCAATCCATTAAAATCCACTAAAATTTAGTTAAACAAATTTCAATCTAATCATGAACATAAAATTTAATTCATCTGTTATATATTTTAATGAATGGATAGTTCATCTAATCAGTCTATTAACTATTTTTATTACTTTAATAAATTATATACCTATAATATTAACAATTTTTATTATTTTTAAAAAATAATTTTATTAATTATTTAAAAAACTGTATTTTCTGTTAAAATAATAGTCTTTTTTAAATTACTTAAAAAATTGTTTTTATATTATTCAAAAATCGTTTATTATTTTAAAAACAATTTTTTGTTTTAGAAAAATAAAATTTATAGAAGATAATGATTTTTTTAATTGATTAAATTTTTTTTCTTTTATATTATTTTTAAAAAACAGTTTTTTAATATTTATAAAATAAATAATTTATTTATTATTATTAATTTTATAATGGAGTGGTAGGTGATAGTGTCTGCCACGGCGAAGTTTCGGTGATTCCATGACAATTTGTGGTAGAGTTCTGGTCCACCATCTTATTATTAAATTAATAATAAACAATTGAATATAGGTTATAAGATTATAAGTTATATATATATATATATATATATATATATATATATATATATATATATATATATATATATATATATATATATATATATATGATAATATAATATGAAGTTTTTTTCCCGATGATATGAAGATATTTGAAAGTCGGATTTTGTTAAGTTTTATGTATACGATAGATTACCAAGCAAAGTAATTATATCAATAATTACTCAATGGCATAAGAATATCATATCCTAGAATGTTTAATTGGTCTATTCGTTGTGAGAGGGTTAGGAGCACTCTGGTTTTTTTTTTTTTGCATAATTCGACTTTAATGATTAAAATAAATTTAATTAATAGATGGTTTTTTCTCTTAGACTCTCTCCTCTTTAAGATATCGATGTCTTAAGAATTGATTTATTGAAAAAAATAATTTGTTTTACATGTTTTTCAATCTGTCTTTATTGTACTTATAGAATATATAATTTTGTGACAGTTAAATAAATTTTTAGTCTGTATAAAATTATATAAAATTTTAGTTTTAGTTTTTCTAAATAAATTCTCAATTTTCTAATTTATACAAAAAAAATATTCATTTTTATTCTTTATTTTAAAAGTTTTAATTTAAAAAACTTATATTTTTAATTTCTATAAAATCAAAAAGAAATTAAAAGTTAATAAATATTTTAAAGAATTAAACTTGAAACTTCTTAATTTTAGAGAACTAAAAACGTATTTAATTTTTTCCACACGCCATCATGGAAAAAATTCCACATTAATCTGTCTTGACAAACACTTGTGGTGCTATTCTAGTACAAATTTTGTTCTTATAATAATTCAATATTTTTCTGATGTAATTCACAATTCAGTTGTTACAATGACTTATTATTAACTATATTACATTAGTAAACTGAAATTATTTGTACGGCGTGCAACATATTTTCACGAATAAATTTGTAGGTTCAATCTCTTACATATCAATATTTTTTAATATCAATATCCTATATGATTTTTTTTAAATTCATTGTGTGTTCCATGCACGGCGTGGAGTGTACTATTAAGAATGATAAGATTTATGTGATTTTTTAATGTGTTTTTTATATTGTTGTTAACATAAAATAACTTTTTTTTATTTAATAACAAAAATATTTTTTTACAACAAACTTTAAGAAAAGTACGATGTCAAGTCGATGAAATAATAGGTGCTTATACATATTTTAACTTAGAGAGAAGTGGTAATAATATATGCTTCTTCTTATTAGTTTAAAATTTATGTGGACTCTACTAAATTGATGTGAGTCTTGTAAACAATTCAACTATTTAGAAAATTTGTGTTGAAAAATGTATCTTAAAAGAGTGTCTTAGTTAAAATCAACATAAAAAAACACCTAAATGAATGTAACTAAGTTTTTCCTATTTAAAAAATTGCCAAAAAAATAATAACTAAAACAACAAGTTATTTACACATTTTAACATAAAAAATTATTTTGTATTTGGTATATTGATATTGATTAAAAAATTATGAAAAATTGTCACAATACTTATATATAAAATATTATATGATTAAGTGCTAATTAATTAAAACATTCTTAATCAACTATTATTTTCATTTAGAGAATGATTAATCAAATAAGAAATCTAGACATCAATTAATTTCTAAAAAATATATTATTGAAATTTATGAGAAATAACATAATAGCTTTTTTTGGGTACATAAACAAAATAATAATTTATAAATAAAGAAACAAATAGTACATGAATTCTTCACCCCTAAAAAGTAGTACATGAATTTTTTTGTCTTTGCTATATCAATGTTTGAAAATCATAAATATCATTGGTTTTATTTCAAAATAATTATTGATTTTCCTATTTTGTAACCCGCTAACAAAAGATATATTATTTTCTAAATACAAGAGAATCCAATTTTTTGGCCAGAATTAATTGCATCCAACCAAAAATTACATCCATATTAAACCATGTTTTAAATAAATAATTAAATAAATAAAAATATCAATCAAATTTCGCCTATAGTACGAAACAACATACGCTGTTTTATTAAAAAACAAAAAAAAACAACATATGTTGTGTTTCGGTTTAACACAAATCCTTAGTATATTGACAACATCTAAAATGTGTAAATAATTGAAATTTAGGTAACATATTTAAAATTTAAAAATATTAACAACAGCATGTGTGACCATATATGTTCGTAATTCAAATATGCCACCATGTACATCATATTTCAAATTGAAAGTGGATTGCACATATCTAACTTGTATTTTAAATTGATAGTTTATTGCATATATTTAACTCAATGGATAAATATTAATATTGCTAAACTGAATTGTATGTGAGTGAACATTATGTTTGGACTTCGAACTTAAGATTTCATGATTGTGTGTATGAGTTTTAAGTTGTGTTTACCGTCTATAGAAAGAAAAAAAAATACATTACAATTTTATTATCGAATTTTAAATTTTTTAGAAGAGACTCTTTTAAAGTTGACAAATCATTTGAGAGTTTAAATTAAGTATTTTGATGATATGACTTATAGAGTAAACAACTAATTTTTTTTTTTATCATTAATCAATAAATCATCTTAAAGATTTAAGTGAGAAATATCAATTATTAAATAATAAATCAAAATTAAATATTTTAAATACATCATAATAAGATAATAATCTATGATTTTCTCACTCTACAATTTACACGCACTTTAGTGAATCAAAATTAGTATATTGAACCATTGATTAAAATATTAAGAGCAAATATTATATCATAACAAATAAAAACTTTGTCAAAATAACAACTTTTAGAATAACCAAATTCTGAGTTTTATAAGGTAATAACCTGTTTTTTTAGGTGATGTATGGTAACGCATGCCTTTCTTAAGCTATAAATTTTGGCTTTTAAGTTTGAACCCTATTTAGTTTAAAGAAATTAAATTGTGAGGCAATTCCAATGGCATATCTCAAAGAACTTGTGATGCGTTGGAAGCACAAGAATCTTCATCGACATTCATTTGACTACTCTTATTCTGATTGCAACAACAACTTTGTTGTATCCGAATCTAAAATAACATGTAAAGCTAAAACTACTTTACGGTTCCTTAACCTTCACATTTTTAATTGTCTACTTAAGGAAGCTGCGGAGGAGTTTGGTCTTGGAGTTGAGGGTTGTTTGGTTCTCCCTTGTGAAATAGCTTTTTTTAAGGAAATTATGAAGCACGTTGAGAAAGATGCGCATAAGTACGGCAAACTTTCTTTGGAAGAATTTGCAAACATGTTTTTCAATTCTTACGAGGAAAAAAACAACATTCCTTTCACCCCTCTCTTCCACAAAGTAACATCATGATAGTTGTATGTTTTTGGGTCTCTAGGGAAAATTCACGTCTTAATTTGCTAAAAATGCAGTAAATTATTTTGTTTATACAAAAAAAATAAATCTTGGCTCTTTTTATTATGTTATATATATATATATGTGTGTAGATTAATTTGCAGTATTTTTTATTTTTTAAATAGATAATTTAGTTATTAATTGTTTATTTTGTTAAAAAAATGAGTTGGAGAATAATATTATCAATACATTTTTTAACATACTAAATGTAAATAAAATCTAGATGTTTTGGTTGAACTTATATAAGTTGTAATCGATCAAATACGTTAAAAAGTACGTTATTAACACTACTATTATAATATTTTTATCATGTTATTAGCACTTCTATGATAATCTTTTAATCTCTATAGTACTAATCATACTTTTTTGCACCAAGTATTAATCATCCTTAATTAGTTAAATCCATTCTCTAACAATGTTCGATGAATGAATTTCAATGTAATATGTATCCTTAAGTTTCTGATAAATAGTTATATAATTTCATATTTTGTTGAGTATCCTTTTTTTTTTTACCAAGTGTGTACTAATCTTTTGTTCTTTTCGGTGTTTAATGAAAAATTCATATTTAATTTTTTTAAAAGAAAAATCATAATTAATTAACGCCTTAATTTTACTTTACAAATTACGGTATGTATTTTTTATATTTAATTGAACAATAATTATATGATGGTATTTTAGATCAGACTTTGGCTCATCTAAATATATATGCTAGTAAAGTGAGTAATTTAATAATTAATATTATAACTATTCATGATTAATCATATATATACACATAATATCAATTATTAATTATTGATATTGCGCACGATAGGATAAAGATAAAATAAGATATTAAGTTGAATAAGTGGATAAAGATAAGATAATATCATGTGTTTGATACATGATAATATTTTATTTTGTCATGTATTTGGTACACATTTCATCATGACATGATATAATATAAATTATATTTAAATAACAAAACTACCCCATAGAACAATTACATATTAGTTTTTTTAAATTAACTTAATTATTATATTTTAAATATTATAAATTAATAAAAAAAATTAAATGAGTAGTAAAATAATTTTATATTTAAAACTATCTATTGACACGACTAAATCAATAATTTAAATGTTTTTAAAACAATTACACACATATGAGCATATCAAATGAGAGAGTTAAATCTTGACCACACACTCATACATGGATGATCATGATTAGAAGAAAAAGTCATGTGACTTTTTTAAAAGATCATTTGTCACTTAACCTTTATTTTCCGTAACCTTTATTTTCCGTCACTCTTTTAATTTTATTGGTCTTTTATAAAAAATACACTATAATACGCACTTTGGTTGTACTACTAGAAATATTAATTGATTTTCCTATTTCTGGAACTTCCTATTTCAGAAATTTCAAATATTAAATTTTTTTTTTTGAAAAACTAGAAATTACATTACCAATGTTTCAAATTAATCAAAAAAATTCGAAAGTTCGAATTAATTTGAAAGTTTTGAAGCTATTATTAACAAAAGTTTCATAACTTTTAAAAATTCGAAACATGATTTGTTTGAAAGTTTCCTAAGGTAATTTTACATTTCAAAACTTTTAAAGAACGAACGTTTTGAATATTTCGAAAATTTAGAATTTTATTTATATTTTCGAAATGTAAATTTTATTTCAAAATAATGACATTATTTTTTTGAATTTTCTTATTTCGAAAATTTTTTATTCGATTTTGAAAATATCTAAATTTCTGAAATTTTTTTTTTTTTTTATTTTCTATTATTGAACTTTCTATTTTTAAATAAAGTAGAAGAGATAAAATAGTTTTTTTAAGTGTATTAAAAAGGCAAAAGGAGTAACAAATAGAAAACTCTTAAAACAAAAGAGAAATTGGATCAGTCCAACCCCCAAATTCATCTTCCAATTCAATCCATTGCCCTAAATATTTGAGTTCCATTGTAAATGGGTGAACCTTGATCTGGCCTTTTTATGCGATGTGGCCATCTAGATTAGACTAAGCTTGACGGATATTACTCATTTGAGAGCTATAAATGTTACCATGTAAATATCATAATATTATTCTTTAAAATACATAAACCAATGTCTAACATGGTGAGCCATGATTAGTTGTATGTATAAAACTATTTTATATTATAAATTAAATTTATTCAATTTAAATATCAAAATGATATAATTTTAAAAGTATAGTAACTTTAACACATATGGTAAAATGTCGAGGGGACAATTGGTGTTTTGAACTAAAGTTGGAAACTATATTACAAATCTTCTTTACACTTAGTGGAAGGAATGACAATAGGTAGGATTTGGGTAGAGTAATATAATACATATCTCTGTATCTGCAGTTTAAAAAAATGCTCTACCCTCGTGTGTATCAATTTTAATACCCGTACCTTATCTTTTTGGTACTTAAGTGCTCGTACCTATACCCATTACTCACACTTTAAAAAAAATATATCGATAAATAATCGCTATTGTTGTGATAAAATTTAAAAAATTGATATGAGTAGAGCATCATGTAAATTGGTATGCATAGAGCATCATGTAGCTTGATATATGTATAGGGACTAAAATTTATTTTTCCAAATTTTTTAATTATTAAAATTGCATTTTTTTTATTAAGGGCCCAATTTTTAAGATTAGAACACGACCTCCAAAATCTATCACTAGCATATTTTCGTGATGATTTAATTATATGTTTCTTTCTTTAGAAGGATCCAAAAATTATGAAATGGAATACATAAATTCGTTGATTTGTTTGGAAGAAAAATAAAAGGTAGAAAGACATGAGATAATAGAGAGTGAGAGAGATAGTAGTTAGAGATTGGAGAGGGAGATAGAGATGCATAAAGAGTAGAGCGTATTTAAAAAAATCATATATTTAAAAAATATTTTTTCAAACAAACGTGTTTTCATTAAAATCATTTTTATGTCCTTTATGGTAATTTTGTAATTTTAAAAAAATTATTTTTATAAAATTATATATAAACGAGTTAAAAATCATTTTACAAAAATCTCTAAAAAACAATCTCTAAATTATTTAAAACAAAAATTATTTTTATTTAAGCTCAAATAAATGCATCTAATAATAATATATAAGTGCGTGGCGGGGCGGAGTGGGTACTGTAGTACCCGTATCGGCACCCATACCCATTCAATTTTACGGATAATTACCTATTCTAATACTCATACCCGTTATGTGGGTTTTTACTCTACCCATTGCAGATTTTTTTTTGTCAGATTCCCACTAAGACTGAGTCTAATTGTCATGCCTACTTAGTGGGTAGAGTTATAGGACTACATAAAATATATTGTTTTTTTTTTAAGAGAATGAGATTATTGTGCTTGTTATTTTGAATACAAAATAAACTTAAATTTTTTTTTTTCAATAATAGTCACATTTTTATTTATGTAACGGAATTTTTTAAAAGGTACCGGTGCACATGTTTTATGATTTAAATGAGCTAAGTGTAAAAAAAAAACTTAAATAATCAAATTCGTATTTTGATAAAATTTAAAAAACCATGAGATATATTTTACTTAAAATTAATGAATAGCAATCTACCACAATTTTTTAAATTATTTCAAATGCAACATATTCTACTCAAATAGTCTACTCATATAGGAGTCCGTGCACCACATAAGATATGTTGTAATTTTAAGTTAATATTAATATACTTTTTTTATATTTTGTTATTTATATATTTAAATTTAATCTAACTTGGCATCAGTGTAATGAATTAACAAGTGTTAACTTATATTAAAAATTGTAACATCGGTGTGTTTTATCATATGAAGTTCAATTTAATAAATTGGCAAAATTAAGGAGTAAAATAGTGTAATTAAAAATTAAGTAACAAAGATCTATTTTTTTTAAGAAAAAATGGAACAAAATTAAACTTTTAACAAATTAGTTGATCTCATACCATATTTTAACGAGCAAAAAGTGTAGAAACAGACAAATTAGTATATACGAATAGCTCACCAAAAAAGTGTACATAATTAAATTTTTATCAATGATATATTAGTATAGATTATTGTATATGATATACGAATAAAAAATATAATACTATATAATTTTATTTCAAATATTTGATAGGATTCTTCCTAGTAATTAACTTATCGTCAATCAAAAATTTGATAAAGTTGAGTTTGAATCAAACTCTTTAATTGTTAGTAAATTTTATTTTAAATTACTGTACTATTAGTAATTCTAATTACACATTAGCTCACCAAATTAATGAGTATTTTTATCATTTCTTCTTCTTATATTTGTTACGCCTTCTTATTTAATGTCTTGTAGGTTAATTTGAGAAATTTTTTTTTATTCCTAAAGACAAGTAACCATTATGTTTTATTTTTTACCCTTGCCCTTTATTTTCCAAAAAAATATATTATATTTCTAATTCAATTTTAAATTTATCTTTATCTTTTGTACAATGCAACATTCACACAAATGATATACCTTGTAACAAAACATGCAAATTAAATTAGAATTTATTAATTGATAATAAATATGTACAACAAAAATATCAATTTGGCATAAGTAAATATGTTCATTGTACAGGTAAATTTTTTAAAGATGTTTAAAAATGGAAGAATAATAATGGGATATAATTTTAATTACACCAATTTTGATACGACCCCTAATTATAAAATTCAAGATTTGGTCATTATTTTAATTTTCTATAAATAGAACAAATATATTTTGAATTAAATGTAATATTTAAAAATCACATCGAATATAATAAGAAAATATAAATTGAATACATATGGCATTATTCATTTTTTTTTACAGATATAACATATTAATTTGGCTTATGGATCATGTACTTTTTTTACAGGATTTATGGACCATTTATTAAAAATATTTACACCGAACAAAAAGGTAGAAACAGACAATATCTATGAATTTAAAATTTTCTTTTATTTAAAACCCAATACATAAGTTGATATTATGTATTTTTTTATAAAATATAATATTTAATATAAAATTTATTAAGGTAATGAGAATAAAATAATAAATATAGAATATTTAGATTAGATTGTAAAACAAAAATAGAATAAGTTTTAGACCAATACACAGGTTAATAAGACTCCTTTTAAGTATTTTATTTTATTTTTTGTTATAAACTATATTTATTAACATATTTCAAGAACTAACAATAAAATTACTAACAATATAAACACTACCTTCATTAACATATCTTTATTGAACTTATATATATATATATATATATATATATATATATCAAATTACACCTCCCAGTAGTATGAATCTTGTCCCTGCACAAAAAATTCATTTTTTTGTATTAAATATAGTTTGTAATCGTATAAGCGAAAAATTGATTATTTTTGCATATTGATGATAAAATACAAATAAAATAAAATAAAGTAAAGACCTTCTAAAAGAAAAAGATAATTTGTTATGGCTAATGTCCATTACAAACCACGTACGAACAACTCTAACCAAAACTTATTTCAGAAAAACAACATTTGGGAGAGTAAATTAAAATAAAAAGTAATGTGGAAGAATAGAAGAAAAAATTCAGTCAGAAAAAATAAAAAGAATAAAATCAATTTTGTTTAAGCTATGTGTTTTCGAACTTTGGGGCTATCATGCTTTATATATAGACATCAAAACTTGTGGGGGAAGTTTCACAAAAAGTTATGATGAAAGTGTTTTTAAATGCTAAGTATAATATGAAATTTTGAATGAATGAAAAAATTGTTTCTTATAGAACAAAAATTACTAAATAAAAAATGACAATTTCGGTAGCCATATGTGATATGCCAACGAAAATTTATTGAAATATCAATTCATATTCTGATAACCAATTCAATATTTCATTCATTATATTTGCCTTTTATTTCCTAATCATATTATGATTATCAAATATTCCAATTTTCATTAACTATATTTCTTTTTAAATTTTTCGAAACTCATTAAATTTGGTTCAATAACAGTTATAATTATTTATATAATTCCATTTATTAATTTGACTGCATTTAATGATTTTTTTTTATTTCCATATTATTATTTGTTGATCGAAATTAAATAAATAATAAATAATTTGCTAATTTTTTATTTTATTTTTTGCAGTACCGTTTAATGGGATATTGTGAGGAGGTTTATGTTGTAAGGACCAATTATGAAATATATTTTTAGACTTATTCTTTATGGAAATCTGAAATGTTTATAATATAGATTCTCAATCTGAACTTTAACAAAAATAGAAATTCATAATTCAAATAAAAATTAACAGGTGTATATATTAATAGAGGCCAAATATTGAAGAAAAAAAACTTTTTTACCGGATTATGTTTTGTTGTATAAAGCAATCATATTTGATTTTTTACGATGCATGCCACAAATATAAAGATAATGATTTTCAAAAAGAAGAAATAAATAAACCAATAATCAGAAAAGAAAATATTATTATGGATAGTTAACATGATTTTTATTGAATTATAATAACAGTACCGACAAAAAACATTCCCGGTAAAATATTTCATTCTAAAAATGAATATGAAATCATATCAAACTAATATGAGAAAACTATTATTAGAATGATTTGATAATAAACAATACTATTTTATGCACAAGAAATGAATAGTTTACATAAAAACATATTCATATTTCTATGAAAATCTATGATCACTTAAGCTATATACTAAAAATAGATTTTATTGAGATTGAACATTTGACATAAAAATTATTTTTTACTAAACTATTTTGGAAGAAATTTTAACATTTATTTCTAATAAATTGAGTTGGTTAATATGTTTTTGGTTTTCTCAACAAAAAATTGCTACAAAACAAAACATAATTGATTTTTTGAATTGAAAGAAATATATAAATATAGATTTTCGGAAGAGAAACACGTAAAACAAAAAGTTACGGGTAACGAAAGTGTTTTTATTGAATTTTGACATACCACGATAAAATAATTTATTATAAAAAAATTAAATTGAATCAAACTAATTTGATTTTTTTTATACAATAAACTTGAGAAGGGGAAACAAATATTATTATATGAAAATATATTTAAATTTAAATACATATGTAAAAGATAACATATTGAGGGAAATAAATATTTTACTTGAAAGCATTTTATTAATAGAATTTTCCATTAAAATATATCTATCAAAATGAATATTTGCTTAAAAAAATGAATAAATGCATAAAGTATACAATAAAAATAGATTATAAAGAGATTGAACGTTTGACAAAAATGAAAATTATTTTTTATATTATTATTATGAATAAAAATTTTATACGAATAACATAGTAATCTATTTTAAAATTTTAAATATTCTAATACTTATGTTAAAAGAAATCATGCACAAATTAACTCTTTAAAGTGTGTGTGAGAGACAATGGGTACCTTGGTTACGACTTACAAATTCTTAAGAAAATTATTTTATTTTTATATTTTTAAAAATAATTTTTATAAAAAATTTAATAAAAAATAGTAAGAGTTATTTTGTACTTATATCTTGCAGATTAGAGATTTTAATACAATATAAATCAATTTTTTCTTTAAAAAAATACATTTATCAAAAATAATTTTTATGAGAAGTTTATCAAAATAAATTCTCATTTTAATAATTTTTTTAAATATCACTATCCAAAATAAATTGGAACAAATAGATTAAATACTTAAAATGTTTTTTATGATTACTATTTAAACAAATTTATCATTTAAAGTTTTATTTAAAAAATTAGTTTTTAAAAAAGGCATAACAAAAAAAATAAACTACTATAAAAATAATATTTTTTAAAAAAACTATGACAAACGAATCTAATATATGAGAGGAGATTTAGTGTATTTTCTAGAGAATGAGACGAGATAAAGTTTAAGTCAGAAAATTAGATACGGCACACATAGCTTCTAAATAATAATCAAGCTATGATTGTCCAAGACAACAAAATAAAATAAAATAACTTCATAACAAAGTCAAATATCGTGAAATTTGCAACATTCAATCCTGAAAACTTATAAGTACTTCCATTGCAATTTTCAATGAAATTTAATGATTATTATCAATTAAAACTATTTAATAACATAAATAAATTTTACATCACATTCTCAAACGATTTATAATTTCGTGAGTTAAAACCAATACATGCTTCACACGACTTACTGAAAGTGGTATAAAACTGAAATAGATTATAAGAATTTAAAATTAAATTATAATTTAAGTAAAGTTTGACTAATTAGAATAGGAGTGTAGATGAGCGCAGGTCGACCTGCCAACCCATTCTATTACTGATCGGTTCGGGTTAAATGAAAAATATACGGGTTTATAACTTAACCCAACTAAAAGATAATCAATTGGGCCGGATATCAAATTTCAAAAACCGCCCAAGCTGTGATACTTGCCTATGACTCGAACAAAGAATTCATCTCACAGGATTTAAATAGATAATTGCCTATGACTCGATCAAAGAAGAGGGCAAGTTGTGATACTTATCTTTTGTTTATTTATCTAAATATTTCTCTTTTTAAATTTTTTTACTGAAATATCATACTAATTTTTTTCTAATTCAGTACAAGGTTGCAATTCAGGGATTTGACAATCTATACGCTTTATTTTATTTTTTATTTTTAAATTAACAATTAAATTATTTATTATTTAATAAATTAAAAATAATTAAAGAATTTAAAAAATAAAATATTATTATTAAAATACATTAAATTAAAAGAAAAAAAAAGGTGGATTAGATTTACCAAAACAAATAACGTGTTATATTATTTCAACAATTATCTTCTATTTTGCAGATAAAATAGCCACTTAATTCTATTTTGCTAACAACTTCTTTCTACTTTTTTCTCCAAATTTAATAAATAAAAATAATTATAATTTAAAAAAGTAAACTATATTAATAACATAAAATAAAATACATTAAATAGAAGAAGAAAAAAATAATATAGGAGATAATTGTTATAATAATATAAATTTATTACAAAATAAGATAAAGTTGTTAAAATAATATAACACGTTATTTGTTTTTGTACACATAGTCAACCATAAATTTTGTTCAATCTAATGTATTTTATTAATAATATTTCATTTTTTAAATATTTTAATTATTTTTAAATATTTTAATTTATTAAATAACAAATAATTCAATTGTTAAAATAAAAAAAAAATTAAAATAAAACGTCAAGATGGTGGGGTACGACCTCCTATCATTAAGTATCCAAATAATGGATAATAATCAAACCTCCTTACTCTTTTGACCGTAATAACAACTTCCCATGCTCTTCGTTCTAATAATTTTAAGCCATTAATACTCCTAATTAAAATAAGTTGCAACAATAGAGAAAAAAAAAGTTGGAACAATTCAAGCCATAAAGTGATTAGATACAAGATTTTAAACCTAACAAACAACGACTCTCTTCTATGGCATCGGTGATATGTAGTTGATATTTTATAATGTTTGGTGTAGATTATAAATAAAAAAATCTTAATATATATCATACAACTTTTTATATTTATCACTTATATAATTTACTTGAAACTACATTTATTTTTGTGTATAATTATATTAATGTTTTGTTAATGCAGATATTTATTCCCTCATTTTTTTATATTTTTTACTTATGTAATTTTAAACTATTTTTTTACTATTTTACACTATTTTTTATATTTATTCAGTCGTTTTTTTATATTTTATACTGCTGTTTTGTTAATGAATTCATTAGTACTTATAATTTAGAGATTATATAAGCAGATGACAATTATATTTGAGTTGCAATGTATTTGTTATAGTTTTACGTGCAGTTTTTATACCACAATATTAATAATAGATTATTTTTATCCAAAAAATAATTAATTTTTACACATTCTTTTATATAGTAATTTCCTTTTATACCCCCCAAAGTGATTCAGTAGAGAAAACAAACAAACACATTCATCCGAAGTCGAAAACCGAAAAGATTCAGTTTCTATTTCACTATATAAATCAAAAACCAAAGCCAAAACCAAACCACTTCTCGTATAACGCTCAAAACCAGATTCTCAAAACACAAAACCTCTCTCTCTCTCTTCCTTTTCCCATCTCTCTGATTTCCTTTACCATTCAACTTTCAATGGCAGGAACCACGACCAAAAAAACCGACAAGATTCGTCAAATCGTGCGTTTGAAAAAACTCGTGATACGGTGGAAACACATGAGTCTCCGTCGCGGTTCCCTTTTTTCTGAATCGCAACAAACCGAACCGTGCACCTTTCCTAAAAGACCACCACCTTCCGGTTTTTTAATCGTTTACGTCGGAGCGGAACGACAGCGTTTCGCGATCCCCGCTCGGTTCATTAACTTCCCCGTCTTCGCTTCTCTTCTCGAAGTAGCCGAGGAAGAGTTTGGTCTCCGAGGTAACGGCGGTTTGTTTTTACCTTGCGACGTTGATTTTTTCACGGAAATCGTTAAACGCCTTCACAAGAATGAACACAAGTATGGGAAACTCTCTTTGGAAGCGTTTGTTATTATGTTTTCTGACGTGGCGGATGATTCTTGTAGGGAGAAGGAAAACGTCGTCGTTTTGTCTCCTCTTTTGCAGAAAGCTTATGTTTAGAATCTCTATTTGTAAATGATGTTTTTATTTAATCCGTTTTTTATAATGGGTTTTTGGTTCTAATCGTCCTTGAATCCATCTACTAAAAAATTTAGTGGTGGCTTTGAACGAGATGTTATTGAACTTAGTTTATTTCTTAGCTTGGGCATCTTTTAGTATTTGTCATGATTGATACCCAAAAGACAATGATCAAATTTTAACGATCAAGAGAAATTGTATGCTTGTTTCTACTCATTCTAGATCTGTGTTTTTAACTTTCAGTTTTTATTATTTTTTAATTTTAATATTTTTTTAATAGTATTAATTAATTATTATCTTCCATTTGCTGGGTTTTTTACTAACTATAGATTATGAAGAACCCTATTTTTATTAGTTTTTTAGTAACTATCTTCGCAATCATTTTTTTTCCAAGAATAATAGATGGTTGGGATTTAATTTTGATATTTTAAATTTAATTATAAAATAAAAACTAATTTATTTATTATAATTCAATCTCGATTTATCAATTCACAAAATTCTAAATAATTGTTCTACTCTAAAATTGACTATTTAAAAAAAAAAAAAAAACTAATAAGATTATCTTGAACGCCGAGAATTCAAGTTCCGAATAAGATGTTGCTGCAGCCACATTAAATGATGAAGGTCTAAAATTTCTATTGAGATTCTAAACTTTCAAAGTTACGTTCTTAACCGGTTGATCTATATTCAGTGGCTTTAGCTATGTTTAGTATAGGGATTATTAATTGCAACGAATCTGAGTTTTTTCTCCTAACTAACATTAGAGGTAAGAATAGGTCACACAATTCCACGTAGACTTGAGGCTTAACCTAGTAACCTACTTCCGTACCCGGTATACGTATTTCGGTGCAGTCCAATTCGTCCTCAATCAAACTAGTCTCATTGTTGTCGTAGATCAGTTTTTGTTTTTGTTTTTTTTTTATTTTATTAAATTAATGTCAATAAAGTAACTTTTTCAATCTAACACTGAGGAGGAATATAAATTTTTACTTCTATAAAATAAAGGTTATCATCGTTGACGAAATTTTAAAGTATTTATTTAGAGGCTATATATCAACATTGATGCCTAATTTAAACTTAAAATTGCAATTAGTATTGAGTTCGTTTTGCGAAACGAGAGGTTACAAATTTTCAAAATTAAATATTACATGTGCTCATTAATAAAAAAACTAAATAATTCTTATATATTCATGCGACAATTAACTTGGTTTAACTATGATAATGTTTGACATGATTTTATTTCTTCTTATAGAAGGCTTTTATAATTTTTTTAAACCGAGTTACCACCAATGTTTACTATGAAGGAAGTTCATGTAATAGGAATGGATACATTTATAACTAAGTTTTTAAAATTTGTGATCGTGTTTACTCATTGTATTTGTATTGCGATCTTCATTATTAATGTTGTTGATTAGTTTTCCTTTTTTGTAAAATACAAATATACCCAAATAAATTTTGACATATTTGCCCTCTCCTTGTAAAAAAAATAATTAGACATATTTAGAAGACTTATACTAAAATAAAATTTTAAAACGCTATCATATGTCGTGATTAAAAATAAAAACTATCATATAAGGTCAAATTAAACCTCAAAAAGATTTTTATCATCTACATAAATTATAATCATATCTTATAAAACAAATTTCATTTTACCTACTTCTATCTCAATGTCAATAATGTCATGTGTTTTAGTAGTATTGTTTTAACTCTCATTTTTTATAATTTATTTTATATAGAAGTTGATCCGGTTTGCTTATTATTCTTATATTTAATAAAGTTTTTTGTTTTGCATATTATTGGTAACAGATGCTAAGATTAAAACTTAGTTAGAGTTTTTTTTTTCCGGGTTCACTTAAGGTATTGTTGGATTTGAGTCTATCGTGAGTTGTTACGATTTTGTTTTTTATGAAAATACATCTCATTGGTTTGAAGAGTATAAGAGTAATTTATAAATTATTTTTAACTTCGATCAAGACCAATTCACCACTTATTGAGGCTTAAAGCAAATTTTAAAATATTGTCTTGATAAAAACTAGATGCCTTATTGTACTAGAGGCTTAAATTATATTTTTCTATAATTTTATTTAAAATCTACATTTTTTGTTTTTTTATATGCAAATTATTTTAATTAAATGTATATGTCAATGATCGTGTCTTTTTATAATTGAGTTTTTTTTAACTCTCTTGTTCTCGTAAGAAAGAGGTCATAATAATTCAGAGTTTAAAGATAAATAAAGGTTGATCTATAATTGCTCTAGTTAGATTTTTAAACTCAAATCTTTCAAAACAATTTTTTCTTTAAATGAATCTAATTAGTCATTTGAGTTCAATTACTTGATTTGATTTATTTATAATGCTGTACTACTTACATATTTTTATTTTCTTGAGTCCTAAATACTAAATATACATTAAAAAGTAATTATTTTTTGGAGTACTATAACCGTTACTGCACTATCTTAGCCTTTAGACCGACCATAACCTCAATTACCAAGCACTTTTGATATAACCATACGAAAACTCAACCTAGACTGTTGGCGAACAACTTCATGTTTTAATGCTACACAAAAGAATTATGAATATGACAATCAAATATTTGAGATTTCGAGTTTTAAATTTGTTGAAGTCACGATGTTAATCGATCGATTTTTATTGAATGGTTTAAATTGGTTGTGCACAAACTATTAGCTACAATTAATCCAAGTCATTTGTTCTCTAACCTAACTTGTGTTTAAATAAAAGTAAGATGTTTATTTTAGTTGGTAATCGTGAACCTGAGACTAGCCTATAATCTTTAAGCAACTGGTAGCACTGATTTTTTTCTTCTTAAAGCTACTCAATGGGGCTCATTGTCACCATTATTGTACTCCATATAGTCACAAAAATAAACTCAATATATTTTTTATCAAAAAATAGAAATAGTCTATATATTTTTTCAGGTAGAATTTTAGCAAAAGGAATCTCACCTTTCTGTTATTTTTCTAATTCTTTAATTGCATTTTCCCCCTGCCCATTTAACTTTACTCTCAAACCTTAGATTCCACACATGTTAACAAAATCACTGCTACTACATATTTTGCTCTTTTTGTTTGTCATAGATAGAAAAAAAATGTTGGGCATGTGTCAATTTTCGCTATAGAGATTCCATTGGTATTTCTTAATTTAATAAAAGTAATATATGCTTTGCTCCCCCAACTTAAATTGAAGTTTTCCCACATGAGTGCTAGTGATGAATTTGATAAGAAGATTCTTGTTCTTTTGTTTGGCTCTTGACACATTTGTTATTTCTCTTTGCAAAATAGTGGCATGGATTGTTATACAATCTGATTCGGAATTGCGTCCTTGAAATTTTCTAATTTTGTGGGACCTGTAATTATTGCTTGTAGATTAGTTTTTGATTCCTTTTTCTCATCTATAATTTACGATTAATGATTACTATTATGCACAAGTTGCCAGAGCATATACTGTTTGTGAAAGGAAAGGATCATAACGTACGGTGCAGGTCTTATATAATCTGATCATGGCTTTTATAGTATGCGAATTGCATACTTTTATTAAAAAATAATTATATTTGGTTAATAATTACTCTAGAATTTGAAAAGTAAAGGTAGTATTTACATGAGCTATGTAAGAAAAATAACAAGAGGATGGGTAAAAATAATATTCAACTATTCTTTTATAAATCTAAGTCTAATTTTTGTTTATGGTATGGAATCAATAAAAAAAATGTTATCAGCAGTTTTTTCATGAGTTAAGAGAAACATCAAAGAGACTATCATATGATTACATGTCATTTCGCAGATATTTATGAGTTTGGTATCATTTTAAATGTTTTATTTTTATTTTAAATTAATTATTATTTTACAATATAATATAATATTAATTATTTTGTCCCTAAATTTATTTTTTATTTATTATATTTCAATTCATCAAACTTCTCAATTAATTATAACTAATAAATATATTTTAGTATATAAAATTTATTTTATCATTAGTATCAATTTAATTAATTAATTTTTAAAAAAAATGGCTCACAACTCAAATCAGTTAAAATGAAACAGATAGAGTATAACTTTTTTTTATAAAAATGATATAACAATCAATAGTTAGAAATAATAATATACATTTTTCTACCTTAAATTCGACATTATCTTATCACATTAAATTTCTTTTATAAAAATAAAAATTAATAATAATATATTATAAAATATTAAATTCAAATGTGTATAATTAATTAAATTTAATATCAACTAAAAATATAACTCAAATATATAGTAGCTTAATGTTTTAAATAAAATGTTGTATCAAATTCTCGTAGATCTTAACTTAGTAGATGAGTGAAAATGGATCTCAAAACATTTAACTCTAGACTCACATTCCCAAACTCCCCAACATGAGAAACTCATTTTTTTTTCCAATAATAATTTTCTGATGGACAGTGAACAAGATAAGTGCCTAACCCTCAAACAAGAAACTTTATCTGATTGGAGAAATCGTGAAATCCCATTTTGGGGATAGGACTTATCCACTTTAACACCGTCCATGGAAAAATAGAAAGCGATGAATATAATATAAAAAAATGATTTTATTTTAAAGTAAAACAAACGAAACTTTAGTTTCTTTCTATTATTTTTGAGTGAAAAATGAAATGTTAGATAATCAATTTAGATCATATAAAAATTGGTTGACTTTTGTTTATTTGTTTTCTTTGGCTTATATATCTTCGAATTTGATATGTTAAAAATTAGATAACCTTAGAAAATTTCTGTTACTCTTCGAGTTAGTCGTTGCACTTTGATATTCTAATTAATAATTATGTTTGCTTAGACTCAGAGGATATATTATTCTATGGTTTTGAATGCGTCAGAATGACACTCCATGGCTCCCACGCATAGGGACGTCGTTGTCACTTGTCATCATAGTAACGATTAATCAGTGCGTACAATATTCTTTCTAATCTAAAATATCGAAGTTATGATTCGTAAAATATAATATATAATATTATTTTATGTTTATTTTTTTTAAAAAAAAATTAAATAATAGTCTCTCAAATGTTTTCTACAAATAATTTAGTTTTTATTTTTAAGTTAATTTATATATATCATTTTAATTTTTTAATTTTTTTAGACATTTATAATATTATATGAATTTTTTATTTTTTTTATTTTTTAAAAAGATGAATTAAATATTAATTCATATTTAATTAATTATTTGTTAAAATTTAAATTTTTGTGCGAAATATTTTTATAATATTCTAAATATACATATAAAAAAATCATTCATGATACAAATAAATTAATTTAAAAGAAAAATTAAAATTATTGATAAAAAAATTTAAAAGATTATTTTAAAAAAACTAAAAACAAAATATAATATATTTATACCGGCAATGTTTAACAAATGAGCGAATTTATAGGAATTTATAGTGGACAGCCCACGTAAAGCAGCAAATTTAACTGAAATGTTTAATAAGATTAACATTTTTTTAAAATAAAAAAGAATAATTATTATTAATAACGGTAACATTAACGTTAATACTAATTTAACTAAAATACTTGTTTTTTTTACGAAAAATTTAATTAAAATGTTAGACCTTAACCTCTAAACAGCTCAATAAACTCCGTCAAAAAAACTTTGAGATGCTCATACCATATCTAGATTAGTAAATTAGAAGGACAAAATTGGGTGAAAAATAGAATTTTAATTTAGTTATTCTTAAAAAAATATACATCCAAAAATAAATTAGGGTTCTTTTGCCAAGTCCAAAACACATTACTCCCCAATTAATTAGTTTTCAAAGTACACATAATCTTTTTAATCATCTTCTTTGTCTTCAAATTCAAAAATCCCCAATTTTTTTTAAGATCCTTGGATTTCTTTAGCAGAAAATTCTTAGATCTTAGTACATTTTCACCATCCAGATCAAAGCATCTTAGTTTTTCAGAGCCAGCGGTAGGACTTGGTCCCAAACAACTAACTACTAACAACCCTAAAGTAGTGGGACTTAGGGAAGAGTCATGTTTGGCAACCAAATTAAATGGAGAAGGTTGGATTTATATAATAATGAATTATAGTTAGTTTTGATGATATCAATTTTATAAGAGAACATTTATTAAAAAATATTTGAAGAATTTTATTTATATATATGTAAGAGTTATAACTTTTTCGGTGTATTTAAAATATTATTAAATTATTTTTTTTCCTTCAATCAAGATGTTTATCTTTTGATTTGATGAGTCTTTTGGTTTCATGTTAGTTATTTAATTAATTTTTGTTTTGTTTTTATCTTTTGTATGAGTGTCACTTTTGATATGTTAACTACTTGTGTGAGTCACACATTTAAAAAATAAAATTAAGATTTCTTCTTCTTTGAGAATGTCATATTAAATTGTCGTTGTTACTCTTCGACGAAGAACAAATTTAAATCAAAACATCAAAATCATAATTCACAATTCTAAAGTTAATGTTGCATCATGTCTAAATTCTAGTTTCTTTAAACATATCTTGGTAGGTTTTGACAAAAATATTTAAGAACTATTTTCATGAAAACTTTTATTGATAGTTTCATAATCTCTGCTTGTGGTTGGAATGAGATGGTAATTTTGATTTATAATGTGTTGAATACGGCTAGAAGAATAACAATAAGTTGTTTAAGAAGAAATTGAGAGAGAAAAATGAGATATTGAGAAGAAAGGGAAACAAGTTTCAAAATCTAATTTTGACTTTTAATTGGGTGACTCACACGACCTAATGAGTACGCTAAAAGTGATCGTATAATCTAATCAACAAATTTAATGTTTCTTTTTTTAATAGAACTAACAGAAACGACTAATGTGGTTAAGAAGCAAAGTTAATAATTAAAATAGAACGAAAATTAATTAAGTGACTAAAATAAAGAAAGATAAGAGACTAAAAAACTAACTAGACTTTTTTTTTTAATATTATTAGTGAATATTTAATTTCTCATAATTTTCTATAAATATTATCAGAATAAAAAATTTAGAACAATTAACGACTACATTTTCATAAAAAAAAAATAAAAGGAAATGACTGCACATTGATTTTGATATCTTTTGTTTTTTCTCTTTGTAAATAAAACTAGAGGCAGTACCTCTTCTCCGCTCTAAATGCTGAAGTATGCTAGGTTGGATTATGATTTCCAAGATAATCTGATATTCATTTAAAATATTAGATCTACGTTGGTTATTATATATAAAAAAAGTTTGTTGTTAAGGTGTAATCTGAATTATTTCAGTGTCTTTTAAACTCGTTTAAAAGTCTTTTTTACATATTTTTTTTAAAATATTTAATATTATAGATGAATAAATTAATATGTCAATGAATTTTTAAAATATAATCATTTTATCATATTTTATTTTAATTTTATTTTATAATAACATATTTAAAAATATATTAAACATTAATGTAGATCACGATGTTTAAATAATAGAAGATGTTAATTAACAAATTTATGATTTAAACAAAAAAACTAAATTTAATTTTTTAATATAAAAATAAATAAATATTTTTAATTAATTTAATTGAATAGGTCATGCTTAAAAAGCTTTTTTCAATAGTATGTACTATTAGCATTTTAGCTAAATAGCATTTTTTTTTAAGTATTTGTTTGACTTATATAAAAAAGTCAAATGCTAACTTATACACAGTTGATATATTTTAAGACATTAAATATATAAATTTTATCTTTTAATTTGTGTTTTCAACTTTTTGAAAGACCAAAAATTATATCTTCCAACAAAAGTATTATACTTTTGGTATTCTTAATATGGATGCTTAGAATGTGTATAAGGGCAAGTGTTAATAGGAGTGTACAAATGACATGTTTGGTTTTTCTATTACCCGACTCTAATATTTGACTTTGTCAATTGGTAAACCCTAACTCGTCCCTTAATATGATAAAATCTGATGAATTGCGGGTTCAATAAGTATGAGACAAAATAAAGACGAGATCGCGTTGGTCAAAAAACGAGACATTGAATTGTAATCCTTAAACATATGTGTTTAAAAAAAAAATTAAACACTAGGAATTTCTTTTAGAGAGTGTGAGTCAATAATTATATAAAGTAATAACATAAGTTAATTATTTGTCTTTAAATTAATTTAGGACAAGATGGCAACCCAAAGTAACTTGATTCTCCTTATTTTTCTACTTTATTTTTTTGTTGGGGTCGAGTCTAACTCAACTAATTACTTATAGGTCAATAGCGAGATAACTAGATCTTAGACACCCTTACATGTTGGCAACGGAGTTCGACTTTTCCCGCTCAATCCGCACTCATTTATATTTGTAAAATTATAAATTTTAAAGTTATATCTATTATAATTAATACAATAGAATAATTATTATTAGATAATAATAAAATTAATTTTTTTTTAAATATGAGATTGTAATTTTTAATATTTAAAAAAAATTAAACATATTCAATAGATCCATGTACATAAAATTTTAAAATTATAATAGTATTATCAGCGGAGCAAATTTGAGTGTGGGTACATAATAGTTATAAACACCTCCAAATTCATCTTTCTCCTAAATTTTAATTTAAAAAAAAAAACTCATTGAAATCCAATAAAAATAAAAAATAAAAAATGCACAAATTCGAGTATCCACGTGTACATATTATTATGCTCTGATCCCTATTCACTTATTTAGCTCTACTCCCGACCCACCTATCTATGTTGAACCAAAACACTCCTAAATTTTAAAAGTAATTAAATTAGTTGTAGTTCTAAATTTAAAGGGAATTAAATAAAATTAAAAATTAGGAAAGAATCATAAAGTTTGGTCACTGCAGACGTTTTGGGACAGCCGTAGTACTTTTCCGTATGCATGCGGATACTGAAAAAGGTGGCCGTTCTTTCCTCTGTCCTCTCCCCTCAGTCTTCACATGGATTCATCATTCATTAATAAGGCAAGGCCAAGGGTAGGAGAATACTTAACTTTTTTATTTTCTTTCCTTTTTTATTTATTTATTTTATAAACAAATATTAATATATTTTTTTAATTTTAAATATTAATATCTTCTTGAATTTTTCCCTTTTAACTTTAAACACACATATTAAAAATAATTAATTTATGTTGGTTTTTTCCTTTTTTACCTTTTACCATTAAATAAAATATAATTTATTTATACTTTTGTTGGATATACCACTTTTTATTTCAATTACACTAAAATAGGTTACATGAATTCAATTTATATATATGTAAACTTAATATATTATATATTAAATTTAATTTTATGTAAGTTTTGGAGTTTTATGGCCTAAGGGTTTAAAAAGGAAAAAAAATCGTTAATTGTATTTTAATTTTCTAAAAGAATCAAATACAAGGGACACAAGAACTAGTAATTAATATTTTGTTGAAATAAGAATTAATCCTACAAGCTAATTATCACTTCTATACAACTCTGCCCCATCAACCAACCTTATATTCTAAGAAATGTTAATAAGGTTATGTTAGATTACATGTCAATAATTCTATAAATAGTAATTATATTTTAAAAAAATTGAATGTATAATTTTTGAAAAATTAAAATTCACGATTTTTAATATAAATTTTTTAGTTTTAGTAAAATAACAAATACTCCTAAAAGCCGTGTTAACAATTCCCATTCTAATTTAAATTAGTAGAGTTATATTATTAGTTTTTTGTATTTGAACTTGGATCCTATGCTTTCTAGTAAAAAAGATAGATCTAATGCTTAAATCTTTTGTGATTTTTTTTTTTTTTTTTTTTTT